>CM060968.1:100470903-101713403 GCA_030765045.1 Tenodera sinensis | reverse complement strand
AATTCATGCAATTGCATGATTTCATGATTGAAGTGTTTAACTCTGAAGGCTGTAAGCGTATCAGAATCATATAATAGATGAGAAACAGTCTCATCCTCCATCCTATACCTTCTTATTTCGGTTCAACTACTTCACCAATTTTATAGAAATGTCCACGTAACTGACAGTGTTCTATTATTTGTCCTACTGTCTGTTTGAGAGTGATTGTACTCATTTTGACTAGTTTGTCGGTCCTAATCTTGTTTATATCTTTAATAAGAGCTTATGAGTGCCTGTGTCCCAATAGGGATTCCCAGTACTCTCTGTGTTTTTTCCTTACCCACTCCCGAATTGCTCCCAATATACATCCACAGGACAGACTGAGTCTAGGTTCAGGATCTACAAAGAGAATCTTTGCCCCCCCTTTTTTTTTACCAGTTTAGTATGGATAAGTAGTAGAGAAAATAAAAGTCAGATTTGTTTTGCCAATATTTTGTCCATGCACCTTTTGACATGATTACAGCGTAAATTTATTTAGGGATGGTAAAAATACCATCCTCGTGCAATCTTATGAAGTTTATGACACACTTATATAAACTAAAGTTTAAAAAAGTCAGAGGCTCTTCCTCCCCTCCCCCCATAGTAGTTTCTGCTTTGTCCCAGCAATTATCTTTGAGACTCACATCAGACCATTTTGAGTAAAAGTACATGTGTAATATATTATTATTGAAAGTACAAAAAGACAATAATATGGAAAAGCAATTTATAAAACTAAAGGCAGACCACTAAAACCAGTAAGTATATAATCTACTTACTGTTTTCGCCTGATAATTGGATCTGCATCATCTAGAAAAATTTTATTTGTGCTGTGTTCTAGTGTCTTTCTCTAGCCCCAGCCTTTATTTTTGTGCCAAAGGATTATTTTTCTATGCACTTAATGTTAATCAACATAACTTTTCATTCCTTTAGTCCCAAATGGAACAAAGGGCTTCTGTGATGTTTGGGTTCAGAAAAGGAATTTCAGTGAATAATGCAATTTGCACATGAAGTGTTAACTGCCCTAAACAATAAAATGCATGTAGGTGGTATTTTCTGTGATCTATCAAAGGCATTTGATTGTGTAAATCATGAAATTCTTATAACAAAACTGGAATCCTATGGACTTAGAAATGAAAATTTAAGTTGGTTCATATCATACCTAAATGAAAGAAAACAGAGCTTTGAAGTAAACAGTGTCATTGATTATGAAAAACAAACATCAAATTGGAAAACAGTAACACATGGATTACTCGAAGGTTCAGTGCTAGGGTCTTCATTATTTCTGATCTATACAAATGACCTATCACTCCGTATAAGGATATAGAAAGTACCGTACTGTTCACCAATGACACTAGTGTGCTGGTGACTAGTAATACTTAAATTAATGTATAATTACATTGAATTATGGTTTGAACTGAATGTTTCACTGGTTTAAAGCTAACAAATTGTGTTTAAACCTAGATAAAAAATAAAGTTGTTAAATTTATAGCTCATCAAACATCACACACTCCCATCGAAATTGGGATAAATGACATGTTATTAGAATAAATATACAACATCAAATTTGTAGACCTTCGAGTAGACAATTATTTAGACTGGAAATCTCACATTAAGTATACCTTACACAAACTTAGCTATCCAAGCACTGGCAAATGTGAATTCTATAGATAGAGAGCAAATGAATATTTCTCACACATAAGAAGGTTATAAGAATTATTTCTAACACCCATAGCAGACGTTCTCATAAAGAGTTTTTTAGAAGACTGAAAATATTAACCTTATCTTGCATGTATATATTCTCGATCCTAAAATTCTTTATATGCAATCAATCCACATTTATAAAAAACAATGAAATTCACGAGAAAAACACTAGACAAAAGAGCAACATCCATCATCCCAGTGTTCTTGCTTCCAGAAAGGTGTATATTATGAAACCATCAAAATATTTCATGCTCTTCCTAATGATCTTAAGGAAATAGTATACAATTTCAATGATTTTAAAATTGCTGCTAAAGAGTGCCTATGCGCAAAATCATTTTATTCTGTACAAGATTATCTGAATGACAAATTATCCTATTAATGCTCTTTGTAAATAGTCTCTAGCTCATTTTAATCTATATAAGATTATTTGAATGACAAATTATCCTGTTAAAGCTCATGTAGTTTTGTAAGTAGTTTCTAGCTTATTTTATTATGTAAAAGATTATCTAAATGACAAATTATCCTGTTTAAACTTAGGTAGCTTTGTAAGTAGTTTGTAGCTCATTTTATTCTGTATAAGATTATCTGAATGGCAAATTATCCTTATGTAGCTTTGTAAGCACTTCTAGCTCATTTCATTCCATATGAGATAACCTGAATGACGAATCATCCTGTTAATGCTTATGTAGCTTTGTAAGTAATCTCTAGCTTCTTTAGTGGCAAATCACTGTTAATTACATTTGATGCCTGTGTGAAAGCTACTTAAATGCATTTTTTTGCTTTTTGTGCCTGTATATAATGTGTTTTATGTGCTATTCTGTATAGTTATGGACATGTTTGTACATTTCAATTGGCATGTTCAGTGTACACCGGCCTCCATGGTTTCTTGTGAACTTGCTAAACACAAGCTAATCTAATCCTCCATTTTGTCTGTTGTGTTGCAAGTCTTTTTACTTCACTCCATGTCTTTCCCTTTGTTGATAACTCTTCTTCTTTGGACCTTTTCCAGGTTTTCTTAGGTCTTTCTTTCCTCATACTTTGATGGTTCCAGTCAAGTACTGCTCTTTCTGTTGCTCCAGTTGACTTTCTAAGGCAAGGCCTATCCATCTCCATTTTCTCTTTCTATTTTGGATCACAATGGGTTCTTGTTTTGTACTTAAAGTTTTATTTAATATTCTTGTTGGCCAAGTTATGTTTAAGATATGTTACAAACATCTATTAATAAAGTTTTGTAGTTTATTCATATTTACTTTAGAAATTTTCAATGTTTTGCAAGCATATAAGAAGACAAATTTTACATTAGTATTAAAAATCTATAGTTTAGTATTTTTGAGATTTTTTTATTTCTCCATATCTGATACAATCACGTAAAAGCTGCATTTGCTTTTTTTAATTCTCTAACTAATATCTTTGTCTGTTCATCCATTTAATGTTTCTATGCTTCCTAGATAGGTGAATTTAGTTATTTGTTCTATTTCATTATTCGTTATGTATAGTTTCTCCTTGTTTAGTCCATTTATTCTCATTTCTTTAGTTTTATTTGTACTGATGTTTAGGCCAGCCAACTTAGCTTCTTGTAATTTCATAATTTATATTTCATATCTGTATATCTCTGTGTTAGTAAACACATATGAATAGCAAAATCAAAATCTTCCAATCTGCTATTTAACCCCCATTGTGTTCCTCTCTTTCTGTTTCTAATCATTTTTCTTGCCATGTTATCAAGGACAAACAAGGATACAATTGGAGATAATATACATTCCTGTTTTACACCATCTGTAACCTCAAATTTTTCAGTGTCTCCCTTCGTGTAGTATAATCAACATAAACATTTACAGAAATAGTTTCATTACACATTTCACTCTAGGTACAAAGGGAATACAATAGATGGAAGTATAGTCAAGTCTTTTGAAAGTGGAGCACTATATGCTGGCATCAAAATTCTGTGCTCTCTGCAATGCATCACAAAAAACAACTTAATGGGGAGAATATATTTAAAAATTGTCATCGGCTACAATCAGATGCCTTTCTCTACCCACTATCATCCTTCATGGTCTAGTGGTAACATGCTAGCCTTAGGTTCCCGAGTTCCGGGTCCAATCCTGACAGAAGCTGATGGATTTTTTTGGGCATAAAAATCTTTAGCATGGCTTCCTTCAGGAGGGAAATAAGACCAGTGATCCCATATAGATTTGTGGCACATAAAAGAATCTTAAGCCTGTTAAAGAGGCCCCTGAGCAAAATTAAGCAGTCTTTCACACCCAATATAAAGAGTGATCCAAAAGACTCTGAACTGGCTGTGTTGTGTTTTGCCTGTTCGCATCTTTGGCACTCATTGCCAACTGCTGCTGTCATAGAACATCGCAGATGAAACCATACAACATTTTTAAAACTATTTTTAAAGGCCTTACATACAAATGTTATTAAAGGAGATGCTAAAACTGGCCATTGTTGCTGTCCATACAGTTTTGGCACAGGAAACTATCCATCACTCACCATAGTTCACATTGAGAAATGCTGGCAGTTTCCTGGAGGATATTTTGTTTTAATTCTTCTAGGGTGCGTGGGTTTGTCTTGTGCACTTTACGCTTTAAGTTACCCCAGAGTTAGAAATCACAGGAGGTTAGGTCAGGGTACAGAGGGAGTCACAAATCTCTACTAATAATTCTGTCCTAAAACAACCTTTCAATTGTTCTCATCCAAAGATTGGCTGTATGAGCTGTTGCAGAGTCTTGTTGAAAAATAGCAAAATCATGCTTCTTGTTGGTTAATTCTCTAAAAGAAAAAGGAGCCAAATTGTATTCACGCATGTACAGGCATCAACTGTTGACTCAAAAAGAATTGGACCTATAACTCTTTCTCCACTAATGGTGTACCATACATCAATTTTTACTTTCTCTATTGATAAATAGGGAAAGTATTATATTACACCCAAAAATTTGATGTCGAGATTTCACTGGAAATATATGTTTTGAGACCCCCTGAATCCAAAAAGAAGCATTTTTAGAAAAAGGTCTGTGTGTGTGTGTGTGTGTGTGTGTGTGTGTGTGTGTGTGTGTGTGTGTGTGTGTGTGTGTGTGTGTGTGTGTGTGTGTGTGTGTGTCAGTCTGTGGGTAGCATAACTCAAAAACGAAAAGTAGGTCACAAACCAAAGTTTGTATTTTGTATTTCAGTTTAATGTCTTTCAAGGATGAAAGATTTTGAAGAAAATAGTCCCACCCTAAACTACCCTTTACATGGAATATTTTTCGAAAATTTTGATTTTCTTGAAAATGGCACTAACGATTTTGATTAAAATGTCATATGTTAGAGATATTTTTATGAAAAATGAAATGTATATCTTAAATTTTCTGGCTATAGCCCCTGTAGTCGTATTTACTCTGGATGACTTTTGCATAACTGGTAAACCGTTAGAGATAGACCAAATCATACTCACAAAAACGTAGATCTTGCTAAAATACACAATTTATGTCCAAATAAATTTTCTTGTAGGGTAAACCATTTCAGAGATATTCCTTGTTATGTGTGTGAGTTTTGGAAAACAAAACTTTTGTGAGATAGAACATCGTTGTTTATTTTTTTATGTGTTAATTGTGCAAAGAGAATGAATCTCAAAGCTTTAAAACATTTGACTTTTGCACAAAGCCTACTGTATTCTAATATTCCCCTTGCACCTACAAGGAAATAAGCAATAAGATAATTTGTACAAATGTTCATCTTAACTAACACAAAGAAGATATAGGAATAAGAGTTTATAAGAATGGTTAGTACAAGAGTAGAGAAAGTCATGTGAGTGCAACTATCAGATTTTTTTAGTCACAAAGGGATACATCATGAACAATATTAGGTTTCTCAGAGCTCCAGTAATGATTATTTTGTGTACACGCATATCCATGAAGGTGGAACCAAGCCTCATCCATGAAAAATATTAAATGTGGGTCAATTTTGACATTGTATACACTATTGAGAGTCCACTCACAAAATGTGTGCCTAATTATAGGATCACCTGGTTGAAGAGCACGTATCACAGTTATTTTATATGTTTTTAACTTCAGCAATTTAGTAACTCCTTGCACAGAGCCATAAGAAATGCCTGCCTGTTGTGAAAGATGCCTAAGCAATTTTTTGGGGAAATTCTCCAAACAGTGACCGATATCATCTAATCTTTCTTCGGTAAGAACAGTATGCCGTCTTTTAGATTTCTGATCCTGAGCACTTCCTGTGGCCTGAAATTTATTGTTAAGTTCATGGATTGTTGTACAGCCTGGAACTTTTACACCTGGAATCTTTCTGCACTTCCCGTGGCCTGAAATTTATTGTTAAGTTCATGGATTGTTGTACGGCCTGGATCTTTTACAGTTGGAATCTTTCTAAACAACACACTTTCACTTGGCGAGCTGACTGAGCTAACATATATGAATCATAAATAAATACACGCTGTGCAGTAGAAAACAAATGCTGAGCCACAATACACTTTGTGACTAACTACAAGACAAAATAATAAAGCACACTGGTAATAGCTCAACCACACAATATCACCCTCAGCTCAACACTGCACTTTCAGAGCAGAGAAAAGTATGTCAACCACATGATCTTCTGTACAGCAGCTGCATGTTCTCATATTATATATATGGACATCATAATTTCTAGCAAGACCATTTGAGTTTTCAATGATATGACTAAGTGTATTATTTTTCATACATAATTCTTGGCAAGAATGTACAGTGGTTACATTTTGTATTATTCTCATGCATTACTTTTGTAAAATCAGTAATCTATTAATATGTACATCAGCTGCACCTTCCCTTTCCGAGAGCTCAATGCCAAATAATAAATGTGGATTTATAACACCATCATAGCTAGTTTTTAACATATTGAAAGTATTAAATCTAGAAAAATATCTCATTAGGTATACCCTTACTTATTTTACTATATATCCTATCAATGTATGCATACCAAATTAGATGTTTGTTAAAGGGTATACCCAGAAACAGTGCTTGTTCGCTTTCTTCACTAAATTTATTACATATTTCAACAGCAGGTTGGTTTACACTATGTCTCTGAGATACATTAAAATTTAATTTAAAAGGTGAGTTAATTAATAACACTGAACAACACTTACAACATATTTTTCCGGGACGCGTTTCGAAGGTAACTTTCCTCCATTATCAACCGGACAATCTGATTTTATTAATTAACTCACCTTTTAAATTAAATTAATTACAACAACACTGTTTTCAAACTTCTATGAAAGGAACATACGTTAAAATTAACTATTTTTGTCTTACTTATGTTGTATTGCAGCTGATTTATATTAAAATGGTTTATTATTTGAGCCGAGATAGAATTAATTTGTTTAGTAAGTCCCTGTGTAGATGAGTTCCAACATAACACTGCTGTATCATCAGCATATATATCTTTATTAGTCAATTAGTAATTACAATAATTACCATAGACTTCTTCAAAAACAGCTTATTGTACTCATTCTAGAAATACATACATACAAACATTGCTAACTTAAGATTAGCAAACTAAGATTTATATAAGTTTACAATCCAGTCTTATTTTGTTCATAAAATTCTTGCATGATATAAAAGGGACTTTCTAAAAGCCATTTGTACAGTCTGTTTTTAATGTTTCAGATTTCTTTTTTCTTGTGGGAGTGCACTGAAAAGCTTTATTCCTATTACTTTATAGTATCTAGACATTTTCTGTAATCTATGATATGGCATATCAATTCTATTCCTATTTCTTGTCCCATGTTCATGTACTGAATACCTTAAGTTAACATTACATAAATTTTCTTTAATACTGATCAAAACATCATAGATATGTACATTTACTACTGTTGGAATTCCCAGTGCAACAAATAATGGTTTACAATGTTCTACATTGTTTGAGTTTGTCCATATTCTAATAATCTTTGAGTTTGGTATGGTTGGGATATCATTTGTGTATAATATAACAGTAGTTTTTCTGCGAAAAGCCTTATCCCATAGCTATTTAGTTTCCCAAGTAATATTCTATGATCCACACAATCAAACACTTTCATTAAATCCAAGAATACCCTTATTTTATCTTATTTTTGGTTTCAGGTTTAACTATGCCCTCCTTAAGAAACTCTAAGGTAGCTGTTGTTGTAGAATAGTTCTTATGAAAACCATGTTGTATACTCCTAACTACATTGTTTTCTGATTGAAATTTGTGCATCCTGACAAGTATAACCTTCTCCTGGAGCTTCGCTAGTGTTGAGTTTAGTGTGATAGGTAGATAATTTAATATTAGAGTTTTATAATCTTTTTGAATACTGGGTGTATAATACTAATTTTTAAACATGAGGGAAATTCACCACGTACCAGAGAATAATTTATTAAATGTACAAGAGGCTTGATCAATTCATAATTATGTTGTTTTAAATCTTTGGTATTATGTCATTCCAGCCACTAGATTGTTTGTTGTAAAAACTATTAATCATGTGTAATATTTCCTTTTCATCTGTAGGACATGTAAACATTAAATTGGTGACGTATAGACTGTCTTTCTCTGGGATTGCTTGACTTTCACTGCCATTTGATCTTAATGTGATCTTAAAAAATATTCATTTAATACATTACATATGACATCCGGACTTACTTCCACTTTATTCAATTTATTAATAATGATATTTGAATTTGTTTTCCTCCTGTTTGTTTGCCACATATTCCAAGCATCCTTGTTACATTTCTGCTATTTTCTAAGTTTTGTTTATATTCAGTGTCCCTTATTTTTACCAGTAAATTTTGTTACTCTTTTTTACTTTCTCTACTACGTTTAGTAAAGTAGAGGAGGTATTGTATTCCACCCAAAAATTCTATGTCGAGATTTCACCAGAAATGTATGTTTTGAGGCCCCCTGAATAAAAAAAAAGCATTTTTAGAAAAAAGGTCCATGTGTGTGCGTGTGTGTGTGTGTGTGTGTGTGTGTGTGTGTGTGTGTGTGTGTGTGTGTGTGTGTGTGTGTGTGTGTGTGTGCACCTGTCAGTCTGTGGACAGCATAACGGAAAAACGAAGTCATTTTAAAACCAAAGTTGGTATTTAAATGTAGTGTCTTTCAAGGATGCGACACAAAGATTTTGATGAAAATTGTTCCACCCTAAACTACCCTCTACATCGAAAATTCTTCAAAAATTTTGATCTTTTTGAAAATGGCTCTAACAATTTTTTAAAATGCCATATGTTTCAGATATTTTTATGACAAATGAAATGTATATCTTGAATTTTCTGGCTATAGCACATGAAGTCCTATTTACTCTGGATGACTTTTGCATAACTGGTAAACCGTGAGATAGACCAAATATTACTACACAAAAATGTAGATTTTGATAAAACACACAATTTATGTCTAAATAAATTTTTTTTGGAGCAAACCATTTTGTTGTTTGTGAAAGTTTTGGAGAACTTATACTTCTATCAAATGGAACATCACCATTCATTTTTTTTGTTACCCATGCAAATAGAATGGACTTTTAAAGCTTTAACAGATTTGACTATCGCTCAAAGCCTACTGTATTGCCATATTCCTCTTGTATGTGCTTACAAGAATATTAGCAATAAGATAATTTCTGCAAATGCTTATCTCAAGTGACATGAAGAAGATAGAGGAATAAGAGATTGTAAGAATGGTTAGTACAAGAGTAGAGAAAGCTATGTGTGTGCAACACGTCAAATTTTTAAAATTTTTGAATTTATTTTTGTAGTACTCCCAACATATGGATTTGAGAACTTATATGCATCCTTCATTCATTTTCAATATCCATTCCCTCTGTATTTAGCTTAATTTTCCTTGACTTGTAGGCTTTTTCCTTTCTCTTAACTTATAAAAAATAAATTGAGATTTATTTATGGACCCTCTTTAACTGCAATGATTTTCAGCATCCCATTCTATAGGGTTATTGAGAAGTCACTCTGCAGTTTCATGTAACCAAAATTCCCCTAGAGATGGGAATTGCAGTACTGACTGCCGTGAGCCTATAGTTATTTATAATGTTCCACAAAATAAAGTATATGATAGTTTCATGTATGTAATCCATAAAAGATAATGTAGATAAACAGAATACCAAGTTATCTTGAGTGATACACACTGGCATGGTGTGGAGGAACTTGTTGATAACCCTATATATTGGATGTGTAAGAGAGCTTAATTGTACTCAGATGCTTTATAAGCCATAAATGTATGACACAGGAACCCTGGTTTTATTTCTCTTCCAAAGGGAGCCATGCTAAGGATTTTTAGACCATTAAAATATCCATCACCCCTGCTGGATTTAAACCCGACCTAGGGAACCAAAAATACCTGTAGCAGTTCACCCTTGTTAACTAAATATGGATTTTGATGTTAGTAGCCTCCATTTCTAAAGGACATTTGTACCGTCTTCTGTGTGTTTAGCTTGAAGTTATTGTTGCCCGCCTTGTGTGTCAAACGTCTCTTGTAGACTTTACTGCAAAGTTGATGCTAATGTCATGTTATCAGCATACATGATTATGGATACTGGTTGTGTATCTACACTTTGACAATATATATGGTTGCTACATTGAACTACATTGTGCTTAAAGTGTTTCCCTGTAGGACTTCTGTCATCTGATAAATTGACTCAGATTTTGTGAGGTGGTTGTTGATGCTTACTTCATTTCTAGAAAGTATTGCTGTTATTATCTTGCAGTAACAATGTTGTCTTTCTATAATTTTACTCCAGTTTACCTATCATTTTTCTCAGTCAACTGAATCAATAGCCTTGGCATAGTTTATAAATATGACATAATTTATCCCTGGGGAGTAGTAGCACACCACTGATGTTGTTTAACAGGCATTGGACAGCATTAGGTTTTCTGATTAGTGACATTAGGAAATGCAACCCCTGACCTGGAGGACCAGCTCTTCTTATAGGATTGGATAGCATTGCTATTACAAACATCCATAAAACTAAAGAAAATCTTCCCTGAAAACAGCAATTCACTTATGTTCACACAAATTATGCTGTAAATAATACGGACAATATGAAGTATGCTGAAAGTAAAAGAAATAGTAAACGCAACAATCTAGTAATTTTGCACCAGAATATATGCGGACTAAGATACAAAACACTTGAACTGGTTAGTTCCCTTGACAACATTGGTGAGAAACCAAACATACTCTGCCTTAGTGAACATCACTTAAATAAACATGAAATTGGTCAACTCAGGGTTGAAGGTTATCAGTTAGGGGCATATTTTTGCAGGGAAATGCTTCACAAAGGAGGCACATGTATATATGTAAAAAAAGAAGTAGCCTACAGCATGCTGGGTATTAGTAATCTCTGTGTAGAGCAAATCTTTGAGGTTTGCTGCATAAAACTTGAAGGGCAATTAGGAGACATCTACATAGTTTGTATATATAGAGCACCATCTAGCAATGTCAAAGAGTTCATTAAGAAACTAGAGTGTACTTTAAATTATCTATATAAACCAAATCTTGAACTCATCATATGTGGAGATGTAAATATAGATTTTCTAACTGAATCTGCAAATAAAACAGATTTAATGTCGCTATTAATGACATACAATTTATACCATACAGTGAATTTCCCAACTAGAGTTCATAATGGATCTAGTACAGCCATAGATAATATCTTCATAGGCAATGATAGGTTAAACTCTTCAACAACTTTTCCATTTATAAATGCACTATCAGACCACGATGCCCAAGTTTTATATATGAACAATATTTATGATCCAGAATCAAAATGTCGGAAAAGAGTAAGGGAAGTGAATGAGGAAAACATAAGTAAATTTAATTCATTATTAGAACTAGAGGAGTGGACCACCATATACAGCAAAAGTGATATTAATGCTGCATTCAATTTGTTCCTAGGCATATGTATAAACCATTTTAATGCATGCTTTCCTATAAAATATGTTAGCTCATCCATACAAAAACAGCCATGGATGACACAGGGCATTAAAATCTCTAGCAAAAAGAAAAGAAATCTATACTTATTGTGCAGAAATAGTAGTAATAATGAGCTAAAATTATACTATAAAAACTATTGCAAAATTCTTAGCAGAGTTGTTAAAACTGCCAAGGCACACTACTATAATTCAAAGATAAAGGGATCACAAAATAAAATTAAAACCATATGGAACATAATCAAACATGAAACAAATAGGGCAAAAAGTAATGACAACCCCACAGCCCTTGTAGTAAACAATAACAAAATCAACGACACAACTGCAATTGCAGACAGCTTTAATAACTACTTCATAAACATAACCACAAATTTGAATTTAAACAATGCGAACAAGGGAAATGCATATAAAATGTTAAACGATGCTTTTGCTGGAAGAACATTCACTGGTTTCAACCCCATTCCCACCACACCTGGCTACTATAAAATCAATGAAACTGAAAGACAGTGTAGGTTATGATGAAATATCAAGCAGAATAATTAAAAGCACTGCTAAAGCGATTACTATCCCCCTAACTCATTTATGTAATCTATCACTACAATATGGAATATTTCCTGATCAGCTAAAATTCTCAATTGTAAAACCTGTATATAAAAAAGGAGAAAAGACCAAAATAGATAATTATCGACCAATATCTCTACTACCCACATTCTCAAAAAGTTTTGAACGAATTATGTATAACCGGCTACAGCAGTACCTAGAATCAAATAATATTCTAGTCCCTGAACAATTCGGATTTAGAAAGGAAATATCAGTTGATAATGCTATCTACAAATTCACTAATGGGTTATTAGAATTATTAAATCAAAGAAAACATGTAAACGGGGTATTCTGCGATTTATCTAAGGCTTTCGATTGTGTAGACCACCAAATCCTGCTAGACAAATTAAAATATTATGGCATTCAGAGAACTCCATTAACATGGTTTCACTCATACTTAACAAACAGGGTACAAAAAGTGAAAATATCGAAACCTAATTCAAATATACCTGATTATTCAAGGAGTAAAGTTATAAAACAAGGAGTTCCCCAAGGTTCTATTTTAGGACCATTACTTTTCTTAGTTTTTATAAATGATCTTGCACCAAGCTTAAACAAGTTGGCACAAGTATTTCTATTTGCTGATGATACAACATTATTAATTTCGCATAAAAGTTTAGATGGACTTAAAGAAACCTCGCATCACATAACAACATTAATGCAATCTTGGTTCAATGCAAATGGTTTGCAACTAAATCTTAATAAAACAAATATTGTAAAATTTACTACCATTAATGCCGTACAGCATAACTTTGCAATAGACATACATGGTAACTCTGTTCAAGATTCAAATGCTTCTAAATTTTTAGGTATACAAATTGACAAGCACCTAAATTGGAAAACCCACATAGATGAAATTGCCCCTAAACTGAGCTCCGCATGCTATGCATTACGACTTCTGTCCTCCTTCAGTGATGCTCATACATTAAAATTAGCTTACTTTGCGTACTTCCACTCTGTAATGAAATATGGTATACTCTTTTGGGGAGGTTCAACAAATTCAAAGAGAATTTTCATCTTACAAAAAAAGGCCATCAGAATTATATCACACTCTCATCCAAGAACATCGTGTAGAAGCATTTTCAAAAACCTAGAAATATTAACCCTTACCGGAGAATACATATATTCACTGATGAACTTCTACATAAAAAATAAAAACTACTTCACTACTAATTCTGACATCCACAGTATCAATACAAGATCTAAATCTGAACTTCATATACCATCAACTAACCTCACATGTGTCCAAAAAGGAGTGCATTACCAATGTATAAAAATATTTAATATGCTACCTAATGAGTTAAGGACCTGCAATGATAAGGTATTCAAAATTAAGCTAAAGGAATATCTTCTTAAGCATTCATGCTATACCATAAATGAATTTAACAACATCTAATGTAACCATTAGATCATTTTATGTTTATAATATTAATCCTGTCTATTGTAAATATTGTATAACATATTGACATGTTCCACATCCTGTTGCCAAGGCAAATTGAGGATCTATGGAATGCAAATAAATGTATGTATGTATGTACAATCCCAAATCCTGAAATGGCATGAAAGATGTTTTATGAAAAAGAAATGATTTAAGTTGCTCCTCCCATTCAGAATAGCATTCATGTGTTACTCTAGCATTTCTATCAAAAGAATAAAAATATGATATGGATTTCTAGACAGCTGACAAAATTCAAACACACATAGGAGAAATATGTAATAAAGCACCTAAACAGCCAAATCTGTATGCTTGAGTTTAATCATAGATTATGTTCAAGAATTTTGTGAATCAGATTCTGAGCAAAGGTGCAAAATATGCAGGCAGCTCTGCAGAAATACCTTGTAGAAATATGCAAAGTAGAAACTGAATTACGGGAAGCTTTGGCAATAATCCAACCTAAATTATTATGACTATAAAGTCATGTGCACGTGAATGGGTATTGAGTTACTACCTTAGTTTCCTATGTACTCTGTTAATATCATACCAAACGACATGGCTTAGGCAAAAATATCTGTGACTCACATTTGGGAGGTTGGGGGTTCAATCCCCATGGTCGAACTTCCTGGCCCAGGGCTTTTTTCAGAGGTTTCCCTGGTTCACCAGGAAAATGCTGGAAAAGATTTCCATATCCTCTGAATTTCCAGTCCCTACCTTTTGTTACATAAATAATTTCATTTCGCCTTTCATATGATTAGATTTATTTCAGGGGGAACGAATGTGCTCTGGAAAACTTGTCACCTGTTAATTGGAAAGAGAACCCACTGGTTTCTGAGCCTCTCACAGGATGGTACAAGCCTGAGGTGGGGGGGGGGGGGGGGGGGGGGGGGGGGAGGAAGTCGGTTTCTGAGTCCCATGCCACCCTTAGGAGTATGAACCTGAAGGGGTGGGAGAGGAACCGGGCTGAACCAGCCTCCTCCAGAGTGCATCTAACTTGGAAATTGTAGGGACCCTGCCACTTGCTCTGTAGTGGCAACATTCCAGCCACCCTTAGGATCCATTTGCCTTGTTCATCCTCCCAGGAGGGGCCATCAGGGGCATAGGCACAAAAAATTGCCTTTCAGTCAAGGTACTAATCCCCCTCCACAAGCTGTCACAGACTCATTGTCATTGTACTTTTGTTGCACACTGCTAGGTGGTATGGCCAGTGCATAAGAACAATTAATTTCCATTAATTGGCCTTATAATTAGTAAAACTATTAAGCTTGGAACTTGAAGTACAACCATTGTAAGTTACCATTAGGGTATATTATAGGAATCTGAGATCTCCTTGTGGTTTGCTCAGAACTTTAGTTGGGCCATTACTTACCAGTACTAAGTATCGGTAGTTATAGAATTACTGAAGTGAGTACCGGAAGCTCTGAAACATGCAATGCTCATTGCTCTGACAAGATCATCAGTGTTTACTTGTTTGGATAAAATTCTAATAATTTAGTGATCACAAAATAACCTTATAGTAACCCAATGGAGAGGAAACAATAATATTGAAGAAAGTTTTGTTTTTGCCACATGCTGTATGTAAAACAATAGCAAGAAAGATAATGAGCTACCTTTTCCCAACTGAATTAACTATTATTGTCAATTGCTTGGGCAAACCAAGTTAAGTGTAAAACTTAATGTCAAAGAATATTTAAAATGTCTCATGTATTTGTCATGCAACAGTACCTTACAAATAGCAGGCAGAATTGTAAGGGTGCAACTTTAACAATTTTTACGTCTATCATAATCTGGGATTGCTGTAACCATAAAGTGCTTGCTGAGAATTATTTCATATAGTAAACTACTTTCAGTTGTTCTTAGAAAACTAATCTTCAGAGGACACCTGCCCAAAAGTTTTAGGTCAATTCATTGAATCTAACTGGAACTTCTCTTTCTGAATTTGATCCTATGCCACGTTATGTAACATTGTGGCTCTCAATGGGAATGTGATCAGCAAAAGGAATCTGTTGTAAAAGAAAAGTGACTGCAGGATAACATCCCTTCGAGCCAGCCTGGAGAAATTTAAAGAGTTAGGTGAGTACTGGTAGTTGTAATTTTCCAACCAAAACCCTAGGTTTATTGCAGAAATGTGAGTCAGTTGGAGAATCTAATGTCATGCTAGCATGTTGCCATGGTAGCTCAGTTGGTAAGAGCAACCAGACAGAGACCAGAACCGTGGTTCAAATCCCAGCTATGGCATTGAAATTTTCAGTCTGATTCTTTCTAATACATGTTACTATGGGGAAGATATGGTATTGGAAAGCATCACTGCTATTGTTAAGATAAAGCTATCAGATTGTTTAGGGAACAAGCGCTTGTAAGGTTAATTTGAATGAGAGTAGGAAAGTTATGTGAGTGCAACTTATTAGATTTTTCTGATCCATAAAAAGGTGAAGTTATTGTCCATAAGTGTTTCAAAAAGCACTACTAAAATTAATAGTACCCCCAGGAAATTTTTCTTTATGAGATGTTATTAATGTGGGATTTATTTCTAGAAGAGGTTTAGAAGCCATTTTACATCCAAAATTACGAGTATGCATTAATTACGTAAACTCACGCTGGAGCGAAAGAAACGGTGGGAAAGCTTCAAGCGCAAATTCGACAACGAAATAATATCGTTAAATCAATTGTGTTAGTGTTTTTGAAGATCCCGTATACGAGGAGAACGCACTAGAAATGCTGTTATTACAAAAGCGTTGTTTGAATATTGCGCCTGTTTCTGTCACCGAAGTGAACACTTTCGGTTCCTTCAATTGCATTACGTCATCCACGTTGCTAAACACCCCAGAGCCACCTACGCGCCCAGTGCGTACTACTGCGTTTACCTGTTTATTGAGCAAACAATACTTAATAGTTCATGTTCAACGATTAACATATTGATAGAACATTAACACGAAATAAAAGAAAACCATTGCCACATTGGAAGGTGAAAAAAAATTACGTTCCTCAGGAACCAGGCACCGGAGGGATTCGAACCCTCGATCTCCTGTTTACTAGACAGGCGCTTTAACCAACTAAGCCACGGCGCCACCGTCTACACTGCGTCTCAGGAACGGTATAAGAAGGCCAATGTCAATGTTAAACACTGCAAACTACGAAATTCAAACTTGTAATGGCGTAAATGTTTCCTTTTCTGCACACATCTTTTGAATCTTTGCTCAATAGACCTGAGCTTTATTACAATCTAGATCCTAATGCGTACTTCACAAAGCATCTGTATCTCAACACGTCTGAGCGTATTTATTACCTTGAAATGAAAATGTTCATACAGTGTTAAGAAAAACCTATGCGAATTTTAAGTTGGTCATGATAATTCATAAAATGGAAATATTGGTTACATTCAAACTATTTAATAACGAAAAAAAAGTAATAAAAAATCTGTTTGACCCCGACGTGATTTGAACACGCAACCTTCTGATCTGGAGTCAGACGCGCTACCGTTGCGCCACGAGGTCACATAGCAATTCAATCTTTAAATTGAAATCTAAAGCTTAAACTGTGTTCATGAAGGATATGATATTAGTAATATTGACTTCGTTTGAAATTGTAATGGGATGTCTCGACGGCTTTGTTTAGAAAATGTATGGTGTTATAAAACTACTGATGAAGAAAACTACGTCGTTCGATAATGTTCCCCATTGATCACTATTCAGTTCTGCAAAATCAGGACCGACATTACAATTTGTAAAGTAGTTCTGCCGTTTGTAGATCTTTAACAAATGTTTAAAATCATGTGTAACAGAAACGCATTATGTCTCTTGCACTATGTGAATTATATTTGAATCTGTTTTTTCAAACATCAATGCTGTTTCTAATCACCTCTCCCTAAAAATTCAGAATGATCCTTTATTCCCAGAACTGGTCTCGGCCTTGGTCTCTATCACATGCAATCTGTAATGAATGAAAACTAATAAGCTGATAGCGAATTAGAAATTGATCTTTGTCACTTGTGACAGTGTGTATAGGCCAAGGCAAGGCATGTAATTTCTGACTAAGATGTGTGTGTATGACAGTAATAAAACACAAACTAATAATCATATTCATATTTTAAAACATGCTGTTTGATGGAGATCAAATAACTTAACGGTTTTGGAATTCATGGTTATTACTAACGAGTTAAATCTTCAACTGTGTGGATACTATTTGGGTATCCTTTAACTTATCACACACTGTCTCTTCATTATTTACAAAAGTCACGAAGTGTATTAGCATGCTTCCTTGTTACAATTTCATCCTTACTTAGTAGTCTTTATTCTCTAACTGGGGGGCGGCACAACTTGACCTTCACCTTGTGCCTGATTATAGTCATTTGTACCTTCTTGGTCACTGTGATGGTTAATAAGACATTATTTTCCGAAATGCTTTGAGGCCAAGTTTTAAATTCCTGAGGAATGTTTCTGCAGAATTGACATAGACTGTGTTTTAATGGACTACATGTCTTTTGTCCAATAAGTTTTTGTCTGTATCATTATACAGTGGCATAGAATTCAAGGAATATGAAAGTAACTTCACATGTTATTCATTAAAGTTCCAAAATATACATTTTATTTGTAATTGGATTATACTGAACACATGTATTTAATTAAAATTGTTAGGCATATACATTATTTTGAGAAATAATACACAATCAAAACACCAAGAAATAAGTAAAGCTGAGACACAAGAAAAGCTATAAATGTTAAAGTCACATAACTTTATCTAACCATTGTCATATATTTTCATACTTATTCTACAACTTATTCATAAAAAGGTTCATTTTTCTGTCCACTTTGTGTTAATCATAAATATTTGCAGAAATTGTTCCAGTAAGTACGCATTTTATCGTAGCTACAGAGGAGCACATAGAAGATTAAGATAATAGTGAAATGTTTAAAAAGCACTTTGATATACTGATATTGATGTGGTATGTACTTTAATGACCTCATGAAAAATAAAAGAGTGTCATTTGAAAATGTAAAATTAATGAAAAATTTGTACGCACAAGCAACTATTTCATAAAAGAAAATTTAATGAATTCCATGTCTTTTCTGCAATTAGTTTTTGTCTGTATTGTTGAAGTGTACAGGTGCATAAAATTCAAGGAGTATAATATACTTCACATGTTATTCATGAAAGATCCAAAATATACATTTTCTTTGCAATAGGATATACTGAACATATATATTTAATTAAAATTGTTAAATACCTACATTGTTTTTAAAAAGTGATGCACAAGTTTACATACCAAGATTGTTTAGATGAAAAAGTTTTATAAAATAATGTAAATAATGCTGAAGTTAAATGTAAATTTTGATTCTAAGATTCAGAGGCCCTCAAAATGTGTATTCCTTGTGAAATCTCAGTGTCTTATTTTTGAGTGGAACACAATAGCACCTCTACGAATAGTAGGTAAAAATAAAATCTGATGTGTTGCGCTCACATGATTTTGTCTATTTTTGTGCTATCCATTCTTACAAACTCTTATTCCTATATCTTCTTCGTGTTGAGATAAACATTTGTACAAACTATTTTATTGCTTAGTTTCTTTAGGTGCAAGGGGAATATTAGAATATAGTAGGCTCTGAGCGATAGTCAAATCTTTTAAAGCATTGCGATCCTGTTGTCTTTGCACACTTAACATATAAAAAAATGAACAATGTTCCATTTCACGAAAGTTTTAAGTTTTCCGAAAGTAATACAAATAACAAGGAATATCTCCGAAATGGTTCACTCACTCATTCACTCACTCACTCACTCACTCACTCACTCACTCACTCACTCACTCACTCACTCACTCACTCACTCACTCACTCACTCACTCACTCACTCACTCACTCACTCACTCACTCACTCACTCACTCACTCACTCACTCACTCACTCACTCACTCACTCACTCACTCACTCACTCACTCACTCACTCACTCACTCACTCACTCACTCACTCACTCACTCACTCACTCACTCACTCACTCACTCACTCACTCACTCACTCACTCACTCACTCACTCACTCACTCACTCACTCACTCACTCACTCACTCACTCACTCACTCACTCACTCACTCACTCACTCACTCACTCACTCACTCACTCACTCACTCACTCACTCACCCACCCACCCACCCACCCACCCACCCACCCACTAACTCACTCACTGATGTGGTCTTATTTGGTGTATCCTGCAGTGAATCTCATAAACTGTTTTAGCCATTATTCAATGTTTATCTGTTCTTCTGAGTGGCTATGCCTCTTTTCCATAGCAAAGAGTGGCTCAAGCCAGAGCCCTATAAAGGTGTGTTCTGGTATGCCACTGTGCTAGAGACGGTTTCAGAACTTTAATGATACTCATAGTTCTGCTAAGTTTAGTAATTTGTTTTAGAATGCCTAAGTCTCCAAGGAAGGATACTTCATATTCACTCTTTCTAACTATTATTAATACAAATTTTACTGGGGAAGGGATATTTCCCATAAAATGCTATTATTTTTTATTTATCTTCATTAATTCCTATATCATATTTCATCCCTATCAGGTGATGAACAGAGAATTGAAGATCATTTTCATTATTTGATAGTAATGCCAAATCATCAGCAAAGAACAGAGCTTCAATTTGGAGATGTCTATTGATTTTGATGGTACCATGTTGTGCCTCTCTCCATTCTTTAATTATTCTATTCATATGTATGATAAAGAGTAGAGGTGAAAGTCCATAGCACTGTCTCTTTCCCAGAGATGTCTCATGCCAGTCTAATAAGTGGTTGTTAATTTACTATTAAATAGGTACTTCTTTACTGTCTTCATACCTAGTTCAGTACTTTTCATAACCTTTATTTCTTCAGGTAGCTTATCATAAGGTACTTTTCCCATGTTTTTTATGCAGCATCTGCTTAATGTGCCTTTAATTACAGATTTAAAATAATAATTATTTCTTAAGTTGTATGTGTGTGTACCCTAACTTTTTAGTTTCTTCTTTTCTTGCAGAATGTGTTTTACACTGTCATAAAAAAATATATATGTATGTACAGAACAGTCAACATACCAAATTGTTTAAACATTAGTCTGCATGTATGTCTACTATCTACTTTACCTGTTACTCTAATTGCTTTATTAATGCAATTTTGAAATATTTTTAACCTCCCTTGGTTTAACATTTTCTCACAGGATTAACCCTATTTTATATCTGAGTATATAAAACCAAAGTATACTAAAGTGTATCATTGTTCATGATTTTCCTCACCTGTGTACAATCCTGTATTTATCAGAAAAGGCTGGAAGATGGTTCAGGGAACTCAGGTCCATTACATGCATCAGTGACATAAGAAACAGTATCTTGAAATTCAGGATGTCCTTTTTTTTTTTTTATACACTTGCAAAATTACAATCTGTTCAATAGTTGAACAATAAGTAACAATGATAACATTAATTTTTCAAACTATGGCCCGTTGGCCATAAATTTGCTTATAATTTGGGTGCAAATCTGTACTGCAATTCCAAGACTTGGTTTCTCTGTAGTTGGCTTGTTGTACTGCTGCTGTTGTCAAGTAGATTTATTGCCAGTGTATTGGGATGACTGTAGAGACGATTTGGTAGGATGTCCTGAGCAGCAGGTTTCCTCATAACTGATAGCTTTAACTGGACATTAGAACAAAGATAACATTACTAAGCTTGGTGACATAGCTTGGTGGGCAGTTGTGATCAATCTTAACTAGTGTGGCAAAAAACTGAATAATTTAAATTATTATGAAATTATGGATTTCAGACAGGAAAAAATTGGAGTATCGTAGTATTATCCTGATTTCAAATAGTTTCTTTACTAGCGTTCTTGAAATCATGATCACCTATTACCAATGATGATGATGAAAAGGTAGATGGTTTAGCTACTATACTGTAGTTGTACATCACTGCAATAGCGTAATAAGTAGATATTTTCAATTACTCTTGCCTTTCTTGTACGACTCTTGAGATTGGAGCTAGAGAAACTTAGTCATGCAAATATCGCTAGTTATCCAATAGGACACAAAGCAATGTGATTTTGAATTGTGGTTTGCTCAAGAAGTATAAGTTCAATACTTTAAATAGGTACTGCATATAAGTTTTGCTCAATTAAGTTTGAGAGTTTCAAACTTTGAAACAATGCTCCCTGTTATTCAAGAATTACTTGGAAATCGAGGTTTTTTATTTTTTAATTTTGTATTTATATATTTGGGCTTAATCTTAAATTTCTTAAGCCAAAATAAACTAATCAGAAAAGGGCGAAAAAATATGCAAGAAAAAAAATTCGCCCAACGTGGGGCTCGAACCCACGACCCTGAGATTAAGAGTCTCATGCTCTACCGACTGAGCTAGCCGGGCACACGGGAGTTGGCACAATTTATGCTATTTAAGCAGAAGGTAGTGAGGCAAGCTGAGTTATTTTATGTCTTTTAACATGGTTAATTGCATTGATTTCGTTTCAGCCAATAATTTTCCGTCCTTTACGGCTAACCGGCTTTCGCGGATGTTATTCACCTAACCGAATAACCCATACTGCAATAAACAAGTTATTCTGTAACGGCGGCCTTGCTTCACCTCCAATTATCCCATGTAATCCGATACGTCAGCAGAGCTAACCGAGAGGCAGTAATTATAGGTGTAATTATTTAATTGCGAATCACTGGTTTAAGGAGCATATATTTTGATTTCAGATCAATTTAGGGTGGTAGATATTATTATTGTTATTAGCGCCAGTTTGTGGCAATATTGCTCTATCCACAAGTGTTGAAGTGACTATGTCAACTGGATTTTTCACAATTACTTTATTTACTGTTAGGAATATATTTTCAGCGACAGGTCTAGAACTGTGAGTTTCGCTGTTAATCAGATTCCATATTGTTTTATTCCTTTTTGAAGAGTTACAATGTTTTGCAGACCGCTATTATATAGGATAAGAGAAGGCACTTGACCGCTTTTATACAGAATAAATAAAATTAAAATGCCACAATTCTATAAACGAAGTCTATGTATGATGAGTTGATTAAATGCAAAAATTTTAAGAAAGAAAAAAAAAGTGGAGATGCCGGGGATCGAACCCGGGGCCTTTCACATGCAAAGCGAACGCTCTACCACTGAGCTACATCCCCTGGCAGAGAGACAGCGGTAAGAATGCATATTTATTACCTTTATTTGTTATGGTGTGTGTTGTATGATAAAAACCAGAGAATGAGTTACATCTGTGTATGGATAAATGTGCTTCGTATCCACAGTAAATTCCACCTTCTGAAATAAAATGCCTCGCTAACAAGGTGCAGCTCGAATTGTACTTCTTGTCGCACTGACCTATTTCTCGAGGCTACTCAGTGATAACGTAACTCATGGGTGACAGCGCGGTAGCTTAATTTTTAATAGGGTATCAACACAGAACAAACATTTTATAAAACACGGAGATGAGTCTACTTATTAAAGATACTGTTGGTTCGGGGACAAATAAGACGGGTAGAATGTTTGGCATACTTATTTTTTGAAGCTATCTTTGATTCATAGCTGAACCCTTAGGTTGCAGGTTACTTCTTTAATGTCTAAGTACTGTTGTAGATTTTATAGATACAAATTGTACTTCAATTATATTTTGCTGTATGGATGGGTTTGTATCTATTTTATACATATTTTATTAACAACCTCCAACATTTGTCATATGGACGATGAATCGATGAATGAATGAAATTAATGAAATGATGCTCAAATGAGCCCGAAGTTACATATTTGTCTTCTCAGGGTAAGGGAAAACCTGAAAAGAGGAGGAAAAAAAAAAAAAAAAAAAAAAAAAAAAAAAGAATCCAGCAACAACAAACATCCGGATAACTCACTCTAACGACACTCGAGTTCGTGACCACTTTGGTAGCGTCGCATCCTTGGAAGATGCTGAATTTAAATACCAATCATGGTATTTAACGGATTTTTGGTTTTGGATTTATGTTCTTCATAAGCACACGGACAGGCGCGCCCAGACCTTTTTCTTCTTTTCTTGATTACCCTCCCCTTATGTAGGACTGACATCCCCTAGGACTAGCAGAGGAACCTCTGGACCGGACAGAGTGAAGACCTGGAAGCAGGTGGTCAGGCAAGCACAAGGTATTGGAGAAATTAGTGAAATGAATGGCGGGGGAAAACGGAGAAAACCCGCCTAGACGCCCTTCGTCCACCACGAATACCACATGCGGACCTATTTCTAAAAATTAATATTTTGCATGCAGGAGCCCTTAAGGGGAGCCAGCCCAGTTTATTTTAGCAATGTTAAATTTCACAACTTTGTTGCACTCACAAAGTATTGACTATTGTCAATATTGACTATTCTTGCAAACTCTTATTCCTATACCTTCTTCATGTTACTTGAGATAAACATTTACAGAAATTATCTTATTGCTTATTTCCTTGTAGGCATAAGGGAATATGGGAATACAGTAGGCTTTAAGTGATAGTCAAATCTTTTAAAGCTTTGAGATCCCATTCTCTTTGCACACTTAACATATAAAAAATGAATAACGATGTTGCATTTCACAAAAGTTTTAAGTTTTCCGAAACTGACACAAATAACAAGAAATATCTCGGGAATGGTTCAGTCTACAAAAACATTTATTTGGACATAAATCGTGTTTTAGCAAGATCTACATTTTTTGTATAGTAAGATTTTGTCTATCTCTTACGGTTTATGAGTTATTCATAAGTCATCCAGAGTAAAAAGGACTACACAGACTATAGCCAGAAAATTCAAAATAAGCATTTCCTTTGTCACACAAATATCTTAAACATATGTCATTTTAATAAAAATCATTAGAGCCATTTTCTAGATTTTCTACCCATGTAAAAGGTAGTTTAGGATGGGGCTATTTTCTTCAAAAGCTTTGTGTTGTATCCTTGAAAAACATTACACTTAAATACCAACTTTGGTTTTTAACCAACTTTTCGTTTTTGAGTTACGCTGTCCACAGACTGGCTGGCAGACACACACATACACAGAGACATTTTTCTAAAAATGCTTTTTTTTTTTTATTCAGGGGGCCATAAAACATATATTTCCAGTGAAATCTCGACATAAAATTTTTGGGTGGAATACAATACTTCCTTTACTTACCAGTAGAGAAAATAAAAGTTACTGCTTCTAGGACTCTTTGATTTGACAATACTTTAACATGGCATTTTTTTTTAATTTGACCTTTTTAGATAAATTATATGATGAAACTTGGGGCACAATGTACTTAGCAAATAGTGTAAATGAAAAGTGGGAAGAATTTTATTGTGTATTCAGGATGCATTTTAATACTAATACTTAATACTGTCCAATTAATTTTTTGCTCAGAAAAAATGCCAGACTTAAACTTGATGAAGAAACCATAAAATTAAAAGATGAAATGAAACAGCTTTATGATCTTCATAAAGAAACGAAAAATGGACATTATAAAAATAAGTATAATCAGGCAAAAAAGCAATATTTGACAAGTCTTAATCAACTCAAATCTGGTGAATATGAAGAAAAAATAAACAACTCAGAGAATATTTGTAAAACTACTTGGGGGATAGTTAACAAAGCTATACAAACAGACCTGACCCAAAAAACTCTGAACTGAATGTAAATGGATTGGCACTAAAGGATTCTATAAAATTATGTGAACATCTCAACAAATGTTTCTTAAATGTTGCATCTCAAACGAACAATCAAAGCTCTACAACCAACTTTTGCTCTACAAAAATATGATAATTTTTTTATTAGTCCTGTCACAATAAATGAAATAATTAATAGCATTACTAAATAACAAAAAGACTACTAGTGGATGGGATGAAATTAAAACAATCTAAAACAATGTAAACATGCCAATGCAAGTCCTCTTGAACACCTTATCAACTACTCTACATCATAAGGAGAGTTCCCAGACTGTTTGAAAATATCTATTGTTCGACCTGTACATAAAAAGGGGGATGCTATGGATATCAATAACTGCAGGCCGCTTACATTAACTTCTGAATTGGGTAAAATCTTTGAAAGAGTTATTTTGTAATGATTGGTCCACTTTTTTGAACAAAAATAACGCCATTATAAGCTCACATGACTTCAGAAAACATTTCTCTACAATTTCAGCAATTTTGGAGGGCACAGATATTATGAAACAGCTGCGAAATAAAGAAATATCAGCAACTCTATTTTTAGACCTCACGAAAGCATTCAAATATGTAAATCACATTTTACTGGATAAGCTAGAAGCATATGGGATTAGGGGACTGACTAAAGACTTAATCAGCTCATACCTTACAGGCTGAAAACATCCAGCACAAATACATCACAACCAGGGAAATTTAACAACAAAAATTACATCCAAAATCAAAACTGTAAAGTATGCAGTGCCTCAAGGTTCCATACTAGGTCTTCTTCTGTTTATTCTATATATGAATGATATTCCTATGATTGAAGAATTGAAAGAGACTGTGACAAACACTATTGACATTGAGGGTCTGTGGTTCAAATCCCAGCTGTGGTATTGAATTTTTAAGTTCCAGTTCTACCTCCCAAACATTGCCCACATATGGCTTGTGTGTTTAAAAACACCAACAGTAGGTTTGTTGGCATAAATAAATAACAATTACTATTGATACACTTTTAAAATGCTTTAAACAAAATAATCTCAAAAGCAACCTATCTAAGACTACATTAATCACTTTCAATCTAAGAAATGTAAATGATCACATAATACTCCACAATTATCCGAACACAGCATAGTTATTACCAATAAACATAAATTTTTAGGAACCACACTGGATCAAAAGTTGGAACACATGAATTATATTTGCGGAAAAATAAGCAAATCGTTATATCTGCTTAGGCATTTTTCAAATTTCTTAGAAGAGAATTAAAATTGTTATATTATGGAGTCACATACCCACATTTGATATATGGGCTGGGGATCTAGGGATGCAGTGCTAAACTACACATGGAAAGACTTTTTAAATTACAGAAGAAAGCAATTAGAACTATATATCTCTTAGGTGATATATAGTTAGGTATTCATGCAGACAGTATGTTAGGGAAGAACAAATTCTTATAATATTTTCACTATACGTACATAAAATAAGACAACTTAAGAAACAACAATGTCCATCATTATAACACACAACATAACTGTGACTTTTATAGACAAGGCTTTAGATTACATATTAGTTACACAAACTCTTGTGTAATGGGGCTGTATCTTTCAATAAAGTAAACTAACACATTAATAATTTTAAGTGTCAGCTCAAAGGCTATTTAATAAATAAGTCATTGTATAAGGGGCATTCAAAAAGAAATGAGCCAGAATCTGATATGTGCAAACTGGTGACAGGATGGTAATATCGTGGCGTGTGTAACAAAGTGTTGTTCTGACCAGAGTGTGGAAGTTCACAGCCCATCGCTAGAGGGCACGCGTGCACGTCAAGTGACTATACAAAGCTAGCAGCAGCATGCATCAATCATCCAACGCTGCCAGTCACATTCCAAACAGTGAAATGGAGGCGTCAAAAGAAGAGCAACGAGTTGTTCATTTTCTGACAGCAGAAGGACATTCATCAACGAATGTCACAAGTGTACAGCGAACACTGCATGTCCCTTGCAAGGGTCAAGGCATGGCACAAGCACTTCAGGGGAAGACGTGTGTCGTTAGCCAATGATGCACGGTCTGGAGCACCACACTGCATACATCGTCCAGCTGGTTGATGCACTCATTACCCAGGACCACCAAGTGATAGTGAAAGCCATAGCCGCTGAGGTTGGATTGAGCATCGGAGTGTTCACACCATCATGAAAGAACGACTGCACTTGCGCAAAGTGTGTGCTCAATGGGTGCTCCAAAGTCTTCAACCACACCAGGAAGCATGTCGAATGGCTCACTGTCTTGGTCATCTGCAGTGCTATACTAGGGAAGGGAATGAGTTCCTAGCACGAGTGGTGGCTGGAGATGAGTCATGGTGTCATCACTTTGAACCATAATCAAAACAACAAGGTCTCCAGTGGAAGCATTCGGGATCATCACCACTAAAAAAAGCTAAGGCCATCCACACAAGTGCAGGAAAGGTTATGCTGACCTTCTTTGACCAAGATGGCCCCCTTCTGATACACTTCCTGCAGCATAGGACAACAGTGAATACCCAGCGTTATTCGCAATCCCTAACCAACCTTCGCCAAGGGATCAAATCAAAACGACCAGGCAATCTCACCCGGGGGTCATTCTGCTCCACGACAATGCAAAGCCTCATACGGCCAACACTGTCGCGGAACTCCTGCAGAAATTCAAATGGGAGGTTCTCGGCCACCCTCCATACAGTCCAGACCTCTCTCCCCATGATTATGCCATTTTTGGTCCCCTTAAAAAGGCTCTGAGGGGCAAACGATTCACCTCAAATGATGACGTCCAGCTCTATGTGTAGAACTGGTTCACATCGCAGCCCCGGGACTTTTATGAGACAGCCATTCACCATCTTGTGTCACAGTGGGACAAGTGTCTCAACAGCCAGGGCCAATACTTCTAATATACAGGTGCTGGTTTCTGTAATTATGCCTCCAGCTCGTTTCTTTTTGAATGCACCTTATATACTCTGGATAAATTATAAATTTATAATTGAAGATATATAATTTTAATTATGTAATTGAAATTTGTCAAAACTGCATTGCAGTCTGCTGACAATAAAGTTCCTAAAGCTCCTAATTCTTATTTTTAAACTAGAGTAATAAAAATCTAATTTATATATGTTCATAGCAAGTTTGTTATTGTGTTGTTTTTGACATACACACACGGAAAGCAATACCTCTATTTACTTATAGGTAAGTAGTGCAAAAATTGCATAACTTGATATTGCTTTGAATATTTTACTGGTTTACAAATTATTTCAGTAAAGTGCACTTGTAATTTAAAGGTTTGTGACGCACGAAAAATATAAACTCCATTAAAATAATTGTTTCTATTTTTATTAAATGCATGATTAAAATTAAATAATTATATAACAGACTAAAAATTTCTTAAGTTAAAAAAGCAAAAATGTTTATACCAGAAACGTGATATTAATAACTGCCTTTCCTTTTAATTTTCTTTTTTCTTTTTCAGATTTTAACATTCGTTAGCAGCATGGTTACGTGAAATGGTGAATGCATGAAACAAATGCAAAAATGATCTTGCAGACCAAAACAGTAAAGCAATGCCAATTCATCCAGGAAATGAAAATGCTATATAAAATATCAGCCAGCTGCTTCACATAACATTATACAACTTGTAACGTAAACATGTATTTTTCTTAAACTTAACAATGGTGACTATATTTTTAAAACTGTTGTAACAGATGATAGATTAAATTTTGAAGCTAATTAAAATTATTTATGAAATTCAAGAGGAAATAAACCCAGTGAAATATACACGCATGCGCACACACACACACCCTCTACTTTACTTATCAATCACTTACCTAATATACTTGGAGCATATTGCTCCACATCAGCAGCCTTTTGTCCACAGCTACCTTGAAAGGATCAATCATATGGGACATTATTAATATTTATTTATTTATTTATACAAAGTGATTACAGTTTTATATACACTCATGTCTTCCAATTTTTGAGCCTGGCACAGCTTTTTGTTGAGCCTCAACATGTCAATGCCATAAGCAGAAGATCCATGGTTCAAATCCCAGCTATGGCATTGAATTTTTCAGTCCTGATTCCACCCCTCAAACCATTCCCACATGCAGTTAGTGTGTTTGAAATCATTAGTGAATTGATTATGTTTAAAATAAAATTGCCACTTAAGGGGCCTCAACCTGGGACGTTAAGTACTTATGATTGTAAGTTGTCTTTGAAACAAATTCTCAGATGTGAGATTCCTTAGAGGTCTACCAGAATAAATACTGTGACATTAGTTAAGATCTCTATGGAGAAAGCTTGCCATAAATTAGATGCTCCTTGAATGATTGTTGCTAAAGAGAAGTGTTAGAAAGGTTAATTGAAATATGTTCTGTGCTGAAAAATCTATGTAGGAAACAGAGTTTAACAGTGCAATTTGGTACATTTGTGTCTAGTGAGCCAATAGTTAAATGTAAATAGAGAATATATTCAAGATGCTCTCGGGCTTCGAGCCAGGTGTAGTGATGAAAAGACATCATCACTACACCTGGCTCGAAGCCCAAGAGCATCTTGAATATGTTCATCGCCAGGAAAGCTTCACATAATATTTTATTTTGTAAATAGAGAAGTATCTTTGTACAGACTGATTAACAGATAGAGCTGAAAAGGTTAACTGAGAAGGTTAATGTGAAGTTGAATTGTAATTCTGCTAAATTGGTGTGAGGTCATTCCAATTGTAAAACTTCAAGAAAATAAATAATGGAAATCTGAGTAAAGTTACAATACGAATTGGTTAGAGAATTTACTGGCAAGTTCCCATGGTAGCTCAGTGGTAGAGCAGCTGTGTGTAAAGCAGAAGATCCCTAGTTCAAATCCCAGCTATGGCATTCAATTTTGCAGTTCTGATTCTACCTCTCAAACCATGCCCACATGCTGCTTAGTGTTTAAAACCATCAGTGAACTGATTGCATTTAAAATAAAATTATCACTTAAGAGGCTTCCTTATCTAATAACCTGGGATATAAGTACTTGCAATTGTAAGTTGCTTTTAGGGCAAATTCTCAGATATGAAATTTCATGGTCTGCTGGAAAAAGTATGAATTGGTTGGAATTGCGTGTGAATTGGAAGATCCATGGTTCAAATACTGGCTATGATATCGAATTTTTCAGCCCTAATTCCACCTCTCAACCTAAAAGAAGTACCTACTGAAATCTAGATGGACAGTGTAATAATGTTAATTATTTATTTATGCCAACAAACTTACTGTTGGTGTTTTTAAACACACAAGCCGTGTGTGAGCAATGTTTGAGAGGTAGAACTGGAACAGCTGTGGCGTTGAATTTTTAAATTCCAGTTCTACCTCTGAAGGTGTAATAATGTGTTTATTTGCTGGACACCTGCCTCATACTGATTTCTGTTTTAAATTAGTTTTATGTTCTGCAGTTAAATGCAACAAAATCATTTTCTCTTTTTCACAGAAAATATGTTAACCCCTATCACTTCTTGCATATTTAAATGAATTACAAACCTTGTTATAAACTCTGATGATAAATGGTAGTGCTTCTGTAGTATTCCTATATTTAAATGTTTCACAGGGGCTGTTGGAAACAGCTACACAGTTCCAATGAGTTGTGCTCGTTTAAAGAAGGAATAACTAAAATAACTGACAGAATAGTATGTTATACAACAGTTTTCTTACAGCCACATAAGTCAATTAGTTTCAGTATTTGTCACAATTTTTGTTATCTTGGAGACTGCTTTCCTTTTCAGATTGAAGATGCATTGCTTCAATAGTTTAATTTCTCCCTTAATATGGACAAGAAACAATTTTAATTAACAATAATTTTTTTGATAAATCTGACCTAATAGAAAATGTCATACTTGTTTCTTAGAAACTAGTAAACCATTAGGTGGAACATATTTTTTTAAATAAGAAGTATCATATTGGCACAAACTTATGCCACACAAATTTGAACACAATCTTCAGAAATCTGAATTTCTAAATGGTAGCTTAATTATTAGGAATACCAACGTAGTTGCATGCACGCTAATGAATATAAATTCCAAGCTAACTGCAAAATGATATTTAAACTGGATTATATAATTGTAACATTTACTTACCTGTAGTACCTTATGAAAAATAATATGCAAAATTATTTAGATAATGTAATGTGGTGCAATGCAAGAGTTAGGGAATTCTAGCAATTTATAGGTTTATTTTTCAATGTATAACTTAAAGTTTGCCGTACAGAATTAATAGACTTACAGATCATTTTCACAAATCTAGTTGATATTATGGATGTCTTTACATGACTAAGGCCTGTATTATACTATCACATCTTTGTGTCACAGTATGTGATAAAATCTTTGATCATGTGATGTCATTAAAAGATATTGAGTGTATTACACCATATCAAACCTTCTATTACATATGTTACCACCAGGACCCGGCTGTTTATGACCTGTAAATGTTAGAAATATGCAAGCACTTATAACCCAAAAAAATTATAAAATATGACATTAAATATGACCTAAATTTTTTTGGGTGCATTGAGTGCAAAATTTAATGCTATTTAAATTAACCATATATTTAAACTCTATTTTAAAAATCTAGCACATTCAATAATACATAAATAAATACACAATATTAATTTTATTGTTGCATTTTGAATTAATTTAATTCTTCAATCCAGAGCAAACCCTCAGCTCTATATAGAATGAAATGTCACATTTTGAAGGGTGATCATAAAGAAGAATCACAGTAGCAAATTACATACAATTTAAAGTTTTCAAAAAAGAACAACCTTCTATTTGCATAACACTGTAATGGAAAAAAGACCTCCTAATATTATAGACAAGAATTAGGAGATATGAAAAATAGTCTTTGGGACGATTGAAAGCACATATGTGAAACTGGAATAGAAATACAAAAATTTGAGAGAAAATATGACTATAATATAAAAAGTCTGATGTGTTGCACTCACATGACTTTCTCTACTTTTGCACTAACCATTCTTACAAACTTATATACATTTCATAAACATTTACAGAAACTATGTTACTGTTTATTTCCTTGTAAGTGCAAGAGGAATATGGGAATATAGTAGGCTTTGAGCGATACTCAAATCTTTTAAAGCTTTCCAATTCCGTTCTCTTTGCTCTCTTAACATAAAAAATGAATAACGATGTTCCATTTGACAGAAGTATAAGTTCTCCAAAACTTACACAAATAACAAGGAGTATCTCCCAAATGGTTCACTCTACAAGAAAACTTCATGTGGACATAAATTGTGTCTTTTAACAAGATCTACATTTTTTGTACAGTAAGATTTGGTCTATCTCTTACAGTTTACCTGTTATTCAAAAGTCATCCAGGGTAAACTGGTCTACATGGGCTATAGCAAGGAAATTCAAGATATACATTTCATTTGCCATACAAATATCTCAAACATATGGCATTTTAATCAAAATCGTTATACATATTTTCAAGAAAATCAACATTTTTGAGAAATTTTAGGGTGGGGATATTTTCTTCAAAATTTTCATGTCACATCCTTGAAAGACATTAAACTCAAATACCAACTTTGGTTTTTAATCGACTTCTCATTTTTAGTTATGCTGTCCACAGACTGACAGACAGACAGACACACACACACATTTTTTTCTAAAAATGCTTTTCTTGGATTCAGGGGGCCTCAAAACATATTTCTGGTGAAATATCGATATCAAATTTTTGGGTGGAATACAATACTTCCTTCTACTTACCACTAGAGGATGTAAAAATGACAAAAAAACGTCAAAAAAACCAAAATAGGACTATATGACACATGAGAATTGTATAATTTTAATCACCATTGATAAAATCATGCTTTGCTTATATTTTCCATTGAAAAAAAACCACAAACAAATACTATGAGGTGTCGTGAACATCCGGGTCCTGGTTATCACAATTTTAAAATGGGTACCCAACAGCTAACAGCATGTGCTGTAACTGAAAATGCTAATAATGGTTATTGGGTTAATATTAAATAAGAGATTAAAAAACAAAAAACTTGCTCTCCTAAATGTTTACTTCTCAATCCATTTTAATTCTTCCTGGCATTGTTTGCTGTACATCCTTCATGTACATCACAAATGGCTTCTGCTGTGATTTTACATATTTTCAGTCCTTTGTTTCTGGTTTAATAAACTTTAGTTTTGAACTGTACAGCATTTCGTGTGACTCATAATTTTTTTTTAATGTGCTGTCTTTACCATTTAAGGTCACATGGGCAGCTTTTTACCTTTGGAACAATTGCTTAACAGACCACTCCCTTTTTGTACGGTTAATCTTTGGCTTTGTATTACTTTTGGTTATTACATTAAATTTGTACTTCCATATTCTAGGGGAATGGGGAATAATACTAGCTAAGGAATCATTTCCACCCTCCAGGAGCGAATCAAACCTGGAACCTCTGGGTTCGAAGCATAGAGACAGTCTGCTATTTTCACTTCTGATCAGCCACAGATGTGGTCAAAGATGTCGTGGTAAATGATTGTCTGGCAAAACATCTAAACAGAATTGGGATATATTCTTCACCACTCTGTCCTCTATGTGATCTGCCAGAGGAAATGGACCGAGACCACCTTCAAATATGCCCGGCCACTTCTAGTGCCCCATCCATCAGTGAAAAATATTAGAGAGCAAGAGGATTAATGACTTCATTGTCAGAAATCCAGCATTAGCTAACAACAACAAGATGTCGTGGTAGTGTAACTATTATAATGGTTGTGTCACAGTTAGATGGATCAAAGATATTATATTACACTGTAAAATGTTTTATCATATGTATGTAGTATAATATAGGCCTAACAGTGTTAACAAACAAATAAAATTGTCCTTGAAAAATATGCAACTAAAAAGAAATGGAAGTTGGAAAGTTTTAACAAAGCGACAGAGAACAAAGGTAAAATGTTTATACAGGAAAGACTATTTATTAATGTTGGACATATTTCTTTTAATTAAAGATTTTCTTTATACAATAGCTGAAGGGCAAATCCAGCTTTTCTACATACAGATTTCAAAACAAAATAAACAAAAAATTATGTATACGGAAGAGAAACATTGAAAGTAAAACCCTTCTCCGTGGCTTTCCAGTGTAAAAGTGGTCCAAATGCTTGGTCATCACACCATTGCAGCCAGATGAGGAATGAGTTTGAAGGACTAGCAAGTTCAGTCCAACCAGTCACACCAAATTAAACAACAAAAATGAAGAAAAGGCCCAAAGTAGAGACAAACTCCAAGACATTTACGCAACCTTCACCCTCAATCCATGTCATGGTGCCAAATCAACAAAAACGTTTTGAACACAGCACACTCGACACTCGTCTCAACGTTGGAAGTTCAAGGCAGACACAGATTATCACGTACCACTTAAAAAAAGTCACATTCACTGCAAAGACGAGCTGGTTTCCAATCACATAAGTCTGCCATTGTGTTTATGATGGTGTTGATGGTGATGGGGTGAAGTCTTGGCGGATGTCTCTGCTCACTGCAGTGTTTGTGCTGGTCATACAGCCTGGGGCGGCACCATCTGTGGTGGTAATTGGGGCCGACCCTCTAGCTTATTGTAGTCCAGGTGGAATTCCTTTGCCACTTTGCGCCAATTCTGAGCATCAAAGAAGTAATACGTTCCGCGTTCATAAGTAGAAGTCTTTTCCACAGCTCCCATACCTGGAGCTTGCGTGATCCACACCTTTTCTTCTGTATGGTATCTCCATTCTCGACTGTACCTACATCAAAAATAAAAATGAAAGCATGAGTGAATGATTTCTTTATTCACATATAACACTACATTTTAATGTGCTTATATCTGAAAGCATGCATGTGTTTCTTTAAATTTTTTATATTCTTGTACGCCACTGCAACAATTTCGACCAAACTTAGCACAGCTAACCTTTGACACAATGTGAAAATTACTGTCAGCTTAAGAGTTTGAAATTCCACTCCATATCACCTAATTATTTAATTTAGTGTAATGCCTACAAAAGCTCACATGATGATCTGTATCTTTGTCGATGATAATCATAGTGGTTCAAACATTGCAAGTATAAGAATCATTTCTTACGTTTTCACAGCCTCTCAGAATAACAAAGGAACTGTGAGTTTGTATCATATTTGTTGAATTCCTCTCTGATATTGATCATGGAGTAATAACAGTCAAATTTGGTCTTTCTTTTATTTTGACCTTCTTGTGTTTTCTTATTACTTTTGTGTATGTTGGTTACCGAGAATAAACAAAGATATTTGAGAGGTAGAATCAGGACCGAAAAATTCAATGCCATAGCCGGGATTTGAACCACGGTCTTCCACATCATGTGTGACTACTCTAACCACTGAGCTACCATGGCCAACTTGCCTGTATGACATTAAATTCAGCAAACCAATTCGTATTTTCCTGGTAGACCACAATGTAATTTTACATCTGAGATAAGCAACCCAAGGGTGACTTACAATCATAAGTACTTTATGTCCCAAGCTTAAATAACCTTTAGATGGTAACTGTCGTTTTTTTATGCCAACCAACTTATTGCTGGTGCATGGGTAATGTTTGAGAGGTAGAATCACGACTGAAAAATTAAATGCCATAGCTGGGATTTGTTGTACTTTGTAGTTGTTCAACAGTGCTTTTGCATGCTATTCTTCTGTATTTTTATTAATTATATTTTTGTCTTTATAGTGTCTTAAGAATTTTAATCCACTCTTTAAGTGTCTTATGTAATCCAAAGAAATTCATGGCAAGTATAACCTAAGCCTAAATGTTGTAGGGATAAACCCTTAAATCACATGCAGTCCCAGGTATTTCTCAGCTAGTTTAATGTAATATGTACTACTCATCTATGATTTGGTTGATATCACTGATTTCCTTACAATCTTGTTAAAAGCCTCACCGTTTCACTGTTTTCCTCTAGCCTAATGAATCCCAACCTCTTCAGCCTTTCTAACTCTATACGAAATTGCCCTAATACCATGTCTCCATTTTATTCCATTCTTCCCATTTTAAATCATTTGGACTGCAGAATTTTTTTTTGCTGTATTAACTTTCCTGCACAACCTCTCTTTTATCTTCACTGTGTAGATGGCAACCATTGAAGCCTCTTGATTTTAAATTACTCATCATCTTGTTCCACACTTCCTCCCTCCATCCATACTTTTGTTTTCAAACACTTCCATACATAATGCAGATTTTGATTATATTTACATACAATAAACATTCATTCTTTTGTAATTTCTTGTGTATTTACTCATTTCAGTGCCTGTTTCTATTTGCACAGGGACTTTCTTTCAATATCAACAGGACAAGACAGCAACAGGACTTTTCATGTCTTTTATGCAGTTGTACTTTAAATTATATGCTAAGTCTCTTCAATATCTGTGAAAAATATTGGAGAGCAAGAGGATTAATGACTTCATTGTCAGAAATCCAGCATTAGCTAACAACAACAACTTTAAATTATATATAAATTATATCAACAGCACACCTATCATACACAACAATAAAATGTTAGTAAATGATGCAGTCATAGCCGAAACATTCAATAAATATTATGCTAATTCACACAAAGTAACAAGAAATAATGAAAAGGAACGTAAAGAATTTAAGAAAGATCTGAAACAAGAAAGAGAATGTAATCCTAACACTCAGTGCAATATCTTTTTTCAAAATTTTAATATGCAAGAATTGAACATTGCAATAAATAATCTAAAAAACAAAAAGTCTCCTGGACCAGATCACATACATCCAGAGTTCATTAAAAACCTTGGAAAAACAGCAAAACAACAACTACTGAAACTCTACAATCTATCCTGGAAAACCACTGTACCTGCTGAATGGCGAAAAGCAATAATTGTCCCACTCTTGAAGAAAGACAAAACAGCATCAGAAATAAAAAATTATAGACCAATAGCTCTTACCAGGATAATAGCAAAAGTGATGGAAAGAATGGTGTCAAACAGGTTAAATTGGTTCCTAGAATCACAAAATTTAATATCGCCATGTCAAGCTGGATTCAGAGAGTTCCACTCTACAAATGAACAAGTCTTACTTCTCAGTCAAAAAATCAAAGACTCCTTCAATAGAAAAGAGGATAATGTATCAGTTTTTATTGATTTTCAAAGTGCATATGATTCTATATGCAGAACAAAACTACTAAAGAAAGTAAAAAAATAGGGATACAAGGTCCAATGTTTTCATGGCTATGTCATTTCCTAACACAATGCTTTATTGCAACCAGATATGGAAGAAATATATCTAAATACAAACAAGTACACCGTGGCTTACCACAAGGCGCAATGCTCAGCACAACACTTTTTAATATATTTATTAACGATGTCACAGCAAATACAAGAATCAGGTGTGAAGTGTGCACTATTTGCTGATGACTTAGTATTGTGGACTTCTAAACCAAAAAGCAAAAGTACAGAACTAGAAAAAACCATGCAACAATCCTTAACCAACTTACAAAGGTGGACCAAAGAAAATTTAATGACTGTTAATACAACAAAATCAAACTACCAAATCTTTTCACTAAGAAAAAAACCACTAAAAATAAAACTAAATTTTGAGGGTCAACAATTACCAGAAACAAAGGAAGCAAAGTATTTAGGAGTTACATTTGATACCAAACTTACATGGACCAAACAAATAGAAAATGTAATACAAAGAGCAGAGAGGCGCCTTTCACTGTTAAAACGTCTAACAGGAATGAAGTGGGGATGTTCCAGAGCAACTCTTAACACAACATACAATGTATATATAAAGCCATTATTTACTTACTGCAGCGAAGTTCTTGTAACAGCAAACACAAAAAAAAATTCAAATCTTTCAAAACCAAAGTCTGAGATTAATTACAGGTGCTATCAAAACCACACCAATAGCAGCTATGGAAATACTAACCAACCAATATCCCATTGAATATGAAATAGAAAAAGTGGCTCTTATTCAACACGAAAAGTTGATCAGACTCCCATTCAATACATAGCACAAGAGAAATTTTACACATACACTAAAGACTCAGGAGAGCTTTCTTTCCAAAATTCAAGACATCAAGAAGGATGTACACCTTCCTAATTCAAAGGAAAACTTCATATCTAAAGTCAATCCAACACATACATTAGACATCACATATTATTTGCACCTGACAGAAGAAGTTAAAAAAAGTGATACTCCAACTAGTGTTCTAAAATTATTGGCATTAGAGACAATCCATACTAGATTTCCAGAACATGAGTGGCCCATATTTATACTGATGGATCATTGATATCAAACCAAGATGGAGCAGGTGCTGGAGTCACATGTCACCTCTTTTCCTATTACAAATCTTTAAGTTATGGAACTACTAACTTTGATGGAGTAATTGAAGCAATTCAAATGGCCCTACAAAATCTTTTGTACAGAATTTCACATTTTCAGCAAGCAGTTATTCTCTCAGATTCCAGGGCAGCAATTATAGCAATTACTTCCAAGTTGTCACCAAAAAACCAAACAATTATAGAATGTTGGAAAATCCTTACCCATCTAACAGCACTTCAAAAACACCTAGTCTTCCAATGGATACCGGCTCACTGTGGACTGAGTGGTAATGAGAAAGCTGATTTTCTTGCAAAAAAGGGTACCAGCAGTGTACAAAAATCTATAGTTAATCTATCATTTTATGCAGCTAAAAGATTAGTCAACTCTGAATTCAAAAAAATTATTGCAAAATATTACTATGAAAAATCAAAGAATAAAGGATGGGAACTACCAAACATTCAAACAGTGATTCCTGAGTATCCTCGAAAAACAGCAGTTGCAACCTTCAGGTTGATTACAGGACATGATTGTCTGGCAAAACATTTAAACAGAATTGGGATATATTCTTCATCACTCTGTCCTCTATGTGATCTGCAAGAGGAAATGGATCGAGACCACCTTCAAATATGCCCGGCCACTTCTAATGCCCCATCCATCAGTGAAAAATATTGGAGAGCAAGAGGATTAATGACTTCATTGTCAGAAATCCAGCATTAGCTAACAACAACTTTAAATTATATCATAAAAGGCCAAGAGCTGTAGTTTTCACAATTGTTTTCTTCTAGGTTAGCCAACAGCTAAAGTAAAAGGCTAATCACATGGCTCTTTTTTTTTACTACTTACAGGAATTTGTGGTGTCAATGCTCCCGCCTCGATAGCGTGATGGTTAGCATGTCTGCCTCACGTTCAAGAGGTCTTGAGTTCGAATCTTGCTTAGGGTAAGGTTTTTTCCAAGGTTTTCCTACCCTTAGAAGACGAATGTCGGTTAACTTAAAGCTCCATGGACCTTGGGCTCATTTGAGCATCATTTCACCCATTTCATTTCATTCATTCGTCCAATATGATACAATGTTGGAGGACGTTAATTTAAAAAAAAAAAAAAAGGTGTCAATGCTGGATCTGCCTCGGTCATTTAGTAGTTAAAATTACATTTAAATTGGTTAAACACAGGAGTAAAACTGGTGTGATGATAATGTAAGAGAACAGCAACAAAGGTAACATGATACAGTGAAACACACAAGTGGTCACATTGGAGTAAGGACAATCCTCAGTTATTACTTTGGCAAAGAACTGGCTTTCTTTACCTACACCGTTCACAGCACTAGAATTCTAGGGCTCAAGATAAACTGTGAGAGCAGTTTAATTTAAAAGGTGAGTCAATTAATAACACTAAACAACACTTACATTTATAATTTTCCGGAACGTATTTTGGAGGTTAACTTTCCTCCATTATCAACCAGACAATAACTGGGTTTCCATGGTGTGGATGGCGATGCTTCTTCTGGTAATGGTTCAAGGAACTTGCTGAAAGTATCTTTCTGGGGAATGTCGAAATTAAATCCTCGGTTTCTATTTTTTAAAATGAAGATGTTCCCATGTGGACAGTTCTTGTTTTCCCGTTATGTGTTTGAGGAGTTTCGGTTCTAGCTTTATGTCGTGATTTTTTGTCCAAAAGTAAAAGGCAACTGCTGATTTTTCCAATTGTTTGCTCTTGATGTTCCTAACGTGTTCCTTAGATCTAATTTCTAAATTTCTTTTGGTTTTTCCTATGTAAACTTCATTACAATCACTGCATTCAATTTGGTATATGCTGGATTTTTTGTTAGGTGGAATAGCATCTTTGATGTTTGAAAGCAGCAGGTTTTTTATAGAGTAATGGTTTACTGCTGAATGGTGCTAGCTGACTGTTGTACTCCTTGAACACTTTTTTAAATTTATCAAAGGCCCATGGATGACATGTGAACTTTTTGAATGTCATTTTTGTTTCTGCTGCTGTAAGAGTTGTAGTTTCTTTTAATAATTTTTTTCTTTTCTGCTCGTTTTACTTTTTTATCCACTAATTCCTTGGAGAAGCCGGTTTTTTTGTGCTATTTCAATTATTTTGTAATATTCTGTTTTGTATTCTTCTGCTGGAAGACGGATGTTCACCAATCTATGTGTTAAACTATTGAAGATTACTTGTTTGTGGCTTCTTGGATTGTAACTATTAGCTTTTATGTAGTTGTCCGTGTGTGTTAGTTTTCTGTGAATACAAGCAAGCAATACAAATAGGAGAGGTAGAACTGGAACTTAAAAATTCAATGCAACAGCTGGGATTTGAACCATAAACCCTCTGCTTACCAGTTGGGTGCTCTAACCATTAACCTACTGTGACAACCTGCCAGAATGACACTGAATTCTCCAACCGATTCTTATTTCTCCCAGTGAACCACAAAAGCCATCTCACATTACAATTACCCTAACGGCGATTTACTACTTTATAATACTTAATACTTTATGTCCCAGGATTAAATAACCTATAGGAGAAAAAATAACAGATTTAATCTCAGGACATAAAGTATGACAGTAAGTTGCCATTGGGGTAATTGTCTCTAATGTAAGACAGCCTTTGTGTTTTGCCAGGAAAAATACGAATCGGTTAGAGAATTCAATGTCATTCTGGCAGGTTGTCTCAGTAGGTTAAGGGTTGGAGCATCTGCCTGGTGAGTGGAGGGTCTGTGGTTCAAATCCCAGATGTGGCATTGAATTTTTCAGTTCCGATTCTACCTCTCAAATATTGTCCACACACGGCTTGTTTGTTTAAAAACATCAACAGTAAATTTGTTGCCATAATAATTATTATTTTTTGTTTAATGGTTACATGAAGTATATATTTCAATATTCAAAATAAGCCCTAGATCATATTTATCTGAAAAGTAATACGAGAGACATTTATATTTTTGCAGAACAATGGGTGTAAAATATCCAAAAATTTAATGTTTTATCTCTACCAAAATAATTAATTTACAGACTAACAAAAGAATAGGCATATAATTTTTTCATCTACAGAACACGTAAATTTAAGATCAATGAAATTGGAGATGTGAAGGTCAAATTTTGTGCGATGCGACATGGAATGACTCAATTATGTTCTAAGTGCAACCACAAGAAGAGGTTTTAATGTAGAGCTATTTTTATGTTTTACAGGAGCAGTTTGTTTCTTTTTGAACTGTAAGGTTAAAAGTTACATAAATACAAGGGTGGTCTGAAAACTTTCCGACCTAATAAAGATACAAGACATTTTTTCAGAATTTTTTTTTTTTTATTTTTCAACATAGTCTCCTTGCAACTCTACACACTTCTCCCAGCGATGCTCCTGTCCAAATAGTACTCAGCGTTTTTCTCAGGCAAAATAATTGTTCACGAAGGTGATTTCCTCTTCATTTGATGAAAATCTCTGTCCTCCGAGCACAATTTTCAGATGAGGGAACAAAAAGAAGTCGCTTGGGGCTAGATCTGGTGAGTAAGACGGATGGTCAAGCAGTTCAAACCATACTTTGTGGATTTTCGCCATTGCAACCGCTGAGGTGTGAGACAGGATTTTCTTCTTCTGCAAATGTGGCCGTTTTTCCACAAGTTCTGCCTTCAGCTTGTCAAATAATGATGCGTAGTATGCTCCTGTAATGGTTTTTCCTTTTTGAAGATAATTGATTAAAATAACTCCATGACTATCCCAAAAAACAGTCATCATCACTTTCCCAGCCGAAAAAACAGTTTTTGCTTTTTCTGGAGCCGGTTCCCCCTTTGCAGTCCACTGTTTGGACTGTATTTTGGTTTCGGGCGTATAATGGTGTATCCAAGTTTGATCTACAGTAATTAATTGGCGCCAAAACTTGGATTTATTGCACCTAAACTGTGCCAACAGAGCGTTGGAAATGTTCATTTGAACACGTTTTTGGTCTAACATGAGCAAATGCGGCATCCAACGCATGGACAGCTTTCTCATGTCTAAATGTTGATTTAATATGTGATAAACACATTCTTTTGACATGTTCATAGCCTCTGCTATCTTTCTCACTTTAATTCGGCGGACGTCTAGCACCATTTGGTGAACTTTGGCAATGTTTTTGTCGGTAGTTGCAGTTTTTGGACGTCCTGAACGTTCATCGTCTCCCAAGCTCTTACGGCCATGTTTAAATTCAGCTGCCCAAAATTTCACTGTGGTAAATGAAGGTGCAGAGTCCCCATAAACAGAATCCAACTCATCTTTGATTTGCGTAGACGTATTGCCTTTCAGAAGCAAATATTTAATGACAGCTCAATACTCGATTTTGTCCATTTTCATAAAAACACTCACATCAACTCACTCAAACGACTGTTACATGACAACTTAGCGTCCAAAATGACTGAAACTTTGGTGAGTAACTTTCAACAGATGAACAATGAAATGCACTAGCTTTTATTTACGAGTGCTGCCATCTTCTTGTTGAGGTTGGAAACTCTTCAGACCACCCTTGTATTGCTTATCTTTTGTGGTTTTAATGTTTTGCTTTTGGAATATTAATTTGTTTCTTAATAATTACATTATTACTGTAATTCATATTAAAAACCTATGATCATAAAACTGTGTAAATAAATACTTTTAAACCAAACAAGAAGAAACAACAATAATAAAAAGTGTACACTTTTGTTTTCCCTTCGAAATCTGTACATTTGTATTGTTATGTTTTACTTAATGCCGCTGCTGTCTGTGTGTGTATATATATACCTTGAAGTTGGGAAGAAGTGACAAGAGGCATTGTTTTGTGATACTTAACAAAGAAATCCTAAAACTACACAATAATATTAATTCTGTAACACAAAGATTTAACAAGGTACTGATAATGTTTTACTCAATTTTTAAGAAGTTAGTGTTGCTACATATTTTTTTTCTTTATCTGATTACCCTCCTCTTATGTAGGACTTACACCCCTTAGGACTTACAAGCTTGTGCCTGTGTAAAAAATTAACACACTTTGCTCCAGTACTTACAATTCCGCTGCAGCTGCCAGTTGAAGCATATCCCCAACATTTGTATAGAACATATAAAAGAGTAGGTCATCCTTATATCTATTCAGTTTCACTGGTGCTAATTTATCCCTGTCAAAACAAAAGAGGAAAATGAGTTAGAATTTAAGTACTTTTCTGAAAAGCTCTTAAAGTATAAGCAAGTAACTGCTCTGTTCCTCTTAATGAATATCGTAGGATTACACAAATTAGGTAAATATATCTTTTTAGGCAGTCAAACATAAAAGCAGCATTTTTAATGGTAGATGATATTTTAAAAGAAGAAAATTATGACTTCGAAAGGTATAAAATTAAAAAATTTCAGGGCTACTAAATTTGATTTCTTGGTAGATATGAACATTATTAGCCAAGAGGCTTATATCATCAATGTAATGGCAGATAACTTAAATTGTTAATTGTAGAACCTGAAGAACCAGCCAAAATTAAGCAAGCAGCAGAGAGGATAACATTAGAATTGCTGCCAAAAGTCAACAAAGCAATATGAAATAGCATATAACAGTTTCTTTAGTGGTGTAAGGCAAGGGACGTAAAAACTAATTATAGTCAAAATGTGCTGTTTGCATATTTTGAATGTTATAAATTCAAACATCATACCAAAATTGGGGTGTGGTGTGTGACAAGTGCTAAAAGAATAACGTTATTATTTTGTTTAACAAAATATCATACACAGATATACTGCCTGTGTACGAGATAAGGATTTTAAAGAGTCTTTGTTGACACCATTTCACAAGCTATTCTTGGTTCTCTTGTGCAGTGAAGAGAGCCCAAGAATGGGTTACCTTAAATTTTAATGACTGTATATATGAAAACAATTCGAACAATAGTTATAGGATGCCTCAAAATAACACTGACAATGCTTAGTATGTTGTGCAGGATGGTAAACTGATCAGCTTTTAAGAAGAAACTCCCGTCCAAAAATGCACGGTTTGGGCGACATAGAGCACCAAAATGTGAGAATGAATGGTTGTGACAATTTGTTCCGATTCATTTTGGTGTTTTATTACAGAAAGTATGCAATCCTTTAGCTATCTGTGATCTGTGGATGAACAACCTGAGTATAACATTTCTGTGCATGCACTGCATTCCACCACACAGTCCTTCATGTGCGTCCTACTGTGTTATCTTCCAGTGTCTTCTCTATCTTCCAGTGCAGTAACATTGTTAATAGTGGTGTGACATGTACCAGTACACAGATGTGGAAATTATCAACATGGTGCTTGAGTACTGCAAAGTGGATTGCAATGGTAGAGCTGCTGCAAGGTTGTATGCCAAATGTTTTCCCAACAGACATACCCCACATCATTCCGCGTTTGCAGCCATAGAGACAACTAAGAGAAGCTGGAAAGCTTCACAGAGGTATTTTCTGCCAGAGGTCAGTCTATTGTACAGTAAAATAGTAGCACTTTGTGCTTATTACTGTTTGTCCTCTGTTAGGTGCCAAAATGTGATGCGGGTCGTCCAACTTTGGCTCAAACACCACAGTTTGAGGAGGATGTGCTGACAATGTTCAAAGAGGACCCCTCCATCAGCACTTGGCAAGAGGTACAGAAGCTGCATATGTGTAGAAGTGTTATGTGCCTTGTTGTCCATGAGCAGCACCCCCATTAATACCATATGCAGAAAGTCCAGGCATTACAGGAGGAGGACTATCCATGACGAGTACAGTTTGTGCAGTGGTATTACAACTGCATCCTCCAGTCACAATTCCCGAGCTTGGTGCTATATACAGAAACATCAGGATTGCCTATCAAGATTCTATTGCTGTTATAGAGGATGCTATTGAAAAACTAAGTGCTGTGCATGGAGAAACTGGTGCAAGTGTATGCCAAATTCTAAATGTTTATCTATCCAAGGACATTTCTCCAAGAAAAATTCCTTTCCTAAAATTTGTCCCAACTACATCTTGTGACGTGGAAAGATCTTTTTCTGTCAGTGACAAACATCTTTCAATGACCCCAGAAAACAATGAAAATACATAGCTGTTCACTGTGCTAAAAAAACAATGTATAAATATGATTTGAGTATTGTAACTAAGTTAATGATGAGTTGAAATTAAATATTTGATATTACATATTTTCTCCATTCTACATATTTTACTAAATATTTCATAGCTTTTCACTACATATTTATGCGCATATTTTGCTAAGTGATACTACATAAAAATCACAGCTCTACTAATAGCATTTTCTAATACTATATCTTGGTCACACACGACTCATGAATTTTGATATCCTTTGGGTAGCACCCTGTATTTAAAATCCCATAACATAGCAACATTCACTTTTGTAAACAAAGAAGAAATTTCAGATTGCTTCTAGCCTCTAGGAGAAAGCACATGTTTACAAGCAATTTAGTGACACTGATTACCATATCTTTGCACAATTTTGCAAAATGTTCATTAGCTGACATTGTTAATAGAGTATATCTTGGCTTTTGTACTTTGTACTACTTAGGTTTGCAGTGTTAGTTTTTATAAATTTTTATATACCTGAGACAGAACATTAGAAGACCCCAAAAGAAAATAGTTTATGTGAATATTTGTTAAAAGTGTAATTTGTTTTTTGATGTTGGTATGAACTGATCAAATGGCGAAAATGTGTTAAAAATGTTCATTGTTACGAACAACTAAGTTTGCCCAAAGACATTAATATTTCCATATTTGGTTTTAATATATATGTATAAATATTAGAATTATATGTGTTCGATAATAAAAGTAAGGGAGGATGGTTAAGGATCGCTTCCCTAACAAGAAAGAACTATTTGATGGATGCATACGCGGATGTATACGAAATAGGCGGTGTCACGTGAGGACGCCATAAACTGTCCACTCGTGTGTGTGTGACCGAAGTGAAAGGACATATTTAGGTAGTGTGAACATAGAATTTTCACCAGACTTTCATCAAGCATTGGTTCCACTAAATGAGAAGGTAAAAGCGTTTTAAATCATTTAGAATGGTGCTGAGAGGAATTATTTAACGTAAAGTATCGATGAAGTGTTAATAAAATAATACATTGTGGTGAAGAAACATCGTGTGATTTTTCATTCCATCCATTACCAAGCCCTGAGATCACAAAGATCTCATTAGCTCAAAGACACAACTTTGAAAATAATTGCAAAAATCGCACCATATCTTGGCTTTTGTACTTTGTACTACTTAGGTTTGCAGTGTTAGTTTTTATAAATTTTTATATACCCATATAAATGTCTCACTGGAGGTACCAAATAAAACTTTTGAATGAATTCTCATTTTGGTGCTTTGTTACATAATATAACAAACACCAATAATATAATACCATTAAGATATGTGATAAGTCAAACAAGATTATACTTAAATTGAAAGATATGTCGATATTTCGAAACATGGAGAAGACCCTCTCCGAAACTACTCCTGTGATTAACAAAATTACAAGTTGGAGCAGAATGTACTTAAAAATATTGACATCTTTTTTAATTTATCAATATGCTCCACTGTTTTAAACACTTCATTTTCATCAGATTTATAAGATTATACTTACCTAATGGCCGCATTGACAAGGTACTCTGGTGGAACATGAAAATCTATATCCTGTGGGCGACAAGGCTGCTCTGCCCATGGACCGCCAAAATTGGGGTAGAGATTATCTGGCGAGTTGAGATTGAGACCAAGTGCTGTGAGATCCTGTCCTAATGCCAGAGAGACCAAATTGGGGTCTGTTTCTGCTGCTCTGATGAAAGTTAGCAGCCCAACCATACCAAACTGATCTTTTACCATACTTGCTGGGATGTGCGTTACCTTCCCTGTAAGCAAGTTGCAACAGAAACAATCCACTTAAAATTCTGGTACAGATATCTTTTTTGAGAAAAGCACTCACCTCTTGCCTCAACTTCTTGCCAATCAAGTTTCAGTACCATTTTACATACATTCAAATATAGCTTTTCTAGTATTAACATCAAAATTGCGGCTTTGTACATTATACAAGGGCTGAAAAGAAATAAGTGACAACTTTGTGAGGTAGAACTGGAACTTAAAAATTCAATGCCACAGCTGTCATTTGAACCACAGACCCTCCGCTTACAAGGTGGTTGCTCTAACCATTGAGCTAGTGTGACAACCTGCTAGAATGACATTGAATTCTCAAACCAGTTTGTATTTCTCCTGGTAAACCACAAAGGCAGTCTCACATCAGAGACAATTACCCCAATGGTGACTTGCTATTGCAAGTACTTTATGTCCTGGGATTAAATAACCTTCGGATGGTAATTATTATTTATTTATGCCAACAAACTTACTGTTGGTGTTTTTAAACACACAAGCCATGTGTGGGCAATGTTTGAGAGGTAGAACTGGAACTTAAAAATTCAATGTCACAGCTGAGATTTGCAAAGGGTCTGTTGTTCAAATCCCAGCTGTGGCATTGAATTTTTAAGTTCCAGTTCTACCTCTCAAACATTGTCCACACACGGCTTGTGTGTTTAAAAACACCAACAGTAGGTTTGTTGGCATAAATGAATAATAATTACCATCTGAAGGTTATTTAATCCCAGGACATAAAGTACTTGCAATAGCAAGTCACCATTGGGGTAATTGTCTCTGATGTGAGACTGCCTTTGTGGTTTACCAGGAGAAATACAAACTGGTTTGAGAATTCAATGTCATTCTGGCAGGTTGCCACAGTAGCTCAATGGTTAGAGCAACCACCTTGTAAGCGGAGGGTCTGTGGTTCAAATGCCAGCTATGGCATTGAATTTTTAAGTTCCAGTTCTACCTCTCAAAGTGCCAACTTGTTTTATCTGCACACTGGGATTTTTGTTTGAGCTGTGGTTGGCAACATATGTAAAGGGTTGGTGGAATTAATGTAGGTGCTACAGTGATGGAAGTTGTGTGTGTTGAATGTAAGTCTTCAAATCACACCACTCTAAAAGGGATGTTTACCAAGCTCAAAATGGATAAAGATTGAAGTGGCCCCTGGGAAAAGTGCCAAGGAATGTCACTTTGAGCTATGTGAAGTATGTAGGAATGAGTCTATGCCGTATTGGACCGTGGCACATTGTGATGCAGTCTTTTGTGAAGGACGTGATAGTGTGCATCAGAAACTGGTGGAGGTCGACATGGGGTCGAAAACAGTGTCACCGAATTGATTCAATCTTTGTTGCACGTGGACCTCATCTGGAACATCATCTTCGTCCAGCACTGCGCAGAAAATGACCCAGTTCCAATGCAGGGATCCATTTATTGTTTTGCAGACAACACCCGTTGTCACAACACAGTAGCTGTGTGGGATCTGTTTGCACAGTTAAGTGAGATGGCAAGTTCTACAGCCTCATACTATTTATTGGACATGAGCCTATACTTCAAGCTATAGGGCACTCTTTTGCATACATCAACAGAGAGGCCACTGCTGCCGGTATCTTGCAACTTCCCCATATCTGACAATGGGTGCAACATGTGGCAGGGGATTATGTTGAAGGTGTTAATCTATACGTATAATATAAAATAAATCTTTCTTGATAGGATTTTAATATAAAGAAAGGTACATGTATGTATGTATTATATCATTATATTCCACATTAATACTTAACCTATCAAGATGTTTAACCTACAAAACAAATTCATCTTGAACCCAAAATTACAGTCCAACAAAATGATTGTACAATAAATAATTCACACAAGATTTATATGTTGCCACTTATTTCTTTCCAGCCCTTATATTTAGAATAACTACAAACTAATTTTTAAAAAAATATAATATATTAGAGTGGCAATAAGTTTTTAAGAGCAAAAACTGATAATAAATATAATAGATAAAAAAGTAGTATTATAATAACAGTGTTAAATAATCAATAAATGATCAAAGGCTTTTGATCGTGCAAGAGCCGGTTTCACTGCAACAGCAAGAAAACATTTTGAAATAGATATCCAATGTTTAAGAGGAGGAAGAATGCATTTGTAAATGTATAGGAATCTATGGCTGGCCTATCTTGCTCTTTGGAAAGAGTTTCTGTCCTATCGCATTAGCTGACCAAAAACCAAGGAGACAGAGAGAGCAATATTAGGTGAATATTCACTTTCTCTTTCTACAAAATGAGTTATATAATACAAGGACTCTATAAAGCTACCATTTTCCTTTTTTCATTCACACAACTGCAGTGCTCTTAACCACCAGTGACCATAACACTATTGTATGGCCAGTGGATCTGACATTTCTCAAGGTCTCGTGACGCAGTGTTGCCAGTTCTTCAGCAGGAATTTCAAACAGGGTATTTGAAACATTTCATACATCTAAAGATCGCATCACTACTTCGTAAATGTACATATAAATGATCATAGAACAGTAGAATATGGAGACAATTGTTATACAGTTTACTTACCGGAAAAAAACCTGCATAAACACCAAAGCAATTGAAACCACGTGGTCCTTATAAAACGGAGTTGACAACATGGTGCTACATTTGGAAGCCATGCCTAACAGTGAGACCGCTGATTGGTGCTAGCAGAAAGTCTTAACAACTGGTGCGTTACTCGCTTCCAGTATTACCAATAGTAACAGCTACTGCCCATAACAGATGTAAAGGTAATATTCGAACAGAATAGTGGTGTAACGAAGATATTGCATGAAAATAAAACCGAAACCTGTATTTCAATGTTTTAAAATTTAATAAACATCATATAATTTCATTGTTCAGATAATTTTGAGAATCCATTTTCCGAAACACATTACTATACGTTGACAACGTTAACGTTCCCCCTCTAACTCATCACAGCTGTGAAATGTCAGAGCCAGAGATCCACTGGCTGCACAATATAAGCATTACTACTGGGTGGGTCAAAAGTCGTGATCAGATATTTTCTAAGTTTGTGTAGCAATTATAAACTTTCACAAGTGACATAAAAACATTATTTATTTATTGCTGCACTAATAAGGAATGGAAATATGAAAAGATAAACATAACTGGGCCAGTCAGCGTGGTGGCGCTGTATGGAAGATAATGCTAATTTTTCATCCACATTTCCGCCGAGCGTTTCATTGTTGATTTCTTCAGCAATTGCTCCAAGATTCAGACAAAAGATAACTAACATCATCACTGCCACATTTTTAGGTCTTCTGCTAAATTTTGCATCCAATAAAAAGCCTGTTGATAAAGTCTTCTTTCCAGTTTTCAGAGACTGGCTTCACTGGCAGCTGCTTTACTGAAACGAAGAAAGAAGTTTTCTCTGATTTCTTCGTACGTTTCAACAGCTTGTTCTTTTTCATGAACCCACACATTAATGATGAAACGTTCCTCAGTTGTGTATTTCGTTGTATCAGTCATTGCTTACAATACAAACAGCGTTTCACATTGACAACATCAACTAATAACCTGCGAAAAATCTGACTTGCTGCTAAAACATAACAATGCCCTTACTCTATCAGAAATTTGACAAACTAATGCAACAAAACGCATATGAAGGGGAAAAATATGCCTCTCAACCTATAATGGTTGTTAATTAGTTTTCGGTTATTTCAATATAAACATTTACCGATCGCGACTTTTGGCCCACTACATACATTATCCTATGTTTGCAGTCATACTGCTATAGGAGAGAAAGTAAATTTTTTTAAAACTTGTATGAGACTCAGCTCTACTCTAAATTATAGCAGGTGAAAATAAATAACCTTAATTATCTCAGGCTTCCTAAGGTTAAAGGAAGGCAGTTTCAGTTCTGTTAACATAAAACTTGCTTTGATCAATATATTGTTGCCAGGTTTGAGATGTTTTGAGGTTTCATTAATTATATGATGTAAAGATGCTGACTTCCACTGCTAATTGCATAGATCAATAGACTTTTCATCAATAGGTAGCTAATGAAGTCAGTAACAGTGAAGCGTATAAATAAATAATCTATACAAATTAGTAACCTTCCATTCACTTACCCTTCCAAGTAATTTAAAAACAAAATGTTTCATGATCTATCGTATCCACAGCTGTATCCATCTTTTATTTACAATGTGCTGATTTGATGTCATTAGGGCTACTGCCACAAGGTGATCAATTGTTTGTGATATTAATGCCGTCTACTAGAATTAAAACAGATTTATTGACGAAATCAATTTGCAGTAATTATAAGTGACTAATATATATTTTGTGACAACACTTCGTTTATCTTTTTTAATATATAATTAAGAACAATAATGTTGATGTTATCCTTGATCACATCATCAGCTTCCTTGTTCATTAAGAACAAGTTATTACCTCTCATAAAACATAAACTCTATGAAACATCCTTCCAATCCAACATTTTAAAACTATATAATCATTTACCATAACATTACTTCTGCAATTAAATATAAAGTAGAAATATTAAAAATTTTAAAACAAAAAAGCAGTTCTATCCTGTGAATGAATATTTAGAGTAAAATAAATGAATATTTAGAGTAAAACGTATGTTCTTTTTTCCTTTGTTTCGTATGACCAGAGTTGAACCTAAAAGCAGACAATAATCTTGGATCTCTCAAACTAAAAGTGTTTGTAACTAACTTATTAAAATTGTATTTAAATTATATACATATTTGTTTATTTACCTTGACATTGCCCATATCTCCTGAAAGATCACTAGTTGCTTAATTAATTAATAAATAAATAAATAAATAAATAAATAAATACCTACATCAATTATTATTTATTTATGCCAACAAACTTATTGCTGGTGTTTTTAAACACTCAAACCGTGAGTGGGCAATGTTTGAGAGGTAGAATCGGGGCTGAAAAATTCAATGCCACAGTGTAGTACACCTATATAAATATTTGTGTCACAAAACTTACTGTTACTAAGTATTGGATTGTTTGCTATAATATTGCTATCTACTGGAAGTAAAACAAATCTGTTTACAGAACCTATCGGCAGTATCAGTATTTAAAAATTCATTAGACCATTTCCATTTTTTAAAATATTTGTCCAGTCAAAGGTAAAATAATTTAACTTCTTGTTTATTTCATTACTAAGCACAAAACTAATGATGATCTGCTGCAGCTGATTCATAAATTTGTTTGTATTTAATAATTCTATATGTTCTTTAGCTCTGATTCCAAAATTACTTTCCAAGTAAGTATGCCTGATCACAATCTAAATAGTTTAATCGATAAATATCAGCTTTTCTTTTTATTTGTTAAAATACTCTCTTTCAGAAAATCTTAACAATTTTTATATATTTATCTTGAGAAACTAATATTATGTCAACCCATTCATCTTTCTTAAAGGGTGTAGCAGTTTTTTATCAGTAATGGGTTGACAATGGGACTCTTATTTCCTGGGCATTATTAGGTTAGCAGATAAAAGAAGACAAGTGTTTATGCGTTAACAATGAGTATTCAAATTTTTACCAGAATTAATTTTATTACAATGAAGTAATAATATTGCTACAAATTGTTTCACTCTTCACAAATATAATAACGGTATATTAAGTGTTTCAACACAGCTTCAATTTTTATTATAATAATGATAATAATAATAATAATAATAATAATAATAATAATAATAATAATAATAATAATAATAATAATAATAATAATAATAATAACAACAACAACAATAATGGTACATTTCTAAACCTATTCAGTTTAACATTGTTAGATATTCTTTGTAATCCTTGAGTACACTAAACTCAATATAGTGTCTCTCAATTTCTCAAGCTTTCTCGGTTTCTCTCCTATAATATTAGTGAAGGTATTACGTGAAATCGTGCATAGCAAATACTCTTGCACAATGTTTTATGGAGTATCTCTTGGTAATCCAATCCTCAATTTCGGATTGCTGTTATGCGTGATCGCTTCAATACATGTTATACTACATGACATTTTCATTAGCAGTCTATAGGGTTTCGCATTTATTCTTCCTAGTCACATGGTTAACACTATTGTTCCTCTTTCGTTATCGATTATAACTTTTCCTTACAGTCCATGTTGGTCATGTTTTCTTCCACTGAGTAGCTTCAGATTTGACACTGGTGTTTACAAAATAGATACAAAATTCTTATAGCAAGGAATCTACATATATCAAATGGATATAATTTGACATGTGAAATATTAGCGGGAATTTTCTCATCAGTTCACTCGGATATACAATTCCTGCTACAAGGATATACTTATTCAATCTATCACTTAAGCTATAAAAGACAGCACATTTAGGTGACCATGCTTTCCAATTTCTGCAAATTTTATAGCTTTATCTTGTAAATTCATATGTTTTAAACCATCACTTGTGTGTACATTCAATAATAGCAAAAAATTTATCTATGTATTGTGGCAGTAATTTTGGGTCACACCCCAAATTCACCATTTTCTGTTATATTTAATTTTATTATACAATATTTTAAGAACTGTTAAAGAATGAATGTTAAATTATATATATGTTAGGTAAAACAGCTTTCATTTATACTTAAGTATGCTATGCATGAACAGCATGACAATGTCCGGATATTACAGCTTCTGTGGTTCAAACAAATGAACCCAGACTGTTACAAAAATTTTCACTTAACGGAAAAACAACAGTTAGCAACAGGATTAAAGGATAGAGAAGAAGGATTAATATGGTTAAAGAATACATGTAATAAGAGAACGAGAGCTTTTCTAACTAATTTGGTTAAAGAAAACCAATCAATGTACCGAATCGTTATTAATAAAATGTTATTGAAGAGAATAAAAATGATCTACGAAAGAAAGTAGTATCATTTCCAAATTACTTCCCTGCACCCACAAGTCTCATTGGATAATAGCCGACTAGGCGAGCCGAGCGAAGGTGGGAGAGAGATTTAATGCGACCGCCGCAGTATCCATAACAAGTTTTGAAAATTAAAGAGTGCTTTAATTAATTTAGTAACTTGTATTTCAAAATAGCATATGACAAGATCAGCAAGGAAAGATAAGCGTGGACTACCCATTGCTAAGCTAAAAGTTTACTGATAGAATTTTCTGTTAGAACTGAAAAAGAAAATTTTGAACCAAAAAGGATTTGTAAGTTTAACAGTATTGTCTCTTAATTCTTCATTTAAAAAGATGAGTGAAGTGTTGTAACAAAATATATATTAGTAATTATTATTTATTTATACCAACAGTAAGTTTGTTGGCATAAATAAATAATAATTACCATTTGAAGGTTATTTAATCCTGGGACATAAAGTACTTACAATAGTAAGTCACCATTGGGGTAACTGATGTGAGACTGCCTTTGTGGTTTACCAGGAGAAATACAAACTGGTTTGAGAATTCAATGTCATTCTAGCAGGTTGTCACAGTAGCTCAATGGTTAGAGCACCCGCCTGGTAATCGGAAGGTCTGTGGTTCAAATCCCAACTGTGGCATTGAATTTTTAAGTTCCAGTTCTACCTCTCATATATTAGTAACTTATAATTTGTGTATTTGCTTGACTGTTACTAATTTCAAAGTTTACATTATCCATTTGCAATATTTCATAATGCACTACATCAGGGGTCGGCAAATCTGTACCGGCTGACAATATGACATAATACCACTATCAGATGCTCTTTCAACCCACCCTCCTTCAACCGACATGCATTCAAATGTTGTGGTTGTTGTTAGCTAATGCTGGATTTCTGACAATGAAGTCATTAATCCTCTTGCTCTCCAATATAAAGAGAGAAATAGCAGCAATAGTAACCGCTTTTTAGAGAGCACCATATTTTTATGTTTTGGCGGTCACATTGCTCTCTCACAACCCCCAGAATGTCTGGAGGACCACACCTGTCATTGGTTTACGAGTCTCACCGACCTGACCAGGAGAATTATCAAAATAAATTCACCGACCATATCCTCTGATTACCAATCAGAGGACGTATTACATGCCATGACAGGTCAGCATGTTAGGGGTTAAGATTTTATAGAGGAATTAGAGAAATGGAGAGGTTGGAAAAATAAAGACTCCCTAGCCCTCAGGAACCCTAATAGCATAGGGGTCAGAAGAGAACAAGAGATGACCAAGGTAAGGTCAGATAGAAAAGTTACAGTGAGGAGCAAAACACCAGTAAGTGGAAGTAATGTTCTGCTCAGCTTGGGTACCTTGTGGTCGCTATTCACATATCCCCTAGACGGAGACCCCTGAAGTATAAAAAAATAAATTTGTATAGCCCTGTTTAACTTCTGTGATCTTGTGATAAGAGCTTCACCGTGTTAAATTTAAGAAGGTCGAGCTTTCGGCCATTATACTCTCCATGGCCATCTTCAGGACTCATTTTAGTCCTGAAGATGGCCATGGAGAGTATAATGGCCGAAAGCTCGACCTTCTTAAATTTAACACGGCTGATCACCAGTGAAGCTCTTATCACTAACGTTCGCTGTGAAAGCTTCAAATCTTACATTCTGTGATCTTATAGGGGACTTTGCCTTAAGAAGCAACTGATGTTAAATTTGTTGAACTCTTTAAGTTTGTAAATGTTGGGTTCTTTAGTATTTAATAAACACATACACATTCACTGTTGTGTTCATATTTACAGGCTCTGTGAGGGGTATGGAATGATTCTGGTTAAAAAAAATTCCCTGCTCCAGCCTGGAATTGAACATGGGACCTCTGAATTGAGAAGCCAGAGCTCTGACCTCAACCAGACAGTTTTAACTTTGTCTACCATGTACTTACAAGTGAGTGAGCAGGTTTAAAGATCCATTGACAGCTAGGTCTTTAGGGCTCAGTACTTACAATTAGTACTGGATGCACTGTATGCATCCAAACATTTTATGTCAAGATTTCACCAGAAATATACATGTTGAGGCACCCTGAAGCCAAGAAAAGTATTTTTAGGAAAAAGAAAAAAGTGTGTGTGTGTGTGCGTGCGCGCGTATATTTCATGTTTCTCACGTGCACTTTGAACCTTATGTCTATGTTCTTCTGTGTCTTTCCTGTGTATATTTGCCTGCAGTCCTTAAATTTGATTTCGGAAATACCTGAATTTTTTCCCACTATAATTTTGTCCTGTATATTGGTCCTGAATATGTTTTCTAAGCAATACGTGTAACTAGAGCTGTAACATTCAAATGTAAACAAGCAGTGGTGAACACACAATATGACATGTCTCTTTTGAAACAATAAAAATGCAAAGGAACTTTCCTATATATGTGTGTTAGGAAAGTTAAAAAAGTTTGAAGACAAAAGGTTTCATGAGCTCAAAGCAATGAACAATGATTTTCAAACTTTTGCAACTCCTTTTGCTGTGGATAAAGTGAAACAACAATTCCAAAGTTGCAAATTTGCAGACAAACACAATTTTGAAATCACACTGATTTAAATTTATTTAGAGAGCTTGATATGGCAACAGTTTTATCTTTCCATTCATTTGTTGTGTATATTAGTACTACCTTTACCTGAACATATGTGTGTGAGCAATTTTTTTTTTCTAAACTAAAGACTGTAAAATCTAAAAGCAGATTGCAATTGACAGATAAAAATCTATGTGCTCTGTTGTGTGCCTAAAATAGTTCTTAACAATGTACTGTTGAACATCTTTTAATCTAAGGCTGTCTGATATTTCAAAAAGGCAAGGTCTTCGTAAATTAATAGTACAGTAAACTCTAGGTTGAGTGGACCTAAAGGGGCCAGGAGTTGTTGGGAAAATTGAAAGCCCGTTAAATCACAAAATGAATGAAAATATGAAGCAAAAACAATTGAAACGGTTTTATTGGTGCATACCATTTACTTTATACGATTTACTCTTGGTTTGAAGTCGTTCCCTGTGGAGTTGTGGGTTTGAAAAAAGTGTCAATACCCATTTGCTTCCCACTTGAATATTACTTCTTTATGATTAAGGAGTGAAACTGTGAAATGTTCATAATAGGTTAGCACTTGTGGGTTTGAAGATCTTTCCACATATGAAATCACATCATCTCTTATTACAGATAAGTACCTGGGCGACCGAGCTTCGCTCGGTGTTTTTCACCTCCGTTTTTGTGAAATCTTATTTTTTGTGGGAGAAGATACTTATTTAGACAAACCTGAAAGGCAACACGTTAACTAAATAAAACTACTTGTCGCAATTGTTAAGAGTAATGTACGAGATACAAGAGATATAGAAACACATAAAAATATTGCATAAACACCATCATTTCAGCTGTAAAACGTGTACTGCTGAAAGCAGGCCTCCCCCATAGATATCCACCCAGTTCGAGCATTTGTTCCATCATGGAGTTCAGTTCTTTGCTGCTGTGATTGACTCCAGGACGTTAACACGTTGACCAAGATCCTTCATACTTCCATCGAGTTCTTCCATGGCTTCCTTAACCCCGGCCAGTCGCTCGTTAGTATTCTTCGATAGACCTGTCTTCATATTGGAATTACCGTCTTCATCTTTTCCGTTTTGGAGTTTACATTTTCAATTTGCCTTCCATTTTTGTTCCCATATTTCCTATTCCGTAGTTTACATTTTTCCAATCCACAAACATTCAAACAGTAATTCCTGAGTATCCTCGAAAAACAGCAGTTGCAACCTTCAGGTTGATTACAGGACATGATTGTCTGGCAAAACATTTAAACAGAATTGGGATATATTCTTCACCACTCTGTCCTCTATGTGATTTGCAAGAGGAAATGGATCGAGACCACCTTCAAATATGCCCGGCCACTTCTAATGCCCTATCCATCAGTGAAATATATTGGGGAGCGAGAGGATTAATGACTTCATTGTCAGAAATCCAGCATTAGCTAACAAACAAACATTTTTCCAATCCGGTTTTCATATTTGTTTCCTCTGCCGCATTCCGGAATTAATTTCATTTCCCATTATGTTCATCTTGGCTAACATTTATTTCATCAACTGTTCCATATTGTGCTTTTTGTCACACTCCGGACACCAATTGTGATTACTTTACTTTTATAACTATTTCTTTATTTTTTATTAAAACACCGGAGTGACACTAAGCAAAAGCAATGCTGAAGAATAACAAATACTACAGAAAGAAAAGGTGGTTGATAATGTCATGTGAATGTACTACGCATTTATGTTTCAACCATATAGAAAAGTGTATGAATTGTTCGTAATTGTTCGTCGAAGCAGGAGTAGTGAAAGAATGTGATTGTGTTTTACTAAAGAAAAATGAGTAGAAAAACCGTGTGAATGTTATACGTTGCACTTATATTTCAAGTGTATGGAAAAATGTATGGATTGTTTGCAGAAGAAGGAGTAGTATGTTAGGTAAAAGAAAAGGGAGTAGAGAAAACCTTGTGAACGTAATACATTGCATGGTAAAATGGATTGCATAAAAACCTTCGCCATGAAAAAAATGTCACTTTTCATGGCGATTGGTCAAACTGTTTTGCATTTTAATCATTCTTCAACATAAGATATGTACAGTCCTTGGTATGTATGAAGCTGATAAACCATAGGGAATAACATGTGAATTGTTATGTAAAACAAAAGTGAGTAGAGAAAGCAGTATGAATGTAATACGTTGTATTTGTTTCAAACATATAGCAAATTGTATGAATTATATGTTGAAGGGCGAATAGCAAATGAAGACTGATTGTGTCTCGTAAAGGAAGAATTAGTAGAGGAAATCGTGTGAATGTAATACGGTGCATTTAAATTTCAATCCTAGAATATTATATGAATTGTATGTTGAAGGGCAAACAGAGAATACATGAATGCGCTACGTAAAAGAAAAGCGAGTAGAAAACCATTTGAAAGTAATATATTGTGTAGTAAAATTGTTACCATAAAAACTCTCCATGAAAAAAATATATATTCGTGCCGAATTTCGCGGTGATCGGTTAAGCGGTTTTCGAGATTAACAGTTAGATATATACAAACATTCAAGTTGTATAGATGATATGAATTGTTTGTAGAAGAGTGAGTGGAGAAAAACATGTGAAGGTGTTACCTAAAAGTGAGTAGAGTAAACACTGTGAATGTCACATACAGCATTTCTATATCAAACATGCACAAAATTATATGACTTATTTCTAGAAGAGTGAGTAGAGAAACAGTTATGTGTGTGTTACCTAAAGCAAGTAGACAAAACAGTATGAATGTAATACATAGCATTTCTATTTCAGACATGCACGAAATTGTATAACTTATTTGTAGAAGAGTGAGTAGAGAGAGATGTGAATGTGTTACCTAAGAGTGAGTAGAGAAAACAGTATGAATATAATATGTAGCATTTCTATTTCAAACACAGAAAATTGCATGATTTCTTTATAGAAGAGTATAGAAAAAGATGTGAACGTGATACCTAATAGTGAAAGGAGAAAACAGTGTGAATTTAATAGCATTTCTGTTTAAAATATACAGAACATGGCATGACTAATTTTAAAAGGGGGATAAAAGTGTTTTATTGGTGCAAAATCACGTTTTTTATGGAAAATTGTTTATAGAAGGGTGAGTAGAGAATGATTTGTAACTGTGATACCTAAAAGTAAGTAGAAAAACCACTGTGAATGTAATATGCAGCATCTCTATTTCAAACATACAGAAAATTGCATGACTTATTTGTAGAAGAGTGAGTAGAGAAAGAGGTGTGAATGTATCACCTAATAGTGAAAGGAGAAAACAGTGTGAATGTAATAGCACTTCTGTTTCAGACATACAGAACATGGTTTGACTTATTTTAAAAGTGGGGATAAAACAGTTTTTGGTGCAAAATCACGCTTTTTATGGAAAATTGTTTACAGAAGAGTGAGTAGAGACAGAGATGTGAATATGTTACCTAAAAGTGAGAGGAGAAAACAGTGTGAATGTAATAGCACTTCTGTTTCAAACATACAGAACATGGTATGACTTATTTTAAAAGTGCAGATAAAATGTTTTTGGTGCAAAATCATGTTTTTTTATGGAAAATTGTTTATAGAAGACTGAGTGGAGAAAGAGATGTGAATGTGTTACCCAAAAGTGAGTAGAGAAAACTCTGAATGTAATATGCATGTATACAAAAATTTAACCAAATCTTTAGAGCCGTTTCTGAAATACCGGGAATATATATACAAGAATTGCACTGTAGAAGTGGGAATAAAAAAATGTTATTTTTTATGTAAAATCGCATTTTTTCGGGAATTACACCTATATAGATGAACTTAAAAGGCAAAACTCTATCTAAATACAAAATTTGATCAAAATCGTTGGAGCCATTTCCAAGTTGCGTGGAATAAATATATATATATATAATCAAGAATTGCTCGTTTAAATATATAAGATTTAGGTACACACTTCAAAGATTCATCATCACTGTCGTATTCATCTTCATCCTCTTGTAGAACACTTGCAGCGATCTCTTCATGACTCAGAATCTGGTAACTTGGGAATGTCCAGAGAATGCCCAATTCAGACTGAAGCTAAGAGCCATGTGAGCTCGAGGGCGTAACGCTTACACGAACTTTCACGAATGTAGCTGAAGACGTGTGAACTAGCCTTCTCGATCAAACAGTGGAATGTCACAATTTAATCATCGCAGATCTTCTAAATTTCATTATAAATTTATTTTATAACCAACACCAAATTTAGTCCATTAAATCTGAAGTCCGTTGAACAGAGGTCCATTTAACTGAGAGTTTACTGTATCATGAATTTCAGTATATTTTATTTTCAATAATTGATTGATATAAAGAACTTGCCAGCAATATTTGTAATTTGAATATATTTTATATGTCCAGAACCTTTAATGAATAATTTTTATCGGAGATGAAGTGCATGTTGGTCTGAAACAATGCTGGAACTATAATGATCCTAAGATTTTCTTATATATGATTACTATTTGCATGGTGACAGGTAACAAATGGATCAGGTTATATTCTTCTGTGGTAAGTAAACTCCAGCGCAACAGCTCATGAAGGGCGAAGACTTGCCTTCCAGCCACTGTGTCCCCCACCTCTGAAGCTGTTTTATCTTTGTGTCCTAGTTATTGGATCGCCATTTGAAGCTGAAGTCGTTGGTGACGTGACGTTGCCCTTCGATGTAGCTCGCCTCGGCTAGTTCTGCATAAGATCTCTTTATCTCGGGTTTGCGTAAGTGTAATGGACAACCCAAGAACAACTTTGTACATCATTTATTTTAAATATTTTCGGGAGATATGCCGATTCTATATGTGTATGTAGAGGAATCGCCCTCACATCCACGCAGCGCGACCTCCCGTACTGGTCTCTCGTTGAGTAGTGCCCCGACGCTTCTCTTACCCACGCTAAGAAAAACCGTTCTCTTCCTATTTGAATGTCATGACGTCATCCAAGAAAGCCTCGTATCCAAAATGCTATTTCCTTTTCCCGCAATTTAGAAATGTCCCTTTCTATTATAACATGTTCTTTTATGAATTTCGAATATATAATTACCTTTTTAGGATTAAACGATGTTTACTTTATATTTTATTAAATATATCGCACGACTTTTAAGGTTGGTAGACTTGACTTTCGAACGTGTATTTAAACTATGTGGTATGACGTCATGACTCGTTAATTTCAAACCAATAATGCGTTTATACTACAAATTTAACGACTATCATTTACTCATATCTTGCTCACCTTACAACACTTGCTACTCTATTATCTATGTATGTTATTACTTAACACTTATCGCAAATCTCACATCCGGCAATTAAATTAAAACGTGTCTTTTTCAAAAGCCCATTCGATCGGAAATCTAAATTTCGGTATCAAATGCCCCCATTTATATTATTTTATTATTTCATAATAAAATAATGTAAATGTCTTGCCCGAAAGAAAAATTAAAAATTACTCCTGTATTTTGAATAATCGGCAACACTCCCATTATATACAATTTTCAATTACACTGTTTTTGAAATTGGTTATTAACACATTTTCTCATTAATCTTTTTAACATGACAAACAATTATACACTTGACTTAACATTAATCCTTAAATACTAATTACAATATGTTATGGTTTCTTCTGTGAAGCTTTTATATAAAGGTTAAATTTCAAGAGTCTTTCTTTATACTTCCTTCTTTTAGTTCATGTTTGCTCACTTCGCTCTCACTATCACTTGCACTGTGAATTTTCACTTTTGTTATTGTAACACATATCTGTACTATATCCTTTAAGCACTAAAATGTACATATATTTATATAAATCCATTACACTCTTCAGACAAATTCTTTCTTTGTCTTGCTGTGATAACTATCTATACATCTAAATATTTTAACAAATGTTTACAAAGTAAATATTCTGTTTTCTCTCTATGCAGAGATGAACAATTTAACAATCTTTCTGAAGCTGTTATTGTGAGCTCTATACAATATATTTTTAGGCTCTTTGTAGTAGATAGCAATTCACATTCTGCATTTTTCATGAATATGTAAGTACCTGACCAATATATGATTTTCAAGTAAGCTAACATTTACATTTTATCTCAAAGCTGATTGGGCGCCAATAGACAAATGACATTTCCAATTTTTCTTTTACATTAAATCAAGGTTCCAAGGCACCACACGGTTTCTTGTATGGTCGAAGGAGTTGTTTATGCCATCTTCCCAGACATTTTTCATTTTTAACATCTTTTAATTCATAGGTATGATAACCAAATTTTGATATAATTTCTGCAGGACCTTTATATAACAATTCCATCCTTTTGTTCCTACCTCTCAAGGCACTTGATAACTTATGGTCTTTAACTAGTACCCAATCGCCTATCTTAGGTTCCCATTTATGTTTTCTACTCTTTTTCTTTAATTTTCGCTTCTCTGCCTTTTTCTTGATTCGTTCAAAAGCAATTTTCGCTCTTTCTTCTTCACTTAACTGAATGTCATTAATTTTCAGTGTTTTTGGTTCCCCTATCAATATTGGTTCTGGTTCAATTCCTAACATTAATTTTATTGGTGCAAATCCAGTAGTTACATTAATGGTGTGATTGATAATCTTTTCTATCAATGGACAATATTTCACCCAATCCTTGTGATTATGATGTGTAAGTACACGTAAATAAATTCCTATATCTCGGAGGACACGTTCTGTTGGATTCCCTGATGGAAAGTATGATGAACAATAATTTAGTTTTCTCGCATCTAAGGTCACCCTAATCTTCCATTGGCCTTATTTACAATACATAGGGGATTCACAAATTCTGAATTCGAAATCTCAATAACCTCATCTTCTAACATTGACTTTATAACTGCATCTACCTCTTCTCTTATTGTACTAGGGATAGCTCTCGCTTTATGTGTAAAAGGTTTGATGGGTATCATCTCAAACGAATGAGTATAAATATTACATTTACCAGGTTTCTCAGAGAATACTTCTTTATTTCGGATTAATATTTCAAACAATTTATCCCTCTGTTGTTCATTTAGTTGATCAGCCTGAGTTACTTTTTTTTCTCAACAATTCTTCTAAGTCTTCACTACTCTCCCTATCATAGTACCTAGTTGCATCAGAAACCCTCAAATTGTCTATGAAATCATTTTTATCCCATTCTACATTTTCTTTATTATCGACACTGTACTCTTTGACATTTACTTCAGTTAATTCCATAGCTCCTACTTTAACATATTCTACAAAGAATGTATCCCCTTGGATTTCTTCTTCCTCTTTTTCTCGTACAATAGTTTCTGAACTACTATCTTCCACAAAAGGCACTATAATGGTCTCATCTTCAACTTTCATTTCTAGAATCATGTTTTTAAAATTCACCACAGCTTCCCAGGCATAAAGACAATCACAACCTATTATAATATCTGTCACAAGTCTTCCTACAATCAGAAATAAAATTCCAAGTATTCTCCCATTTATTTCAATATTTATCATTGCTTGAAATTTTACTCTCTCTTTTCGTTTTCCCACAGCTAGCGAGCAATATATCCCATTAACTGGTAAAGACATTACTTTAAAACCACTACTTTGTAAATTATCATAAAAATTTTGTGAGCATACTGTGCTATTTGATCCCGTATCTATAATTGCATTGTATTGTTTTCCATTTACTCCAATTTTGATTTTAGGTGGATCTCCTACTTTTTCGTTTTCGTCGATTCTATTTTTACATTCTCTTTTCTTTTGTATCATCATTTGCCTTCCAGGACTATTTATTTCCGAGTACTTATCACAATCATTACTAGGATACCCAGTTCTCACTGAAGGCGCGTTTGACCGGGTCTGGCGTTTCCCTGATTTTTATGTATTGCTCCTGTACTATTTCCCAAATTGTTACTTCTGTTTTCCTGCATTAAATCGGGGTTACTTCCTACCATGTTTTTGACCGTGTTAATGGCCTCGACCATTTCCGCATTTTCGGGGGAATTTCGTCCATTAGAATACCTTTCTTCCTGTCTTGGTGACCTCGGTCTAAACTCATTATCTCCGTTTGTCCAATACCCATCATTTGAATTTCTACTATGTCCAAAATAACGTCCCCGTCTACCTCGATCAAATCTATTTGTATTCATATAATTCACCCTTATATTTCTTCCCCTTTGATTACCATTTCTATTTTGGTGATGCCCTTCCTGGTTATATCTACCTTGATTTTCCCACCGGAATGATTCCATCCTTGGTACTGGTCCTTTATATCTTTCCCTAATCTCACTTCTATTCTGATAATACTGTGCCCCTTGCCCGAAAGAATTGACAGTTTCTTTTCCTTCATATTTATTTCCAAATGAGTGTTTTGGCTTATTGACTTCTAAGGCTGATAATAATTCGATCATAGCTGCAATGCTATCGGGTCGGGCTATGATTAGGTAATGTTGAAGCGTTTCCGGAAAATGTGGAGTAACTATATTTATTAGATCTTTTTCATCCAAGGGAGGATCCAACATCTTCGATTTTCTCGCTATTCTCATAAAATAGTTGACCATCGATTCCTCCGATCTAGGATTAAATTTTCCATTGCTTAATTCAACTCTAATATTAGCCTGCCTACTAGCTCCCCAATATCTGGTTAAAAAGATGTTTCTAAAGGTCCTGTAATCATTATTGTTACCCATAGAAAGGCCTAGCCAATTAGCAGCATTACCCTTTAGACATTTTCTTACTATCACCATCTTGTACTCCTCTGGTATACGTTTCACCGTGAAGTACTCTTGTAACCCTTCTAAAAAGGCTTTAGGATCATCTGAATCTTCATTTTCAAAAACTGGAGGTGTCATTTCATTTAAGACATGGTTAGGCCAATGTAAATTTGAATTGTCACCTGTCCCTGCACTATTTCTGAGATCAGAATGGGAATTACTGTTACCTCTATTTTGCATCGAAATGTCAGCTGATACATCTGGTATTGCCTCGTTTCTTGCAACTTCATTACTAAGATTGTTGTGATTACATGCATTTTCATTTAATTTCAAATTTTCTAAGGCCTCTTTTACCTGAGTAATTTCTGTTACTACCCCTTTTATTTGGTCTGTAACATCCTCCAAATTTCTAGCCTGCCTTTCACTTTCTACATCAGATCTTTCCATTCTAACTTTACACCCCTGTAGCTCTTCTCTAATTTCTTCCCTGTCTTTATCTAACCTTTGTACTACCTCTTCCCTTTGTTTGTCTAATCTATATGTTACTATTTCCCTTTCTTTATCTAATTTTTCACTCACTTGTTGACCTAATTTCTTTTCAGAATTCTTTACTTCTTGCCGTATTATCTCTAATTCTCCCTTAACCTGTTCTCTATTTTCTTTTACTTCACTACTAACTTTATTAATTTCCTCCCTAACTTCTTCCCTAAAGGTTTCGAAAGCTCTCTTCTGATTCTCCAATTGCATTCCCACTTCCTGTTGTCCCTTCTCTAATTTCTGTCCTAACTCTATACTAGTTTCATCTATCTTACTCATCTTTTCCATTATCTTTTGAAACATATTCTCTATTTCTGACATAATTGCTGGCCTTTCTGAATTAGTATTAAACATTTCTGAGCTACCTCTAGGTGTTTCTCTAACGTTCTGATCTTCTACTTCTTGGCATATTCTGCTACCAATTACATTCTGATTAAATTCTTCCATCCTACTTACACTTTTCTCAATTTCCGGACTTTCAAAACCTAAGAAGTCTGTATCACTGTCTTCCATTTCTAAGCTATTTACATGTGTTTTTCTACTCACCAAAATTTTCAATATTTTCACTATTTCACTTTAACTGCACTTAAACTTGTTCACTACACTTTTCACAGATGTTGACACGCTGGGCACCTTCTTGTCTGCTGGCTCGATGCTGATCTGGTCGTCTTGGGGGTTTGGTCCATTCTTTCGGCGCCACACGTTGGGAAGCCAATTTGAAGCTGTTTTATCTTTGTGTCCTAGTTATTGGATCGCCATTTGAAGCTGAAGTCGTTGGTGACGTGACGTTGCCCTTCGATGTAGCTCGCCTCGGCTAGTTCTGCATAAGATCTCTTTATCTCGGGTTTGCGTAAGTGTAATGGACAACCCAAGAACAACTTTGTACATCATTTATTTTAAATATTTTCGGGAGATATGCCGATTCTATATGTGTATGTAGAGGAATCGCCCTCACATCCACGCAGCGCGACCTCCCGTACTGGTCTCTCGTTGAGTAGTGCCCCGACGCTTCTCTTACCCACGCTAAGAAAAACCGTTCTCTTCCTATTTGAATGTCATGACGTCATCCAAGAAAGCCTCGTATCCAAAATGCTATTTCCTTTTCCCGCAATTTAGAAATGTCCCTTTCTATTATAACATGTTCTTTTATGAATTTCGAATATATAATTACCTTTTTAGGATTAAACGATGTTTACTTTATATTTTATTAAATATATCGCGCGACTTTTAAGGTTGGTAGACTTGACTTTCGAACGTGTATTTAAACTATGTGGTATGACGTCATGACTCGTTAATTTCAAACCAATAATGCGTTTATACTACAAATTTAACGACTATCATTTACTCATATCTTGCTCACCTTACAACACTTGCTACTCTATTATCTATGTATGTTATTACTTAACACTTATCGCAAATCTCACATCCGGCAATTAAATTAAAACGTGTCTTTTTCAAAAGCCCATTCGATCGGAAATCTAAATTTCGGTATCACCTCTATCCACTACAGGCGTCATTGGTTGGGTGCATTATTAGAGAGTGGTATGTGGTCAGCATCCCGAGCCCTCCCAGCCAGTAATGCAGCCTTCTCAATCTAGGGCCGCCACTTTTCCATCAAGCAGCTCCTCAATTGGACCCCCCTCCCCCCACCTACCCCAGGATCTAACGAGGCTGAGTGCACCCCGTGCCAGGCCTCCCAGTAGGAGAAAAATCCCCATGCTAGTACCGGGAATAGAACCAAGGCCCTCCACGCCACAGGCAAGCGCAATACCAACTGTGCTATGGAGGCATCTTCTGTGGTACTTTATATAAATATATTAATGATAGTCATGTAACTTTACTTCTGATAATGCAGGCTTTACTTCTAATATTCTATCTGGGTTGAAATATAGTTCTGGAGTATGTAAAATAAGGAAATATTTCAGGAAAACAAATAAATAAACATAACATTTCGCATTAAATGCAATACAAACAAATACGAAACTATTTAAATAATTATTTAACAAATATAATGAACATGTTAGTCTCTTTTATACATGAGGTGCCCTCAAACCATAGTCAATACTTGTAAATTAATATTAAAATTATGCAAAACTGTAATGCTCCACATGAAGTAAAGAATAAGATGAAGTTCTTCTCACTCTGCATATACATGTATTAAGCATACATAAAGTCAAACATACATGAGAGAAGTTTCTATTCTGTCACTGCATCTTTTGAAACACCCACTCCTTTGAACTGTACGTTATATGCATACCAGGTTGCATTCTCTGATGTCACCATTTCTGCAGTTGTGATGACCAGTTTGCAAAGTCCTGCATTACACTATTTCTATTGATAACTAGCCGGCCTACCTGATGTTGCACAGCAAGCTTTTTAAACTAAAATGACAATTAATATTTATTTATTTATGCCAATAAACTTACAGTTGGTGTTTTTAAACACACAAGCATGTGTGGGCAATGTTTGAGAGGTAGAACTGGAACTTAAAAATTCAATGCCACAGCTGGTCTGTGGTTCAAATCCCAGCTGTGGCATTTAATTTTTAAGTTCCCCAAAGAATTAGTAGATAAAAAGGTAAAATGAGCAGAAAAGGAAAAATTATTAAAAGAAACTACAACTCTCACAGTAGCAAAAACAAAAATGATATTCAAAAAATTCACATATCATCCATGGGTCTTTGATAAACTTAAAAACGTGTTCAAGGACTACAACATTCAGCTAGCACCAGTAAACCGTTATTCCATAAAAAACCTACTACTTTCAAACATCAAAGATGCTATTCCACCTAACAAAAAATCTAGCATATACCAAATTGAATGCAGTGATTGTAATGAAATATACATAGGAAAAACCAAAAGAAATTTAGAAATTAGATCCAAGGAACACGTTAGAAACATTAAGAGTAAACAATTAGAAAAATCAGCGGTTGCATTTCACTTTTGGACAAAAAATCATGACATAAAGCTAGAACTGAAACTTCTTAAACACATAACCGGAAAACAAGAACTGTCCACATGGGAACAAATCTTTATTTTAAAAAATAGAAACCGAGTATTTAATTTCGACATTCCTCAGAGACATTTTCAGTAAGTTCATCGAACCGCCACCAGAAGAAGCATCACCATCTGCACCATCAAGCACCATGGAAACCCAGTTATTGTCCGGTTGATAATGGAGGAAAGTTACCTTCGAAATGCGCCCCGGAAAAATATGTTGTAAGTGTTGTTCAGTGTTATTAATTAACTCATCTTTTAAATTAAATTAATTACAACAACACTGTTTTCAAACTTCTATGAAAGGAAGATGTTCTTTATATAATTATTATACAATGAACTAGAGGGCTTTTATGGTGAGTCCTTTCCTTTACTTCTTGTAATTGTAATTTTGAACATCCCTTGCTATTTTTAAACTTAGTTAAAAACTATGTCAACATTTAAAAACACATTTTGCTTCAACTTAATTATTTAAAACAGTACTAGTTTTGGAAAGTCCTCTCTATCATTCCGCTGTGTGGTCGATTGTTGACCCTCTCTAAAACTAGTACTGTTTTAAGTAACAAGTTAGAGCAAAATGTGTTTTTAAATGTCGACATAATTAATACTAAGTTTATTAATATGCTTCACTGTTTTAAACACTTCATCATTATCAATTTTATATACCTTGCTATTCCTAATAATAGATAAACCACCTGATATTCACACAATAGCAACATGAAACATTGGCGGAACATATAATTTTCTTAACTTCTTCCCTATACTCTTCCAAGTTCTGGAAATTCTGCATTGTTTATAAGTACGCTTTAGCAGTGGAACAACCACTGGTTGGAACGATTGAGTAATTTTTTAGATAATTACAATTGGTGAAATTTTAAACCTTCTACGTCCTCTTTAGTCTTATAATTATTTAATAACAAAAAAGCTACATCATTTTCACATAATGCAGAAACCCTTAACATACCTACACAAAATATAAGTAAAGCTGGTGAATATGAAAGTTTCCCCTAAAACTTAACCTATTTGGGAAAGACACATAGACTGCAACCATTGAGAAAAATAATCTTCTCAGTTTTAAGTATAAAATATTGGTTCGCTGTTTTCTGATCTTAGCAATTTTCTTCTTTTACACAGATAGTATACCTTGCTGACATACATGATTATGATAAAAGTACAAAGAAAGTAAAGCAAAACTTTCTTACATAAAGGCTTTGGCAATTAGAAACTTCAGTGTATAATCTATAGAATGACAATAAAGGTTTCCAGAGGTTTTGATAGTTTCATTACATACACATCTGTAGCATTTGAGAATTATGGATATTAATATGATGTTTGATTTCTGCCATTATACGCAGGATCAATTGCCACTTTATAAGCTCTCTCTTCCGTTTGGTTAAGTATTGTATCATGGCCATATGCATATATTGCTTAGAATAAAATGCACATGCATTCTCTACAGAGTGCAGCACTAACCAGCTTTTGTACATGCACTCTCTGAGAGTATAACAATATCTTCTAATTCATAGCACTCTCAATGAAGGCTTTCCAAATCCTTTTTAATCTTCCAATAATTTATGAACTGAAATCCGAAGCTGATTTATGGCCCATGTCCATAAAAAAGAATGGGCTTTTTCAATGGCAAAAGAACAATTTATCAAAATTAGTCGTATGATTTTTGACATTACCATGCACACATACAAAAACCTGCACTCTTAAAATATTGCTACTATAGGGAAAACAGCTTGACAGTTCCCAAGAATTCAATTGACCAACATTATACTAAATTGTAGTCAACATTTCAAAAAGCAATACTGCCAACCTACATAATAAACACATTATTTCTAACCTCAAATATCAGAGGGTTAAAGTGATACGCTCTCAAACAATAATGCTTGAACATCGTTCCACACAACATATGAACCTACTCATGTTTGGCAAATCTTGTTCTGCAATAACACTTGGATAAAATCACTTCAGAACGCTAAATATTGTAATGTATATTTAATGCACTACTGTGTTGCGGACACAAAAATAATAGTAACTATAACAGCATATAATGCTCTAAAACAATTCAAGACAAAACCGCACACACACAAACACAAGCATGCAATGACATCCACAGATCAATTAATTAATATGGCGTCTAAGCAGAATTTCGTTTAAAAATCTATCAGTTGGCTTCTCTGCAATGGGTTCAAAATCAAGGGCTTCTGTGGCAACATAACAGATGAAATAACACCAACTATGGCTGTAGCTTTATCATGATTATACTTTACGAATAGTTGGCGGTACTAATGCAACCTAACACAAGGAATATCACCAAATATAACCAGGCTGCAGCAACTGCAGCATAATGGAGGAAAAATGACACAGTAGGCTTTCGGAGTTTTCCAATAAGCTCTTTCCTCCAGTTTATCTTAAGCTCTCAGGCGGCAACAGGACTTTTAATGTCTTTTAACACAGTCATACTTTAAATTACATCACAGAAGGCTGTGAATTGCTGTTTCCACAATTTTTTTATTCAGTCAGCCAATGCCTAAACACATGGCTTCTTTTTTTTACCATTTACTGGAGTTTGCGGTGTTAATATTGGATCTGCTTCCAGCATTTTGTGCCTAAAATTATGTTTGAGTTGATTAAACACAAAAGTAATGCAAGAGAAGAGCAACAAAGGTAACATGATACAGTGAAATGCATAAATGGTAACACTGAAGTATGGACAACAATTCTCACTTGTTACTTTAGTAAAACACAGGCCTTCTTGACACTTGTTTCCAAGGCACAATATAAAGCGAGTGAGAAATAAAATAACCTCTCTCAAATCATTAATTCTATAGCTTTAGTGTTATATAGCAGTGATAAGGGTTTATGATAAGTACTTTTAGATTTAAGTAATGTTCTTACTTCAAAAGTCGCTGATGATGTAGGAAAGATCCTATGAAACTGATTTTGCAAGTTACAATTTTTGTGAAGCATTTGCGAGTATGGTCCACTGTAATGTTTATTAAATTACTATGCTATTTGGGATATTAAATAAGTAATTTTATTATTTTTTTTAATTCCTGTTAATTTAACTTGTCAAAACTCGAAAGACGCTCAGCTCTTTGCTATACACAAGCTTTGCTGCTAACTTACATATGGCTAACACAGGGATAGCACAATGGTTTGACCCTTACTTGGTTAACAATGTACCATTAATACTGAAAACAGATTGGAGCAAGATAAAGAACAATAACCTAGAAGATGTATGCTAATTTACACATATGTGGCGTAAGCATACATTTAATCATTTTTCCAACACCTATTTACTAAAAAATTCTACCAAATATCTTTATAGAAGCTGGTAATTCTTACCAGCCAGTAACAAGATCAATTCAAAAAGTACGTAGATCATACCGCCCAAGTCATCTCAAAATAGTGTTGAGATAATTTAATTTTCAAGATTCAATATATGCAAGTGATTTAGGCATTTTTTCACATTATATTAGATCTGAAAACATGTTTCATGTTACATAACACAATTACATCATGTGTTTCTGACTGCTCTACCAAAGGAACCATGTTATGAATTTTGAAATACCGCCTACTGATTCTGTTAGTAAATTTGTTTTGAGATCAGAGATTGGTAGTGATATCATCACATGTGACATAATCGCGAGTGACATCATCGCTTGCACGTAACAGTTTCGTAGCAAGATTGGCCAAAGTCAATTTACCTTGAGAATGGCAGAAAGGAATGGCTGAAGCATTTTCGGTTGCGTAATGTTTACACCTCAATTTTATTAAGTGAAGCTGTTAGTTTCTAGATTATTGTGTCAACTTAGTGGATGATGGTATTCTTAAAACTAAAAATACATCAATGTTTACCATCAGGTGAAGTCTGAATGCCTCTCTTTCCCTGGGACTTCTCTGCTCCTACCGCCCTGTTTGCTGGGGTTGATTCCTGCGTTGACATATCCTGCCCTACTCCCCCTGAGATCCCTTTCTCCCCTGATGTGCTGCCTCCCGGTGAAGGTCCATCTGTACTTTGTGTCCCCGGTAATGCTGGAAAGTCTTCCGAACTCATCGTAAACTCACTCGCTTCTGCTGTTGGCTGTTTAACCATACCAACTGCAAAGAAAATGTGAACATAAATTGTAGTCACTTCTGAAAAAAAAAAACCGTTATAATTACATTTATATAATTTTCAGTTTTTAAATCTATCATAAGATGGTGTATAATTTTCAGTCTACAGAGACTTTTAAAATGTAACTGCATGTGACATCTTAAAATATAGATACGACTGTTGACTAGTTAAGGAATAACATTTTTTTTTTTTTTTTGAATTAACGTCCTCCAACATTGTGTCATATCGGACGAATGAATGAAATGAAATGAAATGAGTGAAATGATGCTCAAATGAGCCCGAGGTCCATGGAGCTTTAAGTTACCCGACATTCGTCTTCTCAGGGTAGGAAAAACCTCGGAAAAAAACCTTACCCGGATAACTTACCCTAAGCGAGATTCGAACTCGCGACCTCTTGAACATGAGGCAGACATGCTAACCATCACGCTACAGAGGCAGGCAAGGAATAGCATGGTATTTCATACTTTATGTTGCACATAAAACTGTTGTTAAACATGAAATGTTTCAGAATTTCACATATATGTAATTGTAAGGGATGGTGATTTTTAGTATTTTGATTCTACTATTTAGCACTTTATACTGTTTTCACATTTCTTATATAGTGTTTTGTAGCATTTTACGGAAAATATATATTTTAGGTTAACCCAGGTAAGTGGGCCAGTTTCAAAAAATAAATTTAGTATTAAATCCATAATTGTAAGGAAATACTGCCTAAATGCAATAAAATACAACAAATATAATGGTAGTAAAGTGTGACTGTGACAGGGTTTTTCAGCTCTCTGAAAGTCATTAGTGTACCCCACCCCCTAAGCTGGGGAAGATAGTAGAAACGTCATGTTCCCACTTAAACCTCACACATTATAGCACAGTACGCGTAGTCGGTAGGCCCGAACAATAACACGCAGTTTCAAAATACCTATCAGGTACCATTTTAAGGAGAGGAAGAAAGAAAGTGTATTGTGGGTGTAATTTTAAACTTAAAATCTGTCCTGGAATTTTCTATGACACACAGATAATAGGCTTGGGCTGAGATAAATTGTTTTGATGGATGGGATGGGTGAGGTTGAAGAGACCTATTATTTCCTCAATTTCCTACCTGCAACCAAGCTTTTCAGTGTCACATGGATGCAATATTTGTGGAAGGAAACTTGTTAGTATTATCACTAAATCATGTAAAGTATGCTTTTCTTTAAAAAAAAAAAAAAAGTCCATTTCATATTTATATCGCATTTTGATACTGATTTAGCATTTTAGGTGGATTTTGCATTTTATCGCATATTCAAAACACGTTTAAAGTGAATTAATTGATCATTAACAATGTAAATATGTAATATAGCCTTTTTATATGCAATTCACACTTTATTAAATATGCAAACTAAGCAAATGATTTTGGTAAAAAGGGTTGAAATTCACTATTCCATTTTGAACAAGTGTTGCTTGACATTATCTATAAGTTTAATTTAAGAATAACCATTTGACTTTAAACCCATATAAATATTTGAGAGGTAGAACTGGAACTTAAAAATTCAATGCCACAGCTGGGATTTGAACCACAGACCCTCTGCTTACTAGGCAGGTGCTCTAACCATTAAACTACTGTGGCAACCTGCCAGAATGACACTGAATTCTTAAACCAGCTCGTATTACTCCTGGTAAACCACAAAGGTAGTCTCACATCATGTATTTATTACCATATAAATAATGTTACAGAATCTTATTAATTAGCTCTGATGCTGTAACGTTACATGTTCTTTCACCAAAAAAAAAAAAAAAAAAAAAAAAAAAAAAAAAAAAAAAAAAGAAAGAAAGAAATTGGAAGGAACTTTTTCTTCCTTCTTCACAACTTAGCGTTAGCTGCAGCATATAATAGTGATTATGATGAACATAGTACGCTAGAACAGGTTTAGACATAATGATTGAAAGATTACTGAAGTGCTGATGGTGAGTCAGATCAGTGGAAGAACAAAATATTGTTAGACAGTGCTTAATTATCAGGACAATTCTGAAATAGCCTGAACAATGAAATTGATGAGGGTAATTTGTGGAAGGAGAGGGACATTCTGAAAGAGGGTTCTGGAAAGAGGTCAGGCACAGAATAGAGGATAGTAACACACAATATATTTTTGGCAGTATTAGGGATAAGAAAACCCATTATATATTTCAGAATGTGAAGAAACTAAATTTTTGAGGGACCAATCTGTACTATCGACATGGCTGCAGCTTTAGAGAGGGGTACTAAAGTCTTCTGAAAATTAGAAATATAATGCAAACCAAAAGAATTGGGAATATGCACAACAATGTAATTATGCTCATGAGCTACTCTAATTGAAAATTTCACGCTGAAATCAAAAATATCAGGAAGCAAAAATAATGGCTCTAAATATTAATTGAAAGTTAGTTTTGTTTACACTATGCCTCACTTACTTTTGAAAACCAGGAAATCTTTCAGGAACATTAAATTGCAATTTAATCTAAAAAGTAGTTGCATCAGGCAATAAGACATCCTTATTGGTTTGATGTCACTACTATATATCACCGTCGAGTAGAAATATTTCACTATGTAAAATGAAGAAACATTATTATTTATTTATGCCAACAAACTTACTGTTGGAGTTTTTAAACACACAAGCCGTGTGTGGGCAATGTTTGAGAGGTAGAACTGGAACTTAAAAATTCAATGCCACAGCTGGGATTTTAACCACAGACCTTCCGCTTACCAGGCAGATGCTCTAACCATTGAGCTACTGTGACAAACTGGCATAAATAAATAACAATTACCATCTGAAGATTATTTAATCCTGGGACATAAAGTACTTGCAATAGTAAGTCACCATTGGGGTAATTGTCTCTGATGTCAGACTGCCTTGGTGGTTTACCAGGAAAAATACGAATTGGTTTGAGAAGTCAATGCCATTCTGGCAGTTTGTCACAGTAGCTCAATGGTTAGAGCACCCGCCTGGTAAGCGGAAGGTCTGTGGTTCAAATCCCAGCTGTGGCATTGAATTTTTAAGTTCCAGTTCTACCTCTCAAACATTGCCCATACACGGCTTGTGTGTTTAAAAACCCCAACAGTAAGTTTGTTGGCATAAATAAATAATAATTACCATCTGAAGGTTATTTAATCCTGGGACATAAAGTACTTGCAATAGTAAGTCACCATTGGGGTAACTGTCTCTGATGTGAGACTGCCTTGGTGGTTTACCAGGAAAAATACAAACTGGTTTGAGAATTCAATGCCATCCTGGCAGTTTGTCACAGTAGCTCAATGGTTAGAGCACCTGCCTGGTAAGCGAAAGGTCTGTGGTTCACTTTTAAGTTCCAGTTCTACCTCTTGAAGAAACATTATGTTTATCTCCCTTTTGTTTGGGCACATGGTGTAGTTAAGTGAAGCCTTTGTGTGGTGTATGTAGCAGAATATTTTGATTTAGGGATCAACATGAATTCCGTCCAGATGTTGAAGCAGAAAAGCTACAAATCTTGTAGTTCCTCTGTGCACCAATACATTGCATACCTTCAACAAATTATTTATGTACCACCACCCCCCCCCCCAAAAAAAAAAAAAAAAAAAAAAAAAAAAAAAAAAAAAACAACAACAACAACGTAAAATCAGGAAGGAAAGAACTTTGCCATGGCGACAAAATGTCAACAGGCTGGCCCTGTAGCTCAGTTGGTAAAGCACCTGCCTACTGTCAAGGAGTCCCGGGTTTGATTTCCGGCTGGAGGAAGGAAATATTTCTTTGTTCCAAGAGATTAAAAGCCACCGATAGGACCTTCAATATTAAATAGAGCATATAAATGGAACACCAAAAAAAAATATATTGCCAATTGTAGATAAATATTGAAAGATTAAAAGATGTAGAGTATACATGGCATTTATTGATTAGGAGAAAGCATTAAACACTATAAAGTGGCATAATGGATTAAGTTGAGAAAAAATGGAGTAAGTTTCAAATTTATCAGTGCAATACAGAATGTATGTTTGATTAATACAAAGTGAGCACAAAGTCTTTCTGTGATTATCATTAACTATATCTTAACATTTATGCCAGATACAAACAGAAATTTTGTGACACCAAGTTGCCCAATGTCATGAGTTTAGTGTTTTCCCCCCTGATGTTCTATATTTTGTAATTTAGAAATGCTGCTGTTACAGTGGCATCTATTCAGAGAAGGTGCAGTGTGTTTTGTGGTTAATTAATCACGGTCCCCTTTTACACTTGAGTGACAGTTAGAAAGGAAGTGTGGTTGTCGTCATCTTCCATCATCATTATTTTGGGGGTATGATAAGGATGTGTTTAGCTTACCAGCTCCTGATATTGACACCCTTAAAAAGATGTGAATATGACATGCTGTAGAGATGATGATGGAAGAGATGTTGACAGACGTATGGGGAGAGATTGTGTATCATTTAGACACTCTTCAGGCAATAAATGGAGAACCTATCAAAATGTGTCCATAGAAACTGTATGTGCTGAGATATCATTTGCAAGAAACCACACATCCGAATCAAGCATAGACATTAAGATACAATTAATCATAATCACGTAAAGACTTGTGCTCACTCTGTACATTTTGCATTAGATTAAATGAGGGATACATTTTTAGGCATTGTTTACATCACGACCAATTCTTTAGCTGAAACCAGCATAGAAGTGGGAAGAGTGGGCTGCAAAGACATGATAGTTAAACAGTTACTGAAATGTTGGTATAGAATTAGATCATGACCAAAACATTCTGAAACAACATTAAATAATGCAAGAGAAAACCTGTGAATAAACTGGGTTCACGATTTGAGAAGAATTTTATGGGAAATTGAGATGGTTAACATCTGGGAAGAGAGGGATAGGCAAGTTGGAGGTTTTTGGAGAAATAAGGAATAGAGTGTAAGATATTGAGAAACAATAATTATTTCAATTTTTTTAAGTAATAAAAGTTTAATATTGTATAGACAATTGCAGATGGATTGGAGCAGAGAGAAATATGTACTTATCTGTAATAGATATGGAGGAAAGATTGGGCATGCACTAGGTTAACTGTAAATAGGCTAAGAGGAAACAGGAAGGAAATGAACATGATAGTTTGTCTTTATGTGGGAGGGCAAATAATGGCTCACGCTATGTATTACAATGTGAAGAAATGAGGCTAAGGAGAGAATAGTTTATAACCCCCCCCCCTCCAAAAAAAAAAGGAAGCTAATGAAGCTGAAGAGGGACGTATAAAACTGTTAGGATAATTTATGGGAAGAAGAAAAGAAAATTTGTACAAAAATAAAGAAAAAAGAGTAAGAGCTAAGGTAGGACCTACCATATATTAACTACAGGATTAAAATATATGTTGCATTAAGATACATAACATTACTCATAGTAATGTAAAGAAAATTGTAAATTATTATGTATAGCAGTTTGGTAAATAAATATTAAAATCATATCTTCCTTTCATAGAAGTTTGAAAACAGTGTTGTTGTAATTAATTTAATTTAAAAGGTGAGTTAATTGATAACACTGAACAACACTTACAACATATTTTTCCGGGACACGTTTCGAAGGTTAACTTTCCTCCATTATCAACCGGATAATGGAGGAAAGTTAACCTTCGAAACGCATCCCGGAAAAATATGTTGTAAGTGTTGTTCAGTGTTATTAATTAACTCACCTTTTAAATTAAATTAAAATAATATATTTTTAGGTTTCATGCATGTTCGCAATTATTGCAAAAAAAAAAAAAAAAAAAAAAAAAATTAAATTAAAAAAAAAAAATAAAATAAAAAAATATATATATATAAAATAAAAAATAAAAAAAAGATAAAATTGCCAATATTTTAAAACTATGAATTGTCAAGATCTGAATAAATTGGCACAGTCACTGTAAGCCAAAGTTTGATATCTAAGTAGGTAGTGAACTGGGCATACATTAGCAACCATGGTGTTGGATATATGTATGCCAGAGGCAAATCAAATATATACTCTGTTCATCAAGAGATTAGAGGAGATGTAAACAAAGCACCGGTTTGTATCACTCCACAGCCACGTGATTTCCCAATGACGCAACACAGCTACCGCTACGCGTAGGTATAATATGCATTTTACACTACTAAAAGGATATATTTACTTGATCCAAATAACATGTAGCACATGGAAATTAACAGCTACTTACATCATCTCTGTCCACAAGAACACTTTTTCATTTCCTGCTCACAAACTCGAAACCAATCTGCAGAAGCAGCTTGTGGAGGGAACTTCATTTTAAATCTGGAAGATCGGGATCAGAGTTAACTGCCAACAGCACTTTGTTTAAGGTGGGGGTTCACTGTTAACAAAGAACTGGTGAGCTTTTCGGCAGATTGCAGATCTCACACATTTGTCACAAACTACATCCAACATTTGCCCGGCATGTGGTCGCGTTTTGCCAGGATCTTCACCAACTGAGGATTTTTCTTTGCGTGTGCTGTAAATACTTGCAATTGACACACCGGTAAACTTGGATGTTAATTTCATCACATCTTCGACAGCAAGTTTGGGATATTTCTCACAGAACTGGTTAAACACGTTAAATATTATTGTCTTTTCGCCACTATGAAATGGTTTGCTGCACTTATGTTTCACAACACTCACTTGTTCCGCCATGTTACTTTCATACTGAATAATGCATGTACAGAATGAATTAGGCTGGTTACAGATCCACTTAACTGCATATTCTTACACTTTAACTATGCTTAGTACACTTAGTTCCTGCTTTAGCAAACATCAAGTGAGATTTCAGACCTCAGTAACAGTATTTCTTCAAGGGACTATTTAGACAGCGAAAGCATCAAGAGGGCATGCTGTGATCAAAACACACGTGGCTTTGTTTACGTCTCCTCTAATCTCTTGATGTACAGAGTATAGATAATTTCTTAGATAAATGGAAATAGCACATAATAGCACACTATATTGTGATTAAACATTTTTGTATAAAATGTATAGTTCTAGAAGCTGAAATAAAATCCACTCATGAAGAGCACAGGATTTAAAACATCCTCATCCTCCTCCATGTCCTCATTCTCATCTCGTTACACTGGAACTCAGATAATTTGAACATTTATAATTAAAAAACATCATAAATTTGAAGAGTTTTCTTGGTCCCTTACATTTATTATTAAAACAATATAAAAAAACACATGTAATTCAAATTTAATTTTCCTTGATTTAAAGTTGTTCACAAATCTAAAATAAGAACAAATTAGAAACTAAAAGCTTCACTTATCTTAGTCATATTGCAAGATCTTTTGCAGCTAACACGTTTTAAGTTGAGTTGGAGTGAACTTGAAACGTGGTAGCTGCAAAAGATCTTGCAATATGACTAAGATAAGTGAACCTTTTAGTTTCTATTGCTTCTGTTTGCTTTACTGTTAATAGCTTCATTATTTCCTTATTGTTCACAAATGTCAGTTGAAAATTAATGTAAACAAGGAAATGTAATATAACTTCATCCACGCGTTTCTGCAAAAGAGGTCATCGTTCCCAGGATTGTATTTTGTCAAAATGAAGTGTGGGGGTGGAATAGCTTTCCTAGCTGCCGGTCTTGAGCTTCTATAACTGTTTCCACATCCCTTTGTTTAAAACATGTGCACCTTTAGTAGTCTGTTCAGTGTGTCGCAAGTCAATGCCACTATGTGTTGTAGTAAACCACGTGTGCAGCACAAGACTAACCTTTGCAGGAAAAGTTGACGTCATTCGAGAAGTTGAAAAGGATTTGAAGAAGAAATCCAAAATTGCAAAAGAATATGGGATATCATCAAACACTTTGTCAGCTTATTGAAGAATAAGAAGAAAATTTTAAGCAACGTCTCGAGTGAAAACAGAAAGAGTAGAAATAGAGTAAGACAACCGGAAAATTCTGATGTGAACGAGTGTATGCTAATTAGGAATGGATATGTGTACATGTAATGCTAAACTATCAATTTTAGATGTAACTTTTATAATTCGAATTTTTGGATATTTCGAATTTTTTCATGTCCCTTCAGCTTTGAATTATTCAAGTTTCACTGTATTATTATTATTATTATTATGTTGAATACTTTCTCTGTAAGGCAACATAAATTAAGCATTAAAGCCGCAACATAAGTAAATGAAATTGAATTCTCACAGGAACTTATATAGTGATATCCCAGGTAATAAACCACTCCATCCCTTGTACATCCTCTTGGCACTTGCAGACAGCACTCAGTAGACTGGATTTACCTGTCTATTGTGATCCATGGCTGCCGTTGTTTATTTTATTTGTATTGATATAATATTTTGAATGTAAACAACTTGAAGCCAACTGTTTTAAGAATTCCTATGTCTGCTCATTATACTCACCGTAAGGCTGTTTTCCAGGCATTGGACTTGGTTGGGGCATTGAGTCACCCTGCCCTGCTCTACTTGTAAGAGATGGAAACTCCGAAAGGTCCAAAAGAGGTGGTGTACTATTGTCTCCACTTCCTCCTACTCCAAACACAGTATGGAAGTTGTTGATAGTTCCTTGAGACCCATATCGCGTCTGTGGTATTCCAAAGCTTGGCATGGTACCCACAGGGTTGGAATTGCTAAAAGAAAGACAAAAGTAATATTTGAAACTGGCATTCTGAAATGGTATATCCTAAGACATAAGATGAACAACATTCAGAGAGGGAGCTTGATCAGAAAAAAGTTGGAAGCTTACACTGACACTGTGCTCACAATATTTGATTTAAAACCACTTTGCATTAGAGGTCGGCATGAGCCAACATTCTTAGGTTTGGACCGACCCGGGCTCAAATAGGCCCAAGCCCAAGAATAGGATATAGTGTGCCACCTGGCCTGGGCCCGATTGCATAATTTTGTTTTACACAAAATTATTTTGCAGTTATTGACCTATTAGCATTTGAAATTTATCAGCAGAATAATCATATAGAATTCGTAGTAAAGAAATACTGTGATGTTTTTCTGGTTGTATTGGTTACTGTGCTATTCTCGGCATTTAACACACAATGACTGAGCAGTGAGATACATACATCTAGTAACTGAAACAACTTGGGTCCAAATACTTGGTATATTATTTTTTTTTCTTTTAAATTTAACGTTAAATATACAGCAATAACTGTACACCTTTCTAATGGACAATGAACTACTATATGAAATGAAATTACACATTTAAAAAAATAAACTGTAAAACTAAAAATGCATGGTAACAAAGATTACAGGGAATGCATTAGTTATTCGATATTGTTCTAGATCTTTAATCTGGTCCTGTATTGGTGTTTAAAAGTATAAGAACAATAAACACAGCAAAATTTGTTTTGTTCCATACTAAGCCATAATTTGTTTTGAAGTTGAATGGGCTCAGAAAAATATTTAAACATGGGCAGCTTACATTATCAGAAATAAATATGGTTGTTTCATATATACCAAAATCCAATTTTCGTCACAAATACATTAGGAAATCTTAGGTACCTTGATAAATAACACCAATACATTATTACTGTTTTAAGATACAGCTTCTTGAAACTGTTAAAAACATGCAAATAACCTTTCTTCGAACCTTGTTAGATAGCAGATGCTGCACACAGAAAGCACAGCAACTGTGAGGTAGGGAAGGAGGGGAAAGTGGTAGTGCCAATATATGCAAAGCAGAAACTCTTCCACTACACACTATCACTCTCTGTTTACAAAACTAGCTAAAGGAAATACTTTCATCAGAGACAGTAAATGGGGCATTCAAAATGTGATGTTTTTCTGGTTCTATTGGTTATTGTTCCCCCATCCACATCAGTACACTACACTGGTCTACAAAAATTAACTTTTTCTCTTTCACAAGAATTAAAATAACAGATTCTAAAAGTATTTTTCGTGCTGAATTCAAATATAATTACAGTTTGTCCGCATCAGGCAGGAGTTTTGTGTGATATTCATTTGAATTTTTATAATATTCTAAAAAATCCCTAACTAGCTATCTAACTCAAAATTATAACTACTGATTCTGACTCACCTAGAAAGTGGTAGATAGTGATTTTCGGGTATATTTTGCATCTGGAACGTCTCTCATTTTAGTCCAACAGTAGTCAGCCAGCATATTGGAACTCCACTTGCCTTGGTACCTCTTCTCTATCGTAGAAATTTGCTGCTGAAAACGCTCACCGTGTTCATCGCTGGTTTTCGGGGAAGAAGTCCAAGTGAGAGTCCAAGAAGTGAATTTTTAAAGACATGTTGCATCCCATAGCTTTATAAGAATGCAGAAGATCAGCCACTATGTCACGATAGTTTTCTGCTTTATGGTTCCCAAGAAAATTGCAACATAAACTTTTGAAAGACTGCCAGGCTGCTCTGTCCAGTGGATTTAACAGTCCCTCGAAATGTTCATCAGCCATTAATGATCGGATTTGTGGTCCTATAAAAACTCCTTTCAATTTAGCATCACTGACTTTGGGGAATTTCGATTTCAAGTACAAGAATCCATCAGAAAGTTTATCCATAGCTTTGACGAAATTTTTCATAACTCCTAACTTAATATGCAATGGAGGTAAAAATATTTTTTTCAGGATTCACTAAAGGGACACATGCCACATTTTTCTGGCCAGGGAGAAGAGATTCACGTTTTGGCCATGACTTTCTAACGTAGTGAGACTTCTTATCTCTGCTGTCCCACTCGCACAAAAAACAGCAAAATTTGGTGAACCCAAGTTGCAAACCAAGCAATAAAGCAATGACCTTTAAATCACCAAAGATATTCCATTCATATTTTCCATATTGTATTTTCTCTAAAATTAGTTTCATATTTTGATATGTCTCTTTCATAGCGGCATGCGCTACTGGTATTGATGGAAGTTCATTGCCAATATGTAGCAGCACAGCCTTCAAACTTACTTTAGAGGAGTCTATGAACAATCGCCACTCATCTGGTCGGTGTTGATGCCCAAGAGTTTCCATAAGTGAACAAATATTATTACAAAACACAACACCATATTCTTCAGAGAAGTATTCTTTGAAAACACTATGGCGGCTACGATAACTACTTATTCTTACATCTTTTTGGAGTAAATTCCACCCTTTGAGTCTGGAAGTTAAAACTTCAGCTTGCAGTTTAGACAGATTTAAATCCCGAATCAGGTTATTAAGGTCTTGCTGATTGGGAAAATATGGTTCTGATAAACAGCTACTGGCTTCATATGTAAGATCATTTTTATTTTCATCTGAATCATTTTGAGTTTCAGTTAGGTCAGAATCAGAGTTATCACTTAAGGTTGTATCTACATATACTGGTACGGGGAACTCTTCACTGTGTAAGACAGGTCTCAATGCAGATTGCAAATTCGGATACTGAACTGTATATTTTGTTTTAGATGTGATTCCTTTAATATTTGTCAAACAAAAATAACAGTCAGTTGAATGATCCTTCGGTTCCCTCCAAATCATGGGAATTGCAAATGGCATATGATGTGTACCATTTTTCCACCCAGTCAGCAGTCTAACACACGAAACACAGCATGTATTTGGGGCCCAGCTCTTATCAAAATCACCAACTTGACAGCCAAAGTAAAGATGATAACACTTCTTTACAAGTGGGGTCATATTTCGCCTCTGAGACTTGAAGGTCAGCTCACCACAAATATAGCAGAAATTATCTGCATGATTTACACACTTTCTTGGCATGATGAAAACATTAAGCACTGAAATACAACATGCACAACATACACAATACAGTTCTAAACAGAAAGGAAGGAAATATTTCACTAGTGAACAATGTCACAGTCAGCTCAATACTGACACATCACAATGCCAGACAGGTCTGAGCATGTCTAAACATGAATGAACCTGCACAGTCTTGTTTTGTGTTGCTTCAGCGTGATATTACAAATAATTTCAATAATTACGGCTTGAGTAAAATAGCTACATATGAGGTAAAGGTTCCTATGACAGGTCAAAGAAAACGGTAAAATCATATTTTGAAAAGTAGCTTACACAGAAAAACTATGCCTGATGGGAAAATTCTGACTACATATCTGAATTCAGGATGAAAAAATGCACTAGATTCACTATTCAGATTTCTTGTGAAAAAAATGTTGTCGACCAGTGCTATTGCAGAGGAGTTAAAATGCAGTAGGAACACAATTGCGAATTAGTCAGTGTTCAACTGTGAAGTATGTGAACTGCATCCAACACAATTGATGGTGAATTGGCACCAGAAATAAAATTGTGGAAATTGACGAATCCAAATTTGAGTGCATCCTATTATGGAGTCATTGCATTGTTTCCATTTCAGATGTTCCCACACTCGTAGTATCACATCCTTGTGTTTCGAGTACCAATATTAGCAACATCTCGACTAGAGAGAAATGCTCTCATGATACGATGGGCAAAGTGCATCGCCATAATTTTGTTTGAGTGCACAACTTTGTGCACCTTGACTCAATTAAGTGCAGATAACAGACATTTATACACATAAATAACATATTATGTGTGTGAATTGTTGTTCCCAAATGTGTATTCTTAATACTTGTGCAATATAGTGTTAAAAGTGTGCGAAAAGTGTTTTGGTAAATACAAAACAATCCATAATTGCCTTAATACCAAGATAGTCAAAACAATAGAAAGGTCCAATGTGTCATACATGACTTTATCTTTGTATTAACATTTTATATAATCCCTTTATATAATGTGAGCGCAAAAAAGTTCCGAATGAAATGCGCGGTGTTTTGCCTGTCCATGCCCTTGGCACTGTTACCATCTGTTACTATCATAGAAAGGTGTGAATGAAACTGTACAACATTTTTAAAATTACCTTTAAAGGTCTTACTTAACAACTTTATGAATGGATATGCTGAAATTGGCCTCTGTCGTCCATACATTTTTGGCACACCTTTAGGAAACTATTCATCACTCGCCATACTTCATGTTGAGAAATGCTGGCAATTTCCTGGTGGATATTTTATTTTAATTTGTCCAGGGTGTGTGGGCTTGTTTTGTACGCTTTAAGTTACCCCAGTGACCAATTACGGCAGTGACCAGTGACTCTTTTTGTAAAGTTGGTAAATAAAGCCTTTAAGAGTAGTTTTAAAAATGTTGTATGGTTTCATCCACACCTTTCTACGATAGCGGCAGACAGCAGTGGGTGCCAAGCACGTGAAGAGTCAAAACAGCCCATTCAGAACTTTTTTTGCTCTCCTGGTACTATTTTTACTCATATAAAGTGTTCTCCTTCTCATGTTATATTCTAACAGTATATGCTTTACTATAAATGGTCTCAAATTAAACAATACAGACTTGGTTGCATGCACAAAACAGAAAATAAAACAAATGTTTGCATATCATAAGTAAGTTACTGTTACATGCGCAGGAAACAAAACAAAACAAAAAAAAAAAGAAGAAAAAAAAAGAAAGAAAGAATCATATAAGGTGCTTTATAAATGCTACATGACAGCTCAACATGGGAAAATATGTAATGACTAAAGCCACAATTCTTAATCACCTTACCATGTGCATGGGGCTGTTTCGTTCAATGGTGATGGCTTGCCTCTCGGTCTGGGCGAACACACTCGCAGCATAACTGACACTCCTACACACGATATGGTACTAAAAACTGTGGCTTTAGTAACGACAAACATCTAAAAATATGGCTAATGTTAGAAAAAAAAGCTATTTGGTGAGCTTTCCACCATACAGTAAGTTTAATTTATCTATCTCTATATAATTTCCTGTTATGCAAAAGTCATTCAGAACAAAAAGAACTTCACTGGATATTCACAGAAAATTCAACATACAAATTTTGGTAATGGAAATACAACATATTGTATATTAATCAAATTTTAAATACAAGAACAAATGAAAAACATTTTTCCATTGAAAGGGTATTCTGAGGAGAATTTTCTGAAAAACCTTTGTTAAGCATTCCTTGAATTACACCTGGTCCAAGTATGAAGTTCACTATTAGTCTAACTTTTCAGTTTTGAATTATGCTCTCTCACGTGTGCATGCACACAAATGGCTTCCTAAACCATATTTTTTTAACATGTTTCCTGTTAAACTTCAATATAAATTTTCTGGTAGAATGTAATACTTCCTCCACCTCAATAGTTAAAAATACAGAGGAAGTAAAACTTATAACCTTGTCACAGAATACCATGACAAACATGCAATTTGTTTATTGAACATTAATATTTGGCCAAATTTTTAAAAAAAATAAAACTTAGCATTTTTATGCTAAAGTCCCTTTATTACAATCCTATTATATTGGTTCAAATGCCCCCCCCCCCTCCACCAACCATCTGGCACCTGGATCAATTGGTGAGTAGCACTTTCATATAAATATAGCACCACAGATGCCAACACATTAGACGCAGCGAAACCTTCTCCACATCATTGGAGATTGTCCACCTCAGTTGTGGATGAAACATCTAGATCACCTATCTCCAGCAGACCACGGTATAACAGACCAGAAATAGCTTCCAATTGTGTTGGGATTTACCCTTCTGTTACACTCTGTTGTTCACTGCTCCACTTTAAAAACATTCCTTAGCTACATTTTGTGAATTGGGGCCCTAAATCCTGGGCTATACTTTGTGATTTAGGGCCCTACATCAGTAAGCCACAAATCACATAAGGATGATTATTTTTGTTGGTTATATGTCGGCAGCTCTGCTGTTGTGAATAACAGCAAGAGGGAGCAAGTCTCAACTGCATGAAAACAAGCCTGCAACGACAAGCACAATAGTTTGTTGAAAAGAACTTAACAATTTGCTACATGTGCTACGTGGTGAGAGCACTTGCAGTCTAAAACTTGCATTGCATTTTGTGAGATCACACTTTTAAAACCAGGTTCTATGGAAGCACAACAAAAATGAAACCTTGTATTATATGTAATTAATCAGCAGATCTTCAAATAAACCTACTGTTATAAGCATGCATTTAAAATATTACTAGATCACTGCATGAATAAAGCCAAAAATGTTCTACTTGGGTCAGAAATAAAAATGTGATATAAGTGAAAGAGAATGATGGAATTATCTTAAAGGTGCTGTTTAGAGTCAATTTTGTCAGCTCTAGAGACTATAAGGCCCTCAATCTCCCTTTTTAGGATGTTTTCTGTTGCAGAGACCACCCCCTTAACACACCAGTAGTGTGCCTGCCTCTGGCACGGGCGACCCAGGTTCAATTCCCAGTACTGGCATGGAATTTTTCCCCACTGGGAGGTCTGGTCTGAGGTGCATTCAGCCTCATTAGGTCCCTGAGGGGCTAATTGAGGAGCTACTTGATTAAGAAGTAGGAGCCCCTGTTCCGAAGACTGCATAACCAGCCGGGAGGGTCCAGGCCCTGCAGCTCGCTCATGATGTCTGTAGTGGGCAGAGGTGGGAGATGCAGCAGCTGGGCAGGTCTTGGTCCTCTAAGGGCTGTTGCATTGGGGTTTAGTTTAGTTTCTATTACAGGAAAATAATGGCATAATGCCAGCAAATAATGCCATATTTCCACTATTGTGCACGTGTGATGGGGAATGCCAACCTAAATGAGAAGCAAAATCTGTTGGATTAGTGATCTTTTTTTTTTCTCTGTGAGTCTGGGTCAGTTTTGTTTAGCTTCACAGATCCTGCTGCTATGCCGTCATGACCCTACAGTTATGGCCTTTAGTGTTGTAAATAAAATCACAATTCTCAGTCATCTTACTGTATGCATGGGGACGTTCCATTCTGTGCTGATGGCTTGTCTCTCAGTACGGGTGAACACACTTACAGCATAAATAAGATTCCTAAACACAATACAGTTCTAAATATATTGGCTTTACTTATAAAAACCATTCCCAGACTACGATTTGTGACATAGGACCCTCAATCTCTCGGCTTTCAAAACAGTCATTTAGCCATGGTGTTTATTGATCTGTTGGCAGCTGTGCAGTTGAAAACACATGAACAGCTTGACCAAGCAAGCAGCACATCTTTGGGGAAACTTGCAAATAATTTTGTGAACAAAGTACGTAACTTTATGTACAATAAATTGACTATCTTAATGGTTAGAAACACTATAAGTCAATTACAGAGCTATTCATTTATCCAAGTGACTTTAATAACATGGAATGTGAAATCCCAAATCAAATTTGAAAATTTATTGGAATGGTAAACATTTAATTCTAAAACTTGGAAGGCATGATACATTGAATAATTACATAACTTTATGTACAAATACATCCACTTATTGATGTACCCAAGGCCAACCTTTTTAATTTTGCTACAGTTTAGTTAAATCACTTGTGATTTTAGCGTGCTGCACACATCTGAATTAATTTATGTAAAATGCTGAACATGAAGTAATGCACTCTTTTTTTATTTGTCTGTTCATCATTTGTGTTCAAAGCTTTGGTAGCTTTCTCTCCATTTGTTTTCTTCAACTCTAGAACATTACCACTATTGGCGTTACTTTTCAAACACTATAATCCTTGACAATGTCAAATAAAACAGTTTTTGTCTTCAATTGGAAACTTTACTGCATATTTAGTCATTATTTCTGTAGAAAAGTAATCTCATCAAGAGATCTAGTCATGTTTATTGACATTCGCATCAATGCACAATTTATATTAGTGGAAACAACAAATAATCCAATGCAAGGTACTTCACCACACTTCTTTTTAAACAATATACAGTACAACATGTGATTTAAACAACTGAAATTTGTACCTTACTTAAGTAGTATTTAGCTGAAAAATAACTAAAGCTTGGGCAATTTACCCAGAGTGTTTAAGTTTTATCTTATGAAATTATAAGCAGGAATCTTCTGGAAAATTGCAGTATTTTGGCAGAATTTCTGCAATGAAGGCTGCAGAAATTCGAAGTAGGGAAATTCTTTGGGAGCGCCTATTAACAAGACAAAGACAAAAGTTTTTGACATCATGAATTTGATTATGCAAATAGTCTTAATTAATTCTTAGTCATTATTTTGCCAATAGCATTGCTGTAAGAGCTAAGAAAATGTTAATACTGAAGACTCAATATTTGCAATTACTTACATGTTAATCCTGTACTTGAACTCAATGGAGAAAGAACCACAAGTGACTTTTAGTACTTATAAAATCTGATTGGCCATAGTTTAGCAAACATAACTAAAATGAAATCTCTACAGAAGATGAATTAGACTGCACTAGATTTAGATGCACTTCCTGATGAACAAATTAATCTTGTATTCAATCCACTTCACCATGCACAATACTTCTAGCCTTGGTTGATTGAATATACTAAACTAACTCAATTGTTATTAGTAGGTATCTCCTTAATAACTGTATCACAAGTTCAAGTATCCACTTTTTTGTTTACATTCCTCCCTTACTTCTGTTGAAGGATGTCTATCCTGGTTAACACTTCCAACATGCCCTAGAAGCAATGAGGCAATAATATAATGTTCTAACCTGACCCCAAGACCTGGAATGGTCCTCCTATCTGGAAATGCTCTTTGTCCACTGCCAAATAGGCGGTTGCCCATCTGCAGATTCCTATTTGGGGATAACTGCTGTGGTGTGAAGGAACTAGTGATGCCTGTTGAGCCAGGAAACATGCCTGACGTTGGTGTGACATGGCCTGAGAGAGAACTTGTACTGAAACCTCCTCCTCTGAGGCTTTGACTTGCTATGCTTCTTGGAGGTTGTTGGAAGTTCAAGTTGGCCATAGTCTTCTGGACACATAGACAGTTGCTCAGGTCACTCTGAATCCTGAAAATATCCAAAGTATAACAAAAGTTACAATTAACTTTTTGGAATCAATTGTAAAACAAATTTAAATAGCCAAAAAGGTCAATCTAAACAGCTAACCTAATGAGACTCCTTAATCTGCTACTGTCACTTGGTGAAACCTCATACACAGGCTCATAACAACAATAATTTTGACGTACATGTAAATAATAAGTCACATATAAAACAGTAAGTCAGAACCTTTAACGTACAACAGCTTTGTGTACTATACATATGTTACAAGAAGCATTTAAAATTAAAAGCTGTTATCTTCACATTTGAGTGGATTCAAGACCTCTATGCCAAGTAATTTTCATTTACACAAAACTGCAGTTATACTGAACGTAAGAGTTTGGAAAGGGCTACTAAAAGAGTTAAAAGCTTAAAACCAAAGTTTCTCAACAAAATATTTGATTCTAATCGCACTTACTAATAAAATATAACCGCTAAACAACAGCAATCAGTCTCAAACAAAAACGTTCTGCCATGATATTAACAACCTGAATGTAATCAAAAGAGAAACTAGAAGTTGTTCGACAGGAATTGTATAAAATGTCCATTACTAAGTCTACAATAAAACAAAATTATAATTTTTATCGTGAAACGTGTACTTTTCTGTTCCGGATATCGAATATATTGAAATGTCTTGCAGGTTAATGAAGATGTATTCGCTTACGTAGTTTCCCTACGATCATATGATCGCACAAGCAGAAATAGTGGGTTTGTCAGAAGCAAAATTATTTTGAGGAAGTCTTCGAAATTTGCGAATAATATTTATTAAAGTTACATTTAAATAAATTAACAAAATGGCTTTAAGCGACGCAGATGTCCAGAGGCAGGTATGTATTCCCGTGATAATATATTTAAAGGAAATTGATGTGACCTAAAATGTAATTTTGGGTTACGGCTACGGCATTAGCAGCATATAATGGTCCACTATTTTGTATATTTCGCATCTTATTTCAGATAAAGCATATGATGGCCTTCATTGAACAGGAGGCAAATGAAAAAGCAGAAGAAATTGATGCCAAAGCTGAAGAAGAGTTTAACATCGAAAAGGGCCGATTGGTCCAGCAGCAGCGTTTAAAGATTATGGAGTACTACGAAAGGAAAGAAAAGCAGGTGGAGCTACTGAAAAAAATGTATGCATTATTTTCCCTTTTCAGCGTACCTGCTACAGCATAATAATGTTTTCATTTCAAAACTGTCACACGTTAGTGTAGGAAACTCAATTTCCTAATGTATTACTTTTTTCCATCACTTCCAAACACCATATAAACACACTTCACTATACTTTTATCTTCTGTCACTCTGAATTCGTTTCTTTTTCTTTTATTTTAGGCTTTCTTCATTCATTGGGCCCAACTGACCTAGTTGTCGATGGGACCTTGAACCCTACCTATTTACTCACCCCTGCTTCATTCCTAATTGTGGTTCTGTAGGATTGTATACGTACAGTAAATACGTTTTTATCTTCCATTGTGCAGCAACACTGTATATCGCTATACATCTGTTTGTAGAGAAACTAAATATGCACTACACATGGTTAAGCTCTACCAAGCACAAGACTGTGAATTTGTTGGTTTACAGAATCAGATACCTGATCCAAACTCAGACTAATGCTGGGATTATGATGAACTTCACCTAATGTGACCTAACATGACAGGACGTATCATGAAGTAAGAAACTACAAGGTCTTTAGGATGCACTTAATAACATAATTGGAATTGTTCTGTTTGGTTATTCTTCTGCTCGGCAGACATGGTGGGTATTCAAATTTCTAATTAAAGGTTATGTTTTCCAAAAATTAAAAGCAAGAGAATACAACAATATGAAGTAAAAACATTTTTAAATGGCAAATAAAGTACTATGGAGATGGCCATAATCTACTTTGGGAGCCAAACAAAAGAAATGGAGAAAGAGTTTTGATGCAAATAGTTAGGTGACCTCCAAACTTGACGTAACATGAAGGAAAAGGTTGGCATTACCAAACTCTTATGTTATATGACATTAAGCTAAGTCACCGTAAGTTGAACCTGAATAGTTCTGTTTAATATGTGAGACTTTCCCGTTATGTCCTGTCACGTTAAGTCATGTTATGTTAAATTCATCGTAATCCCGGGATTATTAGTGTTTGTGTCTGTTCAGTAACCTAGAGGGTCTGAATTCAAATCTCAGTAGGGGTGAGTTGCCTGCATAAGGTTTTTTTCTCCAGGAGGCTCCCTCATGCTGAAAAGCAGATCCTTGGGTATCTCTGAACTATTGGGTCTAGATTTGAAACATATGGTAACCTGTTCTAAAGTAAGAACAAATTAGAAACTAAAAACTTCACTTATCTTATTGATTTTCCTTATTTAATATAGTAACCTGTTCCACCAGCTCTCTCCACTGTAAGAGAGAACCAAGAGTTGCTGGTGCAGAGGTGCACCAAAATCCTTACCTTATTGCAGGGCTGGAAATGTTGACCCTTTGCTCTCAAACAGGCAGCATATCTTGTAAAAATGTTATTGCTCTCTTGCCTAAGCTCAGCAGCAGGAATCCTTGTGATTTCTTTCCTGATGTTATTATTAGGTTCCTTTAGTGTACAAGGATTCCTGCTGGTGGGAGCCTTGAGAGATGTCCTGTAATTCTGCAAACCATCAGTAAGGCTGTGTATGTGATGGAGCAAAGTCCCCTCCTCCCTGTAAGCATTCCAGCATTTGTGCCTCTGTAAATCTACTTTTATATCCCAAAAAATCATTTGAGTAAAAAAATTAAATTAGAACAGCAAGAGCAAAACAATTGTCAATTTTTTGCACTAATTACAGTTTTGCTGCTCCATTTCTGGCCCTGATGTTTCGTGAAGGCTAAGAGAGAGCGAGCGAGTGTGCAAATATTAGCATATAATTTATCTATAATGTGAGTAGCGATTTTGGATTCTGCAGTTATGAAGACATTCAGCTACATTTTAACCAAAAATACTAACGTTCAGCACCATGTTCGACTATAGTATTGTTTTAAATAATAATGGTTTGCTACCACAAGATTCAAGTTGTATTATGTGTAGAAGAATTCAGCCATGGTTGGCAGTACTGGTTGAGATTACATTTAGATTGAGCTGCTAGCACCAATCACCAGCTTGCTTCCTTCACCATACTGCCAATTCACTTCTATGCGAAGAACATGGCCTTGCTTGTTGTATTATTTCAGATTAAAGTAGTTTCTTTTATTTGGGAGTGATTTACTGTATTATTGCAATACTATACTTACATGAATTATTAAAAACATACATATTAACAAAAGATGCATTGTATAAACTTGGGCATTCACGGCCGGTGTCCTGACTATTAGCTAGTTTTATTTCTTTCAGGTTTGTAGGCCATGGTCTAGAAGGGATTGTAAATACCGACGTTTTGCCAAGTACTGCACTTGGCATCATCAGGGTAAGATGTTCTATTGTCTGCACTGGTCAGAGTTCGAATGTGGAAAAACAACTGCTGGTGCTCTTATATAGTGGAGGTGGGCGGGGCATTGTTGCACTGACTACAGTGGTGTTTGGCTCGTATCGGTTGGTGGGTTGGGTGTAGGCGGTGTTTTATTACAGTCGTGTGTGTCTGAAAGGTTATCTAAGACTGTTATCCATGCTCTCTGTACATGGAGTGCCTACAACTGGCCCTCCAACCAATACGAGCCAATCACCACCTTAGTCAGCGCAACAATGCCCCACCCACCTCCACTATATAAGAGTGCCAACGGTCGTTTTTCACATTCAAACTCTGACCAGTGCAGACAATGGGTCATCTTACCCTGATGTCAAGCGCAGTACTTGGCAAAACATTGGTATCTACAATGCCTTTAGGCCACGGCCTACAAGCGCGAAAGAAATAAAATGAGCTAGTAGTCAAAAGATGTATTGCTTACTACTGTTAACAAATTCAGCATCATATTCACTTACAGCAATAGTGCAGACCAACAGTTCTGTTGCTCTCTGTTACAAGAAACATCCGGGCCAGAGATATAATAGCCAGACTGAACATCCGGTGTTGTGCACCAAGTTTTTGCCAATGTAAGGGGAGAGCAAAAAGATTCCAACCAGCTGCACAGTGTTTTGCCTCTCTGCATCCTTGGCATTTGCTGCCACTGAACTATCTTAGCAAGGTACAGATGAAAACCTACAACATTTTTAAAACTAGTTTTAAAGGCTTAACTTAACAAACTTTATGAAAGGAGATGCTGAAACTGGCCACCGTCATTTTCCTTCCTTTTTTGGTACCTCTTTAGGAAACTATCCGTTATTCGCCATAGTTTATGTTGAGAAAGCTGCCGCTTTCCTGACAGATGTTTTAATTCTTCCAGTGTGTGTGGGTTTATCTTGTACACTTTGTTTTAAGTTACCCCAGAGATAGAGATCACAGGGGGTTAGGTTGGGCACCACAAATCTCTGCTAAAATTCTGTTCTGAAACACACTGTCAATTGTTCTCATTGAAAGGTTGGCTGTATGAGCTGCTACAGTCTTATTGAAAACTGAAGAAAGGCAAAATCATGCTCCCTGACTGTTAATTTTCTAAAAAAAGGGTCAAAATTGTATTCATGTATGTATGGGCATCAACTGTTGTCTTGAAAAAAATTGGCCCTGTAACTCATAACCTAATATTGTTCATGAGGTACCCTTTCATGATAAAAAAATTGGTTTAAGGTGCGCCAATAACATTTAAAGGTTTCTCAGAATTCCAATAAGCGATGGTGGCAAGTTCCAGGATCTCCTTTCATAAAGTTGGCAAGTAAAACCCTTAAAAGCAGTTTTAAAAAATGTTGTATGGCTTCATTGGCACCTTTCTATGATAGTGCCTGATGGCAACAAGCGCTGAGGAAGCAAGCAGTTAAAACACCACGCAGCTATTCGGAACTATTTTTGCGCTCTCTGTGCCAATTAAGGAGCACCTCTTACATTGCTTTCAATATGAAAATTGTATTTTGGAAAATTTCAAATTGGTGACTTGGGATTATTAGTAATAGAATAGAGGTTGTTCAGCAGATGTGAGTACATGTGGCATATTTGAAGAACCCTCATAAAGGATTTACAGGATAGGGCTGCCACTCCTATGCTTGTATTTGCAGAATTGCAAACTCTTAGAAACTCTCTCTAGTAGAATGAGGGAATCGTGTTGCAATATTTGTTAAAAGACTTTTTGCTTTGATCTCACTTTTTCCACTAACTAAAGCTAAGAAACTGGAATACAGTCTTTGGCAACTGGGACTACACATGGAGTGGAACTTGCTGTTGCTGATTCTTTTAAGTGAAAGTTGTGATTGATCTTTAGAGACAAGAAATGGTTAGTTTCCCTACATTGGGGTGTATGGACTTAACAGCCATTAGTTTTAGGTTCAGACATTCTTCCTTTGTGGAGCAACTGCATTCTCATTTGCTGAACAGCTTTTATAGGGAACAAGGCAATCCTAAGATTTGAGTGCTTGGTCCCTAGAAAAAACAGAAGATCAACATCAGTTATGGAACAAGATATCAAACTTAACATCAATACTGCATATTATCCAATGCTTTTTAATGTTGAAGAATGGAACACTTAGCAATAATAGTTATGTATACCTGCATAATTACCAGTAATTAAAATTTTGGGTCCAAGAAATTAATTATTTTTTAAAATTTTACGCAAAGCAAATCACTGAATTAAAACTAGGCATAAAAAAGCAACAAATGACTTTACTTCTCACTCCTGGTTAGTTTGCACTTCCATCAGTAGGAGACGCTTGTGCTTCTCATAGTTTGTCACTCTGGATGGCTAAGTTGGTTAGACGCTGGCCTACTGATCCCAAGGTTGTGGGTTCAAATTCGGCCCAGATCAATGGTTAAGTGTGCTTAAAAACAACAGTTCCACTTCAGTAGATTTACTGGCATGTAAAAGAACTGCAGGGCAAAATTCCGGCACACCAGTGAAGCTTATATGATCCTGGCAATTCTTAAACACAAAATATTTTTTTTTCTCATAGTTTGTGCAGTTCAGAATGAAGCATCACCCATGTTTGAGTGAAAAACATTGCCAAATTGAAATTGGAAACAAGTATGAGGTGAGCTGCAATAAAACTACAGGGCGCTATGGTTTCAGAATTTAGCCCAATGTTAGTGTTACCAGATGTGTGCGTGCATGTGCACGTGCATTTGCATGCCAGCACAAGAGATAGACTGAAATAACCAGCTCTCATCGATCACATTTGTATGGTTGGGATGGTAGTTCCTTCTACGCACGCACAGTAGAAACAAGATGGGAGTCCCTTGTTGACATTGTGCAATAATTAATTTTATCTACTGTTAAAGAAACTGCTTAAAGGAGGGTTACAGCCATCCAAGTGTTCAATTCTCTCTTAGAAGACCTTATACGCATTTTAAATAGCTTCAACTTTTTCTTTTTAACATGTTTTCAGTTGACAAGCACAGCATCTTTTCCGAAAGAAGAAAAGAAAGAAAAAATAAAATAAAAATAGATGTAGGCATCACATTTTTCTGCAGAGTATTAGTTTTACATTTTAATGTAATTAGCACTAGCTTTGAGAGCATTAACTTCCATCCAATGGCAAGATTGATATAAAGTCTTCAGGTTTAGCATGTATTTAACAATATCCTGTTTATGGGCAGTCAAAATTATGTGCATAAACAATAATTGTCTTAGAAGCATAATTCAACATTTAGCACCAGAATCGGCAAGAAGTCTAAAATTAAGTGAAGTACTTATTGCAGGAAAGCTGCAATACTGCCAAAGCCTTGATAAAAATGTGCATTAAGAAAAAATACCAATATAGAAGGCAAACCTATCCAAGACAGAGACTAACTAGGAAACTGGTCTTGGGTCCAAGCAGCACTCTTTCCTTATGTATACTAAAATTAGACAAAAGAGGAATAAGGAAAATAACTGAAACTGTTGCTTGGTCACTTCATAAAACATCTATGCAAAGTGGGACTCTATAAAGATAAAACATTTTTAGCATCTCCAAACAAAAGGATGAGAATACTTTGTATTTCCTGTTTTGTAAACATTTCTATAAATGGGAAATCTAGGAATGGATACTGACATTGGAATCAACATACTGCAGCTAGTTCAAGAAACAGGTTTTCAGAAACAGTGAATGCCTCTCTCCCTTGCAAATAAGCCATTTAGGCTAACACGTGTGAGGCTGATGAAACTGCAACAGAATCCAAAGTTATCAATTAATAAGATTATTTATGCCAGAATTTATAATATGTATTGAAAAAGTTACATGAAATGCTAGGAAATGTACATGTTACTTGTTTTCAGTTTGCATTAGGATATTAAAAACTGATGTATTATTAACAGATTACATCACTTAACCCTTTCAGTCCCGGTGTGTATTATAAGATACATAGGCTTTTTTTTTTCCTATTTGTAATAGTTTTAACTTTTTTTTCTGCTATATTCTTGTTATACTGTCTGTCACCAATTAAACATACATATTTGAGACGTTTTGAATTGTAAAAAATTATTTTTTTTATAATTTATATTGTAGTGTTTTATATATATAAGAAAAGAAGCAAATTCCATGCAACCGCAGTCAAATGATACCCTGTCATCATCCACCTGTGCCATCACACAGATTTTACGTGGGCCCTCCCCGTCCTTTACCACAGGCACATTTGATTGCGGTTGCCGAGACTCGAACTCACGACCTCAGGCTTTGAATGCAGTGTTGCCTTAACGATCATGGCTATTCAAGACAGTAGGCTGAAGATATCCCAGACCGCCTAATCTAAACCGGTTTCGAATTAGAGGAAGAACGGCATAAGTAGCAAAATAATTCGGACTAAAAGGGTTAAAGGGGTGATTGGTGAAATATCTATTTTGTACAATTTTAAAGCTACATGCATAATTTTTTGTGCATTGTTTAGGATGTTAAATGAAACTGTTTCATTTTTGTATGTCAATTAGTTTTGAATTATTAAACGTTTTCTTTCAAAAATGTTCAAATTTCAAAATGAAATACTTCATATTTTATTTTTAAAAATTTGAAATTTTTTCCCAAAATCAGAAACTTATATTAAGAAAGACTTGATGTAGGAGTTTTATAATCGCTGTAAGGGAAATTTTAAAAATAAGGGAAAATATGAACTGCATAGCAAACTTTCAAAATTTTTTCAATCTCTACACACACTTTATTTTTTATCTCAAAAAGTACTAAGTTAATCCTTAATTCTATACATCAGTTTTCTGTCATAGTTTATAGAAGATACAGTAAAGATTTCAGCTATCTGGCATCTAATTTGTGGAGGTTATTTTGTTTTGAATGAATAAAAGTATAGCAAAAATTAAAGTGAAGAAAAATGAATTAAAAGATTTGCATGCAGTTAAGCAGAAACAATGACTTAGAGACCATTCTAGAAGAGTTCAGCTTTATAAGTAGCTTGCAGTGCTTTTTCCTCCTGTTGCTATATGTGCAACTATTTACACTGTGCAAGAACTGTGCTAAAATATTCACATTAGACTGCTTACAGTGTAATATGTTAGTAGTTAGATTAACATCATAAGAAATTATGTGAAAATACTCTGACACAGCTGGTCACTATAAAGAAAGACGCAAACAGGAAGCCCATTTTCAAGTACATGTGCACCAACAAAATAGAAACAAAAGTTTCTGTATATTCTCTATTCATTCTGTAGAAGGCAGATAATTAGGTGTGTTATGTGACATGTACTGACAAAGCTGCTGTTACTATGTTATACCTAGTGACTCAGTGACAAATCAGAAACTAATCTTCATGAAAAAAAATTCCACAAAAATTGGTAAAAAGAAAAGGTACATTTTTTACATCGGGCAGCGACTGCACCACCACAATGTAATTAGACCAACTTATAGATACTGTAGTGCTTTGAAACTGTGCATTTATACACTTCAAACCACAAAATGTGAATTTTGGTCATTTTCGGTCACAGTTTCACCTGTTTCCCCACTTAAACCTTCTCTATCTGCATTTGAAACATGTCCCTTATAAGTCTTAAGTGAGCTAAAATGTTAATACAGACTCACTCACTTCTTAATTTTACAATATACCACTGCCTGCATTATTTCACTTATGAATGTGAATGCCTCCACATGCCTATAAGTATGACCAAATGGGATGTTAGAATCTCACAAATACTGCTAAAAAAAGATTTTGTTTAATAAATATGTTTACAAATAAACTTGTAAATGTCTAGATTCAATTCTGAATTTGTTTCATGGTTAGTATGGTGCACATAAAAGATGCACAGGACGTCCATGACAGAGATGGTCCCAAGAATTTAGTAAAGTGAGTGAAGTGTTTGGAGACCATTGGATGAGGGTAACACAAGACAGATGAGGTGGAAACAAACTGTGTTAAATTTAAATTAATCTCTAGTTTCTAAGCAAGTTTTCAAAAAAATTAGAGATTAGTGTAGTTTAAGAAGTGAACTGCAACAAAACTATCAAACATTTTAAGTATTCTCTAGTATGTAAGCAAATAGAATTTAATCTGCAGGAACTAGCTCAGTCTGCGAGTACCATTGAGCTACCTTGGCAGGAGGCCCTTGCCCCAGGGGATAAGAGGATATTACGGGCTATCTTATCTATGGTGTGCATGTGTTTTGTGAGAAAGCTAATTTTGTTTTTATACAATAGTGTTTTTTTTGTTTTTTTTTTTTTTGCGGTGGGGGTGGAGTTCTCAGAAGAGAATTTCATAAGTATTCTCACTTCTGTCCACCAAAGATTTTAAACATTTCTAATAATTTTACACCTTTTATTCTGCATTTTCTCTTTACAGTCAGTCATCGAACATGCTTAACCAAGCAAGACTGAAAGTGCTTAAAGTTCGTGAAGATCATGTGCGCAATGTTTTGGATGAAGCAAGGAAACAATTAAGTGAGGTAACACGGAACCACTCCCAGTATTCTGAAAGTCTTCAACTTCTTATATTACAAGGATTACTTCAGGTAAGCAGGACATTTATATTCTGCCAGAGATCCTAGAAAGCACTGTGTCACTAAAACAAAAGTTTCAGCAGCGCTAACCCTATTGCTCAGTCGGTAGAGCACCTGCCTGCTGTGTGAGAGATCCCAGATTTGATTCCCAGATGGGGGCAGAGATTTTTATCTAGCCAAGATTATCCCCTATCCTCTCCAGAGTCTGGAAGTATGAATGAGACTGTGAATGTGTGTATGGAATCTAATGTATAAAACCCAAAGGCAAAACTCCTGTGCACAAGTTAATGCCTCTGCCTATGTTCCATAAGTAAAAAGCCAGCAAAATGACCATTGCAGTTAAAGGCAGGGTAATGGAACAATAAAAAAGACATTTTGCAGTATTGGCTTTATGGTGTGTGTGTGTGCATGCGCGCGCGTGTGTGTGTTAGTGCACGCGTGCGTGGGTGTGCGTGCGTGCCTCTCTCTCTATATAAGAGAGTTGTGTAAGGGTGCAAAATGACAACCAAGATGCCCCCCCCCCCTCCCAAATTACTGTTTAGATGGAAACATTTGTTATATTTTTATTTTCTTAAAAATGACAACAATTTTTATTAAAATACCATATGTTTAAGACACTTGTGTGACTAATGTATATCTTGAATTTTTTGCTAATATCCTGTTAAGTTCTCTGATTCTTAATGACTTCTGTTTGCTAAACTGTAACAGATAGACAAAATCTTATTGGAAAAAAATGAAACTCTCCTTAAGGTACACGGTTTGTCAAATTTGACGTGGCAGCACTGAGATATTTATTGGTTTGAATTTTCAGATGTTTTATACTTTGAAATGCAAATAAATTTTTTTGTTTTGCCCAAAGAGAACTGGATTTTATCACATGACTCAGTTTTAAAAGATTTGATTATCCTTTAGTTTACTGTATTCTTAAAGCTATAATAAAGTATGTTAATAAGATTTAATTTAATTAACAAGAAATAGGAGAAAAATCTTTTGTATGAACAGTTAGTATGATCGAGGAGAGAAAATAATGTGAGTGCAACATATTAAGATTTCTACTATAGTAATCCGATAGAGCAGAGAGGTTAAGAATAACTTGTAAGTAGTTTTTTTTTTCTGAACTAAGATTTCTAACTCATATTACTTATTGTCTGCCAAGGTTTGTGATGATTGAGTGCAAGTGGGGGCACTGACCGCTTAATTTAGTGAATATATGTCAATATAAGTATAAAGTGTGCAGCCATGGCATTATATAAACCTTACAAATATATCAGTTGAAGAATGATTTAAGTGTTATAAAAAACTTGATTTGATTGTATTGAAAGACATTCTCCACCTAAAGGGAAGTTACATTTATCTATTAAAAACTATAATATATGAAAACTGATCATTCTATTTGTTGTTACAACATACTTTTGTTTGAGGGTGATTTCAAATTAAGCAAGAAGTATTCTACACAATATTGTAAAGTTACAGATACAGCAATCTTAAAACTAAATCCTACAATTAGGAAGAAAATTCTTAATGTACAAATTATAAAATTGTAGCAAAGCCTAACTATGCTTTACACATAAATTAATATGGATACAGCACCAATTTCTTACTTACTTGATGTTGTTTTGAACTCCCTGAAGAGGGATGGGAAAGGGAGCTGAATCATACACCTAATGAATAAATTCTGTACATTAAGATGTAAATAATATCTAGTTCTTATACTTTTTCACTTTACTCCAATTGATAACAAAAAAGTGTGTATACTAATACTATTCCACTGGTTTTTAGTATAGCTTACTGAAATTTATAGTAATTTAATCTAGTTTTTGTTATTTGCATTGTCTATATAATAGTAACTTAACTGCCGCATTTCATTGTAAAGGACAGTCCCCCCGTAGCTGTCAGCTCATTGGGACATTCTATCGGCATTTTATTCCAAGCAGTATATAATATATAGATGGCCATGCTGTAACACTGAAGCAAATAGAACACAAGCTTACACAGTTCCTATAAATGATATGGATGTTATATTTATTTTTTAATTGCCATTTATAAAATACTGCAGAGGTGTATGAATTTGTCAAAACCTCTGAATAACCTTTATTTTAATTCTATAGATGTAGTACTTAACTTTCTGGATGTCCAAATCTTCTAATAATCTTTGTGTAAGGATGTTTTGCTTTATTTCCTTTGTACTTCTGTTGTAATCAAGTTTTGTTGGAAGGGCATGCTAAACAATTGTATGAAGGCAAAATATTGCTATCATTAGAAATCATGAATCAGTATTTTATATTAACAATTGAGAAGATTATTTTTCTCAATGGGTGCACATTATTTCTTTTTTCCAAAGAGTTTAACTTAGTGGCCTGGGAATCTTCATATTTACCAACTTCACCTCTATTTCATTGTATATACATTTTAGGATTTCTACATTATATGAAAACTGTGTGGCTTTTATGTTAACTATGGTACCAAAGACATGGTACAAAGTTTAGAATTTCATATTATAATTATCTAAAAAGTTACTCAAAGATTCTGACTGATGATTCTTAGGCTGCCAAAGGGTACTTATAGGCTATGCAGCATTTCCAGAACTTAGTTGAGGAGGAAGTTAAGGAAATAAGATGTTCCACTGAGGTTTTACATCCTTTTGCATGAATGTCATTGAATTTTTCATCCATTATTAGGATTAGCTACAGCTATAAAAAATTATGGGAGAGAAGGAAAGGATTAACCATAAAAGTCCTTGTGCAATAATTTTATTCGGGATTGGGAATTTTTCTCTAGCCAAGATTCTCTATCCTCCCCAAAGTCTGGAAGTATGAATGCGAGTGTGAATGTGTGTGTGTGATCTAATGTACACAAAACAAAAACATCCAAAACCCACTGTAAAAAAAGTTAATATGCCAGGATGAGCATTTGTGGCGCATTTGTTCTCCATGTGGATGGTAACTGTCATGCATGTACACCATAGCACGTGCTAGCAGCTAGTCAATTGAGTTATGGGATGGCTGCACTCAGCATCGCAGTTAAATACTTTGTGGGAATTGAAGAAATAAAAAACACATGGAAACGAAGCATCAACTTGTTCCCCAGTTGAGTGATTCTGATTGGATTTCTGATTTGGTATTTTTACTACACAAGAATTGCAGCTTTTAAGGAGAAATTGTTATGCATACATCAAATGAAAAAGGGCAAAATATACTTATCATTAATCGTCTTTAAGCTTAAAGAATTGCTGAACATGACAAAATTGAATGTACAGATGCATTCTATCTGGTCTATTAAAATAATTTACATCAAGGTTCTGCGATTTAGATTGGTTGGAAATGGCATTGCATATTTTTTGTACATATTTTTATTCTAAATTGATTATTGATAACATCTGCCCTTCATTACAGTGAGAATTGATTGATCTAAGATGGATCGAGAGATGCAGGTGAAATATGATTGTCAACTCTTAAGCAGTTTTATGAAGGATTGTCGAAAGGACGCTTTCCCAATGTGCATAAGCTGTTTGTGAAAGTTTTGTGTTTATTGGTTCTAATTATAGATGTGAAAAATTATTTTCTATGATACAAATAAACAAATCTCCGGCAAGAAATCGGCTTGCAGATGAGCTTTTAACATCCATTCTTTGCATTGCTGGTGCTAATGACAATTCTCCAAATCAAGAGAATCTGGGTAATATTAATTTCAGTAGATATGGCTTGTTTTGTGTTTAAGGAAGAGTTTTATTATATGTTTAGTTGGTGGAATAACATATTCACATGAAACATACAGTACTGCAACTTGAATAAACAAGTTTCCATGCACTGTTTATGCACACTACTCTCGTAGTACACTGTGAATGCATGGAGTGCCTAAGTCTGCCAAACCATGGCCTAGGCAATGGGTTCCAACAGCCCAATCACAAATCGTCACCAGCTCATTGGCCAGGGCAATGCAACCCCCTCCCACCTAACATTGTATATATATGGGGAGCTGAAAGCTAACCATCATTTTTCATTCTGATGAAGGCCATGGAGTCTACAATGGCTGTAAGCTCAATGTTTTTAAACCTGGCTGATCACCCGTGAAGCCTTAATTACTCACACATATGATTATGATAAGAATAGAGTTTAGACTACATGTACTGGAAGAGCAAAAAAGTTTGAATGGGCTGCGCAGTGTTTTGCCTGTCTGCTTATTGCTGTCTGCTGCTATCATAGAAAGGTGCAGATGAAACCATTCAACATTTTTAAAACTGCTTTTAAAGACTTTACTAACCAACTGCATGAAAGGAGATGCTGAAACTGGCCTCCGTCGTCCGTACATTTTTGGCACCTCTTTAGGAAACTATTCATCACTCACCATACTTCATGTTGAGAAATTCTTGCAATTTCATGGCAGATATTTTGTTTTAATTCTTCCAGGGTGTGTGAAATTTGTCTTGTACACTTTAAGTTACCCCAGAGATGGAAATCGCTCATTGGAGCTCTGAGAAATCTTTCTCCACTTGGCACCCGTACATAAGTGAATACAATTTTGTCCTTTTTCCTTTAGAAAATTAATAGACTAGGAGCGTCATTTTGTCTCTTTTCAACACAACTCTGAAACAACTCATACGGCCAATCTTTCGATGAGAACAATTGAAAATGTGTTTCAGGACAGAATTACTAATAAAGATTTGTGGTTCCCAACCTAACCCCCTGCAATTTCTGTCTCTGAGGTAACTTAAAACAAAGTGTACAAGACAAACCCACACACCCTGGAAGAATTAAAAAAAAACATCCATCAGGAAATTGTCAGCATTTTTCAACATGAATTATGGTGAGTAATGGATAGTTTCCTAAGAGGTTCCAAAAATGTATGAATCATGACTGTGGCCAGTTTCAGCATCTCCTTTTGTAAAGTTGGTAAGTAAAGCTTTTAAAAGTAGTTTTTAAAAAGTATGGTTTCATGCAAGCCTTTCTATTGATAGTGGCAGATGGCAACAAGTGCCGAGGATGTGGACAGGCAAAACACTGTGCAGCCATTCAAACTTATTTTGCTCTCGCAGTGTAAGGAAGACCTGTTCACTTTTGAGTTGTCACAGTGGAAACAGCTGACCAGTACAAAATTGTCTTTCTTACCATTTTATGCATACTGATGCATTGGGAATAGTGGATTTTTCATAAGCTTGAGTATGACAAAGTGAACATAGCTTAGCTTTGTTGATCATTCATCTTGCCAGATGTCATAGAAATCATGGGAAAAAGGATTTAAAAGAGATGAAAAAGTAGTAAACTTCTATGGAACTAGTCCTTTTGATGAAGCTACAAGTTCAGAATTAATTACACACTTTAAGGACAATGAGGTAAGCTGGTTAGTGCTAGCACCAAGTACGGAAGCTATGGAGATGATTGCTAATATGAACACAAGAGTGCATTAAAAGAATACCCTTCATGATAATTCTCTACGTCTTCCATGCACCTTTCTCAATCAATGGTTAAGCGATGACTACAATCAGCTGTTTGCCACCTGTGCATAACAATGCATTCAAGGTCAAACGAATTGAGACCAATACTTCCTAACTCAATTCAGCAAGGCATAATACAGGTTTACAAATTATATAACATGGTTAATCCAACTTACGAGAAGGTCCTTATATTTATATTCTGGTTAGTTACTGGCATAATATTTACTGATAAATGCTAAATTATGTTTTCATACAGGTCTTATTATTTGCAGCTTTTGGAGCCTCATGTGGTGATCCGTGTGCGTGAAGTTGACCAAAAATTAGTGCAAGGAATTCTGGCCAGTGTTGCAGATCGCTACAAGAGGGAAACAAATAGAGAGGTTACCCTTAAGGTGGATACAGAAGGCTATCTGCCTCCAGACACAACTGGAGGGGTAGAGCTGCAGGCTCAAAGGGGACGCATAAAAATTTCCAACACACTTGAAGCTCGTCTTGAACTGATTGCACAAAAGCTTATTCCACAAATTCGTTGTGCTCTCTTTGGTCGTAACCCTAATCGCAAGTTTACAGATTAAGTATTTGTTGATGGGTTTATCTGGCAACATTCCATTTTTCTGTTGTCTTTCCTGTGCACTTTTCACTACTAATCTCGAGAGGCACATTCCTTGTAGTATATCTGACAGTGGTCATGTTGTTCAGAAGCTATTTCAAAGCATTTCTTGTGCTAAGATGCAGTATTACTGTCATAGTATAATATAGAGCATGTAAGTTTGTCTAAATTTAATGTATGTATTGTGAAAACCTGAGAAAATTGAAAAGTGTATTTCTCTTGCCTGCACAAAATGTTACCTTTGAATAAGTGGTGTTTCAGAAAACAGTAACATTTTCTTGTGTAACTTTTCTGTGATGTAAATACTGTACAGGATATGGGATCTGGAAATAAACAAAAAATGAAGAAAATTATTTGTATAATTATATATTTATTTCTAACAATTCTGTCTGTGTAGTAGCCACAGTTGGCTGAGCCAGCAAGAGTGTTATTAGATTAACTACCGACTATGCTCAGTTACACAATATATGGACAACTGAGTTTAGTGCTACTGAGATAATATGGATTTTCATCCATATGATACGTAATAACTGCTAATACCTAAATTGCTGTAAACACAAAGCCTGGAATTGTTAAATTTAAGATTAACAGTATTAAAGAGTAATACAGTCTATACTATCCCAGTAGCTCTAAACCCATTACATACCTTATGCTAAATTCCTGCCATTGGCACTACTGTTACAAGTACTATCCCTAACATTCAGTTATACATCGGCAGTGGTTTCACACACTGGGTTTTGTTACCCTATATTACAACATTTACACAACATTTCAGTCACAAAAATATTAACATTGCAGTTACATTTTTCTTTAAACATTTTTTTTTTCCAAAAATAAAAGTAACATCATTCACTGTTAATAAGGTAATATAATTTTAACCTCTATGCAAAAGAAACATATTCAAAAATATAAAATCATAGTATCTAATGATTTTAGGCCATATTTTGCACCTAATGTTTCATCATGGATCAAGGTTAGGTTCACAAGGACATGAGGCAGGATCTGATAGTAGCACAATCTTCCAAGGAGCAGTCTGGTTTAGAAGTAAACCTGTTTTGCCACTTTAATTTCAATTTTCATATACTCAAAACATGTGGAGAAGTGTAGGAAGGATAAACTATGGAGCATGGAAATCAGAGCACCATTAATACAAGGGCAGTTTGATAAGTCCATAGCTTTTTAAAGAAAATTTTTTCCAAAAAATCAACTTTATCAAAATAGTCTCATTTTAACTCCATACATCTTGCTCAATTTTTTAAAGTCTGAAAAATAGTTTGTTTTTACATTGGATATGAATTTCTCCCCATCAAACCAATTTTTGAGGTTTGCAAAGAGCAAGAAGTGGCTTGGAGCCAAATCTGGAGAACAGGATGGATAAGGTAGCAGTTCGTGGTCCAATTCCACAAATTTTGCGATAGCAATGTCAGATGTGTGTGCAGGTGCATTATCCTGGTGAAAGAGAACCTTTTTCTTCACCAGATGGGATCTTTTCTTTAAGTTCCTTGAGAAACTGTTCCAGTATTGTGGCATAATATGAATCTGCGATCATTTTGCCCTTTTCAAAGTAGTGGGTGAACACTGGGCTTTGGGAATTGCAAAAGATGGCTGCCAAGATCTTTTTTGCTGAGGAAACGGTTTTCGCTTTCTTTGGAGAAATTTTCAGTAAGTTACGGTGGCTGTAACAATATTATGTCTACATATTTGTGTCAGAATAACATTTTATGTGAAGTAACCACTGTGTTACATAACCTACGTGAAATGTCTTGTGAATTGTACCAGTTGTCCCTGTGCAAATCAGCCAGAACGCTCATTTGGATTGCGCTGGAATATGTTCAAATTGTCACACAATTCATTAATTTGAGTTATGTAGAGTATTGGCTCTCTTGTGGATTTTCACTTGTCTGCCTTCCATCACAATATCCAAAACTGCTCACCATTTCTTCTGTTGCGATATCAACCGGCTGTTGCTGTCATCTCTCGTGCTTAAAGGCCACATTGAAATTCTGTGAACTATACCATGTGATGGAGTGGACTCCCCATAATAATTTTTCAGCAATTCTTGTTTCCTTCATTGTCTTACCACACAAATATGAATTTCACTTTTCTCCATTTTCTATGAAGCAACTGAAAACTAGAGCTTTTACAAGCTCCCAATGATGCACTGAGAAACACATGACGAATTTCTGAAATTATACACACAACAGGTGTATGACTTTGGTGCCTACAAGAAACCTGTGATTCGTGCACACACCTGCCTCATGTCCAAGAGGTTGTGAGTTCGAATTTTGCTTAGGGTGAGTTATCTAGATAAGGTTTTCCCTCCTCCTGAGAAGACAAATGTCGGGTAACTTAAAGTTCTATGGATCTCGGGCTCATTTAAGCATCATTTCACCCTTTTATTCATTCACTGTCTGATATGACACTATTGGAGGACGTTAACACAAAAAAAAGTGTGATTTCTCATCATCAGACTTATCAAACTGCCCTCATAGTAAACCAAGTACTCTGAAATTTCTGGAAATAGATTTTAGAAAGGACATCAGCCAAACTGGATACATGCACATGACGGAATGTTTTTGAAAGTGATGGTGATAAGTAATGTTACACATTGTGCTGACCACTTGCATTCCATGTGAAACTGGTTCATTTAGAAACACATTTTTAATATAACAGCTGACTTATCAGAGAGCTTAATTTCCAAACTTCTCCTTGGAAACAGTTTAATTCACCAGAAACTGGTAAATGAATGATTTTCTTTTTTCTTCTATTTTAATAAGCAAAATATTGGTAATATTTACAGGAGCTTTAGTTACAATTAACCATGAACAGAAGAGGAAATGGAAGGGTTATAAATTAGTACACATAAACAGGAACTACTTTTCTTACTTTCTCACCTAAATGCACTTAAATAATACACAAATAACTCCTTTTATGCAACAAGATATTTCAAACTTTGATATGGGTATCCCATTACTCTGCATCTTAACTAACAATTATAAAAAAATAGGGTTACGGTCATGAGACATTACCTTGTGATTGACACTTTTGTGGTGTGTATCAGCTGGCAGGGGCTCGTCAGATTGCTGACCAGTTGGTAATAAGAATGCATTACCGTCAGAGACAATCATCAGTGTTTAGTGTGTGGCTAAAGAAAAAGACAGGCTATGGTGCAAACTGCAGTGACATAATTCTCCTAGTCTGATCGTGGCCCAATGAAGTAAAACCACAATTGCCTAGTATATCCATGTTCTAAACAAACAAAAAAATTGGCTGTTGCATTCATACAAAAAATAGTTTTATCATGATGAACTCCAATTTGCACTGCAGTCTGTATTTTTCGTTAGCTGCATGTTGTGTGTTCTCACATGCGTGTGCTCATCTGATTCTTTGTTTGCAAGCATTTCATTTAGTCAAGTATTCAGAAGTGCTATACACAGTGTTTCCATTAGAAGTTAATCATTGTTATATTATATTCAGAATTTTAGTGTCTGTATCTGGTGGATATTGGTCTTGCTGCTGCAGAAAGTGAATAAATATTGCAACAATGTACTGAAATGGTCATGTGGTAGCACAAACATCAGTCACAAGATAATTTCTCATCAATAAGTCTATATGGCAACATGGTATGACATCAAAGGAAACAACTTTTAGAACCTTTGATGCATTCCTTGGTTTTATCACCTTGTTTCATGGCAGCTGGCACATCAGCCAATGTCAATCATGCTCATGATACCTCAGACTTTGCGCACATAGTCACCTTTGGAACACTTCAATCTGATTGCTGTTATTGTCTAGTTTGAACAATTATCATTTTATAAGAGTTAAAATGTATTATTAGCATAATAATGCCTCTACATATGCACATGTTAACACAAAGTTTTATTGGCATTTTATGCGTGAAAATATTTTTGCAAGGAAATTAGATGGTGATTTTAAACAGAATTCCATTTACCTGCTCAACACAGAGATATGTGCGAAAACTTATCAATACCTTTATACCTATCAAATCTGCTTAAAGTAAGAAGGCATGTGCTTACTATGACAGCAAATGTATACAGCAAATTTTCTGGGAGTAATGAAATCCTCTTTGTTTGGGAGGAATTTTATATAATTTTGTATAATGGGTCAACCATAAGATATAGACAAAAGCTGATGCTATTCAGTTGTTTCTTGTGATATGGAAAGAATATGGAATTTCAAGGCCAACATATAGAAACCCATGACTATTGATTCTGCTTTCTGTATGCTCCTTGCTTGACATTGAATTGTTTCTGCAAAATTTTATTTTAATTGAAATGAAGGCAGAAAAGTAAGCTTTCATAGGAATAATTTGTAATAGCTATATAGCTTTTTTGGATTCTGAGGGCCTCAAAGAGGCATTTCCAGTGGAATCTTGACATCAAACTTTTGGGTAGAATACAATACTTCTACTTACTACATGTAGTAGAGAAAGTAACAAATGACAGCGAGTAGAGAAAGTCTTGAGAATATGACAAAATCTTTTTAACATTGCCCTCCCATTGAAGCAATGAGTCTAATATAAATTTTGGATGATGATGCAATGCCATGGACATACTTTATTGGTAAGCAACTTCAGCATGACTTCCTCCTATCCAGAAGGCATTGATACAAGCTCACATATTGAAATGACCAGAGACAGCAATGTATATGAAGGCACAAAACATGAATCAGATTTTGGAACCCCCATGAGAGCATTGTGACCCTTAGACATCACTCCAGGGCAGCGCCGTGACCGAGTGGTTAGAGCATTTGCCTACCACCTAGGTGGGATGGGTTCGATCCCAGGGACCCGCATGTGGTATTCGTGGTGAACGAAGCAGCATGTTTTCTCCAGGTTCTACAGTTTCCCCCGCCACTCATTCCACCAACTGCTCTATTATCACCTTTCCAATCATTAATTTTGTTTGCACTTCATTTCATATCTTCCTCACTATCATTCCTGGTGCTTGGTTTACCACCTACTTCCAGGTCTTTACTCTGTCCAGATCATACGTTCCTGTGCTCCCTGACAGGCATCTGACCCTAGCCACTGGCTTGTAAGTCCTAGGGGGTTTAAGTCCTACATAAGGGGAGGGTAATCAGGTAAATAAAACAAAAAAAAAGAAGAGAGAAAAGACATCACTCCCATCACAGCCTTAATATGAATAATTGGAGTTGGACAGATGCGGAGGGGGTTTTGGCACTTCGACCGTAGCCTCCCAAAGAGGTGCTTCTGGGAGGGAGGGGTGAGGCGAGAGGAGACAGAGGGTGGCCAGACCACAGGAGAGTATGCACAGCAGAGGGTCCCTACATTTTCCCAATTGTAAACTCCCAACACTGGTTCACGCAGAGGGCTACTTTCAGGGGCCCCTCTGTGGCACAAGGGCACTGTGGGGATAAAATCCAGAGACTGACTTTTGTGACTGGGGACAGAGTTACTCTCAGAGCAAATCATCCCCACCATATAATAGTTTTCTAAAATTCTCAACAGTGTGTGAATGTAGCACCTCAATTTGCTTATTTTAGCTGTAACTGACACAATTTAATAAGTCACAATATTACATTAAATTCACCAAGTTACTACTCTGACTGATATATAGCTGTCATAAAACATGTGACAACACTTAGATCTGATACCAATTAATAGTCTGAAGATTTGCACTTATATGCTAATTACTGTGATTCAAACATGACACACTAATGAGATTGAATTGCTTAAAAAAGTACAGAAGTATTCACCAGACTGTAGTATACTTTCCTTTGAGATGTATAAGTTGCATGTACAAACTATATCAGGGCTAAACCTTTGGTCATGTATCATAACCGTACTACATAAGTCAAATAAAAAATTGTAATCATAATATAACAAAAAACACAAGAAAGAACTGTGACATGCTTAATAACAAGTTATTACCTCTGTCTAGCAATCGCACATTCTTCATTTCTTAACTAGAAAACCCTGCCCAAGGAAAGGCCATAAATCTAACTGGGACTAGTATGGGACTAAAATGATCACGCACTCCTTCAATATTCACTATTGTAAGTTTTTGACTTTTGCAAGCAATTGCAAAGGAGGCACTCCAAGAAGTAAATGGAAACAACTAGAAATATATGTCCCAAATATTCATGTAATGTGGCGAGTAGGGCAAGGTTTTCTTCTCTTAAAATAATCAGCAGACTAAGAGTATATATTTTTGTTTAGCTGTACAAATTATTAATAATTAAGGTATACAAAAGAGGGCACATTCTGCACAAACAATTCTTTTGCAAGTATCATCTATAATTTTTACAAAGTAAATGCAAGCATTCTTTTTTAAGGAGAGAGCAGACCCTTCCATTTTAACCACCTTGTGGCCTACAGTTAGTTTAATTCAGAAACCACTTTGTGGCCTACAGTTTAATTCAGAAACCACTCTTATGTTTTCCTCCAGCTCTATATTTAAGGCAATGTATCAAAGAAATTTAGCAAAAATTGCCAAAATTTTTTTTTTACTTTTTGCATTTTTTATTATGCTTATACTTTGTGACATATTCTAAGCATAAGATGGCCAGTAAAAATACCAAATAAAACTTTATGGCAAAATACAAAACAAGGACCCATTGAACAAGAACCTGGAAAAGGACCATAGGACATGGAGTGAAGTAAAAGGACTTGAGGACAAGATGGAGAAACCTCACAAGAACCTTACGTTCCTATGGAATTAAAGGAATCAAGCCAAGTTATACTTTGTACTTTAACAGCACAGTTTTGTTTTCTCAATATCAGCCATTTTTAAAGCTCCAGGAGAACATTTAAATGTCCCAGTGCAGGTGGGCGTTCCTTGCTACTTTGTTGCTACAGCTTTCAAATTAATTTTTATTTTCACTGGCTTTGATTTTAGTCTCTTGCTGGGAATTTTGCTTCAGAGAGGTTGTGAATTTGCTGTGCTGAAATGAACTTGATATATCGAAGCTGAAATGCTGCAAATCTGATACATGTTTGGCTTGTAAACAGAGAAATGCAATCGGCATACTGTAATCTTGTCAGTTCATTTCAGGTTCCAGTTCTATATTAGGCATTTAATAGGTTTTAAGTTGTTGGTTAGTTTATGATAAAGTAGTAATAAATAGATATTTAATGACTTTGATATACAAATTAGCAAAAGTGCACAGTGTAGAGGTTAGCTAAGAACGATACAGTTCTATATTTTGTGAACAATGGGAATGTGAAAGGAGAGTTTTCATATTAAGATATAACCAAGCAAACTTAAAATTCTCAAAAACTGCTACTGAGGCAAAGAAGAAAGCAGCAGAGGGTCCCCACATGTGGCTTATGTGTTTAACAACACCAACAGTAAGTTTGTTGGCATAAACAAATAATAATTACCATCTGAAGGTTATTTAATCCTGGGATATAAAGTACTTACAATAGTAAGTCACCATTGGGGTAATCTGTCTCTGATGTGAGACTGTCTTTGTGGTTTACCAGGAGAAATACGAACTGGTTTGAGAATTTAATGCCATTCTGGCAGTTTGTCACAATAGCTCAGTGGTTAGAGTAGCCGCCCGGTAAGCGGAAGGTCTGTGGTTCAAATCCCAGTTGTGGCACTGAATTTTTAAGTTCCCGTTCTACCTCTCAAATATACCTGGTTAAGCTTTAAAATCCATGTTTTCTCAATTCTTTTCTTTTCAATTCAAAATGCTTTTTCGATGCTAGTTTATAACTTACTAGCTTGAAATTTTCAGGTGAGCTTCAGAGATTAAGGTATTAAAATTCGTCATGCACTAGTTAAAAAATATTAAATAATTGAGCTGAAATTAAGTATTTTTCATAACTCATACTGAAAAAATTGAAAATATCAATAAATGTATACAAAACATTTTTTTCTCTTAAACTAACTGAATCTAAGCAATGGCTGTATGACAATTTCTTTATATCTGTACACTGAGCTCAAATTAAAAATTTAGGAGAGCTACAATAAATTGTAGGACCCAAGGGTCATTTTATATCAGCATATCAAAAGTGATTTATTATTAATATATCATAATTAAAAAACGGTTTGACATAGGACATTGAAATTTTGTGTATACTATATTTTATCTTCTGAGTGTGTGGAAAAGAATTCCAAGCAATCAAAAGAAAACATTGGATTGTTTTAATTTTCATAGACACATTGCCTTAATAGCACCCTAAATTTAAGCATGTTCTTGTGAAATACATGGACCACAAAGGATGGAAGTGCTTTCTGTTAAAGGATTTAAAGAGGAAACATTGGACATTCAAGTACAACCAGTTCTCAAAACTGATTTTGTCATAATAGACTTTGAATTTATTTCAGAATATGTATTTAATAATACAGTGAGTAAAAAAACATATTGGCACACCCAATAGTATCCCTTCTATTTTAGCTGCATAACAGAAATCTGAAATTTAAAACTATAATTTCGACTTCTATTGTTTTCTATAGGCCCAATAATCTCGGGAAATGTATTTATTATACTATTATTGTATTAACTACAACAACTGTATATTTCAATATTCACATAATTATAGGCAAAATAAATATTGGGAAACCTCTCTCTGTATGCCCTATTATATGTTTCACATGCTCACTGGGGGGGGGAGGCATAACAGGATAGTAAACAGTCTTACCTATGTAAAACAAACAGTTCACTTACACAAAATCGGTTGTAGAGGTAAGAATATTACTTTTGAGTAAAGGCAACTCATCTTCCACTATGAAAAAGGTAAAAATTACAGAATGATTGTTGATATGTTAAAAATGATGAAAAGTACAGTAGGAAATATAATTAACAGATTAGTAAATGAGGACAGAATCGACTTGATACCTCAAACTGGTCGTCCAAAAACATACTGACCAAGAGGAAACAAATATTGTTAAGAGTGTGAAGAAATATCCTAAACTGAGTGCCCCAAACTGTGTGCCAATGTAGACTATACTACTGGTTCCCCCCAAACAAATAGGAATATACTGAATGAAGGGATTCCATGGTCATGTAGCCAGGAAGAAGCCTTATTTACATGAAAAGAACAGAAGATTTGTAAAGGAGTCCATTTATAAAGAACAAAACTGGTGGAAGAACATTCTTTTAGCAAATGAAAGCAAATTTAATGTTTTTGGACTGGATACTGGAAGGACTATGGTCTGGAGGAAATGGGAAAAAAAATGCACCTACTGAAAACATGGTGGTGGAAGTGTGATGGTCTGGGGTAGCATGGCAGCATCTGGAGTTGGAGGATTAGTTTTCGAGGGAAAAATGTGTAATATGGAATACTTGAACCTTCTGAAGGAGAACCTAAGCAGGAATGCAGGTAAAATTGGTATCAGTGCTAGTTTTAAGTTCTATGAAGATAATGACCCCAAACATAACTCCGGGATTGTCGAGGAATAGCTACTCTACAACTGTCCACATATCTTCAAAGGAGCTTTTGAAAAGGAGACTTACTGAAGAGTGGGCCAAAATTTGCTCTTAACCTTAAGCAGCATGTACAATCATCTGAGAGAGGTCATAAAACGCAGAAGAAACCAACAAGGTATTGAAACTTCCTTTTCGGTGCACAAGATAGCCTATTTTCCTTCAAGTGTCCCAATAATTATTTTGCACAGAAATATGTACCTTTTTATGTTTTTATATTTGTTGGCCTTAAAGATGTCAGAAAATAAATGTTATTTTGTATGTTTATTGTTTGAGAACACCTTGTTATGCATTATAAATAATTTATATGATTTCTGATTATGCATTATGATGTTATTGAGAAACGAACTGAGAGTTTCAAGCTGTCCCAATATTTTTTTTACTCACTCTACATGCTGGGAACAGAAAAAGCAAAAAATGCTTTGCCAATGAACTAACGTTTGTTAGCATAAAGTATGTAAAATTATTTCTAATATGAAAGTGACATGGATTGGATGGAGTAGAGCAGACAGTTTGATTTTATTCTGTCCTGTATTGAAGAATTAAATGAAAACAAAAATATATTTCCAATACAACTCTGTCAATACAGAAAGAGAGAGAGAGCTAAAATTGAAACAGATTATACAACATAGTAATTACATTGATCTATTATCAAAAACCCAGGAATAAATCCTTTGCCGCCTAAATGCTAAACTAATTATTTATGTTTAAGCTTTCACACAAAGCTGTATTTACATTCTGGACATTAATGAAAAGCAAAATTTAGCTCAATTTTATTATTGGAAAAAAGGTACTGATATTTAAGGAAGAGTAACAGACTTCATTTTAAAAATGCTATTAATATTTATGCATGATTAAATAGCATAACTATAAAATCAAACCTTTAATGCAGCAAAACTTCATTTCATTGACAGTTGAAAGTCATTGGATTTATCACTTCTACTATTATTTAAGAAATGCAACAACATTAAAATTTGTGCTTTAAATTGAAGCAAAGAATATTCTTATTGTGCTATCTTAATTCACATTACTTACTATGATCTTTCCATCCTACACAAAACTTTTTATTGCTTCAACACTGGGAACAGCTGAAGGTCAATACAAGTTGATATAAATTGTTAAGAGCAAAGCAAAATTCAGTGTAGCAACTACTGTTTATGATAATAATCTGAGTAACTGTTCCTAAACAACTTTTATAATCTTAAATAGTCAAGTGTATGCTTAATTTCAAACTATATTTCCTTTTTGATTTTTTTATGAAGCTAACAGTTACCTACTTAATGGTTGAGAAAAAGGAAGACTAACCTGGAAGTTCTGCTACATTGTCCAATATTTCAAACCCATGCATGTTAGTACTAACACCTCTCAGGCATTACTGACATGTTTCTCATTCTGGTTTCTGGTGAGACACTTATAAATATCTAAAGTAAAGAAACCAGCCTCAAATGATAATTTTCAATAGTAACATTAATCTTGTGTCAATAAAAGCAATGCTACAAAAGTATGTGTTTGTACAGTGGTTATTGTAAACCAAAATGCTGCCTCCTGAATAGCCAGGTTGCCAACATAGACAAGGTAAACATAACTAAAATGCCTACAAATTCTAGTAATAGATGTCATGTACTAACAAAAGCACTTATTTAAAATATTAAATTATAGAATCAATGGTACTTTGTATCACACTCCACTAATGTAATTAATCCTTAAAAATTTATGAAATCTTCATTAATGTCATTTACTCTCAAAACTTATTCCACACTGAATTTTTATGTATCCTTTAATAATAAACAGTGAAATCATATCCTTCTAACTTGAACAAAGCAACCTTGAACTTTCAAATGTCATTCAGAATGAATGTTCATTTGAATTTCTCATTCAAGTTCATTTTACTATTTATGGCACCTATTGAATCAGATACTTCTGATATTTCATCCTAAAGTTTTATTTTCAAATACTATGAATATAAATAAAAATTTTAAGTAAGATTCAATTCAAAAAGCATAATTTTAAAAAGCCAGACTTTTTTGAAAAACACAACAAAGAGTTTATAATATTAGGCTTGATTTGCCATTCCATTAAATAACTGCATAGTTTGGAATGATATTATTTATACATTAAATTATTATTTTGTTTTACTTATTGAGAGATTAATTATATGATCTCACAGTCAAAACAATAGCCTTGCAGAACCATTTCTATTCCAAATGGTCATCCTTTTGATATTTTGCATATTACTGCAGTTCTTGTACTATATTCACCAAATAAATGGAACTACAAATAACCAAATCATACATTGATACAAATACAAATTGCTTAACATCTCACATTTCATTTCTAACTGAGAGCAGATGGAAAAGCAGGAAAAGATGTGATTTCATCACTTAAACGTTAATTACAATGTAATAAGTGAAAAGCTATATATACAAAGAATTTTTTTTTAAAAAAAAAGAAGAGAGAGCAACAGGTCCAAATGAAGTATAGTAAGTTCATTTATGTACCTTAAAGCAATGGCAAATGTATGATTTAAGGTGCACTTTTAGGATGGTATGTCTGATTAGCATTCTATTCCCACCTGGAGGGGGGAATTTTTCTTTAAATAGAATTCCTCCCTTTCTCCATGGAGTTTGAAAGTATGAATCTAATATCTTTAAACCAGCAACTCTTGTATATATATATATTTTGCAAATCTCAGAAACAGCTCTAACAATTTGGATCAAATTTTGCATTAAATAATGTGGTTTTTTAAGTTTATCTATATAGGTATTTCCTGAAAAAAAAAAAAAAAGTTATTTTATACACCCAAAAAAAGGGGTTTTTATTTCCTCTTCTAAAATAAATTGTACGATTTTCTGTATGTTCGAAATAGAAGTACTATTTATTACATTCACACTGTTTTCTCCACTCACTCCTCTACAAAAAACTCATTCTGGCAGTTTGTCACAATAGCTCAGTGGTAGAGCAGCCGCCCGGTAAGCGGAAGGTCTGTAGTTCAAATCCCAGTTGTGGCATTGAATTTTTAAGTTCCAGTTCTACCTCTCAAACTTTGCTCACACACGGCTTGTGTGTTTAAAAACACCAACAGTAAGTTTGTTGGCATAAATAAATAATAATTACCATCTGAAGGTTATTTAATCCTGGGATATAAAGTACTTACAATAGTAAGTCACCATTGAGGTAATTTGTCTCTGATGTGAGACTGCCTTTGTGGTTACTATCAACTGCCACAAGAGAATGGAAGAAGCTTGGTTCCTAAGGTCTCTTTTTATCATACAATACTGGTACTACAAATCATAAAATGAGGAGTTGATAAAGCCGAGGTGGGAAACACTGATACCATCTTTGTACTTCTTCATTCAGAGTAGTGATGATAAGACCAGCAAAATGATTAACGGTAATTTATAAATTTCTAAAATAATTTTTTTGTTTTAAATTACAACAATGAATTTAATAACTGATGGGTAGAAGAATGAAAAGTTGCTATAAAAGCTAAGGCAGGATGGTTCTTGTCTGATAAGTCAACAACCCTAAACAAGTAGTTCATACTGAAATAACACTTTTTTTATCTGCAAAGTCACAAAGATATGTATGAAGGCAGAAGTGTCCCATTATTTTCTGATAATATAAGAACATATGGAATGCATGAGAATGAGAAAATGACCAATTATATGATCTGTTTTAGACCTTATATGTGATACGTTTTTTCCCGCTTTCTTCATCCATATTTATGATAGGAGTGCTACATATCTGAATGTTGTTAGAATGCAAATTTCCTCCAGACTATGGACATCAATTATATACAATAAAACGTTATATGTCTGGTAACCGAGAAGCTCTAATTAACAATACAACCTGTTACACAATTGTTCAGGAACAGAAACACAAACCAGAACAAACTAAGCTAAGCACAAAGTTTTAAATGTGAGCTTGCACAATTAGCATGAGAACCCGGGAATTGGAGGCGGCACTGAACTGAGTGAGGACTGATGCACCCTCTGCCAATTACACATAAATGACTGGCAAGTTAAGGTACAGAACACTTACTACTGTACTAAACTTACATTAGGCTTACCTGCAGCACTACAGATGTTGAAATTGATGACCTTCAACATGAACACATTCCCTATGTCTCCGAAAAAAATTCTGGTTTACTCGCAAAAGTTCACGTTGACTGATTGCCCATGTTCCTCTCATGATTTAGGCCTTCAAGTTTGTAACATGTCAGGGTTAGCTATATACTTTATTCTTTAACGTTCCCCATAAAAATCGATCCCAGACTGCCAATTCGGCTTTCGAGGAAAAAGAAGCATCCTACAAGCTGTGAAAGTTCTACAAGAAGAAGAGCAAATACCACGTTGTCTTCGTCGACTATAGGAAAGCGTTCGACTCAATCAACCGGGATACCCTCATAAATAAATTAACAGAGATGCTGGGAGACACACATCCCCTAGCCAGAATGATTGAGGCAATTCTGGCATATAACTATATTATTATCAATGACGGCGCAGCCGAAAAGATCAAACAGACAAATGGCGTACTGCAGGGCGACCCCATGAGCCCCCTGCTGTTTAATATCTTAACGGCAGACATCATAGAAATTGTTAAGGACCTCCCCACAGTGAAGCTAATAATGTATACAGATGACATGGCTCTAGGGTCACACTGCAAGAGTGATCTACAAGCAGCACTCGAGAAGCTCGAACAGTGGGCCAAAAAAAATAGCTTCGAGATCAACAAAGAAAAAACAGTACATATGGTTTTCAGAAAGGGAGGAAAACCAAGTAAAGATGACAAACTTACCCTGCAAGGAGAAAACCTGACGACTGTAAACAACTTCCGATACCTAGGAGTAAGCCTATAACCGACCATGACTTCCTACAGCATCCACATCCAGGAAAGAGCAATGGCAGCCATGAAAGCTATAAACAGAATTCCTAACATCAACAAACTCTCCTTGACCACAGCAATGTCACTATTCCATGCAGTCATAACACCGATAGCCTCCTATGGAATAGAATTAACATGGGAGAAGCTGACGAGCAGTGACCTCGCAAGGCTTGAGAACGTGAAGGCAAGATTCCTGAAGAGGCAGAATTCACAACAGTGTGCGTTGTAGCTAATTGTGCTGGAACCAACCACACAATCTTTCATTTCTTGTCAGTTGCAGGAAAAAATATTCATAGAATTTTCGTAAATGAGTGAACCAACTGTTGTGTCATAATATATGGGACGGATAATTCTAAGCACACTCACTCTGCATTGAATCCACAACTTTTGTAGTGTTGTGAAGAACTTCATGAATAATATGGGGATTTTTGGTAAACCAGAATTTAATGTGAGCAAGTACAATAGTTAGTGTTCCACACCCATGACTTATCGGTTGTTTGCGTGTAACTCTGGCAGAGAGCACGCTGATCCTCGCAAGGTCCAGTGCCATCGTTTGGTGGTCCAGCTGATCCACAAATGCACTACATACGTGAAGTCTAGTTTCTAAGTATTTATGTATATTTATTGATTTAAATTCACAACTATTGAATTGAGGTACTTTCTCTGGTCATTCTGACTGATTCTACAAGGCATATTCACCTTTCTGTTCTGGTTCCCAATTCTGTTTCCATTCCCACACAATTGTCTATTTGGCTCATTATATTACACATTCTAATACTGCTTTACATGCTCGTCACTAGAAACTTTTTGTACTTAAATTTGTTAAAAAACTATATCAAAGCTAGTACTATATACAAACAATAAAACTCCCAACAAAGCTCTTACAAACAAGGTAAATATACAAATAACAAAACACCAGAACACATTTCTAAATGTGAAGCATAAGATTAAAAGTTATAACAGCAAAATGAGGCAAGTGTTTAGTAAAATGTGCCAGTTTAAGCCAGAATACAATTGCTGCACAAACGTTACATGTTTTACACCTAAAAGATAGCAACTGCTTATAAACTACTGGTTACTTCATGACTTCAAGAATTAATGCAAAGGCAAAAAGGGTACTTCAGTAAAAAATTAATTAAAAATGAAAACATAAAAGTGGAATGTTTTCTTACAAGCTGAGTAAATTGATTCATGTCCAGCATATTTCTTAGGTCACATTATATGATGTTAATCAAGTAACTAAATGCAAGTTGTCATGTTTTATTTGAAGGCATCAATATATCATTCATTAACAAATGAGAAGGTGCCTTGAACAAGAGAGTTATGCTCATGCTTTTATTCTTTGCATCCGTGTATACTTTACAAAATAATTCACTTTCAAAGATAGCACTGTTAAAGCTAATGCAACACTTAGCTGTTTTAACTCTTTCACCATTATTCATTTATGTCTGTGCCACAATAGTTTGCCCATAAATGTCAAAACCACAATTGATTTAAGTTTGAAAGTTTATCACTTTCAAGTATTCTGAGTGAAACAAAAACCAATAAGAACTGCAATAATCAGTTAGGAAATGCACGCTGTATGTATGTAGAGATAAAATGTATTTTTAACAGATATTCTATATACTTTTTCACTGCATATTATTCTTTAATCAGCAAACATGAGAAATAAGGAAGCCATTTAGTTATAGCTTTTTTCTTGGATTAATTTTCATCGAAGTTAACAAAATAATATTGACTGGATTTGGTAATTTCCCATAAACTGTATGAACATAATGGATTATTGAGTTATTAGTGAAGTTCTGTTTCATTGAGGGGAACAAAATAATTACCTTTCAGCAACATTAAATTCCTAGAACTCTGTCTAAAAATTAGCTTTTGCTATGGGAGATTATGATCATGCAATCAATCTTTTTCAATTAACATATTTTTTAAACTAATACCTGGTGATAAAACAATAATTAAATTACTAAATTTTTCCTTTCCTGCCACCATCAACCCTGAAAGAAGCTCATTGCTTGCAATCAAACCTGCATTAGCCACAAGAGCTCTTACAAGAATTACTGTACCAAAATGAAGCAGAAAACATGAAGAGCTAGACTTTGCAGTAGATCAACAACTCCCATGTCCACATTGTGAAATGAATGATGTTTAAATAAAACAGCAAAATTGCATAAAATATTATACCTGAGGGAGGATAACTGATGACAGTTATTACACTATTCCACCAGATACACAGTTAACTCCAAGCTAAATCCAACAAATTAAAACAAGTTTTTACAGCTTCCGACTACAAACTGAGCTTGCCAGAACAAATTCATTTGCAATATATAGAAAGCAGTGCAAAGTGCTTGATGGTTTTATCCTTAATGGTGGAAGGGTTAAAACAGCAATGGTGCAAGTTATACCGATCTTATGTGTTGGATATGTACAATCTAGACTGAGTTGAGTAATATGCATTATTTCAATAGGGAAAACACTCACATGATGGGTAGTGGTTATTTAATGTCTTTTCTTACTTTAAAAATAAATGCTGAAAAATCTTGCATTAGTGTCTGAAAATTAATCTGCCTCTGAAACACAAGCACCTACATACATTACTGAATCTTAAACGCAGATGTTATACAAAATAATAGAACATGCAAATGCAACTCATGAACCCATCCTGGATGTTTGATCTTGATCTACAAGACTTTAACTTCAATCTAATGTTGAATACTTTGGTATGTGTACCTTTGCATAATCTATTTCGGCTTAAAGGGGGATGGAGAAGTATTCTGCAAGTTTGTACACTTTGAATGATCTTAAGTAATGCTATTTGTAGCGTTATATCTTACGTTTTATTAGCACTTCAGAAAGCTAGTAATTGTCAATGAAATAATACTGCATATGGTCTCTTTCTTTAAGGTAACGTTCATAATAAATATTGCAGCACTTCAATTTGATCCTGTTCCATGCCTTGCATTCACTGCACCTGTAATCATTTATGCAATTTGCAATTATTGTTTTAATTAATTTATCATAACCTTTCTCAAATTCTCTTATTGAATATTATGCGCAAATGTAAACTCTTTGAAAAATAATCGGATGTTAACATCCAGAAAAGTGTTCTGGTGACATTTCCCCATTTATCATCACAGTTAACATGAAACAAGAAAAGCGCAAAATACTAAAATCAGGATATGATTCATAAAACTTGCAGTATGCAAGCTGAACCAACATGAGTACATAATTAGCATCACGCAGTTCAATTCACAGTGTAAGAATAACATCAACAACCTTTACATATTAATTCATATATGAGGAGACAGCAATAGGAGGAAGATAGGCAGGGGAAGAAGGGAAACAGTATTATTGTCTTAGCTGCCGTGTGTATACCTACTATTAGAAGACCCTCATAAGGTAGATATTCCCTTGACTGGCAAGAATCACCTTTAGGATCTTTTAATACCAAGCAATGTCTCTGCAACTCCAAGGAAATAGACCATTTGAGCGATACCAAACAATGGTGCTATGACAATCATTCGGACACCTGCTCCTCGGAAGAACACAGTGATGCCCTCATTCTTTAGCAGTTTGCTGCAATTTGATAAAATTATCATTAATCACTATTACAGGGTACAATTGCACACAGCTTTTAACATACAGAGAGATTTCTATGACTTACATGAAAGCATCTCCTATTCCTGAGTATGACATTTCTCCTTCTGCTCTCTTTAACAGCTGTAAGCGTGTTTTGACTACATCAAAGGGGTTAACTATAAATGCTGCACTGGCACCTGCACCAATGCCTGCCAGTAATGAACACCAGAACACAGCTTCACCTGCAAAAGTGGTAGGTAGTACTTATTAATGTGTGTTTATTATCTTATGTAGTGCCTTTAGTTTGCCTTCTAAATTATGCAATGTTATAACAGTTTTTCCTCAGTTCATACAATGTGTGACAAATAATGAGACTCACATCAGAAATGTGATTTATTTTAAACGAAGTTACCACTAACTTTTATCCCATTGAACATACTCCCATCCCCTATCTATATACCCCTACATTGTCTTCCATTGCTCAAAGCAATGCTGTAGGTCATTCATTGTCACCCTCTTCAACAACTCTGCCGTTTTTGCTTTTACCTTTTTCACACTCAGAAAATGTGTTCCCTCAATACACTTTTCATTTTTGGGAACAGATAAAAGTCACAGAGAGTTAGATCTGGTAAATATGGAGGATGTTCAAGCACAGGAATGCGCTTGTTCACTAAAAACTGTTTCACAGATATGGCATTGTGTCCTGCCACACTGTCCTGCTGCAGAATACATGTATCTTCTTCCACAAATTCGGTCTTTTCTTCTTTACTGTTTCCCTCAGCTTGATTAGGACTTCTTTATAGTATTTCTGATTAACAGTTTGCTCAGACGTCAGTCTTTTTGCTCAATTTCATTTTCTGAACATTTGCTTCACTTCTTGAACTCATACTACCAGCACATTCTTCATTTTCAACCTCTTCCCAACCTTCTGTGAAAACTGTGTCATTCAAACATTCGTGCACATGACATAGCTTATCACCAAACACTTCCTTTAGCAGATGAAAACATTCTGTTGGCGACTTTTTTAATTTCACGAGGAATTTGAGGTTGATGCGCTGTTCAATTTTTAAGTTCAGCATGGTCATGGCACTACTGCAAAATGTCCTCTACAACCAAGGCTCAAAAGCAAGCTTAAGCAGACAGAAGCACAAAACAATGGTGGTTGGTCTTGAAGGTTCAAAATCAACTGCATTCCAATACCAACCTTCCATCAAACGGCTGCACGATAGGAGCTGCATAGTCTCGTTATTTAATTGCCATGGCTCGTACAATCTCTTGACTCATAGAATTCAACTTGATGTAAATACATGACAACATTAACTGGCTCAAGATATGTGAGAAACCAAAGCACAGCATAACATGCAGTACCTTATATATCATAATTATTTGTGGATTTTCAAGAAGTTTGTTAATCACTTTAATAATATAAAATGTTAAATAATTGTAGTTGTTTTCTAATACCTGAGGGTTGACAATGAAGTGATTAGTCTTCTTACACTTCAATATTTTTCATAATCATTTTATATATTGAGAACTGGTGGACTTTGTTGAAGATGATTATAGCCCATTTCTTCATTTATAGCGCATAGTGAACAAATTTGGGACTTATATATTCTGATTTTATGTATAAGTTTAGCCATACAAACATGGCCTGTTAATAATCGAAAGACTGCAACTTAATGTTAAATAAAGCGCATTAGTAGATCAGATAAACAGCCTCGCGGCAGCACTGGACTGAGTAAAGGACTGGTGCACCCTCCACCAGAGTTTACGTATAAATGACCAGCAAGTCTTGAGTATGGAACTGTACTAATCACTGCACTAACTTACTTTAAGCTTATCTGCATCACAACAGATATTGAAAGTAATGAATGACCTTCAATACTAGCAAATTCCCTATATCTCTGAAAACAATTCTGGTTTACTGAAAATCTCCATAATATTTATGAAATTTTTTACCACACTGCAAACGTTGCAGTTTTCTGCACAGCAAGTGTGCATAGAATTATCGGTCCCATATTTTACAACACAACAGGTGATTCACACATTTATGTAAATTGTATTTTAAGTAATTTTTTTTCTGAAACTAACAAGAAATGAAAGATTATGTGGTTGGTTTCAGCAGATCAGATTCAGCTATAGCGTACACTACTGCAAATTCTATACAAGAATTGGGAAGTGTGTATGGTGACAGAATAATTAGTCGAGGATTGTAGCTACTTCATTCCCCTGACCTATCTCCATACAATTTTTATTTATGGGGAATGCTAAAAAATGAAGTGTAAGTATCAAATTTGCCAAATGTGCTATTCAGAGGATGGATAATGAATGCCAACATTAAGCAAAGCCTTACATTCTTCAATAATCCTGTGTTGCTTATTTCAAGTAATCCACCTTTCATAAATGTTTACCAGAAATTGAATATAAGTTTGTGAAAAGAAATAAAGTGAATTATATAAAGCTGATGATGAGGTGAATATTATGAACATAGAGGATACCATGTGATGAAGACCCAGATTTTACACCTCCTGGCAAGTAATGCGGCTAGAGATTAACACAAGTTTTATTTTAACTGTCCTGTGTTTAAAAGCTATAAACTTATTTGTCAACTATTATTTATTTATGCCAACAAACTTACTGTTGGTGTTTTTAAACACACAAACCATGTGTGAGCAATGTTTGAGAGGTAGAATTGGAACTGAAAAGTCCAATGCCATAGCTGGGATTTGAACCACATACCCTCCGATAAAAAAAAAAAAAAAAAAAAAAAAAAAAAAAAGAAAAAACCTGCCAGAATGGCATTGAATTCTCAATGGAGGGTCTGTGGTTCAAATTCCAGCTGTGGCTTGAATTTTTCAGTTCCAATTCTACCTCTCAAATTACTTGTCAACATTTAAAAACACTTTTGCTCCACTCACTTAAAAAAAATCTTTCAGGATTATTAAAATACGAATTTTGAGTTCATTAATAACACTAAACAACACTCACTTTTAATTTTCCCGGTACATGTTTCAGAGGCTAGTTTTCCTTTATTATCAACCAGACATTGACTGAACTGTAGAGGCTGGTTCACAGGGCCAGTAACTCCTGTAGACTGCTCTAGTGCTGGTCTTAGGAACTTGTATAATGGATCGCCTTGTGGTATATCAAAATTGAAAACTCTGTCTTTGTTTTTCCAGATGAAGATCTGTACCCACGTTGACAATTCTTGGTTTCCTGATATGTGTTTTAATAAATTTGGATCCTGATTAATGTTGTGATTTTCTTTCCAAAAATGGGTGGTAACTGCTGATTTTTCTAAATGTTTGTTTTATACATCTGAAATGTTTCTTTGTTCTCGTTTCCAAATTCCTATTTTAGTTTTTCCTATATACACTTGGTGTAAAACACAAAGCCTCTACAGTTCAGTTGATGTTGGTTGATAATGGAGGAAAGCTAACCTCTGAAATATGTACTAGGAAAGTTTAAAAGTGAGCATCTTTTTATAAGCTAGTGATACCGAAATTTAGATTTCCAATCGAATGGGCTTGATAAAGACACGTTTTAATTTAATTGCCGGATGTGAAATTTACGATAAGTGTTGAGTAATAACATAAATAGATAATAGAGCAGGAAGTGTTGTAAGGTGAACAAGATATGAGTAAATAATAGTCGTTAAATTTGTAGGATAAACACATTATTGGTTTGAAATTAACGAGTCATGACGTCATACCCTATAGTTCGAAATCAGTAAAAAGTCAGGTCGACCAACCTTAAAAGTCGTGCGATATATTTAATAAAATATAAAGTAAACATCGTTTAATCCTAAAAAGGTAATTATATATTCGAAATTCATAAAAGAACATGTTATAATAGAAAGGGACATTTCTAAATTGCGGGAAAAGGAAATAGCATTTTGGATACGAGGCTTTCTTGGATGACGTCATGACATTCAAAATTGAAGGGAACGGTTTCTTAGCGTGGGTAAGAGAGAAAGCGTCACTGCCCAGACCAGTACGGCAGGTTGTGCTGTGCGGACGTGAGTGCGATTCCTCTACATATACAATCGGCATAGCTCCCGAAAATATCTAAGATGCAATAAATAATATGCAAAAGTTTTCCTTGGGTTGTCCATCACACCTACGCAGACCCGAGATAAAAGTAAGAGATCTCAAGCTGACTAGCCGGAGCGAACCATATCAAAGGGCAACACCACGTCACCAACGACATTTAAGCATCAACGGGCGACAACGAGAACCGAAGAACAACTTATAGCTTCAAATGGCGACCCAACATGTGGCGTCGAAAGAATGGACCAACCCCAAGACGACCAAGCCAGTATAGAACCAGCAAACAAGAAGGTGACCCAACGTGTAGCGTCGAGAGAAGAGACCAACCCCAAGACGACCAGGCCAGCATCGAGCCAGCAGACAAGAAGGTGCCCAGCGTGTGAACATCTGTGAAACGTGTAGTGAACAAGTTTAAGTGCGTGAAATATTGGTGAGTAGAAAAACACGTGTAAATAGTTTAGAAATGGAAGACAGTGATAGCGATTTTCTAGGTTTTGAGAGTCCGGAAATTGAGAAAAGTGTAGTTAGGATGGAAGAATTTAATCAGAATGTAATTGGTAGCAGAATATGCCAAGAAGTAGAAGATCAGAACGTTAGAGAAACACCTAGAGGTAGTTCAGAAATGTTTAGTAGTAATTCAGAAAGGCCAGCAATTATGTCAGAAATAGAGAATATGTTTCAAAAGATAATGAAAAAGATGAGTACAGAGTTAAGTCAAAAGATAGATGAAACTAGTAAAGAATTAAGAACAGTGAAAAAGATGAATACAGAGTTAAGTCAAAAGATAGATGAAAATAGTAAAGAATTAAGAACAGTGAAAAAGATGAGTACAGAGTTAAGTCAAAAGATAGATGAAACTAGTATAGAGTTAGGACAGAAACTAGAGAAGGGACAACAGGAATTGGGAATGCAATTGGAAAATCAGAAGAGAGCTTTCGAAACCTTTAGGGAAGAAGTTAGGGAGGAAATTAATAAAGTCAGTAGTGAAGTAAAAGAAAATAGAGAACAGGTTAAGGGAGAATTAGAGACAATAAGGCAAGAAGTAAATAATTCTGAAAAGAAATTAGGTCAACAAGTGAGTGAAAAATTAGATAAAGAAAGGGAAAAAGTAACATATAGATTAGACAAACAAAGGGAAGAAATTAGAGAAGAGTTACCGGGGGGTAAAGTTAGAATAGAAAGATCTGATGTAGAAAGTGAAAGGCAGGCTAGAAATTTGGAGGATGTTACAGACCAAATAAAAGGAGTAGTAACAGAAATTACTCAGGTAAAAGAGGCCTTAGAAAATTTGAAATTAAATGAAAATGCATGTAATCACAACAATCTTAGTAATGAAGTTGCAAGAAACGAGGCAATACCAGGTGTATCAGCTGACATTTCGATGCAAAATAGGGGTAACAGTAATTCCCATTCTGATCTCGGAAATAGCTCAGGGATAGGTGACAATTCAAATTTACATTGGCCTAACCATGTCTTAAATGAAATGACACCTCCAGTTTTTGAAAATGAAGATTCAGATGATCCTAAAGCCTTTTTAGAAGGGTTACAAGAGTACTTCACGGTGAAACGTATACCAGAGGAGTACAAGATGGTGATAGTAAGAAAATGCCTAAAGGGTAATGCTGCTAATTGGCTAGGCCTTTCTATGGGTAACAATAATGATTACAGGACCTTTAGGAACATCTTTTTAACCAGATATTGGGGAGCTAGTAGGCAGGCTAATATTAGAGTTGAATTAAGCAATGGAAAGTTTAATCCTAGATCGGAGGAATCGATGGTCAACTATTTTATGAGAATAGCGAGAAAATCGAAGATGTTGGATCCTCCCTTAGATGAAAAAGATCTAATAAATATAGTTACTCCACATTTTCCGGAAACGCTTCAACACTACCTAATCATAGCCCGACCCGATAGCATTGCAGCTATGATCGAATTATTATCAGCCTTAAAAGTCAATAAGCCAAAACACGCATTTGGAAATAAATATGAAGAAAAAGAAACTGTAAATTCTTTCGGGCAAGGGGCACAGTATTATCAGAATAGAAGTGAGATTAGGGAAAGATATAAAGGACCGGTACCAAGGATGGAATCATTCCGGTGGGAAAATCAAGGTAGATATAACCAGGAAGGGCATCACCAAAATAGAAATGGTAATCTAAGGGGAAGAAATATAAGGGTGAATTATATGAATACAAATAGATTTGATCGAGGTAGACGGGGACGTTATTTTGGACATAGTGGAAATTCAAATGATGGGTATTGGACAAACAGAGATAATGAGTTTAGACTGAGGTCACCAAGACAGGGAGAAAGGTATTCTAATGGACGAAATTCCCCCGAAAATGCGGAAATGGTTGAGGCCATTAACACGGTCAAAAACATGGTAGGAAGTAACCCCGATTTAATGCAGGAAAACAGAAGTAACAATTCGGGAAATAGTACAGGAGCAATACCTAAAAATCAGGGAAACGCCAGACCCGGTCAAACGCGCCTTCAGTGAGAACTGGGTACCCTAGTAATGATTGTGATAAGTACTCGGAAATAAATAGTCCTGGAAGGCAAATGATGATACAAAAGAAAAGAGAATGTAAAAATAGAATCGACGAAAACGAAAAAGTAGGAGATCCACCTAAAATCAAAATTGGAGTAAATGGAAAACAATACAATGCAATTATAGATACGGGATCAAATAGCACAGTATGCTCACAAAATTTTTATGATAATTTACAAAGTAATGGTTTTAAAGTAATGTCTTTACCAGTTAATGGGATATATTGCTCGCTAGCTGTGGGAAAACGAAAAGAGAGAGTAAAATTTCAAGCAATGATAAATATTGAAATAAATGGGAGAATACTAGGAATTTTATTTCTGATTGTAGGAAGACTTGTTACAGATATTATAATAGGTTGTGATTGTCTTTATGCCTGGGAAGCTGTGGTGAATTTTAAAAACATGATTCTAAAAATGAAAGTTGAAGATGAGACCATTATAGTGCCTTTTGTGGAAGATAGTAGTTCAGAAACTATTGTACGAGAAAAAGAGGAAAAAGAAATCCAAGGGGATACATTCTTTGTAGAATGTGTTAAAGTAGGAGCTATGGAATTAACTGAAGTAAATGTCAAAGAGTACAGTGTCGATAATAAAGAAAATGTAGAATGGGATAAAAATGATTTCATAGACAATTTGAGGTTTTCTGACGCAACTAGGTACTATGATAGGGAGAGTAGTGAAGACTTAGAAGAATTGTTGAGGGAAAAAGTAACTCAGGCTGATCAACTAAATGAACAACAGAGGGATAAACTGTTTGAAATATTAATCCGAAATAAAGAAGTATTCTCTGAGAAACCTGGTAAATGTAATATTTATACTCATTCGTTTGAGATGATACCTATCAAACCTTTTACACATAAAGCGAGAGCTATCCCAAATACAATAAGAGAAGAGGTAGATGCAGTTATAAAGTCAATGTTAGAAGATGAGGTTATTGAAATTTCGAATTCAGAATTTGTGAATCCCCTATGTATTGTAAATAAGGCTAATGGAAAGATTAGGGTGACATTAGACGCGAGAAAACTAAATTATTGTTCCTCATACTTTCCATCAGGGAATCCAACAGAACGTGTCCTCCGAGATATAGGAATTTATTTACGTGTACTTACACATCATAATCACAAGGATTTGGTGAAATATTGTCCATTGATAGAAAAGATTATCAATCACACCATTAATGTAACTACTGGGTTTGCACCAATAAAATTAATGTTAGGAATTGAACCAGAACCAATATTGATCGGGGTACCAAAAACACTGAAAATTAATGACATTCAGTTAAGTGAAGAAGAAAGAGCGAAAATTGCTTTTGAACGAATCAAGAAAAAGGCAGAGAAGCGAAAATTAAAGAAAAAGAGTAGAAAACATAAATGGGAACCTAAGATAGGCGATTGGGTACTAGTTAAAGACCATAAGTTATCAAGTGCCTTGCGAGGTAGGAACAAAAGGATGGAATTGTTATATAAAGGTCCTGCAGAAATTATATCCAAATTTGGTTATCATACCTATGAATTAAAAGATGTTAAAAATGAAAAATGTCTGGGAAGATGGCATAAACAACTCCTTCGACCATACAAGAAACCGTGTGGTGCCTTGGAACCTTGATTTAATGTAAAAAAAAAAATTGGAAGTGTCATTTGTCTATTGGTGCCCAATCAGCTTTGAGATAAAATGTAAATGTTAGCTTACTTGAAAATCATATATTGGTCAGGTACTTACATATTCATGAAAAATGCAGAATGTGAATTGCTATCTACTACAAAGAGCTTAAAAATATATTGTATAGAGCTCACAATAACAGCTTCAGAAAGATTGTTAAATTGTTCATCTCCGCATAGAGAGAAAACAGAATATTTACTTTGTAAACATTTGTTAAAATATTTAGATGTATAGATAGTTATCACAGCAAGACAAAGAAAGAACTTGTCTGAAGAGTGTAATGGATTTATATAAATATATGTACATTTTAGTGCTTAAAGGATCTAGTACAGATATGTGTTACAATAACAAAAGTGAAAAATCACAGTGCAAGTGATAGTGAGAGCGAAGTGAGCAAACATGAACTAAAAGAAGGAAGTATAAAGAAAGACTCTTGAAATTTAACCTTTATATAAAAGCTTCACAGAAGAAACCATAACATATTGTAATTAGTATTTAAGGATTAATGTTTAGTCAAGTGTACAATTGTTTGTCATGTTAAAAAGATTAATGAGAAAATGTGTTAATAACCAATTTCAAAACAGTGTAATTGAAAATTGTATATAATGGGAGTGTTGCCGATTATTCAAAATACAGGAGTAATTTTTAATTTTTCTTTCGGGCAAGACATTTACATTATTTTATTATGAAATAATAAAATAATATAAATGGGGGCATTTGATACCGAAATTTAGATTTCCAATCGAATGGGCTTGATAAAGACACGTTTTAATTTAATTGCCGGATGTGAAATTTACGATAAGTGTTGAGTAATAACATAAATAGATAATAGAGCAGGAAGTGTTGTAAGGTGAACAAGATATGAGTAAATAATAGTCGTTAAATTTGTAGGATAAACACATTATTGGTTTGAAATTAACGAGTCATGACGTCATACCCTATAGTTCGAAATCAGTAAAAAGTCAGGTCGACCAACCTTAAAAGTCGCGCGATATATTTAATAAAATATAAAGTAAACATTGTTTAATCCTAAAAAGGTAATTATATATTCGAAATTCATAAAAGAACATGTTATAATAGAAAGGGACATTCCTAAATTGCGGGAAAAGGAAATAGCATTTTGGATACGAGGCTTTCTTGGATGACGTCATGACATTCAAAATTGAAGGGAACGGTTTCTTAGCGTGGGTAAGAGAGAAAGCGTCACTGCCCAGACCAGTACGGCAGGTTGTGCTGTGCGGACGTGAGTGCGATTCCTCTACATATACAATCGGCATAGCTCCCGAAAATATCTAAGATGCAATAAATAATATGCAAAAGTTTTCCTTGGGTTGTCCATCACACCTACGCAGACCCGAGATAAAAGTAAGAGATCTCAAGCTGACTAGCCGGAGCGAACCACATCAAAGGGCAACACCACGTCACCAACGACATTTAAGCATCAACGGGCGACAACGAGAACCGAAGAACGACATATAGCTTCACTAGTAACAGTGATGTGAATTTAAATTATAATGAAAACTAATTATATTATGTATAATAATCTAATTATTATTAGATTATTATTAAAAACCAATCTTACAGATTGGTTTTTAATCCATTATCAGAAGAAGAATACAAAAAAGATACAAACACATAGCCACCACAGCAATTAATAATGGATTCAACAAACAAGTCATTGATAACAAAATAGCACAATTCAAAAAACAGAAACACTTAAAAGAGATCACTAAACTCTCAACAAAAAAACAATAAGATTTTCAAAAAATTCAGTTACCATCCAAGTAAGCACTGCAAATTCCACAACATCTTCAAAAAATACATTATCTTGGCCCCGCAAAATAATTTCACCATAAAGAAATTACTGTGCAACAAGTCAAAGGACCAAATACCACAGAACAAAAAAGCAGGAATCTATCAAATCAGTTGCCCATACTGTGACCAGATTTACATAGGAAAAACCAAGAGGAATTTAGAAACCAGGTTAAAAGAACATATGAGATGCATCAAATACAAACAAATGGATAAATCTGCAGTTGAACACCATTTTTCGACATCCACCACAACATTATGCCGAACATAAAACTTTTAAAAACTACAAAACACGCTGCAGAGTTGGATACTTGGGAAAAAATTCATATAATAAAAAACAAGCTCCATGTAATGAACTTTGATTTGGCTCCACAAAACCCTTTATAGAAGTTTATTGGCTCACTGCTAGATGTCTTCTCAACCAACCATACATCAAACAATGTTAGTCACTGTTAGCGGACAACAGATACTTTATGCTGATGACACCTCCATTATTTTGAATGGTACAGATATTCAAAATTTAAAGACAAACCTTAACCAGGCTGTAAAACAATTGGAAGCATGGTTTACTTGCAACGGATTAAAACTCAATAAAACAAAAACAGAAATCCTGCAATTCAAAACCACGGCAGTGAATAATACACAAACAAATTCGTTAACTTCAGCCTCCTCAAAAGAAGTAAAACTATTAGGATTATTTATAGACGAGCGGCTCAAATGGACCAATCACTTAAACTACATAGAAAAAAAGTTGAACATTGCCTGTTTCCACATGTCCTGCTTGGCCCAAGTTACAAACCTAAATACTGGAAAAACCATATATTTCAGTTTCTTTCACTCAATTCTCTCATATGGAATAACTATATGGGGTAATGCTACAGGTTGGGAGAGAATCTTTAAAATCCAAAAAAAAGTTATTCGCATACTGACCCACTCAAGTTATAGAGTTTCTTGCAGGCCACTATTCAAAACATTAGAAATCCTGACACAACCCAGCCTATATATGTATAATCTAATTATACACGTGCACAATAACCATGACAGATATATAGCAAATCAGCACCAGCATGAACACAACACAAGGCGAAAAGGAGAAATGAAATACCCAGCGCATAGGCTTGCACTCTATGAAAAAAGTCCACAATATATGGGGTGTAAAATATATAATAAATTGCCACAAAGGATTAGGAAAATCCCAAATCCAAACCTCTTTAAAAAAACAGTCAAGAGTTTGTTTGCCAGCAAGGCATACTACTCTGTTACAGAATACATGGAAGATGTACGGTGACCTCAATTTTAGGTGTCTTAACAAATCATTACTGTACATTTTTTCTCTTGAGTCTTTATTTTTCCAACCTCTCCATTTCTCTAATTTCTCTATAAAATCTTAAACCCTAACATGCTGACCTGTCATGCCATGTAATACGTCCTCTGATTGGTAATCAGAGGATATGGTCGGTGAATTTACTTTGATAATTCTCCCGGTCAGGTCGGTGAGACCCGTAAACCAACGACAGGTGTGGTCCTCCAGACATTCTGGGGTTTGTGAGAGAGTGATGTGATCACCAAAACATAAAAATATGGTGCTCTCTAAAAAGCGGTTACTATTACTGCTAAGTCTCTTCAGTATTTATGTTGAAAAATACTGGACAGCAAGAGGATTAATGACTTCACTGTCAGAAATCCAGCATTAGCTAACAACAACAACATTTTTTCTCTTTTACCTTTCTTTTATATTTCTATACTCGTGTTTGTAAATATTGTAGACTTATTTTAATGTAATTATAGTGTATTGACGAGTCACCAATTTACGAGCACCTGCTCACCCATGTAAGTGTAATGTGACGAATAAAGTATAAGTATAAATGTCAACAAGAACCAGTTGTTTAATTCTGATGATGGGAGCAAGTTGGACTCTTGAAACCGGTCAAGTTTAATTATATGTAAGTGATGTTTTGTGTTTCAATCCGACTCAGTTTTCATTATAATTTGAAAGTGAGTGTTGTTTAGTGTTATTAATCAACTCAAAATTCATATTTTAATGTGATCCAACAATACCGTCATCAACTTCCAGTACTTCAGGACTAGTTTCAGAGAGGGTCCTCACCATCATCAGCTGGTCGGTCGACTGCTTTCCTTGTCAGACACTGTCTTCCTTTTCGCTCATTGAGTGGTTTGCTTTATTCCTAATGATTATTCATAAAATGTTGTCTATTGGTGGTACTTCAAAATTCATTACTTGATTCCTATTCTTGATGATGTCAATATTCTCCCACACTACTAATTGCCAATGATCCTTTGCCAGTTTTAAAAGTTTAATTTCTTGGCTAATATTGTGGTTGCATGACAAAAACAGTGTGCTATTGCTGATTTATTTGCTTGTATTTTATATTTCTGAAGTGTTCCTTCAATCTAGTTTGCAAGTTCTTCTTAGTTTTGCCAATATATGTTTTATGACAATCTTCACAATTACTGCAGTAAATTCCAATATGCACTCTTCACACTTAAACCTTTAATAACAATTTTACTTTTTCTCCATGACATGGTAACACATTGGTGAAACATTTAATTACTAATTACACAATAAAGACATTTGTAGAATTTTCCTCCCTGTTATTAGATTTGTTTGCTATTTATTTCTGTTTACTAGTCATCCAGTTTCTAATCGATGGCAGTTGAATTGCATCATCAAAAATTCTGAAACAATATATATGCTAGGAATACTGAATTAGAATTATCTGACAAAAAATATGACAGAAAAATTTAATCTAACATACATTTAGCTTTAAAAAAATTTGGTATTCTCCCTCCCTCCCTCTCTCTCTGTATGCAATATATAAGGTAAGTAATCACCATGCGCACACATTTATAAATAACTAGATGACCCAGTGAACTTCGTACCACCTAAAATTAATTTGATTGTAACCCTTCATAAGTGATTATCACAGGCTCTCAAATTTGTTGAACTTGCTTGAGAACTTTACAACACTAATTCTCAAACCAATTTGACTTTCACTAAAATACATTTTGCTGTTATGTTTAAGCCTGCCTTATTCTTTGAGTCTCGCTAAAACAAAATTGAATGGTTTTTGTTTATTTCTGAACCTGCAAAGTCAATTTACCTTAATAGAACAGCTGATCAGAATGAATGTCTGCAAAATGTAATTAAATTCGGTTTAACCAAATCTATTCTCAAAATCCATAACCTTTCTTTTTAAACACAAAAAACAGATGCAGCTGTCAAACAATAGGTCTGCCACAAACACCATAATATTGAAAGTAATTCGAAGTGGCAATTCCCATACAAAATTACCAATTTCGCTTTTTTTGGCTGTTCCTTTGGGTTTTTCCTAATTTATTGTTCTCTAACGCATCCCAGAATTGAGGCGAACAAAACAAAAAAGAAATTATTCAATCAGTCGAGCCATTTAAGGTTTTGTGAGACTAACACACGGCAATTGATTTTTATATATATAGATATACGTACCTGATCCATCACTTCTCCTGGGTCCTAAAGCATTTAGATGGGCAAACAATGGAAAGTACACCACTGAGAAGGAAACATCTCTCAGTGCAGTAGCTCCTACACCTTTATATAGACCAAGTATTCCTTTGGTTCGCAGAAGATCCATAGTAATGCCTAAAGCAGTTGGTTTTGGTACCACCACACTTCCTGAAAACAAACACTATTTATAATTATTATTTATTTATGCCAACAAACTTACTGTTGGTGTTTTTAAACACACAAGCCGTGTGTGGGCAAAGTTTGAGAGGTAGAACTGGAACTTATAAATTCAATGCCACAGACCTTCCGCTTACCAGGAGGCTGCTCTAACCATTGAGCTATTGTGACAAACTGCCAGAATGGCACTAAATTCTCAAACCACTTCGTATTTCTCCTGGTAAACCACAAAGGTAGTCTCACATCGGAGACAAATTACCCCAATGGTGACTTACTATTGTAAGGTCTGTGGTTCAAATCCCAGTTGTGGCATTGAATTTATAAGTTCCAGTTCTACCTCTCACTATTTATAATTATTTACATTCATTTACCTAATCAGGAAAATATCATTTTATGGTACAAATCATTATTCTTCTAGGTGGAAAAAATCATAAAATATTTTTTTCCAATCCTTCAAAATCATTATATTGTGAGGGTCAAAGTCATGCATAATTGACTCATTGGCTTTTAATATAATAAAAGCTCTAAAATATTGTGAATCTATTATGGCTATCTTTACAGATTTTCAAAGGCTTTCAATTGTATGAATAGAACACTAGTTATAAAGCTACGTAGGCTTTCACGGCCGGCACCTAAATTGTAGAATGAAGTATCTTCCGGGCTGTTATGCCGTGGTCTGCTGGAGATCTGTCTTCCAGACATTTCATTTACAACTGCGGTAAACATCCTCAATGGCATTGTCAAAGTCTCCTCGTGGAAGGTATCACTGCGACTGATGCGTCGACTGTCTGTGGCGCTCCATTTATACCATGCGCAACGTGCGCTGATTGGCCCGGGGCGTGCAGAGGCGTGGTGGCTGGTGGAGGGGGTTCTATCTCTCTTATGCTGCTGGAATCTTCTGATTGGCTTACCTTGCTTTCCTGCTTCTTATGATGTTCTATGACCAGATGCCAGTTGCTGTTAGGCTTAAGGCCTGATCCTTCTTATTAAAGTTGTTAGGGTGCTTGTAAATTTCAATAGCCTCTCGCTGTAGTCGGGCATGGTAATGTATGGTAGATGCAAGGATGCGTGTATCCTGGAACTTAATACTGTGTTCACTGACTGCATTAATGGCATGTTCAGCGACCGCAGACTTATGAGTTTGGCCCAGGCTGCAGCTTCTTTTGTGTTCCGTGAGTCTGGTCTTAACACTGCGCTGAGTAGTTCCAATGTAAACTGAGCCACAACCACAAGGAATACTGTATACTCCAGCCGATGACAAAGCTTCTCGGGGATCCTTGGGTGATCGTAGTAAACTGCTTAACTGTCTGGTGGGTTTAAAGATCCTCTTGACGTTATGTCGCTGTAATATGCGATCAATTCGGTCGGTGACATTTTTTAAGTATGGTAGGAACAAATGCCCTTACTTTTGGGCTGATCTGGATTCCAGATGACAGGTTGAGTCTTAGGAGGCCGGCAAGCTCTTCTTACTTCTTGGATTGAATAGCCATTGGAAAGTAATGCTTGTTCTAAGTGGCCAAGTTCTTGTTTTAAGAACACTAGTTAACTTAGAGAAACTACTCAATATTCTCAAGAAAACCAATTAAAAACTAGCATTATGCTGTGATTTAAATATTGACTTTCTTAAAGACAGTAAAGAGTAGCAAAATCTCGTGCAGCTGCTTGAAAGCTGTAACTTAATGCATGTTATAACGTCCCTTACAAGAATAACAAATCGCTCAAAAACAGCAGTAGATCAAATTATAATTAATGAAAATTGTACACACAAGACACAGGATTTAGTGATCATGGAGCACAAATAGTTCAAATTGAAACCAATATAACCATGATGTTATATATCAACACTTTCTTGCAGGAACACTGCTTCTACACAGTACAGGAATATCTGCAACTTAATAAATCTAAGTCATTACATTAACTTGTGTAGTCATTTTGTGTCCTTCGCTTTTTAGACATATTGTAATCTGTTGTAGAATAAGTTGAACACAGACTAGAAATGTATATCTGACTTTATTGTAATGTAAATATATAAATTTAATTATTGATATATCCTATATCAAAGTACTATGTACAGAATTGATTCAAAGTATTAAAGAAACAAACAAACAAACAAATAAATAAATGTTAGAAATATACACAATTTGATCCCTGGCTCAAAATTAGGTATTGTCACTTAGAAAAGTGTGCACAATGTGTAGGCATTCATTTAAATGAACATGATACAGTGGGAAAAATAGTCAAACTTAAAAACTGTAACCAGGGTTTAGAATTATGGCCCTTCCTGATGCAAATTTGGTATTTAAGTTTCCACACATGAAACATACAAACTATCCTTTGCACATAAAAATGTTTAAAAAAAAAAATATATATATATATATTCCTTCTGTCCGTTTGTATGTGAGTTCCTAAATGGCTGGACCAATTTTTATGGACTTTAGCAAGAGTGAGAAACGTGATTCAAGAACAGTATAGATTTATATTTGACCCAATAGAACATGTTCTTTTTAATTAATTTATGTGTTGTTGATCTTTGGATGATTTAGCTTTACAATTGGAACCGTAAACAGAGCTGCGATCTCATTGTAGAATTTCCGTTATTTGGTGCTGCCATAGGATTCAAGGAAATTTTTGTCACAGCTGAGCGTTAATATTACATTAGAAGTGCGCGCTTATTCAGAACAAGCAATTAAAAGTGTAATTAACAAATACGCATTGTGCAAATGTGCAAGGTGCGGCATTGAAGTGAGTATTTTGCATTGAAAGAATCATGCCTATGCCGAAGGGTAGTAAATTATGTCTTACTATAAATACACATCTTCAAATTCAAAATAATCCATTGGCATTGGCATTCAACGAACAATTACTTGGCAAAGGAAAATTTAAATTGCATTAAAATGCAATCCAACTACCAAACAGTTTTTGCAACATAGTGGATATCAATACTTTGATTGAAATTCCATTTCCAAATTGACGAGCTAATTACACTAATCATGCGTGGCTACATGAGTGAGTTATTTTGGCCACAAAAAATATAGATGTCGACACAATTAATTTTAAAATAGAACAGTCATTGCATGACAATGAAACATCATTCAAATCCGACACTGTTATCGCTCCTGATGAAGTTGTCAACTATCCAGTTGAATTATTGAATTCACTGGATTTACCCGGATTGCGACCACATAACTTGCGATTGGAGATTGGTTCACCAATCATTTTGCTTCAAAATTTGAATGCAACAAAGCTATGCAATAGCATGCGATTGGTCTTAAAAAATCATGGCCACCACCACCAACACCATTAGTGCAGAAATTTATTTGATAAAAATTCATTAGACAATGATGGCGTCTAGATATCACCACTTAACTCGGGTAGTCACACTTTATATTAAAGTGAACAAAACATTTACTAATAAAAATAACAATTGTAGTCACTTGAAAATAGTAAATAAATAATAATGATAATAATAAATTAAATAGATATGTACAGAAGGAGAAATGAAGCAAATGGTGGGGTTTGAGGTTAGGTTTTTGAGACTTTACGTTTTGAATTTTCCTAAGTGCCAGTACGCTAGGGTGTCTTTGCCTAGTGTCTCAACTGGGAAGCAGAAGATGATGGATGCAAATAAAGTGTCATCTTAAAATATCACATGCATCAGTGTGGACATTTCATTAATATCCGATTAGTAATGGATAAGTGTTAATGATCTATGGAGTACATCTGATTTAATAGCACGAGATAAAGTGAATATTTCACCATTTTTCAAGTCGGCATCTCTCGTAACATGTGATTGTAAATTCAGACATTAAAGTGAATGCAAAGAAGATCACTGGTCCTTTTTTCAAACATGCCCATGCATACCAGAGAGAAATTACTTATTTTAAAATATTTCAGCTAGGCACGTAAATATATAAGATTGTCGACTTAATATGGAATATCAATATTGGAGTATGTCTGCAGCTTGTTAGTAACGAACTACAATTCAATGTAGAACTTCCAGATGACGAAGCTATTCCAACCAGATCTGTTAACTACACATGTTAGTTAAAAACATATCAACTTAACATAGGCCTTGAAAATAACAACAGCTGCCCCTGTAGCTATATACATGTAATTAGTTACAGCATAAACGTAGCTGCATAAAAAAAGATATGTTTGGAAACATTCTTTCCAATGTGCAATTTGTGAAGACATTTTGGTAATTGGAAATCAATAAACAGTCTATAGATATGAATCCATACTTCCTTCTCCAAACTAATGCTCTAATTTGGGTTAGCCAAATTGAACACACTTTGAGCAATGGAAATTTATACATAGCTTAAACATTATTTGGCTAGATAGCGTAATATTTATAAAACCTACTGTTCTTGCATTCCACCATCTTTACTGTAAAAGGCAGGGAAGTACAAAATCATAATTTCTGGGTCAATATTTATTTTCAATTACTTTGTGTGTTATGAAACTACATTTTTTTACTAGAAACAAAACAAAAGCATTCCAAATCAGGTAAATAAGGTGCAATATGAATTATTTATTATCAAGCTATACTCACCCTCTTTAGAGGCAACTCTTCCAGCATCCTGAAGCTGTATCTTAAGTAGTTCCATAGGTGTAGTAATAATAATCTGGCACAATCCTGCCAAACCACCTGAAATCATCTCCCTTGCAAGTGTCAAGTGCCTGCAACATTTTAAGATAAACATCATAGAATTCACACCATAAGTGATTTAATTTTAGCTGATATAAATTTGTGAAATATTCAAGTTATACCCCTAAAAGATGCAGGCATCAAATTTAATGCAAACATTTTAATGTCCTATTTCTACTTTCTAAAAACATGATTCAAGCTAATATGTCAACATTTTCTCTTTAATTCAGAATTTATGCTCTAAAATAGAGCATTTATTAGAACTTGGAAATGATGTGTTACAACGGTGAAACACATTTAAATAAATATTTATTTCATATGGAAAAATATGTTGTGCATTTTGTGGTTCATAGCATGGAAGTTGTTGCGAAGGAATGTAATAAAAGTCAGGGGTTTCAAAGTACTTACCCAGATGATGTTCTGAGGTGATGGCGAAAAAAGTCATTAGCTGCAAGCTTTATTGCTTTTTCTGGTGTTATAAGAACTATGTTTACTGCTGAACCTTTAATAAAGAAAAAAGAAACAACCCACATTACAGTTTTTCAATACAAAAAGATTTATATACATATATAACTACAGTACAGCACTTAATATTTTCATGTCAAATCAATAATTATATTTTGTGTGATAGTGAAAAAAATTAAAGAATGCCTCATATATTTATTTCCAGCAGTATTAAGTGCCCAATATTAAGCTATACATATTTATGCCTTTATGCAATACAGAGTCCTTCTTAGATGTTCTGGCACTATTTAGCTGTACTTTATTACAATTCCTAGTAGCATGATTATGTATGGACCATTAGTATTCGAAGAGTGGATATTATTATTTATAATATATATATTGTATTGTTTCTAAAATATGTTGTTGTTAGCTAATGCTGGATTTCTGACAATGAAGTCATTAATCCTCTTGCTCCCCAATATTCTTCACTGATGGATGGGGTGCTAGAAGTGGCCGGGCATATTTGACGGTGATCTTCGTCCATTTCCTCTTGCAGATCACATAGAGGACAGAGTGGTGAAGAATATGTATTCTGTTTCTAAAATATAGAGGCAGGGTAAAGCAAGGATATAAAGTTCTTTAAAATATGATCTGCAAGATGTAGCTCTATTTAAATTTCACATGCATTGAATTATTTTCTTTTGTAATATGGAAAATGAGTCAAAGTCAGCAGTAGAGCTCCCTGCCCCCCAATTTAATGTTTGCACAATACAAATATTTTTTTAAAACATAAATTGCATAGAACGCTTTATTGAGTTTAGATACAATCTTCTGAATGTGTGATTTTCAGCTAAGCAGTTTATCTATGGTTATTCCAAGAAATTTGATTCCTGAAGTATAGTTTATGGTTTCATTGTCATAAGTTATTTTCGGTACAGTGCTTATATTACTTCTACTGGATAACTAAAATGCATACTATTTGATTTTTTGGCACTGAGTTTAAGCTTATTAATGTGTAACCCTTATTAATATTAATAATCATATTATCAGCATAATGTTGCAATTTAGCGGTAGAACTTCTGGTTAGTATAAGATTAACATCATCAACATACAATATAGTTTCATTAGGCCTACATATGAATGGAAAGAGAAGATAAGAAACTCTTCACTAGGTGCAAAATAGTATCATGACAAAATTAAATTGTTTTTTAACTTGACTGCATAATACAGGTGCCAAGAACTGCTTAGAAATTACAGAATCTGAAATGGGGGCTCGCAATTGGAAAATTATATAGTGTGGATATCATTCAATGCTCCAGACCTTTAGACAAAAAATACCTTTGTTAGTTATTACACTAAAATAACATTAGTACAAGTTATATAACATGTGGTGCATGAGAAAGCATCTACATCCACATTTCTGTTCTCTGATGGCGTATTGCTATCATACTAATGAGCTTAACAGCTGTAATTTTCTCTGACAGTCCTCTGTCAGCATTTTATTTTCTCTTTGCTGCATCAAAAGTTTCTGCTTGCAATGTCATACTTGACAGAAGAGTGGCAAGTGTCAAAGTGTATGACAGAAAACACTCAACTCAGTTATTAATATTCACTGCTGCCACATTTTTTTTCATAGAGCTTTATCAATAAAATTAGCTTTAATTTAATTGTTGTTACAATGAAGCTCTTGAAAATTTGTTTAATGGCATACAAATGAAAAGTTCTAATTAGTGACCCTTAGAAATGTAAGTTGCTTTCAATAAATGACACAAGTTACTTAAGAAATGTTTTACCTTAGGAAATAAGACAATTTTATTCATTACTTATGCTATGAAAAGCCACTTACCCCTGTACATTCCAAAATAACCCTCTTTCCTGTATGTCTGCTTAAAGCAGTCCAACCTGAAACATACACCCATAAATATTAAATAAAGTCATTATCTAAATAAATGCAAAATACATTATCTCCTCTCTTGCATTTAAAATAACTAATCTAATATCTAGAACAGCTGTTTCAACCACTGCCAAAAGTTTGCACAATCTTTGTTAAGTCTTTAAACTAAAATTAAAAACTTGAATGCTGTCCAATACTGGATCAAAATAACTGGGACACAAAAATAAACAGATATGAAACTGTGAGCAAAAATGCTGCGTGATTTAAACTGTAAATGTAGAAATAATTAGATGTAGCATTAGAAAAGAAATAATATGCATAAGATAAATACATTCTTAATGAAATTCAGAAACATAAAATTTGAATCAGTAGAAAGATATGCTCTTTAAAGTTCAATTCCTGCATATCACAGATTTTAAATGAGAGCCCTCTGCATCTATATTCCTTTATAGCATTTCAAGTCTACACAGATAACAATGGAAGTGATAAGAACTAATATGACTAAGAAGCTCAGATTTGCATTACATTTATCTTTTCAGTACAAGGTGACAAAATAGGAAAAAGCATATGATATATTACATTCACATGATTTTCTCTACCTACTATCATTTATTTTTATATTATAGCTTCTACGAATTATTCTTGCAAAAGCTTTTTTCCCCTATCTACTTCATGATATTGAAATTAACATTCACAGATATGAGTTATTTACAAATATCATTATTGATGCATCCAACATGCACACTGAGCACTGAAGTGATGATAAAATGTTTACGAAGTTGAAATTCCATACTTTTCAAGACACTGCAAGAAACAACAAATGGTGATAGCACTTCAAATAAATGACTAAGTATTGAAAACTTTTAACCAATAATTACAGATATCTCGGAAATGGATTATAAAGATATCTACATTTTTACGCTTTTGGCTGATTTGGTCTACTTATCTTGGGAGAAACCTCCTACATTCCATTGCAGAGTCTTCATATATTGGTTTCATCTTAAGGCAGTCCCCATCCAGAGACACCAGTTTTTTACATTATGGAGATTACATCTACACATAACCCCCAATGTGAATGGAGTAGTTTTTTATAAACTAACCTGGAGAAATCATATTGATTATGTATATGGAACAGCTTCAAAAAGATTTAAACTGCTGATTAATTTAGATTAGCAGGCATTAAATGAGCCAGTTCCTGGGAAACACTGAATAAAACTTAGCAATTAAAAAAACCCCAATAGAAGCACTAGAGACTGCTACCTCTAACATACCACTCAATTTAGAACTTGAAACTCAAGCTATTTTACAGTATGAAAACATGATAAGTTATCATCTCCAAAATTCAAGAAATGAAATAATAATTCAAAAGTAAATAATTTAAGAACACAACCTGGATTCATACAAGAAGTCAGTAAATTAGAACAAAATTTAGAAATAGCAACACAAAGAGAAAATCTCATCGCTTGCATCAACCCTACTGAGGCTATTACAATAAAGCACCAAATAAATCTAAAATATGAGCCCAACAAAAAAAATGTTAGTCCTGTTATAGCTAAAGCCTTTACACTAGAATCAAATCTAAACTATCCAACTCACAAATACACATTATACATACAGTGGTCTCCTCTCTGATACCAATGATGGGGCTGGAGCAGGTGGTATGTACCAGTTCTTTTCCTTTTATGGAAATATTACAAGAAATACAACAAATTTTGATGGATAAATAGAAGCTGTTTATATAACACTGTGAAATACATTTCCCTGGCTGCATCAATGCAAAAATATAGTTATCTTTTCAGATTCACAGTCTGCTATACAAACAATAGTTGTTAGCTAATGCTGGATTTCTGACAATGAAGTCATTAATCCTCTTGCTCTCCAATATTTTTCACAATGATATTGAAGAGAGCAATAGCAGTAATAGTAACCGCTTTTTAGAGAGCACCATATTTTTATGTTTTGGCGGTTACATCACTCTCTCACAACCACCAGAATGTCTGGAGGACCACACCTGTCGGTTTACGGGTCTCACCGACCTGACCGGGAGAGTTATCAAATAAATTCACCGACCATATCCTCTGATCACCAATCAGAGGACGTATTACATGCCATGACAGGTCAGCATGTTAGGGGTTAAGATTTTATAGAGAAATTAGAGAAATGGAGAGATTGGAAAAATAAAGACTCCCTAGCCCTTGGGAACCCTAATAGCATTGGGGTCGGAAGAGAACAAGAGATGACCAAGGTAAGGTCAGATAGAAAAGTTACAGTGAGGAGCAAAACACCAGTAAGTGGAAGTAATGTTCTGCTCAGCTTGGGTACCTTGTGATCGCCATTCACATATCCCCTGGACGGAGACCCCTGAGTAAGATTTAAAATGTACAAGAATGGAATTTGGGTACATTCCCATACCATATTTTACTTTTCCTCATATGACAATACTGAAAGCGGTATAGTTACGAGAGAGAGTGCCAGGCATTTTTAAGTACAAAAAATGTACATCTTGCTAAAATACACAATTTATCTCTCAATAAATTTTCTTACAGGTTGAACCATTTCTGAGATATTCCTTGTTAAGTGTGTGAGTTTCGGAAAACAAAACTTTCGTGAAATGGAACATTGTTGTTCATTTTTTTATATGTTATACGTGCAAAGAGAACGGAATCTCAAAGCTTTAAAAGATTTGACTATCGCACAAAGCCTACTGTATTCTAATATTTCCCTTGTACCTACTAGGAAATAACCAGTAAGATAATTTGTACAAATGTTTATTTTAACTAACACGAAGAAGGTATAGGAATAAGAGTTTGTAACAATGGTTAGTACAAGGGTAGAGAAAGTCATGTGAGTGCAACACATCAGATTTTTGTGAATAAACTCTTAAGTTCTCTTTATTCTGAGTGGATTTTGAATAATTTTGTCAAGATGAACAAAAATTTTTTACATACAAAATGTAAAGCCAATTGAAAATTACAGTATTTATGTCAAGATAACTTTTCTGCAGCAAGCAATAGTGACACTCCCTAAAATGGACAAAATTAAAGAAATCCAAAAGAGGACTCAACACATTGGTAAACTGGGGAAAAAAGTTGTATTACAATGGATACCATCTTACTGTGGAGTGGATGGTAATGAAAAAACAAATTTTTTGGCTAAGAAAGGAACCCAAATTAAACAAAAAGCTATTATAAAATTTCCTTATGAATCAATCAAACATAAAGAAAAATAGATAAAAAGTATATAAATAAAAGAACACAAGAAAATAAAAATTCCAAGTGGCTACAAATTGCACAAAATACTAAAATAATTCCAAAATTACTAAGAAAATCAACTGTTGCCACCTTTAGTCTCATAATTGGACATGATTCAATAACTATCTCTATAGGATTGCCCTTACAACCTCACCAAACTGCCTACTGTGTACCAGAGAAGAAATTATGAATATGGAACATCTAGAATCATGTGAAGCTTTGAAGATGTATTCTGACATTGTCACCAAATACTGAGAAGATAGAACGAGAATGAACTGTCAAATCCTGAGCATCAGTCTCATGCACACACATTTTTATGCTGTAAGCTTTTTTCTATTTCTTATGGTTTACCCATTATACAAAACTATATTAATGACTTCCAAATGAAGAGGACTTCACAGGTAACTGCTATAAAATTCAATCTATACATTTTGTTAGCCATATAAGTATTTTAAATATGTGGTATTTTAATAAAATCATTAAAGAAATATTTGTGAGAAAACCAACACGAACAGAAGACTTTCCATGCAAAGGATAGTTTGGGATGAAAATCTTAAAAGTGTATGTGTCACATCTTTGTAAGGTACTTAAATGGCAAGTTTGGTTTAATTTAAATGGTGAATTAATAACACTGAACAACACTTACGGTATGCATTTACCCAAATTATGTTTGTCCCTACACATAACAAGAAAACAACTTGCAGTGAGGCTTACCATATAAAAACAATACATATCCTAAAACTTCAACAAATAATAAAAATGAATAATCTTACTATAAAGAATACACAAACTGCAATTAAATGTGTAGAAGCTATTAGTGTATAGCAAGAAGATTAATATTGTGACATGGCTTCTCCATGTCATTAAGACTCTTTGATTTTCAAGGAGGTTGCCATAGAGACAGTTTGAGTTGTTGAAGATGAAAAGACAGAAACTAGTATGGTGTGAGAGTTTGGAAAGATTAAGAGACAGAAACGAGTAGTGTGGCTGTACTTGAAGCTTGAGAAAAAAAAAAGAGTTGTTAAATTTGTTACATTTGGTGTCAGGAAGTGGGATGGAGGGAGATTCGGAAACCAGGATGATGGCAATGATGAAAGAATTATTTGCCAAAATGGAAACGAGAAACGACAACCTCGCTGCCGAGCTGAAAAAGATAAAGACGGAGCTATCGGCGAAAATTGACGGGCAACTGGCTGGCGTGACGGAAGGCGTGGAAGAACTCGGCGAAAAGGTGGAAGACCTCTGCCAGCACGTGGACGTCGTGGAGGACGACGGGGAACGTCTTGGCGCCCTGGTAGTAAGAGTTGACGAGAGCGTCAAAGTACTGGATGCCAGGGGCAGACGGAATAGCGCGGAGCCGGGGAGGGAGCACCTAGTGGCCGAGGCGACAGTTGCGCCCGTTTCGGATGATATGAGGGAAAACGTGGAACAACTCGGCGAACGGATTGGCGTGACGGAAGACGTGGAACAACTCGGCGAACGGATTGGCGTGACGGAAGACGTAGAACAACTCGGCGAACGGATTGGCGTGACGGAAGACGTGGAACAACTCGGCGAAAAGGTGGAAGACCTCTGCCAGCACGTGGACGTCGTGGAGGACGACGGGGAACGTCTTGGCGCCCTGGTAGTAAGAGTTGACGAGAGCGTCAAAGTACTGGATGCCAGGGGCAGACGGAATAGCGCGGAGCCGGGGAGGGAGCACCTAGTGGCCGAGGCGACAGTTGCGCCCGTTTCGGACGATCAGCAGGGAAGCGCACAAGCAAACGAGCAACACGCGAGAACCGACTTGGCGTGTGACATGGGGGGACCGTCGGGGCCATCCAATCACCTGACGCATAGTGCCGTGAACGGAAGAATGGTGGACATCATCGTGGACGGCAGGATACAGGAGAGGCCGTGCCGAGCACGAGTGAACACGAGTGCAGCGGTGGACGCGACTCGCGCGGATGTGGTGGGGTTTGTTGCCGGACCCATCGGAAGCAAGGTGGCTGCGAAGGTGCGCCAGAGAGGTCGGCGGACATGGTACCCAGTGAGCCGTTTCAAAGTGCGCAGGATGGCCCGTCAACACACCAGGAAGAAGGGCAACTGGACGAGGGACCGTCAAGACCGGCGGTACTGTTGCAGAATTTCGAAGCAGGATGGCATACATCGTCCTACCTGGACCAAGGGACACTATCCAACAGCGATACCTAGGATCGTGCCCCCTGGAGAGCGAGGTCCTACTGGCCCTCAAGGTTTACAAGGATTCCCTGGCCCTCAGGGTCTGGTAGGCTTGCCTGGAATGAAGGGTGAACGTGGATTCCCAGGAATGAAAGGTGAACAGGGCAATCCAGGACCTCCAGGACAAGCTGGTGCACCAGGACCTGAAGGACCTAAGGGTGACTCAGGCTCTCAAGGACAACATGGAGCTCCAGGACAACCTGGTCCACAGGGCCCTCCAGGAGACAGAGGACTTCCAGGATTACCCGGCCCAACAGGACCTGCTGGCCTCAGAGGTCAGAGAGGTGCACAAGGTGAGACAGGTCCACCAGGGAAGCCAGGCAGTGAAGGACCTCCAGGACCACAAGGTATTGCAGGACCTCTAGGACCACCGGGACCAATTGGAGAACAGGGACCAGAGGGAGCACCAGGTAAAGCAGGAACACCTGGTATTGCAGGAAGACCGGGAGATAAGGGACCTGTAGGACCTTCAGGACCTCCGGGAACTCCAGGGGCACCAGGTCTTCCAGGGCCACCTGGTCCAAATGGACCTCCAGGACCAGCAGGAGAACGGGGTCTTCGAGGAGAAACTGGACCACAGGGTGTAGAAGGGCCACAGGGAGCTAGAGGAAAGCCAGGACCTCCAGGGCCAGAGGGAGGTAAGGGTGATAGAGGAGAGGAAGGTCCAAAGGGTGCAAAAGGACACCGTGGTCTCATTGGTCTACAAGGGTTACCTGGACCTCAGGGACCTCCAGGAGACAAAGGCATGACTGGACCTCCAGGATTGTCGGGAAAAGATGGTGAACCTGGAACTAAAGGTATGCCTGGAAGAGATGGAAACCCAGGACCTCAAGGTATACCAGGACCACCAGGCCCTCGTGGACCACCAGGAGAAGAGGTTCGATGGGTTAATCCACCGGGGCGCAAGGGAGATGCCGCAGTGATAGTGCTGGTCGGGACGACCAGCTCTGAGGAGGGAGCAGTGTGACATGGCTTCTCCATGTCATTAAGACTCTTTGATTTTCAAGGAGGTTGCCATAGAGACAGTTTGAGTTGTTGAAGATGAAAAGACAGAAACTAGTATGGTGTGAGAGTTTGGAAAGATTAAGAGACAGAAACGAGTAGTGTGGCTGTACTTGAAGCTTGAGAAAAAAAAAAGAGTTGTTAAATTTGTTACAATATTGTACATCTATGTTAAGTTTTAAGTTCTTCTTTCTTCAGTTGGACCCATTTCATTGCTATAAATCTTAAAGTTTTTCTCCCTGTGCTTTAAATCATATAGATTATTTGTAATAAGCATGCATTACTTTATGAAAAAATTAATTTCCCTTAAGCAATAATCCTGCATTTGGAAATATTATACCTACATAGATTTGTATTGGCGTTCCCCATTTGGCCCAACTTGTTGGTTCTGTAATCTTGTTTTAACCAGGTCCAGTGGAAAAACACATGACACTCCAATGATTCCTGCAATGCCACCATTGATAATCTTTGGAACCAATCTGGTAAAAGTAGAAAAAGAAATCAAGGAATTAGAACTCAATCCTCCTTAAATATATTACCACCAAGGATACAGTGAATCTGTGAAAAACTACAATTCCTACAATAAATTTACATCTGAAAAAGTGAAACCTAAAAAGTAAATTTGAGTAAAAGAAAGTATTATGTCATAAAAATACTTAAAATCCTACGACAGAAAAAGTTTGCATCCAAATATATATATATAAATGGTATTAGTCTACATAACACCTATTGAAAGTATTTAATATCCTACTTTTATTTTCTATCTTTTTTCCTCTTCTTCTTCGTCATAGTTATTAAAAATGAAATTTGGGAAAAAAATATAATTTGCCTCTGAAAAAGTAATCCCAAGCAAAGTCTGGAAAGAATAATTCACATATTTTAAGACAAAGAAAAAGCTTTGAAATACAATTGTAAACTCAATTGTAAAGTGCTGCAATAAACAGGCTTTAGAATTAAATATTTTGGTTGCAGAATTGCTGTGCTGTTCCTCCTGCAACTAGGTAGTAAAAGAAACAATTACATTTCGATCACTAAGGAGAAAACATTAAATATGAAGGACTAGCACAAATTTTGTAAAAGTATATTTTAAAATGTTTGTTTTAGGCCATGAGGCCTGTAATGATAAATCTAGCAAAGATGGTCTTGGTCTTTCCACTGCTGTTTTGGTCTTCCTTGGTCCCTGTTACCAGTTGGAGCATACTGGAATGCCAATTTTGGGAGTAGTTCTTTCCATTCTCATCAAACAATTTTTCCATTCTCTTTGGCATTTTTCTACCTCCTAAGTCAAACTTGGTACTCCAAGGTTTTTTCTGATGTCTGTATTCCTTTGGTGGTCTAATCTAGTAACTCGCAAGAAACGTTTTTGGACTACTTCAAGTTTATGTGAATTTCTGTTATTTAAAATCCAAATTTCACTTCCGTGTCTGAGAGCAGCTTTTCATGTGATATTAGCTTTGTATCAGTTGTCATCTGTTTGCCTTAATAGCTTGTTCAATTTATTATATGTTTGTAATTTTGTATCAGTATCACTCTTGTGATTTGCAAATAAACTTCCTAGGTATGAGAAATTAGACGCTTGTTGTTAATGAACATATAAAACTAAACCCCTAGCACAACAGCCCATGAAGGGCCAAGGCTTGCCACTCAGCTGCTGCGTCCCCTACCTCTGTCCACTGTAACTCACCTTATTTATCCTTTAAGCACTACAGGTAAAGAACATGTCAATGTTTTCCTGGTATATATTTACAAACACAATGTTTACTAATTTTACTCTGCTTATGATCTTCTTAATCATGAAAAGCATTTTCAATTAGGGATTTTATTTTTTCTTTCTTCAGTATCTGCTCAATTTCATTTTAATATCTAGCTTATTAAACAGTTCTTTACTCATGTTTCTTACATAATGCATATCCATAAACGTAAGTAATCCTCAGAGAGAATATTATCTGCATGTGCTTCTTATGCCTACCCTGATACCAAGCATAATATAGGTTTTCAGTATGTTTCTGAATTATTTCTCTCATACAGTTCCAATACTTGAAGGCTTTCATTAAAGCTACAAAAAGTTTTGTCTGCAAAAGATTTAATTAATGTACACACATTAATGTTAATAATTAGAATTTAATTTTTTTCCTAAAATGCACATCTAAGTGATTACAGGGAAAACAGTTTTCCATACTAGATGGTACAAAATTTTAGCTCTGATTATGCATCAGAAGACTCCACAAGTAAACTGACCCTAATGCATTTTGCAAACTGTCCCAAATATTCAGAAGTCATAACTGGATCAAATCTTATACAGGCAGAGCAGTACATGTGTATTAACAAAATGCAGAATAGCATCAACCATATCAGCTATATATTATTTTTCACTTATATTTATTCAATATTATTTCAATATTGTTCTCAATTAAGAGCTGATAACACGGTATTATTTTAAAAGAATGGTTTATTAGTAAAGATAACAAAGCACATCTTAGACATATCTCACAAAACCATCATGCTATTTGCAACTTCCTAAGAAAAACAAAATAGAACACACAGGGAATATTATGAAGGAAACTTATGACTGAGTAATATAAGTACACAAAGAAGAAGAAATCAGAGACTTACAAACTTCACAGTAAAGATAAAAAGCACACAATGTGGGTTAACATTGGCAATTAATTTGGAATGGTAGAATCAGACTGAAAAATTCAATGTCATAGCTGGAAGCTGAACCACAGATCTTCAGCTTTCTGTGCCACTGCTCTGACTATATGAGCTACCATGGTAACATACTGATACAACACATTTACGTGTGTAAAGGAACAATTACTTATCAGTGGAATTTTAGTTTTCTCAAAAATTTGAAAATAAGCCAATGCCTTTCTCCAAAGAACAGCATAGCTAAATGAATTATTCATTACTGTAGGGATGTCAGGTAAACCACTAAAACTTGTTCATTAAGGTAATCCAGTAATCATAAGCCTGATGAACTGATATCTTTAAAAGGTTAATCAACAAATACATTTAGAGAGCAAGCTTCACTTATCTTTGATCTAAGCTGTATTAAAAATATCCCACGGTTTTTTGTGTTTTGTTTCACTTTTTCAATGTTCCAATAAATTTCCAATGTCTTTAATACAACATATACCAAACATAATAAAGCTTAGTCTCTAAATATTTATTATATTAGGTTGATTTCTATTGCTTCACTGTCAATAGTTTGTTTTTTCATTGATTTTCTCATTAGGTTGATGAAATATGCCTGTTGTCAGTTATTTTGTAAAACTGATATTCATAAGTGCAACATGAGTATTATTTTTAAGCATTGTGTGCTGTAAATGTTCTCAAACACTGAAAATTCCCTGCTGTTATAATATTGGAATAGCTGTATGTATCATAAAATTTAATGCACTGAACCATGGTTAGCAACTTAAAAATTTCTGTTGCAATATTAACTAAATTAGGTTTCATTTAAAGGGGTAAACAATACTCTATATGCAAAATAAAAAAAAAAAAAAAAAAAAATCAAAGTTCCATTAATTGTGCAATGCACCTGTGGTTTAATGTTCAAGTAACTACTTTTAAATTACTCATTAAACACCCTTTTTGTTGCTTTTCTGGACATGTATCCAAACATTAGATCACAGGTGCTACAAATTTGGCAGTCTGCCATCAGCCACTCAACAATTTCAAGAGGCTTGGAGAACTGCAGTTAGATTAATTGCACACATTCCTTTTATTTGTGCCAGAATGAACAGAAGACTTAATGCTTTCCTTTTCACTAGAGCTTTCTCAAAGCAGAAAAGCATGTCATGAAATATTGGCTCCTGTGCACTGATCTTTCTCTCTCTCGACCTTGACTATCTACCTCACTGCAGAATAAATAAGTATGACACAATACACTTAGACCTTGGCAATCAGGATGCCTCTGTCAGGAGTGAACTCCACTGCTTGAAGGGAGCACTAACTTCACACGATTCAATCAAGTATGCACATTTCAAGCTCAAAATCAAACATTATTTCAGCACTTATTAGCAGTTGCTTCTAACAGTGAACAAATAAATCAACTAAAACTACACAAAAAGAAACTTTATCACTATTATTTAATCTAAGAGCTCCATGAATTATATTTTTTTTTCTGAAACTTCCTATTTTTCTCACTATTGCTCTTTGAATACTAACATATGATTTAGTGCAAAAATTCCTCACTTCCAATATCCATAGTATGGTGAACTTACATACTCAATAGCTGCTTTATTGCATAATCTAACTACTACTGCAGTTATGGTGTCTTTATAATACAATATTTGTGTTAAACTAATACAAACTTGAGTATGATGGGCATCCAGCCCAGGCACTTAGTCTGTCATACCCAACATAATAATTTGTTTACTATCTTGCCCCACTAAATCTAATAATATTTTCTAAAAATTATCTCAGCTACTGAATGCCAGCAACTGTTTCTAACTGGAAACCAGCTAGAATTTACACACAACTACTTCTACACACATTTTATACTTCTCTATAGCCATCTAAGGCATTACTAACTAATAAAAAAATGTACATTCTAATTCCCTTTGAAAAGACCAATTCCATTTTCTTAATTCTATTTAAAAACTGACCTAAGATCCTGCACTTCTTTCTAAAAATCACCCTTGATGCTGTTCTACCCACCTTCCCCCATTTCTGATCCAAAAATTCTTTTCTCCATAAATCCGTTCCTTGGCATTCAAAAACTGTAGGCTCCAAGTCTTCCTTCCCTCCACAAATGTGACTCTGTGGGATGCCCTTTCTTAATCCTCTCACCCTCCAAACACTAGTTCTTAGCCATGCTATTGCCTCCCTTTGCTCTCTACCCCATCAACATATGCCTCCCTTTGGTATCATACCAAAAACTGATTCAAGTTTATTTAGAAAAGTTACAATATTCTAAACATATAGTCATTACAGAAAAAAATTGACTTTATGGGAAGCTAGTGCAACAGGAGCAGAAAAATCTGTCTCTCTCACTCTCTCTAGCTCTCTCACACACAATTTGGCACACACATTCTTTAGGGGAACTTGTGTTTTAATCCACTTCATGTTAATCATAATAAGCCTTTGCAGAAATAGTTTCATTGTACATGTCTTTGTAGCCAAATCAATAATAATCAAATCTTTAAAGTGATTGGCTAAATGCTGGAATTCCATCTCTTTCCATGATGACACCAGATACAGCCAAATAGCAACACTTTAACAAAATAAAGCATGGGGTTCACAGGCTAATCACAGAAAATTCAAGATTATGTTTTATTTGTCATATAAATATTGTAAATATATGGTATCTATTTTAATCAAAATTATTAGAACCATTTTGGAGAAAATAAAAAATGTTGAACTTTTCTATTTAAAGGTACTTCTGTCACATTTTTTAAAGATACTGAACTTAAATGTTAAGTTTGCTATTAATCCAATTTTTCACTTTTCAGTTGTGTGTTCATACTGGACCTTCCTCTAGGTATGCCTTTTTTTCAATTCAGACAGCCTCAAAAATGTATTTGATGAAAACTTGATACTAAATTTTTGGTTGAAATACAATATTTCCTCTACTTTCTAGGTATGTGGTAGAAAAAGACAGCAATATTTGAGCAAGAAAAGTGAAGAAGTGTACAAGTTTTTGCAGACTTTGAAAAAGTATTTAATACTATAAACAGAGAATTCCTAATTTATAAACTAAGAAGAAAAGGGATTAGCAATAAGAATTACATACAACCAATTTAGTACAATTTATAAAGCTATAATTTTATGTGTTCCACATGTTTGGTGTTTTAATCAAAATCGATGAGCCATTTTCAAGATTTGTACAATACTGATTATATGGATGAATAAGAGTTACTCAAGAAGCAGAAGAGCATCCATGCTTGATCATCCTTACACACTAAGATCTTGAAATACTAACACTCTATTCATACAGATGCCCATTTCATCCCTAAAGTTACAAGAGCTCATGGCAATAGTACCCTATATTCCTCCAGTTTTTCATGGTGTTCACCAAAAGCTAGTCTGTGGAAGCATTGGACAATGTAGATATACCAGAGGAGATATGAATTTGTTTTTATGTAGCTGATAGGACTCTTAGCATGATTTACATTCACAAAACAGTAACCTTCAGAAAGCTTTGATATGCACGTATAAAATTTTTTATTTTCTGTACAAAAACTATGCCATACATGTTCATAATATATTACACTTTTTGCACTGAAATTATATTTTTCCTGCTGCATAGTTTATCTAACAATAGGTAAGAAGTAAAAAGTTAAGCCTTTATTGTAATATAATGACTCAACACAATGATTTTGAAAATTAAATTTATTTTCATTTCTTGTCAAAGTAGCATAGCTCCCCTCTCACTAGACCCCTTGATTCATACTCAAAAGGGCATTTTTTGTCTGCAGAAAATGTGTTTTAAGCAAAAAAAATGATGAACAGTGACACAAAAGATACTTGTAGAATTCCTAATGCCTACATGGTTAAAATAAATACAATATAAACACTGGAGACTAACTAGAAACAGCTCATCAATTAGGCACATTTAACTGTTCTTTCCTGACCTACATAAGCTGAAACAATGCCAGCAAACTAGTACTGGTTGCTCTTGGTTCGGTGCCATCATTTGCAGACATTAAGTGTTAACACTAAGAAAATAAGATTGTAACATTCCTGCCATTGCTTCTTACATTCACAAGAATCCTAGTGTGCTCATTTTAAATGATTGTTTTGCACCCTTCAAGCAATAAATAAAAGCAGACAGTGTTTACATCAATTTAAATGCAAATGGCCTGAATATACTACTCTAAATAAAACATTCAAAGTTATATTACTAACCAATTAATTGTACAAGTAATTAATTTTACCATAATAATAGCATACATTTAAATGTTATAAACTGTCACTCACTGGATAGATTTAACTCCTATTTGATACAAGAAATGCAAATTTTATCTCAACTTGGGTATTTTTTTAATTTTGAGAAAAGTAATGTTGCATAAATTTGTTAATTTTCATCAGAAATATTCAATTAAATCAGCCTTAACTATTACTACTCTGGATGTTATGATGGCTGCAAATGTTACTATAAACAATAAAAATTTTACTAACGTAACTACAAAAGTGCAGCCCTCTTTCAATCTAAGTGCAAGAAGAAATCTAGATCAGTTAAATGTATAGATGAAACCAAAAATGCACTACACTAAAAACATGCCTACAGAACACTTGGCTCCATGCAAAGTTGTACTTTAAGTTTTAATAATTTGAAAAATAACACATATTTCCACAACGGCAATAAAGAGAATCAAGTGCAACATTAACAGAAATATATGCCACTTTAGTTATTACAGTTGAACTCTTAATTCACTTAATGCATTATACAACAAAGAAAATCAAACAACAGCAAGGATACAACATGAATATTATTTTAAACTGTTGTTAGTTTTTTCTCCCTCTTATTTATACATATAAGTTGCTTGATATCTGACTAAAATCATTGAAAATGTATCCTAAATCTCTCAAGAATACCTACATCCTATGTTTGGTGTACTACTTTCTAGAGATCATGCATAATTCATAAATTATAAAGTTAACTACTCCGTTATCTGTCATTCAAAAGATAGTGGGATTGAGAAAGTCAATACAATACAATCTCTCATTTAAAGGATGTATTTTAAACAACATTGATCTAAATAGGTACCTAACATATTCATAAATAAAAATGTGTGCTGACAGTTTCCAAGATTTTACAAATGCCTTTATTGCAATAATCGAGACCGCACTATTGCTACGAAGCCGTAATATGATTTTCTCTAGATGTCAAAAGGAGAGTCAAAAGATGTAAACCGAAGATGAGTTTCGAGCCTATCTCCCAAATCGATTTCAACTAGAAATAATTGGATACTATTTTATTAGGAATCATCTAAACGAGCTACCTATTGCCTTAAATAGGTGCCTAATATACCCATAAATAAAAACCGTATACTGATATGTCAAGATTTTATAAGTATTTATTGCGATAAGCGAAAACCGTAACTTTATAGTATTTTCACTAAATGTCAAAAGGAGATGAATTTCGGGCCTGTCTTGCGAATCGATTTCAACTATTTCATTATGAATTATCTGATGTACGTTATACATTAAATCATGACCAATTAACCCTTGCCAACTCTCTAATTTAGAAAGTATTAATTAAAAAGGATAAAAATAGAGATGTGAGGAAATAAAACTAAAATGCCCTACATTTTCCGAATGCCGGATTCATATTTTAATCAGTATTGTTGTCATACTTACTTAAATTGTTTTTCTGCTTTTTCCCCCATCAGGTATAAAAAGTGGCAGCCTTAAAATAAAACAATATTTCGCAAATTACTAATGTTGTGACGTTATTATCAAGCACTCAGCATTCATTCATTACTAATCATAAACAAATGAGCTATACTGCGTCAGCATTGCCCTCTAGTGATGGACCTCTAAGCAATTAGCTCGAAAAGCACTGTTGCCAACAAGTGCTTCTGCGATGCAAAGAATTTTTCAACTAGCAAGCGCCAACTTCTATTCCAAATATGGAAAGGTCAGAAAGGTTAAAAAAGAAAATAAGGCGAACTTGTACTCCAAATACTTTTATGTTGTTGTTTAACGACGTTGTGAATTGCCAGGATCACCTCGTCACCGGTGTGCCGGAATTTCGTCCCACAGTTCTTTTACATGCCAGTAAATCTACTGACACGGAGCTATCGTTTTGAAGCACAGTATTCCAAATACGGAAAAATAACAAAATAAGTTTTGAACTTTTATGACTAATTGAAAATATCGTTAAATTAACTGTGTTAGCCAGTTTAAGTAATTAGAATGAACGGTATTACTTGTATAAAAGTGTACATTTTACATTACAATATGCAATAACTACATTTATTTATAAATTCCTGACAATTGTGTTTCAAAGGTCCCAAAAATCGCTACACAAGAAAACAATCTAAGCAAAATAGCAGATCAAGAATTTTTAGCCTACTTCCTTTGACTTGAAATTGAATTGTATCTTCACTGTGCATTTCAAACTGAATGTTTTTGCTGTCTCTACCACCTACCTTCAGTAAGTAAAGAAAGGATTGCATTTTAATAAAAACTTGATGTTAAAATGTAACTGGAAATGTACGTTTTGAGGTATACTACACCCCTCTCCCACCTCATCCAAAAGACATTTGTAGCAAAAGCTCTGAGAGAAAATCGTAACTCAAAAATAAAACTAAACTTGCCTGCCTCTGGCGCGGAGGGCACCCGGGTTCGGTCCCAGTACTAGCGTGCAAATTTTTCCCCCGCTGGGAGGTCTGGCACGGGGTGCACTCAGCCTCGATAGGTCCCGGAGGTGCCAATGGGGCTACTTGATAAAGAAGTAGGGACCCCAGGTTGCGAAGGCCGCATAACCGGCCGGGAGGGCTTTGGACGCTGACCACGTCCCACTCTCCAGTACTGCACCCCACTCATGACGCCTGTAATGGACAACGGTGAGGGACGCAGCGGCCAGGCGGTAACCTTGGCCCATCAGTGCTGTTGTGCTAGGAGTTATAGTTCTTCATAACGTTTTGAACTAAAATGATTCAACCTTCATTAACTGCAGTTTTTTTAAAATGAATCTACATTGTTCATTGCCCTTTTAGGAATGGGGTTTCTAGTGTTATCTAGCTGCATTTGGAGTTAAGAACAATTATCTTTCCTATTTATTACCTCCTGTTACTCCTATTCACTTTTCAGACCTTTTGTTAGCTGTTTTTCATGTGGTATTCTTTCAATACATAGCCAGTGATATACATCAATGTGCTAGAGCGAAATTGTTACTTTTATTTTTGATCCAACTCATGTGTGCTGGACCAATTTATTCTGGTTTGCTTTCTTTCTTCTACTGCTATTTCATCTATTATTCTTTTGGTAATACTTTCCATATAATACAGCAAATCTTTTTAAACTGTGAAGAAAATAGATGAACCTATGTTTATGTATTTTGATTATTTAAACTGTAAATCAAATTGTGCACTTCAACCAGACCTCAACATAAGCTAGTTAGCACACAACCTAAAGAACTTCTGAAATATGGCCATCTTTGCTTCAACAGCTGAAAATTACTGTGCAGATACGCATATTCAGAAAGTGTTTTAATGACAAATATTCTTTTGAAAAGTAAGATTATTGATCATACACTCCTTTATACAATCATACATAAAGCAACTATTTTGGAGGAAGAAAAGAAAGAAAAAATAGAAGTGAAAAACATTTTATGGGTCAACGTACACAGGGGTGGGACTCTTAATAAAATGCAGCTTAACCAACTTAACAGCATTGGAGAATTTGGGAATAAATATGCCCACACAATATGTGCATCCAGAATTTATATTCAGTTAGTCATACCTGAAAAATTTTAGATTAATACTGAATTTTTCTTTTTCAGTAATAATATATTATTAGAAAATAACCTAAATTAGAAACAACAGATTTAAGCTATTCAACATGTTTCATGACTGAAATGATTCAAATTGAATGAGAGATATTTTTAAACAAAAATGTCTATTACATTTCCTCTTTATACATAGCATTAATATAACCACTTCTTCTTCTGATTACCCTCCCAGTATGGAGAACTTACACCCTCTAAGACTTCCTGTGCCTAGGATCAGATGTCTGTTGGGAAGCAGGCCTATACACCGGAGAGAGTCAAGACCTGGATGCGGGTGGTAAGCACAGCACCAGGTATGAGTGAGGAAGTGGATGATATGAAATGCAGGTGAAATGGATGATTGGAAAGGCAATGATGTAGCAGTGGTGAAATGTGTGTGGAATGAGTGGCGGGGTAAACCAGAGAACCTGGAGAAAACCCACACAGACACCACTTCACCCACCACGAATACATGTGGTCCCTGGGATCGAACCTGGGCTGCCTTGGTGATAGCCAAACGGTCTAACCACTCAGCTATGGTGCCACCTCTTAGTTATAGCCTCTGCCTATCTAAAATACCAACTCAGAGATATCATGTTCTCACCAAACACCACAAAAATTGAACTGAAAAGTGAATGTAAGAGTTTCACATGTTTCAAACAAAGTAGACCGGAGTCAAAGAGCAGTAATGCTGTTTTGTGTTCCCCTGAAAACAGAACGAGCTGATTCCTGCTTTCTATAGATACAGAATGCATCTGTGTAGATTTCAGCTTTCTATAGGCATGGAGCAATAACATGTGTTGATTCCTGCTTTCCACATTACTGAGCAATAAAACTCCATCTTGATTCTGCAAGTGGCACTTCACTTCAGGTCAGGTTGCATAGTGCACTAAGTGTCACCAATGCAGTTCTGCTAGAAACGCTTTGCTTCAGGTCAAAGTTGAAAGGAGTCAGTAAACTGTGTGTCGGCAATGGAGTTTGGTATATTAAGTGAAAAAGGTAAGAAGTTTATTATACACACCTGAAGCTATTAACAGTGAAGCATAATATAATCCACTAACACAATAATGTGGAGTTTACCTTGAGAATGGCTGAAAGGAACTGCTGAAACATGTTGGGTTGTGTAATGTTTACATCTCAATTTTAGATAAGTGAAGATGTTAGTTTCTACATTACTGTGTTATTAGGGTAAAAAGTTGATGGTGATTGATATAAACTCTATTTCCATTAGTCTCTCTCAATGGTGTTGATACATACACGAGAAGAAACAAATGGAAAAGCTATCTAATTCTATCATTACTCATTATGAATTGAGAAAATCTATTACACGCTTCTCCCATCTTTATGATTTTACTTCTTATGTTTGATAGTTGCAACTTTGCATAGGCTATATTCTATGAGGCAAACATTTTTTACCATACCTACTGCATGTAGACAGTCCTAAATCTATGTAAAATGTTATAACATTGTTGTTATACAGAAATTCAGACTATGAGCAATACAAACCGGATGTACTTCGCATCACATGTTTGGGCATGTAGTATTGTAACATTGTGGCGGGATTTACAAACTCTTTTCATGTTATAATGTCCTGGTGATGTTGCTTCCATTTTCACTAATAATACAACACACTAATGTGAAAGAATAATCATCAGTTAAAACACTTTAACCTCCAACTATTCGGTTCGGAACAGGACGAATACGAAACATAACACAATAAAGGTGTGGCAACCATATGCTCTATATGCAGTTGCCACATTGTGCATTGGCAGACGAAAACCAATTGAAAGTTTAGTGAAAATGCCAAAAATAAACAAAGCATTTGTTTCCAGTGTTACATATAGAACTGCTCATACACTTAATCATTTTGTTTGATAATAGATTGGTTGAAAATTTTAAAAAAAGAACAAACATAAACTTTCATGACTAAATCTGGCAATGATGCAAACTATTCCCCTACCCTACCTGTTACTTCCAGTTTGTAACACTCATAGCCTGAACTTCTGCATAGTTAATGGAAATTAACATGCCTGCTATGGAATAAATATGGTGGTAGCTAAGAGGAATCAACATGTCCATTTTGGAATCAATAAGGGTCCAGCCTCAAAGAGAAAGAAAAACAGGTTTTTTACTTAAGAACACATTTTGCTTAAAAAAGACAATATTTTAGGAAGAAAAGAGAAACAACAAAGACAGCTGAAAAATAATAAAATAAATTTTTATTGCATGAACCACTACTATGCACCATTTCATTACAAAACAAATTCACATTCAGTGACTTTCTCAGTGTATATATGCAATTACAATACTTCAGTACTGCTTGGATAGAAAAGACCTTCCCTGCTAACTTTACACTTTAATGCCATTGCCAATATAGTACATAAATACAGAATAAAAATGCCATTACATGATTACTTCTTTGTCTTGCATTTTAAATATGTATTCTAATTATATTAAATATTGAAAGCAGTATTAGGGTAATTTTGTTAAAATTAATTATTTTTAAACTTCTCACTCTCCTCTCCATAAGGTTATACCTATACACATTCATTAATATTACAAAAGTAATATAAGTGGTGTGCATATTAATGAGCAAAATGTTGTTCTGCTGAATGGATTAATTTTATTGTTCAGCAGAAAAGCATGCTATCTGATAACATTATAAAATGCTAATGGATAGAACTTTCTATTATGCCATGCTAGAGATTGGAATGTTTCATAGCAGAGTTTTTTAAAATTCTATAAAATGTTTCACATATGCAAAAACAAACCTCCAGCTGACAGTTTTAATGTAGCTGCAAAATAACTTAGAAATTTAGTTACAAAGCATATGGTGAACATGCAAACTGTTAACTCCTTTAGAAATTTTGCCCAGGCAGTTATCAAAAGATTTTAAAGCAGTCAGAAAGAAATCGCTAAGCAATTAGCATTGATGTGCTTTGAACTATGAGAAATTACATGACACATCCAAAGTGCCCTCTATTAAGATCATACAGAGTATAAGTTTTTATCAATAGTGCTGTTCCTGCCTTATGTCTATTCACCTCTGCCACTTGTCAGTGTTTGTGTGCCATTCTGTGCCAAAGTAAAGGTGATTGCACTACCACAGTAATATAACAGAAGGCACATAAGCATTTATTTGTGTGTGTGTTATTGCTTTGGCTACAATGCACACTCAAATGCTATGTAAAAAAGCATTACTCTCATTAGCAAACAGAGCTGTTAATTATGGAAATTGAAGCTATTAACAGTGAAGCAACAAGATTCTAAAGTAAGAACAAATTAGAAACTAAAAACTTCACTTATCTTAGTAATATTGCAAGTTCTTGGTGCAAAGCTGACCAAAGTTTCGAGTTGACTCCAACTCATTCTCAAAGCAATATTACTAAGATAAGTGGAGTTTTTAGTTTCTAATTTGTTCTTACTTTAGAAACAGAGCTGTGTTTAGCCATAGAATTGATTGTATAAACTGAATTTAGCTAGTTTTCAGGTTTGAAGAATCAGTTTTAGGAAAAATAGTCAATGTCCATGCTGTGTTTGCATTTCTTGGAACATATACAAGATTTTCTTTTATTAGAGCCTTTTAGCTATGCTTAATATACATTAATTCATACAAAATTTTTAAACTTTTGGCATACAGTAGATTTGAGGTTATTTTGAGTCACTTATTTACACTTACCTTCACTACTAAACTGCTTTTTTAAAGCGGAAACGTTTTCAGGACCATTCGATCCCATCATCAGCCGTTGGGTAACTGACGATATCCTCTTGTTCCTTTTCTCTGCTGTCTCTATTCTGCTGCCATCTGGTGTTAGGGGCGCAGAGCTTTAACACTTCATTCAGTGCTGGTATTTCGAAATTAATAACTTTATTACTGTTCTTGATTATGTATATTTTTTCCCAAATATTCAGTTCTATTGGTGAATTAATAGATTTTAACAGTTTTATATTAAGGCCGATGTTGTGATTTTCAGTCCAAAAATGATGTGCCACAGCAGACTTTTCAATTTGTTTTAATTTTATGTTTCTTTGGTGTTCCTTAAGTCTTATATCCAAATTTCTCTTTGTTTTCCCTATGTAGCTTTTGTCACAACTATTACAGTTGATCTGGTAAATCCCCGATTTTTTATTGTATGGGATGGTATTGTTTAGTGGCTTATTAAGTAGGTTTTTAAAACTGTATTGGTTTTGCGGTGCTAGTTTTATGTTTAGTTTCTTGAAGATTTTTTCAAATTTCTTGAAGGCCCAGGGATGGTACGTGAATTCCCTAAATTTCCAGTTGTTTGTGAGTGGTGTTAATGTAGTGGTTTGCGAAATTATCTTGAGCTTTTCTGCATTTTTTGACATGTTTCTAACTGTGGCTGGGTTGAATCCATTTAATATTGCAATTTCTTCTGTGTGTTGTTGTTCTTTCAGAAATTCCTCTTTACTTAATGGGACATTATATAAACGATGTATCAAGCTTCAAAATGCTGCCAGTTGGTGTGAAATTGGGTTGCAATTGTTTTTCTTGATGTAATTGTCTACATGTGTGGATTTTCTATGTATACCAAATTTTATACCATCTATATTTCTAGTAATTTTGAGGTCCAGGAAAGGTAATGTGTTGTTGTCTTCTATTTCAATTGTAAATTTTATATGGCTGTCCTGTAGATTCAGTAATTTTAGACTGAAAACCACAACATCGGCCTTAATATAAAACTGTTAAAATCTATTAATTCACCAATAGAACTGAATATTTGGGAAAAAATATACATCATCAAGAACAGTAATAAAGTTATTAATTTCGAAATACCAGCATTGAATGAAGTGTTAAAGCTCTGCGCCCCTAACACCAGATGGCAGCAGAATAGAGACAGCAGAGAAAAGGAACAAGAGGATAACGTCAGTTACCCAACGGCTGATGATGGGATCGAATGGTCCTGAAAACGTTTCCGCTTTAAAAAAGCAGTTTAGTAGTGAAGGTAAGTGTAAATAAGTGACTCAAAATAACCTCAAATTGAAGAATACTTCACTGTCAATAGTGCTTCTATTTTTAATATACAGTAGATACTCAATTATCCACAGGCAGATGAACCACTATGTAGATTAGTTGCTGCTGTTTTGGAAATTTTTTCAGTATCAACTTGTATAGGTTTCAGTACTAGGTGATTTCTGTGTCTCTCAAACTATTCTGGTAGACTACGACTTCTTGGAATGTACAGCACCTCTTATGGAATAAGTTTACACTTTTATAATATTTTATTGTTCTCTATTCAGTTACCTTTCAAACAGGAATCCCTTGATCAGAATATGCAAAGGAACAGGAACATCTAACTGCATTAAAAGCTGCACCCAGCTGCAAACAAATGGACAGTGAGAATGTTGAATAGTTCGCAGTTGACTACACACTGCCAAGTCACGTGGTGGTGACTGACAAAGAAATTTTGATGCGTGTATGGGTTGGGGGTGGCGCCATGGTCGAGCGGTTAGAGTGTTTACCTACCACCTATGCAGCCCTTGTTTGATTCCAGGGATCTGCATATAGTATTTGTGGTGGACGAAGCGGCATCAGGGCGAGTTTACTCCGGGTTCTCCGGTTTCCCCTGTCACTCATTCCACCAATTACTCCATTTGCACCTTCCAATCATCAATTTCACCTGCATTTCATACCATCCTCTTCCTCACTATCATAACTGGTGCTTGGCTGACTACTTGCTTCCAGGTCTTCACTCTGTCCAGTCCATAGATTCCTGTGCTCCCTGACAGGCATCTGACCCTAGGCACTGGCTTGTAAGTCCTACATAAGGGCAGGATAATCAGATAAAGAAAAGAAAGAAGAAAAAAGTATGGGTTGGGAGGAATGATTTGGAAAAATCGGATGATAATCAGTTGTCCCAGAAAAGCATGTCTTGTCATTTAGCACCTCTTGAATTTGCTAAATTACTTCAAACAGGAGAATTCCTAGCTGTATGACATGCTAAGAAGAATGTTCTTTGAAACAAAAGTCGATTAAAGACTCTTTCAGTACTATTTGAAAGATTATACTGACATGCTTAATAAAGTGGGATATGTAGCATGGTTTTTGTGATGTGTAAATAGCTGATTTTTGGAAAGAAGCTATAGTATTGCTAAAACTTCAAAATGATGAGCTAAATATTAATTTCTGCATTGCAACCAACTTTAATATGTAGAACATACCTCACACAAACTACATGCTATAGTGGGTTATAACAATTTTAAGATTAAGCAGTGTTTTGCTTTACCTTTGGTAGTGTTCCTCTCCAGTCATCTTCTTAGTGCAGTGGTAGCACTGCTTACCAATCAATGACCTGGGTTCAATTCCTGGTACTGGTGTGGGGATTTTCTCCCACTGAGAGACGTGGCCCAGGGTGCACTCAGCCTTGTTACATCCCTGAAGGGCCAATTGGGGAGCTACTTCACAGAGCGGCCCCTGTTTGTGAAGACCACATAACCGGGCGGTCTTCACAAATAGGGGCCAGGGCGCCTGAGGGGTCGGAGTGCTGACCGCATCTCATCTCCAGTACTGTGCCCCACTCATGCCTGTGGTGGGCAGAGGTGGGGACACAGTGGCCAGGTGAAAGGCCTTGGCCCAGAAAGGCCTGTTGCTCTGCAGGGTTAGCTTATAGTGTTCCCCTCCATTATCATGGGTAACTGACAGTCTACCATATTTTGAATATAGTAAATTTTGTTAGAAACAATTTTCTTATTTTAAAATACTGTTCTTGGACTTCAAATCAACTGAAAAATTCCAATCTCTAGCCACTGCATAGTATTAGTAATCTGAAATACACTATAATTTCACAAACTATTTCAAGTTTACTCGCTTAAATTCATTGCTATTTATAAACCAATCACTTGTGCACTTTCTACAGATTTCATTTCAAAACCAGTATTAAAACTTAACATTTTTATTACAAGTGAGATAAAATGAGTGACTTTGCTAAAAATGTGAAATTTGTGCTCAAAGAGCTATTCTATTTAGTATAAGTATTAGAATATTAGTATTTTGCTAACACATTCTTTATTTGCCAGCACTTGAAATGGGTAACAAAGATTTCTTAAATTTCACAAACAATAAAAATGCACCATTTTATTTTTGTTTGAGTACTGTTGGTTCAAATTTCATTTTCAAAAAAGAAATTTGGGCCAATCCAGTACATCTGGTGTCGCAATCTTAGTTCAATAACTTTCAGTATGTTCATGTCACTATATCACCATAAATAGTACAGTGAAATTTATCTTGCAAAAAGCTTTTATATGCCAATAATGCTAACATCACTTAATTATCAGCATCTTAGAGCAAGAAAGATGCCTCCAAGCTTGGGCACCGTAAGACACGACTTCACCCTTTCATGGACAATTGTAAGCCCACTATCTGCTGGAAAAATTTCTATTTGTGATTGTGAGAATTCATCTTCCCAGGTTTACTTAGTGGTGTTGCCTAACTGAAGGATAAGAAGTCTTGAGAAAAGAACTAGAATTGCATTTGGCAGGCTTGTTTTCATTCACATTAAAGTAGGATTTGAGTCAATAACGCTAAACAACACCCACTTTTTAAAATTTCCTGGTAAGTAAAACCGAGTGATGTTTAGTGTTATTAATCAATTAAAATCCTATTTTAATGTGATTCAAACAACATTGTCGTCAACTTCCAGTGTTTATTAATTTATTATTATTAACATCATCATCATTGATTCCCACTGCATGCTCCCTACATTTGTGGTACTGCATGCACTTACATAGTTTTACATTGTTTCCTGAATAATATAACTAATATTTTTTTTCCAACATATTCAAAACTCTATTTTTCTCACTTTTAAAAAAGTGAAGGTTAGACCGTTTTTATGCACATACCTTCAATTATAAAAATTGTAACTTTGTATGTTTATTTTATCATTTTCCCATCTTTCCCCTGTCACTTCAAGGTCCTGAAGTTTGTTATACACCAATCTTTTACTTTCAATTTAGTATACTTTATTGAAATAGATCAACTGCCCACATTTGTGGGTTGCCAAATTTGACAAAGGAAAAAAAAAAACTACACAAATAACAATATTAATAGACATTAGACAAAAGTTTGAGTTTCGGCTTAACAATTTACAAACAGTATTAACAATATTATTGTTTCAAGCAATTCAAATTTTTATATCAGATCATATACCAAAAATATCTTGTTTGCACTTTTAAGGTCCAAATAAGTGGGATCTAGGAATGTTTACAAGCCATGTATAGCATTAACAATTTTCCTTATGTTGGTAGTTGGAAGTTTGAATTCTTTCCAGAAGTTCAAAAAAAGGGCTGGAATTGTGCCTTCGGCATAATACTCAGCTTATCTGGACAGTGGGAAGCATGTTTCCCACCATTTTGTCTTAATTGTTTACAAAATTTTAGGACTGATAGTGCTAACATTATATTAATAGAAGAAATATAAACAAATTACCATATAGCATAAAACATTATACTATTTAAAAAAAATTGTCCAGGAAAGGGTTAACTTATTACGCCACATTTTACACTGCACATTGTTTGTCTGTACATAAAATTCTCACTACTAGAACTCAAGCTTTAGGAAATTACATTATAGTATGTATTGGTCTCTGTATTATTGCTTATAATTCATTTCAAGTGCTGAATTAGTTTACAATCAGAGCAAATGCTGTAGTAATAAATGTGAAAAAAAAATAGTCATCTATGAAGTACATTACTGATATTATTTCATATTTTAAAATATTTATAATATTTAGCTTAACGATATGAATTGTAAACGATAAATAGGAAGAAATATGGATATCTCAAAAAGTATGAGAGATTGCGAGTTACAAAAAATGTTTCTGTTTGCTCTAGTCAAACTACTTTTATGAATATATTAATATTTTACATACAAGTCACTGAAGATATACATATCTTATTCTTGATAAGTATGAGAACCTAAGAATTTTATCCGTTAAAGAAAGTTTTCAAAATACAGTGATTGAATTTATTGTGCAAAAGATACTATACAAAAGGAAATCAATATTTCAAATACAATCTAAGTTAAACAATGGAATCTCTCTTAAAATTGTCTGGTAAATATGATTATTAAAAAGAGAAATAAAAGAGAATCCCTGAAATAAAATGATCATTTACAAAATGCAGGCTGTAATAAAAATACTATAACTGTAAGTCATTAATACATGAACACAAATACTTATGTGTTAAAATATATATATGTGTGTCAATGTTAAAATACTAAAACTCCAGTTCAATCAATAATTAGAATCTATGTATAAAAAATAAAAACAGTCCTATTGTTAAAAGATATAAAATATTACTATTGCAAATACTTTTTGGGACATCCTTTAAAATCTTTTATCACTCTTATATTAAACACTATTTACAGCACCCATTGGATCAATTTTAAAAAAAGAATGATGGAATTTACTTCCCTATATGAACATGGCCTTTGACTATTTGCCATGTCAACATGTTTGGAAGCCTGTAAGTACAACTTTATCACAGCCTGAGTCCTACCAATTAGCTTGGTCCATGCACTGTCACTGCTGCAGCTGAACATAATTCGCTGGAAAGAGTCCATACTGTCCACGACAATATCCTCGCCACCATCCCTCATCAATCTGAAACATTTTCAAAGTATTTTAAAAACCTTCAGGACAACAAATAAAAGATTCAGTGAGAATTAAATGTCCCATAAATACATTGAAGAACACTTTGTTTGACCAATATTTACCCTTTACAGGTAAGGGTAAATGGAAAGGTTTAAAATCTGAAGCAAGTTAAGGCCATGTATCAATTGAATTTGGTGAAAATTGAAGAAAACTTTGATATTTAATTTTGGATTTTTATTACGCTTATAGTTTGTACTTCAACAGCATACTTTTGTTTTCTCTATCAGCCATTTTTAAAGCTCCAGGAGGGCATTTAAATGTTCCAGTGTGGGTGAGCACTCGTCACTAAACTTCATCACTACAGCTTTGAAATGCAATTTTCATTTTCACTGGCATTGATTTTAGTCTCTTGCTTCACAGAGATTGTAAGGAGTGGCTGTGCCAAAATGAAATCAATATATCAAGCTGAAATGCTGTGAATCTGACAAATGTTTTGTTTGTAAACAGAGAAGTGCGGTCAGTGTTCTATAATTCTTCAATATTGCCAAGTTATTTCAGTGCTCCAGTTATATATTAGGGATTAATATACTAATAATTTAAAAATGGTTTGATATAGGACATTGAAATTTTGTGTATGGAAAAAATTCAAAGCAATAAGAAGAAAACTGTGTATGTTTTAATTTTCATAGATACATTGCCTTAAGTGTCTTGGTTTTAATCTTATGAACCTTTAAATTTCAGGTATGTCCAAATATGTGTCTGATCCATAAGATGTCAGTTTGGGTGGCTCAGTTGGTTAGTCACTGGCCTATAGATCCTGAGGTTGTAGGTTCAAACCAGGCCCAGAGCGATGGTTTTTAAGTGTGCTTAAAAAGGAGGCCCATGTCAGTAAATTTACTGGCAGGTAAAAGAACTTCTGGCACACTGGTGATGCTGATATGATCAATTGACCGCATTGTTACCAAACAATTTATTTTTATCCATTAGGTTTAGAAACTGGAATAATGGCATTAATGGTTTCTTCTCAAGATTCTCTATAAACTGAAACACCTTAAAGCTATGGCAAGGTGGGCCTACTATGCAACTCTGTCTCTGTCCACAGATGACTTCATGGGCACCAGTACTGGAGGTGCAGGCAGCAACCTCTGCAGCATTCAGTTACACTCTGATCTCCAGTCATAAAACCATGTAGATATAATTAATTAATCATCACAATTAAGCAAATTAGTAATATTTTCTGCTGAAGATTTTGGAACAATTGTTTCTAAAGCAAGCAGACAGGGTTTTTCTTTGGCTTTGTTTGAGTCATGTACATATTTCAATTAAGTTTTACTCTGTAAAAACACATTTGGAAGCTATTCTTTGGCAATAAGAAATACCGCTTTCGTAACATTTTAACAAGCCAAAGGCTGTGTCTACCTGTACTACAACTGTTAGAATATTTTCTTCTAAATTGCAAGAATCTGTTTTCACTTCATAAACCAATATAATAACATTCAAGATATTTCGGTAAGGTCTAATTAAAAACAATGAAAACAAAATTCATACACAATAAAAGCATTGCACACTAATGCAAAACGTCTGCAAATTAAAACAAACTGCTTTTGCAGAGCGAATTTAAAATATTTCAATAGTGCACCTACAATCCACATTTGAACTCAAAGCAAAAATTCGACCTGTTATACTGGCAAGTACAACTGTTAAGTGCCATAAATAATCAGTTGCCATTTAGCAGAATTTTGTGGAAATAAAAAGTATAGTAGACTCACAATCAACTAAATCCTAATTATTTACTGAAAAATAAACATACATGTTTGTTGTATTAGTACAGTGCTAACATCCATGAGAGGCAGGCAAGAGGTTAGCAAAAGAAAAATAAAAAGGCTTTTTCAAAATGTAATCTGATCATTTAATATTGCAATCTCTTTAACTTTCAGTTAAACTGTATAAAGTATTAAATAAGCTTAAAAGAATTACGCTCTAATAAACAATTACTATAGAAATGATTATTTATTTATGCCAACAAACTTACTGTTGGTGTTTTTAAACACACAAGCCGTGTGTGGGCAAAGTTTAAGAGGTAGAACTGGAACTTAAAAATTCAATGCCACAACTGGGATTTGAACCACAGACCTTCAGCGGAAGGTCTGTGGTTCAAATCCCAGTTGTGGCATTGAATTTTTAAGTTCCAGTTCTACCTCTTAAATTACTATAGAGTTTCAAGCATTCTTTTTGTCATTTATGGCTTAGCAATTATCTTCATATTATCAAAGTTTTTCCACATCCGAGTTAGTTTTTGTTCCAATTATCCAATTGGATAATCACAAGTCTACTATATGGGTTTCCTGTGCATGTTAAAATAGAGAAAGAGAAACCCAATAATGGATGCACATCAATTTTTAATTTTATTTTCTATGTGATGGCCCTCTTGAATTAAGGTTATGGTATACAAAACTCTAGTTGCTTTCCAACTCCAGGATTTGAAACAAGTTGAAAATGCTGCTAGCTGTGAGCGAATGGGCTCCTGATATAGAGTACAAACTTCGCTGAGGTGCACCATAAAGATTCACCAGAATCCACACATGCATGCATACACATACACATATCACAATGTACTCTTCAAATATGGAAGCATAACAACCAAAGAAAAGGATAAAACTGATCACAAATTGACGTAGGAAACAAACAAAAGAAGAAAATGAAGATGTGCAGTATAAAATCTTTACATATGCTCTATTTCAGAGAGCTCAGGTATCTAAAGTACATTTCAACTTGGAACCAGCCACAGATCCAGGTATAAGCCAACTGAAGTTCATAATGCAAAAATTTGCAACCATTAGCATCCCTAACTAAATAGAAATCTGACCTGTGAATTAGCAATTAGTATTAATGAATCAACGTATTATATCCTTAACTACCAAAACTTGAATTGTTCTACTTACCATTTCAACATTTGTTATGATGTCCTCTGGATCAAATGAGATTTCATCATCTGCAGCTGAAAAGAAAGTAAGAAATATTATTATTTATTTATGCCAATAAATTTATTTATTAATTTCAATGTCATTCTGGCAGGGTGTCACAGTAGCTTAATGGTTAGAGCACCCGCCTGGTAAGCGAAGGGTCTATGGTTCAAATTCCAGCTGTGGCATTGAATTTTTACTTTCTCTACTGTTAAGTAGGGGAAGTATTGTATTTTGTATTCCACCCAAAAATTTAATGTCGAGATTTCGCCAGAAATATATGTTTTGAGACCCCCCTGAATCCAAAACGAGCATTTTTAGAAAAAGGTGTGTGTGTGTGTGTGTGTGCGTGCGTGTGTGTGTGTGTGTTAGTGTGGGTGTGCGTGTTAGTGTGGGTGTGCGTGTTAGTGTGGGTGTGCGTGTGTGTGTGTCAAAAACGAAAAGTAGATTAAAAACCAAAGTTGGTATTAGAGATAGACAAAATCTTAGTGCACGAAAATGTAGATCTTGCTCAAATACACAATTTATGTCTAAATAAATTTTCCTGTAGGGTGAACCATTTCAGAGATATTCCTTGTTATGTTTGTGAGTTTCAGAAAACAAAACTTTCGTGAAATGGATCATCGTTCATTTTGTTATATGTTAAACATGCAAAGAGAACGGGATCTCAAAGCTTTAAAAGATTTGACTATCACTCAAAGCCTACTGTATTCTAATATTCCCCTTCCACCTACAAGGAAATAAGCAATAAGATAATTTGTAGGAATGCTTATCTCAACTAACACGAAGATATAGGAATGAGAGTTTGTAAGAATTGTTAGTTCAAGAGTAGAAAAAGTCCTGTGAGTGCAATGAATCAGATTTTTAAGTTCCAGTTCTAACTCTCAAAAAAATATTATATTATTCATAGAGATAACCTTTTTGGCCAAAATCCCTTCCTATAATTATTTCTAGTTAATGTTCATTGAAGAGTAACTCTTTCTGACCCAATTTGTTTTAGAAACAAAATCAGCTGTTTTCATTAATTGAAGGCATTTGTAAAATACTTGTCCTGTGAAGACTGCCTATCTGATGCCAAGCTTGTAGCGCATTTGCCTAAAACACCCATGGATGTTGAAATCATTGTGGCTGTACTCCATGAGCGCTTATTTAGAACTGCATTATTGCTATTGTTGCTGCACACGTGCATGGAGTGGAGGGACAAGTTCATTTGCTCTGAGGGGGGTGGCCATCTAACCTACTTCTGATATAAATTATATTGTCTAGCTCCATTTCAGGGCATTGTTACAATATTGTAGCCACTATTAAAAAATCAACCCCTGTATATATTTACTTTAAAGAGCACTAAGATTTTTCATTTAAGTCTTTCTCTTATGGTTTACCAGCTATACAAAACCAATCCAGAATGAACACTTCATAGGTCATTCATACAAAATTCAAAATATACATTTTATGGATTAGTTTTAAAGGAAAGTCACGAGCCATCTTTGAGAAGATATAAAATAAATGGAGAAAAATTGAGAAAATAAATACTTTTCCATGTAAAGGATAGTTTGTGGTACAGGGTCTCTTCTTAGAAATCTTCATGTCATATCCTTGGAAGACACTGAAGTTACATAAACCTAAGTTTGATATTTGACAAACTTTTCATCTATGGGTTATTCTCTCGCTGTCTCTCTCTCCCTCCCCTTTCCTCTCCCTCTCTCTAACCCTCTCTTACATATGCATATGGATCTTTTTCTAAAAATGCTTTTATTTGATTCAGGAAGCCTCAAAATGTATATTTTCAATCAAATCTCTGTATTAAATTTTTGTGTGGAATGCTATACATACTGTACTTATTAGAGAAAGTGAAAAGAGACTTGCTGAAAATTAAATATAGCATACCCGCTTGATAATCATATAGAGCAATAGCTGAGTAGCCTGTATCCTCTGCTCCTAAATCAAAGGCCCCAGCTTCTTCTTCCTCCACATTTGCTGTCTGTGTCTCATATGTGTTAGTTTCCACCTGTTCTACTTCTTGCGTGGTAACAGTGGGAGATACTGATGGCGGCTCTTCCTTAAGAACTGGACTTGCCAAGCTAGGCTGCGGGGCCTGCTCTGGTGTTTCTATTACCTGTGTAATGGAAGCAGACATTTCTTAATAGAAAGAATGAATGAACAGGCAAATATCAAACTTACCAGTAAATTAACAAACTTACACAAATAACATTAGTAGATGATCAGATCTTCCAGATCTATAAGTTTTTATCAACCACTGAACTGCACTTGTTAAACAAAATGATGTGCAGAAACTAAATCAATGGACAAGTGAAGAAAACAACAAGGAATAAAATGAACTGTAGATTGGAAAATCATTGACCAAGGATTCTTATTTAAACATTTAAGAACTATAAATCAACTAGAGAAACTATCAGTGGTGGTTTCTCACAGAAGGGAAGAAAACATCCTCCTCATTTTCTTCTGCTTTGGAAGGAGGCTGTCAAATAATTTTTTACCTTGAAAATCTGAACTCTTCACAGCCATATGAAAATTAATTTTTACAGGGAGTCAATAATGCATGCTTATGTGAGGCATGAAAATGTTACCGGATTGTGTATAGGAGGAAAGTTTAGTGTTTTCTCTTTCCTTCTTTAACAAGCACAGGCATGTTGTTAAAGAGGAAAGCTTGGTTTAACGCTGCTTAATTGATGGTGAGGAGGAGTTCCTTCCTTGACCTGAAACTAATTGTTCTACACATAGATAGCACAGTAGTGATTTACTACTGCTGCCTCTACTGACATTTCTTTGTGTTAGAGTATGGCTGTGGTGGTATTGGTATTGCTGAAAACATGCTGTTACTTTATGAGATGTTGTTTAACCCTTTTAGTGTCAAGTGCTGCAGCATTTGCCAGGGCCAATGTGAATGGCTGCCTCAGTGCTCGAGCCAATTATAATGCCTTGCACAACATTATACTGTAGAGATATTTTTATGAAATCATTTAGTAACAGAATGTGAACCCTTGGCAGAGTCCAGCCTTTGCAAAAAATTGATAAAGACCAAGTGCTTTAATTATGTGCTAAAGAAATGAGTGAGATTATTTTTTGTTTTTACCTTTAAAAAATTCCTATTTTAATTACATTACTACCTATTTTCAGCATTTTAAGTATCTTTGAGTATACCTACTCTAAAAAGAATAAATACCTGAACCTGTTTTACCCATTACGATTTTCACCCCTTTCACATTAATTATACCATCACTAAGAGTGATACCTTTAGCATTTTGAAATGTATTTTGATTCGTACATTTAGCATTTTGTAGTATTCAGGAATTTTTAATTTAGCATTTGATATTATTTTGAAGAAAAAGCATGTAATTTGAGTTAACTGTGATAAGCAATGTATTTAGAAATAACATTAATTTGAAATAATAATCACATTGTTAAGGTTTGATAGATAAACCCCCACAATGGAACAGCCCATCTGGGCCAGACCTACCACCCAACTGCTGTGATCCCCACCTCTGCCCACCCCAGATGTCATGAGTGGGCTGCAGTACTGGGAGTGAGATGTGGTCAGTGCCCCAGTCCCTCCCAGCCAGTTATGCAGTCTTCTTGACCAGGGGCCACTACTTTTCAATCAAGTAGCTCCTCAATTGGCCTCTAAGGGACCTAACAAGGCTGAGTGCACACCCTGCCAGACCTCCAAGTGGGGGAAAAATCCCCATGCCAGGTAACAAGGATTGCACCCGGATCTTTTGTGCCAGAGGCAGGTGACTACCACACTGCTCCAGAGATGGTCTTGATAGATAAAAATGTATAAATGTATAAATTTTTTTTGACTAATGTAAGTTAAAGCAACAATGAGAAAAATAGGACAACTCGATATATGCTAAAGCACAACACAGAATAAAAGAGAAATTTATACTGATGCAAAAACATAAAAAAAAAGAAAATACACAAAATTAATTTCAGTCATCATAGTTCATGAATTAGTAGCACTGCAGAATGAAATCACGGAACATACCCAACAATTTGTTGTTATTCATTTTCATCTGTCACTTATAATTATATTGTGATTATTGAAATTTATTTCAGCCTCTAAAACATTTTTTTCATCTGACTTTTTAAATTTTCATTTGAAAATAGTCCCTGAATTGCAACATATATGGGTAATTATCCTCCAAAACCTGTTTAGCACTATGGCCTGAAGTTAGCAACTTCTCTCACAACATAAGTGCAAAAGGTAGAAAGAGCTCTCCACTGGGTAACCAGTTTACTGTGATTGAGAGTTGAGTCACAAATTTAGCTAGGCACTATACTCAAAATAATTATACTGTCACTAGGATCACAGCTGTGTTTGTCTTCCCTATCACCAAAAACTGAGATTCTACACAGATTTTATTTATTTAATGAGTACTACATCTTATACATCTTGAGCTACCCCTGAGCTCGACCCTAGCCCTTTTGCTATTAGGGCAAACCTTCAGTATAATTAATCTTTATGTTATTTATTTATGCCAACAGTGGTAGAGCAGCCGCCCGGTAAGCAGAAGGTCTGTGGTTCAAATCCCAGTTGTGGCATTGAATTTTTAAGTTCCGGTTCTACCTCTTAATCTTTATATGTTTAATTTGTGAACGTTCACTTCCTTCCTTTTCTTTAATCTTATCCTGCCTCCACCCTTCCCTTTAATTTTTATTTCCTGCTTCATTTCACCTCCCATCCTTATTCACTTTCCCTCTTTCTCAACTTTTCTTATCAGCTCCACTCTTGTACCTTTTGTTAATCGTTTACATTGTATACTTTACTAATCTTCATTATCCCAACTTCACTACTACCTCACTTTCTAAATTAAAACTAAACTAAACCCCAGCGCAACAGCCCTTGAAGGGCCAAAGCTTGCTGCCCAGCCGCTGCATCCCCCACCTCTGCCCTTTCTAAAGATGTCATTGGTGGGGTGCAGTACTGGAAGGTGGTCAGCATCCCAAGCCCTCCTGGCCAGTTATACAGCCTTCTCGACCTGGGGTCGCTACTTCTCCATCAAGTAGCTCCTCAAATGGTCCCCCCAGGACCTAACGCTGCTGAGTGCACCCTGTGCCAGACCTCCCAGCAGGGGAAAAATCTCACTTTCACTTTCACTGTATATAAAACAAAAACCAACTTTATTTATAATGTCATATCAGAATGAGTAAAATTTATTAATTATGCTAATTTTACTGAATAAGAGACACTACTCCCTTTTTCAAATTACCATTCTGCCTTTCAGAATGATGGTTAAGTGTGTCCTAAACATTCCAAAGGTGTACAATCTCGGCAGGTGAACTTTTCATATGAAAAAGAAAAAAGGGTTTTATTTGAAAAACAAATTGTGAATTTCACATTTATATGGGATTTTAGTATAATTTTTGCTTTGTGAGCCAATTTTGATGATAATACATTTCCAAAACATGTTAAAAAAAAGCAGTTTAAAGGGGGTGAAAACTGAATGTACAAGAGTACAAGCCTCTATTAGCATTTCCCACTATATCACACTTGCAAGAAATCTCCATCCCTACTCATCACTCAATTCAATATAATCTAGTGAACTATGATGCTTATGGCTTAATCAGAAGCTGAGCTAGCTTAAAAAACGAACGATTCTTTAATCAAAGTTTAAGAGGTAGAACTGGAACTTAAAAATTCAATGCCACAACTGGGATTTGAACCACAGACCTTCCGCTTGCCGGGCGGACGCTCTATCACTGAGCTATTGTGACAAACTGCCAGAATGGCATTAAATTCTCAAGCCAGTTCGTATTTTTCCTGGTAAACCACAAAGGCAGTCTCACATCAGAGATTCTTTAATCAATTTGTTTCTTCACTTCTCTTTACATTTCTTGAAATTTCTTTTTGAGATAGGGCAACTTGAAGAAAGTTATATGAAAATGCAGATAAACACCTCTTGTTGCAGAATGCTCAGAGCAGAGGCCTGCTTGTTCTGATCTTCTTTTTCCTGTTGGCGAAGAGTTTTTAGCCGTTTCTCTTCCATTTCTCTCGCTTTTTTTTCTTCCTCTTCCTCTTGCTTGCGGCGCCTCAGTCTTTCTTCCTCTGCTCCCCGCTTGGCTTCTTCTTCTTCCTGTTTGGCCAGGTTCTCAAATTTGGCCCTTAAATTTGAAGGCCTTGCTTCTCCTACAACAAACAACACATTAAATTGCTCAATTTGAGTTGTGAGAAAATGAGTGGGGTAGTAATGAATGTGGGAGATGAAGTAATTATTCATTATAAGTTAGATCAGCACTGTCCAATGCAGCAACTGCATGGTGCTCGTAATGTATTTTTCTGGCAACCTTCATAAGCAAATTTTTAATCCAATGATTTCTAATATTAATTCATATTTGAAGACAAAACTATTTCTTTCCAAATATCTTACCAATACACACATATTATATTGACTGGCACCTTGGCAGTTCCCGCAAATGACAGAGACAGCTAGTATAGCTGTGTTGCCATATTCCTGCATGTGCAACAAAGTTTCTCACGCCAGAGCAAACTTCTCTTCAACATTAAAGGAAAGGGGCAAAACACACCAATGCTATCTCACCCGCCAACTTAGCTGCCAGTCAGTATAAGTTATGTTTTTATTCCCCTAAAGCTCTATTCATTACTTCCCTAGCCAGTGCTTTCCCTTTTTCCTCTCAAAAGCAGGGTACTTGCCCTAAAGGTGGTTGTGATGCCACCTGCGGCTCAGGCATGAGTTAAGTGTGCCCAAGTACATAATAATGTTGGACAGCACTGAGTTAGATTCTTACAAAACGAGTGTATACAATGCAAGGGTAGAAAGGAACTCCTAGAAGTAAAAAGATTTGTAAGTTTTAAATTGGAATTCCATTAATTCAATAATAAGTATTATCAACAAACATCAGGTTTGGCCATGGACAGCCCCTTATCACTGATATTAGCAGACTTACATATGAGCAAGTTAGAGATACATATCACAAAGGCATTTCCATACAGTCTAAAATCTGGTTAAGATATGTAGATGACATTTTTGCCATTGTTCCAAAAAAATTAGCTCAAGACACATTGAAATTATTGAATCTACTGGACCATTCCATAAAATTTACTATTGAAATAGAACAAGGTAGATGGCTACCTTTCGTTGATTTAAAAATTACAAGAAACATGGACAGACTAGAATTTGGCATATATAGAAATAGACGCAGAGAACTACATCAAAAACAATATAAACCCAAAAGCACATCAGCATACAATCTTCCATAACTGAACTCACAGAGTGACCAAATTACCCACTAACAAGTAGAGAATATAATGAAGAACCAGAGCATATAAAACTGCTGCAAATTTGAATGGATTTAAACCCAATTTCGTAACCAGATTAATAAAAAAACAGAAGATGGAAAACTATCAAGAATGTAAGCAAATAGTTTTCAACTGTTTATGAAATTTCATTATTAGTCATAATGAAGCAAAGATTGCTTAGTTATGTTTTATGCTAAAAGAATGAAGAATATACTCACTCTTTCAAGACATACTAAATACTTGAATTTTATAGCTCATTTGGTACAACGTATTCTTGTTGAGTGAGAACTCTTAAGCTCCTGAGCAATTACTTCCTCAAGAAGTCCTTTTGGGTTCCTTACGGCAGGCAATATTCTACATTGCTACTGTAGGATTTTGATATAACAGTTGGAGCTATGCCTGATTTTTGAGAATTACCTTTCTAAATTAAGACCTATGGTTACACCATTAATTAATATTGACATAAGTGCACAACTCACAGAAGAAAATATTATTGATAAGATTCAACAATATCAAAAAGAGTAGGAAGATCATGTTCTAAGATGTCTGCTCTGAGATACTCGTGACAAGCTTTCTTTTACAAACCATCAGGACAGAGAAACATTGGATGATAACAGAAACGATGGAACAATCAATTTGCTTAGCCTCAGAACAGGTGAAAAAAGCCCAAACCTAACATGAAGAAGGCTACTCCATTATTAAAAATAATTTTTTTTTAATATTCTTTAGCTTCAACTGAACTCATTTCCTTATTGTATTTCTCACTTGCATTAATTAGCTAAAGGAGTTACATCTACTCGTTAAAAATTAATTTTTAATAATAGTCTACTCATGCATCTATTAATGAGTGCTTTTTGCAGATTTATTTCTTTTTGGTTGGTTAAATGGAAAAGCTTCACCTGTTACGGGCTTTATGTCATTTCAATTATTACATAGCAAATAGTGTTTCTTGGTATGATTTTACAATTAAGATTTTAAAACCCTACTCACTTTATAAATATTCACAAACTTACCAATTTCTGGTTTTGGTTTCTCATAATTTGTTCCTATTTTCTCTGGCTGCTCACTGAAGTCATGAGCTGACTTGTCTACACGATCACTTTGCACTCCAAACTTTCCACCAAAACCCTGCATGTGCAATGAGACCTTATATAATTATACATTCAAAACTAATAAAACTGTAAAGATTCATTATTTTATTACAGGTCATTTATGGGAAAACAGTACAGCATTTAACATTAAAGACTTTTAAAGTGGATTTTGAATCGCTCTACTAAGATTGAAGATCTGACTGAGGATGAAGACAACAGTTTCTGAAACATGTTTTGCAAGCTTTCAATAAAAGAGAAGATAAAGTGATCAAACATTCATTTTGAAAGCATTTAATATTTACTACAATTCCTTCATAGATGGTCTCTTGATAATAACAAAGAATATGTCACTACTCTTCTGTTATGTCCAAGATCTGGTTAAGATATAAGAAGACAAAGACTAACATTACTGCATCATCAGCAATCACAAGTGCAAAACTTGCCTGCTTATGATCGGTTTGACTCTCGTGCTGATGAAGATTCTCATGATGATCCCAGCCAACTGCTGATTTGTCTTGCCGATCAGCTTGGATACCAAATTTGCCTCCAAATCCAACTGTATAATCTACAGTAGAGTGGGAAAATCATATTGATCCATTAGAAGTTACAATATTCTACAACTGAATTGTATGAAATTGCATTGCTGTATTAGGTTTAGCATCCAACAATTAGCATCCAAAAATTACTCTTATTAGTATGAAAGTGGTATACAATGGGAACAATGTATCCAAAACAAAACATTTAACATTATTGGCTGGTTCACAATAACCGAGAACAGCTACCAGAATGAGAACAACAAAATTCAAATACATGTATTATAATGTGAGTGTTCAATATGGTGGTGCCGTGGCTGAGTGGTTAGACCACTCGCCTACCACCTAGGCAGCCCGGGTTAGATCCCAGGGACACACATGTGATATTTGTGGTGGACGAAGTGGCATCTGGGCGGGTTTTCTTCAGGTTCTCCAGTTTCCCCTACCACTCATTCCACAAACTGCTCCATTATCACCTTTCCAGTCATCAATTTTGCCTGCATTTCATGTCATCCTCTTCCTCATTATCATACCTGGTACTTGGCTGACCACCTACTTCCAGGTCTTCACTCTGGTCCAGAGGTTCCTCTGCTCCCTGACAGGTGTCTGACCCTAAGCACTGACTTGTAAGTCCTACATAAGGAAAGAGTAATCAGAAAAAGAAGAAGAAGAGTGTTCAATATTAGCAGGAAGCTTTCCTGGGAAAGAAGACTTGGCCAAGTTTTAACTTTCTCAATCTTGGGTATGACATATTAGATCCATATTTGCATATGAGACTATTCACAGCAGAAATCATTCAAAGCGACTGTGGTATCAAACAGCCACTTGAGCTCTCTCTAGTTGCAAGCTGGGAAAATGACACTAGAAGAAATTCAGCTAATAGCAAACTAATCACAAAACCTATAGTGCTGCCGAAATAAGAAAGTCACCTGAAGTGCACAAGCACTCGTAGTGACTGTAAGCATGTGACCGCAGAGTATGCTCTGATTGGTTCCTGACCAAAGCTAAGAAAAAAAACTAAATAGATCCATTTTTTAATGTTACTGCCATTTTTTTACACTAGCGGTATTGATGTTAAATGGCTTTCTTAGGCCAGATTTACTATAGTTCTGTTAGATCCATTGAGAAGTGGTTCTTCAAAAGAATGCATGGGCACAAGAGGAGAGGTAGCAATTGAACTTGCCTTACTTGCCCCACATTTCCTTGCCGAGTGACAAAGGTTGTTCTGATATAAGTGCAGTGGTGGCTTCACTCCACCTGCACGGTGGTAGTAGTAATTTGTATGCTGTTATTAACTATTTTGTTTATATTAAACATATTTGCATACAACAATTATTACAGCTACCTACTGTGGTTAGGCAAATTACATAGGACTGCAATTGCAAATTAGGTTTTGAATGGATGGCCAGTCTATTGCATATCGCTCTGACAATCATGGCCATTCAAACTACTTTGGTTTGGTGTTGTTAAAAGGCATTTGAAAACCATTTAGCAAATACAAGAGCGGCATACATAGCAAAATAATTCTGTCCATAGAGGGTTAAATAAACTAATAAGAAACTAAACCCCTAAACAGTGGAATCATATCGTCCCTTTTATATGTTTAGAAATACGAAGTCCTCAAAGTACCTTTTGAAATTGTAAATAAGCACTTGTAAGATCACCAAAGTTTGCTTTATGCTTCTAATCAGGGTGGCATTTGATATTTTATCACTTTACATTTGTAAACTAAAATCTGCATATCATTCAGCAAACTTTCCTGTTTATGTAAATTACAACAAATTCTCTCTGCCACCCTTCATGAAACAGATGTCCCACAAAGCCATACTCGCCACTGAATTAGGTGTATCAGAACAGTAGTGAAGGGAAGGGATGGCCGGTGGAGTGAGGCAAGAACACGTTTCAGTGGAGTGGCCCTATTGAGCTGATTTTCCCATGCCTGTTCTAGAGAAAAGGTCATCGGTAATTTGTGTATATGTAAATGAAAAATACTCTGGTTCTGTACTAAGAATATGTGGAAATATACACAAAAGGATGTATAACAGTGTGACACCATTGGCTGGTTCAGCCTATTAGTTCTTGAGAAAGCAAAATATAATTCGTAGTCTCATTTCAAAGATTCTATTTACTGAAGAAAAAAAAAAAAAAAAAAAAAAAAAACCACACGCACGCACGCACGCGCGCGCACGCACGCACGCACGCACGCACACACACACACACACACACACACACACACACACACACACACTTCTCTATTACAAAAACAGCAAGGAAACGGTCTCGAATTTTATTCTGTTTCATAAATGTGAAAGTAATCTTATGCATTACTGTGATATTTCTTGTTATGCTAACCTAACTAAATTGAAATGAGGTATTTGCAGCCATTTCCTATTGTAAAAATATTCTTCTTCTTCTTCTTCTAAATGGTTTAGGCTATGCAGCCCGTTCCGGCGAAGTCATCAGTGGAGTCCATCTTCTGCGAGGTCGGCCAACATCTCGTGCTCCTCTTGGATTATATAGAAAGGTCCTCTTAGGTATCCTTTCTTCACTCATACTCTTTAAATGTTTTGTCCATTTCTTGTTATTTGTTTTGATTTTATCTTCTAATTTATAAATATTTAGCTCTTCTCTTATTGATTCATTTCTTATTCTATCTGCTCTTGTGCATCCTTTTACGTTCCGCAGAAATAACATTTCCGCTGCCTGTATTCTACTACTATCCTTTGCTCTTTTGACTTCGCTTGCCAGTAATTTAATTTTCATCTGACCGCCTTACGAGGGCTGTGCAGATTGTAAAAATATTAATTTAATAACTTAAATTTTTGCAATAGAACTGTAGTAGTCCTTTTTTTTAAGAAAAAAGCAAAATCCATGTAACTGCAGTCAAATGTAACCTGGTCAGCTCCCAAACATGTCATTTTGCCAATTATTTTACTTGGGCCCTCACCTTCCTTTACCACAGGCACATTTGACTGCAGTTGCTGGGATTAGAACTCGCGATGTTTGACTTTGAATAAATAACCAGTTCTTTGTGTACTGCCTTAACCGTCATGGCTATCTGAATTACTTTGGCCGAGGTGCCTTGGAAAGGGTTATGAAAACCAGTTTAGGAATTACAGGATGAATGGTATATGTAGCAAAATATCTCAGTGAAAGGGTTAAACGATAAAAACTTTCGCTCATAAATGTTAATAATAATGATGATAATAATAATGATAATGATAATAATGATAATAATACTAATAATGATAATAATGATAATACTAATGATAATACTAATGATGATGATGATGATAATAATAATAATAATAATAATAATAATAATAATAATAATAATAATAATAATAATAATGATGATGATGATGATGATGATATTGATAATACTAACAATATTATTAATAATATAAATAAATAATATAACTGGCATTATCAAAATATGTATATTACATATAAAAACAAATTTTCACTTAATTTTATCCCCACTCTGTGTAGACTACGATATAAATGCTGTTTTTCAATACATTTAAACTCCTTTGAGCTATTCAATAGGTTATACTATACATATAGTGTATATACATGTATCTGTTTTTAGTTCTAAAATGTGCAAAAACAGATCAAATAATGTGTATAATACATGTACAATATTAAAAGCAAAAACACTGCTACAAAGAGGAAGCAAAGACAGTGTTACACCAATAAGTGAAAATGGATTAATAAAAGTGATTTTTGGTATATCTGAAAAGTGGATATTAAAATGTAAACAGTTATACATATTCTACTACTTTGTCAGAAGTTTTATATAGAATGATGTGTAAACAATTAAAAGATAACATATTCAAGTTACTTCCAAGCAACAACCTCAGCAAGGAATTCCTTGAAAAGATACTAGGACATTAGTGTAACAGTCTCTAACACAAGGACATCACAATTCAGCAGTTGACATCAGGTTGATGATGGGAGCAAGAGCTCTTGAAACATGTTCCGTTTTACATAAATGAAAGTGACGTATCACCCGTAAACGACTTACATATGTTACCATTAAGTTACATGTACACATACAAATCAATTTGAAACAGGTCTGCTAGTTACAATTATTCTTACTGCAACTGAAAAGATAAAGTAATAGCTTTTACTCGAAGATAGTGTATGAAGTGTTCTATGATGGTTTACTCAAAGGTCAAGTACCTTTGTAATGATGGTGCAGACAATGTCTACGAAACATGTGCTACTTAAGTAAAAGTTAGTCAAGTTCAAAAGTGTTAATTTCAACTCAAAGTTACACAAAATCACAAGGAAAATTATTTGCTTTTATATTGCCAAAATATAAACTAATCAAAACTTTGTTCTAGGTCTTCCATCAGCACACAGTAAGGATCCACAATTGATAACAGCAATGTGTCAAATATGTTGCATCTGTAAGGTAGAATCAGAAATAAAAAATCTAATGCCATAGCTGGGATCTGAACCACAGAGCTTCTGCTCTATGTGCAACTGCTCTCAGCCATCAAGCTACCATGGCAACAAGCCTGCATAGCTTTAAATTCATCTGCTGCATCAAGTTTAACCACAGTGAGCTTTCAATAAGTTCCTTGTGCTTTGGAAAGGGTTGAATGAGACCAAAAAATTTAATGCCACAGCTAGAATTTGAACATGGATCTTCCAGTCTCCATCTGGTTGCTCCAACACTGAGCTACCATGGCAACTTGCCAACATGACAAATTCTCCAACTCACTCACATATTTCTTGGTAAACCACACAAGATCTCAATTCAGATGAGGTAACATACCCTAATGGTGACTTACCATATAGTAAGTACTTAAGTCCCAGACTTTTAGTTTAACCAACTATAAGGTCAATCAATAATTGTTCTTCCACACAATATCAGAGTATAGGACAAGGTTGGTTGTCCTTGTGTATTATTAATATACACAGATTGAAGTTATAGCTATGCAATAAAAAATACTTGCAAGGAGTAATTTTAAGGTACAATTGCTTAATATGCTACAAAAGAAACGGTTTCCTCGGCTTACCTGAGTATAGTATTCCACTGATATAGTTTACCATATTTATTCCATTATTTATGCAACTTTTGGATGAAATTTTGGATTCTAAAATAGGAATGCATTAATTAAGCAAGGGATCAAAACTGCAATTCCAAGTTTCAGTGATGAGATTTAATCCCCTTTACCTTACACACCCTAATACTGCTTGATGGTCATCATCAAATGCGTCATTTACCGTGTCACTTTATTTGGGGAATCGATTAGAAAAACAGGCATCTTCCAAACCATTGAGGGCATATGAGATTCCTGTCTCTTTGAAACTCAATTGCATGGTGTCTAATGAAATAGATTTCCATTAAGAAAGAATTCAGTCATACATTGTAGGGAGCTGTCTTCTCAATTCCCCTCCCTGGTGTATATCTGTATGTAGTTCCCACAATTCTTTTTCTAGGTTAGCCAACAACTAAACCATAGGGGTAAACATTGAGCAGCTATTTACAGGAGTTTGCAGTGTCAATGCTAGATCTGCTTCAGGCATTTAGTACTTAAAAGTACTGTTTGAATTGGTTAAACACAAAAGTAAACCAGGATGATAATGCAAGAGAAGTTCAAGCAATAATTATAATGCAATGCGTGAAATGCACAAGTGGTAACACTGGAGTATGGACAACAGTGTTCAAAGCACTTCACTCAGACCATTCATAGTACTGGATTCCAGGCCTCAAGATAAAGTGTGCAAGTAGTATAGGACCATTAAAAGGCTGATTTATGGAGACATAATAGTTGCAGCACTGACATTAGTCCACCAGGAATTACAGCCAGTTAGACTCAGTGAATGTGATCCTAACACTCAGTGCAATATCTTTTTTCAAAATTTTAATATGCAAGAACTGAACATTGCAATAAATAATATAAAAAACAAAAAGTCTCCTGGACCAGATCACATACATCCAGAGTTCATAAAAAATCTTGGAAAAATAGGAAAATAACTACTGAAACTCTACAATCTATCCTGGAAAACCACTGTACCTACTGAATGGCAAAAAGCAGGTATTGTCCCACTCTTGAAGAAAGACAAAACAGCATCAGAAATAAAAAATTATAGACCAATAGCTCTTACTAGCATAATAGCAAAAGTGATGGAAAGAATGGTGTCAAACAGGTTAAATTGTTTTCTAGAATCACAAAATTTAATATCCCCATGTCAAGCTGGATTCAGAGAGTTCCACTCTACAAATGAACAAGTCTTACTTCTCAGTCAAGAAATCAAAGACATCTTCAATAGAAAAGAAGATAATTTATCAGTTTTTATTGATTTCCAAAGTGCACATGATTCTATATGCAGAACAAAACTACTAAAGAAAGTAAAAAAAATAGGGATACAAGGTCCAATGTTTTCATGGATGTCATTTCCTAACAACGCTTTATTGCAACCAGATATGGAAGAAATAGATCTAAATACAAACAAGTACACTGTGGGCTACCACAAGGTGCAGTGCTCAGCACTACACTATTTAATATATTTATTAACGATCTGCAACAAACAATTACAAGAATCAGGTGTGAAGTGTGCGCTACTTGCTGATGACTTAGTAATGTGGACTTCAAAACCAAAAAGCAAAAGTACAGAACTAGAAAAAACCATGCAACAATCCTTAACCAACTTACAAAGGTGGACCAAAGAAAATTTAATGACTGTTAATACAACAAAATCAAACTACCAAATCTTTTCACTAAGAAAAAAACCACTAAAAATAAAACTAAATTTTGAGGGTCAACAATTACCAGAAACAAAGAAAGCAAAGTATTTAAGAGTTACATTTGATACCAAACTTACATGGACCAAACAAATAGAAAATGTAATACAAAGAGCAAAGAGGCGCCTTTCACTGTTAAAACGTCTAACAGGAATGAAGTGGGGATGTTCCAGAGCAACTCTTAACACAACATACAATGTATATATAAAGCCATTATTTACTTACTGCAGCGAAGTTCTTGTAACAGCAAACACAAAAAAAAAATTCAAATCTTTCAAAACCAAAGTCTGAGATTAATTACAGGTGCTATCAAAATCACACCAATAGCAGCTATGGAAACACTAACCAACCAATACCCCATTGAATATGAAATGAAAAAGCGGCTCTTATTCAACACGAAAAGTTGATCAGACTACCATTCAATACATGGCACAAGAGAAATTTTACACATACACTAAAGACTCAGGAGAGCTTTCTTTCCAAAATTCAAGACATCAGGAAGAATATACACCTTGCTAATTCAAAGGAAAACTTCATATCTAAAGTCAATCCGACACACACATTAGACATTATTGGCATTAGAGACAATCCATACTAGATTTCCAGAACATGAATGGCTCCATATTTATACTGATGGATCAATGATATCAAACCAAAATGGAGCAGGTGCTGGAGTCACATGTCACCTCTTTTCTTATTACAAATCTAAGTTATGGAACTACTAACTTTGATGGAGAAATTGAAGCAATTCGAATGGCTCTACAAAATCTTTTGTACAGAATTTCATATTTTCAGCAAGCAGTTGGTGCGGTTTTTATTAATAAGTCTTTACATAGCATACCGGAGATAATGTTCTTACTGAATGTAGAAATAGAAAGTGATAGCAGACGCGATTATGTGCAGGGTCGAGGTTACAGAATGGAATGCATAAATCAACGTTCCTTTATCACAACATATTTATTCGTTAATTTACACTTTTAGCACCATATTAATTAATCAACAATCTTCACAGTTAGGTAGAATCTACACTGTATAAAAGTTTGGGTGAAAGTTACATGTTCACGCGCTACCAAAAAAAACACATCCTTTCATCTTGAGCACACAGACGCTAATGAAAAACAGTCCCTGGCGTCTCTATGACGCAACACCGCCATTCTTTTGTATTCATCTGCGCAATAGTCCTCATTGGTTGAACACAAAGTGACAAGAAAACATTGGCTATCTTGAATATTGAAAAATAAGTCCCTGATACACCCAAACAAGAATTAGAAATTTACACACTCTTACAAAAATATTTACATGAACGATTTTCTATTGGTCAATATTCTGTCTCATATGCCCCTTGTTTTGTTTTTCAAGTTGTCACCTTATTTACAATCTTGAAACACAATACAATACTTCTCCCTACTCCTATGATTCAATCACTTTGTACAATATTTTTTTTTTTTTTTTTTTACAGTCTTCTTCACTGTTTGTCTTTGTCTTTTGTTTTGACATGATACAGCATGTCTTTATAAATTTCACATATTCGATTACTACACAATACATTCAGTTATTATACAATACATATCCAGTTATTGTACAATACATATCCAGTTATTGTACAACACATTTAGTTTCTAAAATAAGAACAAATTAGAAACTAAAAACTTCACTTATCTTAGTATGTTGATATTCTTTTTCTATTTTTCTGACCCAGGGGTTTCAAGCTATATCCAGCTCATTCTCAAAGTCATATAAACAAAATCGTTGACTTTGAGAATGAGCTGGATATAGCTTGAAACCCCTGGGTCAGAAAAATAGAAAAAGAATATCAACATACTAAGATAAGTGAAGTTTTTAGTTTCTAATTTGTTCTTATTTTAGAATCTTGTTGCTTCACTGTTAATAGCTTCAATTTTTACTTAATTTAACACATTTAGTTATTACACAACATGTCCAATTATTATACAATACATATTCAGTTATTGTACAACACATTTAGTTATTACACATGTCCAATTATTATACAATATATATTCAGTCATTGTACAATATACCCAGTTATCATATCATATATGTTGTTATTATACAATACACATTCAGTTATTATACAATACACATTCAGTTTTTGCATAACACATTTAGTTATTACTCAACATATTCAGTCATTACACAATATATCCAGTTATCATACAATACCTATTCAGTTATTGTACAACACATATTCAGTTCTTATACAACACATACTCAGTTATTGCACATTTGACATTGACACAAATATAATTTAAGTGTATCATGGTTTATTATGTGGTTTTTGACTTGTATTCATTGCTATGAGGAGAGAAAAACAGGATACAAATTTTGAGCTAATGATTATGATCATGTTTATGGCAATACTTTATTCAGTTCTTTGCCTTCTTTGTCTTATAAGCTTATGTATAGGCAGGTTGTTGAGTCGGTTCTTAAACTCTGATGTTACTAATGGTACCATTTTTCTTAATTGGGTTATTATTCATTGTTGTTTGGTTCAACATTTCTTCGAGCTTAGCATTGGCTATATTCATCTTAATTCATGGGCATTGTTTTTCTGGTTATGGTTTTCCTCACTTCACTAATTGTCACTTCTTTGTCTCTTATTTCTATAAGAGAAAACTTCTATACTTATAATTATTCTGTAATTATATTATTTTTCTTCTCAATTTATCCTCGACATCTTTGTGTCGAAATATTATATCTTTGTCATCATAATTGATTCCTTTTTATTTTTGTTCCTGACATCCTTATGTCAAAAACATATGATCTTCCGTCGCTATGATTCATTTCTTTAATGACAATCAGTGTCCTCATCTGTCTTTGTTGACAATGCTCTTTGTGGTCGATATAGCCAATGACTGTGTTGGTTTTCTTCTTTGTTGTAATTCCTAATCTGAACATAATTTTCTATAAGTAACCCATTAAATATTGTTATCTTCCTTCATCTCTACTATTCCTGCCTTACACATTTGTTGGCAAAGACTATTTGGTCCTTTCTTTGTATGGCTTCAATTTATTTTTATGGTATCTTCCTACCAACTTGCCATTTGTATTCTGTAGCTCATACGTGTGGTCACCCAGCTGTTTTGTTATGACCAGTGGTTCCATCTCTCTCTTCGTGTAGCCATCATGGTGTCGATGTCAATTGTAAGTTGCTGAGATTTTGTTGTTTGTCATTCACTCGGTTGGGACGAACTTAGTTGTAATTTCCCTGAGTGTTGGTGGTGGTGGTTGTTTCTGCATTTTGTGCAGCATCTGCCCTATTTGGCACATTTTCATCTACTCCCTGCTGTCTTATGTTGTCAGTGTGCCATTGGTCTCTGTCCCTTTGGCGTGAACCTCTGTCATATGACGGTCTGTGGTTGTTCAAGTGTTCCCTACTGAATCGCATGTGATTCACTTGATGGGTATGGTCTCCTGGTCTTCCACGATCATATGTATATGTTCTGTATCTCGATTCACCATTCGGTATTGTGTCGTGGTACCGCTGTCTTGTGTTCTCCATCCTCTCGCCATGATTATGTGGTTGTGGGAAATGGTGTGCCCCTCTCCCCCTTTCATGGGTGCTCCTAGTATTTCTATGTTCTCCCTCACTCTGGTTGTTCGTAGCCGTGCTCCGGTTTAGGATGGGTGAGTTTGGGTGACCGTTCCTATGTCTATGCTCATTAGGCCGACCATTTTGTGTTTCGAAGGCTGTCAGCAATTCTATCATATCTGCAAAATCTACTGGCCTCGCAACAATTAACCCTGTTCTCACTGTGTCTGGGAAATGTCTTGTTATGCTGGCAATTAGTTCTGCCTCCGACAAGTTGGGGTCTAATAGCTTTCCTTTGTTGGCTACTTTCATAAAATAATCGACTAACGACAACCCTTTGGTTGGATCGTATCTACCTGTCGCTAGCTCTACCCTAGTTTGGTTTTGTTTAGCTGGGCCGCAATACCTTGATAGGAATAAATTTCTGAATGAGCTATACGACTCGTGACCAGCTAGTGTTAACCTGAGCCATTCTAATGCCTTGTTTTTTAAGCTTTTCTTAACTATCATCATCCTAAGCTCGTTTGGTATCCTTTTCACTTTAAAATATTCTTCCATCTCTTTAACAAAGAGTTTTGGATCGTCTCCCTTCTCCTCGTCAAATGTAGGTGGTGTGATTTCATGTAATATGCTGTTGGTGTAACATGTGTTGTGTGTCGTGTCATTGTTTGGTTGTGAACCTCTTTCTCTGTATGGTGAGTCAACATTTTGTACATTATTCAAATAACTCTCATCTTGTACATTACTTACATCTAAATCATCTTGTCTTTGTAATGCATTCACAATATCATTTACATTAGCCAAACTTTCTTTTCCTTTTTTCATTTCTTCACAAATTGATTTTAAGTCATTTTTTATTTCTAAGTGGCTTTGTTTCATATCATTTATAGCATCCTGTTGTGAATGCATCACATCATTCATTGTCTTAATTTTAGGAATTACAATTTGTTCTACAGTTTCATTAATAATGTCTTTCTTTACTACCTCAATCTCTTTCCTTAATTCCTCAGTTATTTCTGCTTTTACATTTGTAATCTTACAGTCTACACTTGTATTACATTCTGTTATTTCATCCCTACATCTAGCAATTTCTCCTTCTAACACAATCTTGTTCTCTCTCATTTCTGATTCTATCTTTCCCATCCTATCTCCTACGATTTCTATCCTAGCTTCTAAGGCTTCCTTTGTTTCATTTAAGTTTTTATGTACTAATTTTAAATTAGTTTCCATTACTTTCATATTTTCTTTACACTCCTGTCTTCCTAATTCTATTTTCTGTTCTAAGTTCTGTCTTCCTAATTCCATTTTCTGTTCTAAGTTCTGTCTCACTTCCTCTAGTTTCTGACCTATACTTTGACCTAAACTTTGTTCTATGTCCTGTTTTAATTCTGCCCTATTCTGTCCCATTTTCTGACCTAAACTTTGTTCTATGTCCTGTTTTAATTCTGCATTATTTTGTTCCATTTTCTGACCTAATTCTACCTTGTTTTGTTCCATTTTCTGACCTATTTCCTTCATATTCTGTTCTAGTCTTTCAAACATGATCATTAATAACCTTTGGTCTTTGCTTATTGTTAGCTGTTCCTCACTTTCTAATTCTACCTGATAACTAAGCCTATCTGCCCCTTCCCCCACTCCTGTTTCTATCTCTTTTCGCGACATTTTAATTTCTTTATTTAATTCACTTAAGGTTAAAAGTCCCACTACTTTTCCGCTTCTCAGAAACATAAAAAATGGAAATAAAATGTATGTAAAAACAAAAATGTTGGATCCTACTTTCTTTTCCGTTGGTTCTCCGTCCAGTTATTTACGTCTCCTGGGTAGTTGGCTTCGCTAGATGATCTCCAGTGTTTTTCCTACGTTGATTCTCCGTGTATCGATGTTTTGTTGATATCAAATGATGGTCTAATGGCGTCTTTTTCCTGCGCGATGGGATGGCGTCATTTGATGTTAACACTTTGTACTCGTAATTTTGCATTCCATTCTAAATTCGCGCTCCACGTTGGGCAAGCCATTTTGGTGCGGTTTTTATTAATAAGTCTTTACATAGCATACCGGAGATAATGTTCTTACTGAATGTAGAAATAGAAAGTGATAGCAGACGCGATTATGTGCAGGGTCGAGGTTACAGAATGGAATGCATAAATCAACGTTCCTTTATCATAACATATTTATTCGTTAATTTACACTTTTAGCACCATATTAATTAATCAACAATCTTCACAGTTAGGTAGAATCTACACTGTATAAAAGTTTGGGTGAAAGTTACATGTTCACGCGCTACCAAAAAAAACACATCCTTTCATCTTGAGCACACAGACGCTAATGAAAAACAGTCCCTGGCGTCTCTATGACGCAACACCGCCATTCTTTTGTATTCATCCGCGCAATAGTCCTCATTGGTTGAACACAAAGTGACAAGAAAACATTGGCTATCTTGAATATTGAAAAATAAGTCCCTGATACACCCAAACAAGAATTAGAAATTTACACTCTTACAAAAATATTTACATGAACGATTTTCTATTGGTCAATATTCTGTCTCACAGTTATTCTCTCAGATTCCAGGGCAGCAATTATAGCAATTACTTCCAAGTTGTCACCAAAAAACCAAACAATTATAGAATGTTGGAAAATCCTTACCCATCTAACAGCACTCCAAAAACACCTAGTCTTCCAATGGATACCAGCTCACTGTGGACTGAGTGGTAATGAGAAAGCTGATTTTCTTGCAAAAAAGGGTACCAGCGGTGTACAAAAATCTATAGTTAATCTACCATTTTATGCAGCTAAAAGGTTAGTCAACTCTGAATTCAAAAAAATTATTGCAAAATATTACTATGAAAAATCAAAGAATAAAAGATGGGAACTACCAAACATTCAAACAGTAATTCCTGAGTATCCTCGAAAAATAGCAGTTGCAACCTTCAGGTTGATTACAGGACATGATTGTCTGGCAAAACATTTAAACAGAATTGGGATATATTCTTCACCACTCTGTCCTCTATGGGGTCTGCAAGAGGAAATGGATCGAGACCACCTTCAAATATGCCCGGCCACTTCTAGTGCCCCATCCATCAGTGAAAAATATTGGAGAGCAAGAGGATTAATGACTTCATTGTCAGAAATCCAGCATTAGCTAACAACAACACTGGCTTGAGAATTTAATGCCATTCTGGCAGTTTGTCACAATAGCTCAGCGGTTAGAGCGTCCGCCCGGCAAGCGGAAGGTCTGTGGTTCAAATCCCAGTTGTGGCATTGAATTTTTAAGTTCCAGTTCTACCTCTTAAACTTTGCCCACACACGGCTTGTGTGTTTAAAAACACCAACAGTAAATTTGTTGGCATAAATAAATAATAACAACACTCAGTTTTAGTCTCCTTAAGCAGAGTTCTCATACTGGAAATTAAATGGCTGCAGAAACTATCAACTACTAAAGTTTCCTTTTTCAATACTACTCCCAGTCAACATTGCCAAACATTTTTTTTTGCCCACTCAAGCATAAGATCTGATGCCAATCCAATATAGCCGTTTTGGTTTTCTATCCAAAAGTGGTGTGACACAGCAGACTTTTCTATTTGTTTTAATTTTAAACAAGATTGTTAAAATCCCTTACTCCATCAATAGAACTGAACATTTGGTTAAAAGTATACATCAAACATAGTCCTGCGACCTTGGGATCAGTAGGCCAGGTTAGACGCTGGCCTACTGATCCCAAGGTCGGGGTTTCAAACCCGGCCCAGACCGATGATTTTTACGTGTGCTTAAAAACGACAGCTCCATGTCAGTAGACTCCTGTGGGAAAAATTCTGGCTCACCGGCGACGCTGATGTGATCCTGGCAATTGACAGCATCGTAAAAGAACAAAATATATATATTTTTTAGTAATAACATAATAAATTTCAAAATTCTGGCACTGAACAAAGTGTTAAAACTTTGCACCTCTAACACCAGATGGACTATTGCAGCAGAGAGAGGGAAAGGAAAAAGAGAGCTTCAGTCGCCCAACAGCTGAGAATGAGATTGAATGATCTTGAAAATGTTTCAGCATTTTCAACATTTTAAAGTAAAGGTGTAAAAAAGTGGCTCAAGTGGTTCAAAAAATTGAACTCAAACAAGCATGGTCATAATTAAGTCTGACTTTGTTATATGTAGTTATCAGTAAATCACACCAAGTGTAAAACAGACATATTTTAAGGGTTGTTAGTAGTCAGCACTAGTCCAAACAACTTGAAGTTCTAATATAAAAGTTATTATCTGTTGTTATTGCTAAATAATGTGTTAGGTAGTTCTTTCAGTAGGTAATGCAAACTACAAAGACTTTGTATTTACATGAGGTAAATTAAAATTAGTCTACTCTTATTGTTAACACTAGCACAACAGTGTAATACTGCACACAGAGATGAAGAAAGCATGTTAAACAAGGACATTTGACAGTAATAGACAATGGAACAAGAAGGTCAGTACAAGTGCATTACATGCTTCCGCAACACCCTCACCACTACAGTCACCGTCACCCTGCTTGGTAACAGCAGAGTTACCTTTCTGACTAGCGTGCTTCTCCGTCTTCTCAACATGGTCCCAGCCAACGGCTGACTGATCTTGGCGGTCTGTCTGAACACCAAACTTGCCACCAAAACCTTTGGAGTAATCTAAGCCCAACCCACAGGAAGAAGAAAAGCAATGTGTAGTTATGAATGCTTTCATTCACCACCCTCCACAAAAAATATTTTTGTCAAAAACCTGATGCTTACCAGTCACTAAAACTAAAGATGCAGCACTAAATGAGTATAAAAACAATACAAAATAATGGGAGAGCAAAAAAGCTCCAAATGGGCTGCACAATGTTTTGCTTGTCTGCACCTTTGGCACTTATTGCCATCTGCTGCTATCATAGAAAGGTATGGATGAAACTATACAACATTTTTAAAATCACTTTTAAATGGTTTACTTCTTAACTCAATGAAAGGAGATGCTGAAACTGCCAACTGTCACTGTCCACATTTTTGGCAGCTCTTTAGGAAACTATCTATCACTCGCCATTGTTCATGTTAAGAAACGCTGGCAATTTTCTGGTGGATATTTTATTTTAATTCTTCCAGAGTGTGTGGGTTTATCTTGTACACTTTATGTTTAAGTTAACCCAAAGATAGAGATCACAGGGGTTAGATCGGGAAATCTAGGGACCCACAAATCTCAAATCTCTACTAATAATTCTGTTCCAAAACACACTTTCAATTGAGCGCGCTTAGACTTTCACAGTCGGAGTCAATATAACTAGGAGTTATTTCCGGGCTGTTATGCCATGGTCTGCTGGAGTTTAAGTACCCAAACGTTTCGTCCAAGCTGTGGCAGACATCTTCAGTGGCACGATCGTAGTCTCCTCAGAGAAGTTAATGTGGCGTCTGAGGTGTGGGCTGTCTGAGCTACTGCATTTATCCTTCAAGCGGCCTCCGCTGATTGGTCTGGATGGCAGACAGCAGGAGGGAGGGGGTGGACTTCACCCAAGGTGTTGTTTTCTCCTGATTGGTTCACATGAATTTCTCCTGTTTTGTGCCGTTTTTGCCTTCAATGACGGGATACCAGTTGCTGTTAAGTTTCAAAGCTTCTTTTTTCTTATTGAAATTGAGGGGATGTTTATAAATTTCAATAGCCTCGCGTTGTAGCCGGGCATGGCAGTGTACTGTGAATGATAAACTGCTCCTGTCCTGGAACTTAATTATGTGTTCGCCCTCTGCTTCAATGGCGAGTTGGGCAACTGTGGACTTATCCGTTACAACAGCACAAAACACGAGAAATTCAAGTGAAACAATCAAGAGGAAACAACAACTTGGGTGAAGCCTGCCCCCTCCCTCCTGCTGTCCGCCATCCAGACCAATCAGTGGATGCCACTCGAGGGATAAATACAGCAGCTCAGACAGTCCACACCTCAGACGCCATGTTAACTTCTCCGAGGAGACTATGACTGCACCACTGAAGATGTCTGCTGCAGCTGTGGACAAAACGTCTGGGTACTTCAACTCCAGCAGACCACGGCATAATAGTTCGGAAATAACTCCTAGTTAGACTTTCAATTGCTGTCATCGAAGAATTGGCCATATGAGCTGTTCCAGAGTATTATTGAAAAAAAGGCAAAATTATGCTACCTGTCAGTTAATTCTCTAAAAAATGAACAAAATTGTATTCACATATGTATGGGCGTCAGCTGTTGACTCAAAAAAAATTGGTGTATGGCACCATTAGCAGAGAAAGGTTTCTCAGGGCTCCAATAAGCGATTTCTATCTCTGAGGTAACTTAAAACAAAGTGTAAAGACAAACCCACACACCTTGTAAGAATTAAAACAAAATATCCACCAGGAAATTGCCAGCATTTCTCAACATGAACTATGGTGAGTGATGGATAGTTTCCTAAAGAGGTGCCAAAATGCATAGATGACAACAGTGGCCATCTCCTTTCATAAAGTTGGTAAATAAAACCTTTAAAAATAGTTTAAAAATGTTGCCTGGTTTCAACCATGCCTTTCTATGATAGTAGTAGACAACAAGTGCCAAGGATGCAGACAGGCAAACCACTGTGCAGCCTGTTTGGAAGTTTTTTGCTCTCCCGGTACTAACAAAAGCTAATGCTTGATCACTATCATTATAAAACCACATGTTAGATTATCAAGGAGCACCCAATTGTTCTGAAAATAGAATTATAACCTATCGATTAATAAAAAAACATGTTAACAATGAATTACGTATACTTTTCATTTCTTATAACTTTGAGATATTGAAGGTTGAACTGTAATGGATATTTGTTTTTCCTTTTTGCTATATTAATGAGTCTTATCTATGGAAGCTTTGCTTGATGCTCTAATGACTACTCTAAAACTACATATCTAAACATCTAATTTTACAATATTAAATAAAATGGCTTTAATACCATTTTAAATGTAATGCTGAGGCCTAATGAATACAAATTTGTTATGACAAAATGGAGACATTATCAACTATTTGTAACTTTGTATACTCAGAAGTTAAAAATTATGGCCTCTAATCTGGAATTTTTATTATATGCAGCATAGGCTAAAATGATAGGTGATGACATAGCTTACTTCTATCAATTCAATGTATCATTTTACTGCAATGGAACTAAGCGAGTTTTAAGCTTTCTGTGCTCTAAGTATATTAAACTATCTAACACTCCTCTCTTGTTTATTATGCAATAACTAAAACTGAGTCATTCTGCAAAACATATTTAAATATAAAACATATTCCTAATTACACCTCAGTAAATCATACACATGAATTTAACAACAAATAAGTGATTCACTAGCAGTGAAACAATACCTTTCTGTGACTCATGCTTCTCTACTTTCTCTACATGATCCCATCCTACAGCGGACTTGTCTTGCCGATCAGACTGGACTCCAAATTTTCCTCCAAAGCCTGAGCTATAGTCTCGCTGAGAACCATGTTTTTCTAATTTCTCCTTATAATTCCAACCTTCCGCACTCTGTAACATATGGAGACACATCATTATTACCAATATTATTTGTCATTATCTTTTCACATTAAATTCACAGGAGAAGTAAATAAATCTTAATGTAAGTAAAAATAAACAAGGAGTAGGAAAACTCATTTACACAGTTCACAAAAATCCACAATACTTGGACAGATTCCATTGCTCTCATCGTCAGCTGCTGATTTAATTTTAAATCCTTCATGGTAGACCGCTTCTGCACTATTACTTAGAAATCTTAATGTACTTGAACATCTGTGAATCAGTTTTTAACACATATCACTTAAACTTTAATTTACAAGTGACTAGCTATGGGAATCATTGCTTCTAATTTCAACATCGGGGGTTTGACTGCCATTACTAGCTATAGTTAACTCCAGCCTTCCCTCTGGCAGTGGAACCATGAACTTCTTCACTAAGTTGTCAGCTGGCAGGATTATAAAATTTATCTGAGGATCTTAGCGCTTCCATATCTAAATGTTTTCTGAAGTTGTGAATTGCTGGCCTGCCACACTTTTTGGTACCTTTGGATTTGGGTCTAGGTAAAAATTTTCATTTCAAAAGTTAAATGCTCCTGCTGGCTTGTCTTCTTGTTTTAATTAATTCTGATAAAAGTACCATATGTTTAAGATATTTTCATCACAAATGAAAAGTATATGTTGAATTTTCTGGGTACAGAAAATGGGTGACTTTTGCTTACCTGGTAAGCTGTAAGAAACAGACAAAATATTACTATGCAAAAAATTTTGATTCTCATTAAAGCACACACCTTATACCAAGTACATTGTTTGTGGAGTTAACCATTTCTGAGATATTACTTGTTATTGATTTGAATTTTCAAATACTTATATTTTTCTTCAAATAGGAAGTCATTATTTGTCTCGTTGCTCCTGGCCATACAAAGAGAATGGAACTTCAAAGCCACCACCTAACGATTGGCTCTTACAGGGTTTGACTGTCATTTAAGCCTATTCCCACTGTACTTCCAAGGAAACAGTAATAAAAGCATTACTACAAATGCTTATCTTGATTAACATGAAGTAGTGGAAGAATTAAATATTTTTAAAAAAGTGATGAATGGGCAGAGAAAGTCATGTAAATATAACACATTAAAATAATTCTTTTTTTGGTTTCTTCCCCTGTTTTTACTCTTGAGAAAGCCTTTCAAAATTATTATGGTGAATAAATCTGAATCTGAATGCTTACCTTGTCCACACGATCTGTTTGCACACCAAATTTTCCTCCAAAGCCTGCACTATAATCCTTCTGAGATACATGTTTCTCAACCTTGGCTACATAATCATGTCCCACTGCTGACTGGTCCATCCTAAAGATCAGACAAAGGAAATTTCAGTTTGAAAGAAAGGATACAAAATTTAAAGAAGCTTCATTTAGCATAGCTTGTACTTGAACCTTCAATGAGGGAGTTAGATCACTGTGATAAAATAATCAAATCATTTCAGAATATTGTTGGTAACCACTGTCTTATACAAAAGTTGGAGACTCTTTGATCATTCATAACCACAATATCTGCTACACAACACATTTTGATTAGAGCTAGCAGCAATCGTTTTTATTAAGCACACCATTTTTTTTATGATATGGCGATTTCCTCACCCTTTTCCAACCTTTATTAAGCATAAAGGAGTGCTCCTCCATTGGTCATTGGATCCCTCAGACCTAGTTGAAAGGTTCAATTGCTATTGTTTCCAAAGTGTCTTATGCAACAAGGAAGAGGAAATGAATAGGGAACATCTATCTATCTGTAAACAACTTAAATTTGACCTCAAAATATTGGGAGGCAAGAAGGAGAATGGCTTTGTTGCTAAACCCTGAACACGCGCACGCACGCCATAGTCTTCTGGGGTGAGTCTTCACTGAGTAAGGCAACTTTTGTAGCACAGAAAAACATTATTGGAACCATGGAAGGCGTTAGCCCAAAATCATCCTGCAAACTTTTGTTTAGAAGATTAGGTATCCTTCCACTACCCTGCATTTATATTCAAGAAACGATTATGTTTATACTTAAGAACATTAAACACCGTTGATACACCATTTACAATGAATAACACAGTACATAAACATAACACTCAAAAAAATACATACCTGCGTGTAACCAATCACAATACCTCATTATCAGAAAAGTATCACTTGGGCATTAAATTGTATAATAACCTGCCAAGCTACATCAAAGCAATAAAACTAGTAAATCATTTCAAATCATGTCTCAAGGCACATCTAATTAACCACTGCTTTTGTTCCATCAAGGATTATCTCAAATTTAAGTGTTAACCATAAATGATTACGTAGACTTCCACGGCCTTTGCCCATTACTTTGGTTTCCGGTACGGGCCGTGACTTATTGGCTTTTATAAGAAATTAAAAATTATGCCGAAGTTTCGCCTCAAAACTATGTTGAGCTTCTTCCATGGGCAACTGGGGCTGTAATGACCTAGCTGTCGACGGGCCCTTAAACCCCAATTACTCACTCACTCCATGGGCAACTGCAAAAAATCCATCCAATTAGCCACCGACAATTAAACATTTTAGCAATCTGTGACAATTTTTCTCAACGAATAGTGAGGGAAAGCATAGAAATATTTAAAGAAAAGAGCAGTGACACAGGCAAACCACTCAGGATGATATGGAAGACCCTATTAGCAGGTGAACTTCCTATTGGAGGAGAAGGAACCAATAGGATTACTAGTGGGACAGGTTGAGGCCAGTAGGCAGTGACTAATTGAATAGGTTTTTTGCAGTCACCCATTGAAGAAGCCAAATAGTTTTGTGGCAAAGCGTCAGCATAATTTTTATTATCTTAAAAAAGCCAACAAGACGCAGCCCATAATGGAAACCAAAAAATAAGTAATGCTAGCCATAAAGCTTTAATTGGAAATGTACGTTTGTATCTATGTAGGTAATGTCATAGTTTGTAATGCTAGTCTTGAGATGTCACCAATTTGAGCACTAACTTAAATAAATGGAGGTGGTGATAGTGGCAGTGGAAATATTGATATTGGTGACCAAACAATATGATAAAATTATTTTGTACCTCTTAATTTCCAAGACCGGGCCTGGCCCAAGGCTGACAGATATTTTTCAAATATCTAGGCCTGAGCCCCCACAGACCTCTATTTTAAAGGCTCATGGTTGCTGGAATGAATCCCCCATCATTTTAAAATCTCAATTTTGGATGCACTTCATTTCATTGCAACACCTTGAAAGGCCATGAATCTGACTTAAGTCTCAAATTGCTTTTTGAAAGCAAGATTCTTCACAAATCTTACCCACTCTCAGCTGCCAGCAAAGGAAGAAGAGAAAATGTTGCAGGAAGTGTACTACAAGAATCCTGCAATAATGCTACAAGTGCTAATGAACAAAGACTGAGACTGATTTTTTCTGTACTTCCATGAGAGTTTTCTATCTGTACCATGAATATTTGAAAAGAGCAGACTTTTATGTACAAGGCTCAGAAACTAACAATACTACAGCTAGTTGCAAAAAGCAATGCTGTACTGTTACGCTGGCTACGCTTGCTAACAGCATGAAACTCCCACCATTTGTAATATTTAAGCAGAAAACCATTTCAAAGAGAATTTTGTCCCTGGCGAGAACCCAGGGAAAAGGGTTAATGAGCAATTATGCTACATCACTGGATTACAACAGTATGGGTATGCATCCTGGAGCAGAGAAACATGCTAGTATTAGACAGCTTTCGTAGGCATCAAACAGAAGATGTGGAAGAAACAGTTACAGGAAATTCAGACCAAGTTATGATTCCTACTGCAATGACTTCAATACTACAGCATGTCAGTGGTGTAACAATCACAAGTTAACATCCATTGGGAACATTTTAAGACCAACATTGTCTCTGGTATGCAACCGGGTAAAAGTTGAGAGGGACTGAATTCTAGTCTCTTTGAGAGGTCATTCAAGAAGTGCTGCATATCCAATAAAACAGATGGGACAGAGGATGACAAAATTGATAGCGTTGATGATGAGCCAAGTTCCACAGGGGAGTCCAACAGTGATAGTAAGGAGCAGTAAAATATAACTAAAAATGTGAGTAAATTAGTTAGATATTACATTAACCACCCAACATATTACAGAAGAAACAATCATTTATTTAAAATTAGGAGTAGAAGGCACAGATTGATGTACGAAAATTCTCCTTTGTTAAGAGAACTACTGAGGAAAGGAATGAATTGCCTGTAGCACCCTTTCAGGGTTGTCCTCTGTCCACGAAGAAATTTAGGAAAAATTTAAACACAGTAAATGCTGGATAATTTATTATAAAGATTACTTAGGTGTATATTTGACATTTCATAAACTAAACGTGAATACTAGTGATAAATTTAATGGTTACTAGCTGAAATACCAGGCGTTTCATGTGGTTTAACAATTTTATCATTACAACATTTAGACTTACATTGGATACTATAAACAATCCAAAATAAATAATTAAAAACACCGGGAAAACACAATGCAAAATGAGGGTTGAACTACCACAAATACCACAGGATGAAAAGTGAGTAGAGAAAGCTGTGTGAATGTAAGACATGGCCATTTCTAGTCTATCATAAAGAAAATTGTATGAATTCTTTGTAGAAGAGGGAGTAGAGAAAGAAATAGATTCTGTTTCATAAAATAAATGCCAGTAAAGATAAACATTCAAATGTAATATGTTGCATTTCTATTTCAAACATATGAAAAACTGTGTGAGTCGTTTTAGAAGAGGGGGTAGAGAAAGAAGTGTGATTGCATTTCATAAAAGAAAAGGGTGTACAGAAAATCATAAGAATGTAATGTGTTGCATTTCTACAGTGCTGTTAGTTTAAGAATCGGCGCTAGCGACAAATGCTGCGTTCCCGCAAGTTACCGCCCGCTCGCCGATAGACAGGACTTTACATGCCGGAAGAAACTAGCGCGCATCTTTCATGCATCTGTTAGTTTCGACCTTGGCATGCAGTAGTGGCGTGACTTATCAGATGGTTGGCCTTCGTTGTTTCTTTTTGTCAATCACACAATCTGTTTCCATAAACTTTTTCACTAACTTGCATACTGAATCTCTGTGAGGTATTGGGCAATCAGGAAATTTACGTCTAAATTTTCACCTGGTTTTGCAAACTGATTTCTTTTTCAGAAAATAGCTTTTCACTATATATGCACGTTCACTTAGTGAATATTTCACCATCATGCAAACAACACGTCCAACCATCTGATAAGTCTCGCCACTACTGCGTGCCGAGGTCGAAACTAACAGACGCATGAAAAGTGCACGCCAGTTTCTTCCTGAATGTAAAGTCTCGTCTATCGGCGAGCGGGTGGTGACTTGCCGCAGTGAGGCATTTGTCGCTAGCGCCGATTCTTAAACTAACAGCACTGTATTTTAATAATAAACAACTGCATAAATCGTATGTTAAAGGGGAATAAAGAAAGAAATGTGATCGTGTTTCATAAAAGAAAAGTGAATAGAGAAAACCATGTGAATGTAATATGTTATATTTCTATTTCAGTCATAGAAAATTGTATGAATTGTATGTTGAAGGGCAACTAGGGAAGGATATGTGAATTTAATATGTAAACGAAAAGCAAGCAGAAAAAACCATGTGAATGTTATGTTGTGTAGTAAAATGGATAGCATACAAACCTTCTCCAGGAAAAAATACATATATGTGCCGAATTTCACAGTGATTGGTCAAGTGGTTTACATATTATATAAAAGAAAAGTGCATATTAAAAACCATGTGAATGCTGTCGTATAGTAAAATGGATAGCATAATAACCTTCTCCATGAAAAAAAAAAAGTGCCAAATTTCACACTGATGCACCCATGCACCCACCCACACACAAAATGCAACATTTTAATAGGTGTATATTTTATTTGTTTTAAGTAGGTACAGTCTGTCCATCTGCTCATGGCCCCTAGCAGGAACTCAATGAGTCAGTATGTCAGCAAATAACTCTATCTGAGTGATATCTGAAGTTGGACTCGTGCTTCTGATTGTGCTTATATTACACGCAACCACAAGCATGAGTCCAGATACAAATATTGCTGTATACCTATTCACTAATGTACTGACTTATTGCATTCCTGTAAGGGGTTATCAGCTGATGGACAAACTGCAGTTGGCTTGTATGGAACATTCTTCTTGCTGTATAGAATACTATAGTCACAATCATGTGTGTTCAGAGTACAGAGTAACCAATAAACATGTCCTCCTGTCATGTCCTCTAACATAGTTAAGCATCTACCCATGATTCCCCCCATGCACCAAATACAAAGCCCAACACCCAAAATGTCAAAGATTGAAAAGGGCTCTAAACAGAATTTAGAGCCAAAATGTTCATCAGTTTTGGAGAAATATGCCTCAGTCAGCTACCTTTGTAGCCTAAACAAAGTCCCAGTTTTGTTAGAGTATCCCTTACATGTTCATTGTTGTATGCTATTCTAATATTATTTTCAAGAGGGCAGATACACTATGCCTTAATCATGTCTGTGCATTCATTATAGGTAGGAAAAACTTTTGTTTTATGTTGACTATCATATTAAAAAAACTTACCTATCTGTCTGAACTCCAAATTTTCCACCATAACCAAATGCAGCTTTAGGCCCTTCCTCCAGCTGTTTCTGCTTCCGTAGAGCATCTGCCACTGCTGTTTCCTCACGAAGTTTCTTCATGCTGTCAATGACAAGGATGAGTAGTAAAATCAAGGATATGCCAGATAAGGCTCTCCATTAGTTGTTAACAAAGCATTTTCAGACAACTATATTATTACAGTTGAAAACAACTTATTCTTTAAGCAACTTGATAAATTTGGTCTCAGAATTAATGTAGAGAAGTCTGTATTTGGTGCAAAAGTAGTTGTTTTCTTAGGACATTTAATAACACCAGAAGGTGTTAAGCCAGACCCAGAGAGAGTAACGGCTATATTAAATCACAAGAAACCTGAAACTGTGAAGGAGTTACGTGCATTTTTAGGAACTATTAATTTCTATCGTTGACATCTTACACATGCTGCAGAAAATCAAGCTCTATTAAATGAATACCTTAAAGGTGCAACCAAAAATAACAAGAGGAAAATTGAATGGACTACAGAAGTATTAGAACAATTCCAGAAATGCAAAAATGATGTAGCTCACACAGCTCTATTAACAAATCCAAATGCCAAGTATGAATTGGCATTATTTGTTGACGTCTCAAACTTTACAGCAGGTGCAGTACTACAACAAAATGAAAACTGAAAGCCTATTGGATTCTTCTCAAAACATTTCTCTCCACCTCAGCAGAAATATTCCACATATGACCGAGAGTTACTCAGCATTTATATGGCTGTGAAATATTTCAAATATCTGATAGAAGCAAGATATTTTGTTATTTACAGTGACCATGCACCACTTACGTTTGCACTTAAATAAAAGATGGGAACTACCAAACATTCAAACAGTAATTCCTGAGTATCCTCGAAAAACAGCAGTTGCAACCTTCAGGTTGATTACAGGACATGATTGTCTGGCAAAACATTTAAACAGAATTGGGATATATTCTTCACCACTCTGTCCTCTATGTGATCTGCAAGAGGAAATGGATCGAGACCACCTTCAAATATGCCCGGCCACTTCTAATGCCCCATCCATCAGTGAAAAATATTGGTGAGCAAGAGGATTAATGACTTCATTGTTACAAATCCAGTATTAGCTAACAACAACACAATTATTTTGCATTTACAACATTCCAACCTATTTACGGAGAAGTACTTAACATTTAATGTTTCTTTTATCTTTGAAATTTAAGTAAAATATGATCCCACTTTGAAATTTTCACCTTATATTTAAAAAACTTGGATAAATTTTCCATTCTCTTTTATGAAAACACAGAATTCCAGATTATTGGGAAATTCAAAATAATTGTTTTTTGAAATGGCTAATTCTTGATTTTACCAAAACATGTGTTGCATATCAAATTAAAGCTTACTGTACAAAACATTAAAACGACATTTCAACCACATCTCTAGGAACAGTTAGAGCCTGAGCTGTGTGAGTCTTAAGACTGATCTGCACACAAGAGAATCAACTAGTGATTCTGAATTACTTACTCTATAGCTCCAGCTGTGCGTCCAGAGCCTTCAACTGTTCTTGAGCCCCATCTTTGTTCTTGTTCTGTCACATCATTTATAAAATCTGGATCTGTGTCCCAATCATCATCATTTCCATTCGAAATCTCCAACTGTGTGCCAGCAGTAGCCTTCCACATTTTGAACACCTAAAACGAGTACAAGAAAACGGGGATAAAACTGAGCACACATGATGATCAACCCACAGTTGATTATCAAGGCGGTAAAAAAAAAAAAAAAAGAAAGAAATCTAAAAAATACTGTGATAAGCAACTTAAGAACCTTAGTGGGAAAAGAAGGAATACGTTTCCCCACCACAATTAACAATAATGTTTAATTCCTATGGTAATTATTATTTATTTATGCCAACAAACTTACTGTTGGTGTTTTTAAGCAGAAGGTCTGTGGTTCAAATCCCAGTTGTGGCATTGAATTTTTAAGTTCCAGTTCTACCTCTTTTAATTCCTATGTTTATGCACTTGGCATTCCTCTTTACTTCCTTTACTACATATAGTACGTAGAGGAAGTATTGTATTCCACCCAAAAATTTGATGTCGAGATTTCACCGGAAATATATTTTTTGAAACCTCTGAATAAAAGGAAAAAAAAAAGCATTTTTAGAAAAATGTGTGTGTATGTGTATGTGTGTGTGTGTGTGTGTGTGTGTGTGTGTGTGTGTGTGTGTGTGTGTGTGTGTGTGTGTGTGTGTGTGTGTGTGTCAGTCTGTGGACAGCAGTTAAAAACCAAAGTTGGTATTTAAGTTTAATATTTTAAGGCTGCGATACGAAGATTTTGAAGAAAATTGCTCCACCCTAAACTACTTTACATGGAAAACTTTTCGAAAATGTTTATTTTCCCCAAAATGGCTCTAATGATTTTGATTAAAATGCTATATGTTTAAGATATTTTTGTGACAAATTAAATGTAAATTTTGAGTTTTCTGGCTATAGCCCATGGATAACTTTTATATAATGGTAAACCGTAAGAGATAGATAAAATCTTACTATACAAAAAAATGTAATCTTGCTAAAATACACAACTTACGACCAAATAAATTTTTTGTACAGTGAACCATTTCGGAGATATTCCTTGTTATTTGTGTAGCTTTGGAAAACTTAGAACTTTCATCAAATGGAACATTGTTAGTCATTTCTTTATAGGTTACCCGTGTAAAGAGGACGGAATTTGAAAGCTTTAAAAGCTTTGACTATCGCTCAAAGCCCATATTCCCATATTCCTCTTGCACCTACAAGGAAATGACCAATAAGACGTTATTTCTGCAGTTTATCACAACTAATAGTATACGAATAAGGGTTTGTAAGAATGGTTAGTACAAGAGTAGAGAAAGTCATGTGAGTGCAAAACATCAGATGTTTTCATAAGCATTCAGTAAAGAGCGTTTGCTTAAAGGTAATTGCACTTGTTTCCGATGACTCACTTATGAAAAGTGGGAGTTCTAAATCTTGAGATATTCAGTACCTATTTGAAATACATAAGCGTTTTCGCTGTCGGTTGAATCATACCGAGTTTCACCACAGTCGTTTTAGTTCAATGTACTTAATGCATTTCTACAAAGTAAGGCAAAATAAACATCTCTCACCTTTAACTCCTGTACGTCACACCCTCCACTATCTTCGTTTTGATGAGTGCTGATATCTCGCCCCCCTGCGGTTTTGTTTCACTTTTGTTATCACATCCGTTGCCAACTTTCCGCTGAAGCATCAACTTCCCCAGTTGTGAAGTATTTTAAACAACAGAACACAGCGGATAACTTGATTCTATCTTTAAATTAATAATTACTATAACTGATTTTTTTTTCTCATTTTCAGTACTAGCTTATACGGTCGTAAACAAAGAACACCCCGCAGTGTTTTAAGGGAAATATTCCTTCAGTTTTTCGGCAGAGCTATAACATCACGCCGCGCATAAATAAAGCTAGATTGCAGGGAAATAATATATGTATGGCTGTTATCTCCCGTAAATTCTTCAACTAAACAAAATTAATATTCTGTTAACCATCGTACACGATTTAAATATATTACCAGGAACGTCTATAGCGGATAGTGTTATGGTATTATAAAAATTAACTCAGGAAACAAGTAATCTGATATTTATTATACCTACTTATCTTCACCTTGGAATGCAAAGATTTTTTTCTATTTCTTGTATCAGAAGAGTGGAACAGTTCTACGCGGTGTTCTGTGGTTCTACACGCGGTCCCCCCTTGCAAAATAACAAATGTAATGTGCAATCAATTACTGTCAGACTATTGCTTTAATTTTGAGGTAAAGTACACTTTTTATTTAACATAAATTAACATACTTATCCGTAACAAATACTATAACTCAATTTTTACAGTTTTTGGCTACAGAATAATGAATTAATTGCAAACTTTCAACATGCGGCCCCTCCCTGAAAAAAAGTCTGCCGACGCTCATGCAGAACACGCATACAAATTATACACCAATCGTGACTCTAAATGGTCGAATGAGCCCGAGATACATGGAGCTTTAAGTTACCCGACATTCTCTTCTCAGGAAAAGGGAAAACCTCTGAAAAAACCTTATCCAGACAACTCACCCTAAGCGAGATTCGAACTTGCGACCTCTTGAAAGTGCGACAGACACACTACTATTGAGATGGCGATGACCTACTCCTGTTTCTTCATCCAGTAAGATTTTTGTTTATAGTCGTTTATAGCCGTAGTAATCTTTAACACCAAAAGCGGCTGGGGAATGGATTCCAGTGACGTTAACCTTTTTTATTCTATGATTAGCTTTAAAGAATGGTAATAACTTTGATCCAGCTAGATTTTCAGATAATAAATAGCGCAAAGAGAGGCATAGTATTTCATCTAGCACTTATTCTCAAAATAGTTTTTGCTCTGTTTATAACTTTTAAAGCTTGGTTGCACACTCTCAGGTTTTCAGTTTCCGTACATGGGTGTCAGTAGACTTTCTTTTCAGGGGGGGGGGGGGTGCGCAAGTTGTGTTTCCAATCAAACAATATCAATTCATTATTGTGTTGCACAACATGAACGTCGGCAGAATTTTTTCCAGGGGGGCGGGCCACATGTTGGAAATTTGCAATCAGTTTATATTAATTCATTATTTTGTTGTCAAAAGTTATAGTATTTGTTGCGGATAACCGCATTAATTTGTGCTAAATAAAAATGTCTCTTTACATAAAAATTAAAATAATAGTTTAATAGTCAGCACATAAAGCGTATTGACTTCCAAGGGTGGAGGGGCCGCGGCCCCCCTTGCCCTCTCTTCGCGGCGCCCATGTTGCACAAAATTGTAAAATATATGAGTTATAGTATTTCTTGCGGATAAGCGTATTAATTTGTGCTAAATAAAAACTGTTATTTACATCAAAATAAAAACAATAGTCTAAAATGTAGTAATTGACTGCACATTAAATTCGTTAATTCCCAAAGAGGGGTGCGCGGATCCCTTGCTGCCCCTTCGCGACATCCATGTTTTCGGATGACCCAGGTGTGATCCAACCACACTGTTTCCTTCAAGTTCTTGTTTTACATTTCTCTTAAAAAAAAGAACATATTATCTTTCTAATATCAGATTTCTGTTTTTTTTTTTTAACTGAAATCCCAGATCATGGCAGGCGCGGCTCCTCAGGGTAGGCAGGGTAGGCACTGCCTACCCTATCGTAATACATCAACAAATAATGTTTAACTATGATTCTGCATTTTATCATTTGAACCGTCATTTTCCCCTAAATTGCAGTTCAAGAAAAGTTTTCTCGGTTATAATGACCAGCGCATGGTCAAATCCTTTAATCTCAATTCCGATTCATCAAAACTGCGCTGCGTGTTTGAAACGCGCGGCAGAAATGATACGCATGGAACCTGGGTAGTGGAGAGCAGGCTAGCTTAACCTCTGCCTGCCCGGCCCCATTTCCTCAGTACGAGGCCCTTGAACAGGGATAAGGAAACATTCGGTCTCTATATGCACTCCGAGCATGCGTAGACGCGTCTGCCAGCAGTCCGAACACTTGCCTGCCCAAATCCGAATTTATGCGACATTTTCCGAACAGCCATACTCCACGAACGAAGATCTCAGAGATCTACATCTGTCGTTATCTGTGTGTAATACCAATATGACCGACTTAATTAGTGAACTATTACAAAGTCCGCTTTCGCGGCGCACTGACAATGAAAAGAGGAGTGTTTTAGCTATTTAACACAAAGCTGCAGTCAGACAATTTTTCAATTTCTTAATCTATTTTAGTCATGGGCGTAGCGAAACGGGGGCAAGGGGGGCCACGGCCCCCCCTTGGAAGTTGGTGAACTTAATGTGCAGTACCGTCCGATATGACGCAATGTTGGAGGACGTTAATTTAAAAAAAAAAATTAATGTGCAGTCAGTTACCGACTTTTAAGCTATTATTTTAATTTTGATGTAAAGAACAATTTTTGTTTAGCACAAATTAATACGGTTATCTGCAACAAATACTATAAATTTTGACAGTAAAATAATGATTTAATATTATATGATTGCAAATTTCCAACATGTGCCCCCCCCCCCTGGAAAAAAGTCTGCCGACACTCGTGATTTTAGTTTTGGCGGTAATTCGTCCGTAAAGTCACACTCATTCACTCTGCTCTTATTAAACAACCAAACAATATATTGTTTGCGTTATCCGCAATGACTTCGCCCCCTATATTTCGGATAAACGGGGTTTATTATTATTATTATTATTATTATTATTATTATTATTATTATTATTATTATTATTATTATTATTATTATTATTATTATTATTATTATTATTATTATTATTATTATTATTATTATTATTATTATTATTATTATTATTATTATTATTATTATTATTATTATTATTATTATTATTATTATTATTATTATTATTATTATTATTATTATTATTATTATTATTTTTATTATTATTATTATTATTATTATTATTATTATTATTATTATTATTATTGTTGTTGTTGTTGTTGTTGTTGTTGTTGTTTTTGTTGTTTGTTTGTTGTTACTGTTACACTTTGCCTACCCTAAAATTTTGACTGCGAGCCCCCACTGGATCATGGGGGATTTTGTTCAAAGAACTAAGGGCTTCCCTCAAATAGCCTTGCTTCTTTCAACTTCAACTTATTTTATTGACTTATATATTTGCCTGGTGCCGGTACAAAGGGGCCCGGCTTACAGGCTCAAATTTACATTACATACAGTTAACAGTTTTAAATGGGCACTCTGGTTTTCTTTTTTCACAACAAAAACCCATACGGTGAGCAGCCTTAGCTCACCGAGAACAGTTTTAGGGTGTATTTTCAGTCTTTATGTTTGTCCTTTATATATATATATATATATATATATATATATATATATATATATATATATAATGTACACTGATCCATACGCTCACTCACTCCTGGGCATACCACACATATGTCCAATCACACGCACAGACACACACACACACACGCTCGTGTATACATATTTACACTGCACTATATACACTTCACTATTTACAGTTTTTCAGCAGTTTTCCTGTGCGGCCAGGCTGCAGCTCCTGTGGCGTTTCCGAGGCACAGACCTCTTCCGGAGTGCGTGGCCTAGGGCCTGGGTTGCATGGGTGCGCATCAGTCGGCGAGCCATGCAATGTCTAGAACATTTTAATTCTAGTATGTTTACGGTGCTTTGGCTCGCCCTTGCCAATATTGGCAATCACGTCATTTTGGTGATTTCTGATGCGCGTCCACGCGACAGTGGTTCTTTTTGTTATTGCCTCGGGAATGGATGGGATCTGGGTTTCCTGGTGAAGGGTTTGGTTAGTGGTTAGGATGCGAGCAGAGAGGATTTTCCGGAGAGAGAGGTTTTGGAGGGTTTGGATAGTCTTTTTGAGGCGTTTGCCCAGGCCACACACGCGTAAAGAACCACTGACAGGATGAAAGCTTTATACAGGACGAGCTTGGACTTCAATTACAGCTGTTTGCTGCGGAAGATGGGGGCGCATAACTTTAGCCGCTGTCTGCCTTTGTTGGCGCTATTTTTTATGTGGGTGGACCAGCACATTGTGCGGTGCAAGGTAACCCCTAAGTATTTAACTTGCCGACGACAGTGCAATACCTGACCACCGACCGTTAGGTCCATTGCCAAAGTGTGATGCCGCTTAGAGAAATGTATCAGCTGGCATTTGTCGGGATTAATTTTAATTTTCCAGTCATGATGCCATGAGAGGAAGTTGTTAACATAACGTTGCATTTCTGCAAGGCCGAAACGTGGATTTCTATGGTGGTTGTATATTGCAGTGTCGTTAGCATACATGGCGACCTCACATCTGGCGTCCACTGGGAAATCGTTGGTGAATAGTATATACAAAAAGGGTGAATGATTGCCCCTTGTGGGACGCCAGCCCGCATCACTCGCTCCCGTGAGGAGGAGCGGCCCACTTGGAAGTAGAATTTCCGTTTTTCTAAAAAATTGTGCAGCGAGTATAAATAATTTTGAAGAGCCGGGAAATTGTGGTGCAGTTTGTAAATAAGGCCATTGTGCCAGCACCGGTCGAATGCAGCTTCTACGTCCAGAAATAGCGCCAACGTTGAAGCCCAATTGTTAAATTGCTCTGTTACGTCATCAGTTAGCCTGAGAAGCTGTAACTCGGTAGAATGTCCTTTTCGAAAGCCAAACTGTGAATTTGAAAGCTCATGGGATTCCGAAACTTGTTTTTGAAGTCGAGAAAGTATAAGTTTTTCGAGCAATTTACCAATAGTAGACAAGAGACTAATGGGGCGGTAGTTTTGCGGTTGTCTGGTGCTTTTCCCTTGCTTTGGGAGCATAATTACCTTGGCTCGTTTCCAAGTGGAGGGGAAGTAGCCTTGCTGCAGACAGGCGTTAAATATTTTGGTCAGTTGCACCAGGGCTTTTCTCGGGAGATGCTTAAGTTCCTCATTAGTCACTTTGTCTGGGCTGGCAGCTTTCCCATTAGGTAATTTCCTAATGAGCTTGTAAACTTCCTGCGGTGTTATTAGGGGTAGCTGTTGCTCTTGCTTCTGCGCCACCCAGGTTTGTACCCATGTCTGTACCTCCCGTTCTATATCGCGGTTGGTAACTGGGTTTTCGCTGAATCTATCTTCAAGACAGTCAGCGAAGACCTCGGCTTTCTCCTCTTCGGAGAAGTGCAGGCCGCCATGAGTGTGCAGCGCCTCAGTTGCGGAGTTGACGCTCGTGGAAACCTTAAATGCCTTTAATAATTTCCACAAGGAAGAGTTCGAATGGGTGGTACTCAGCATTTTGTTTTCCCGCTGTTCAGTTTTGTTGATTTTAATTTGATGCCGAATAATGTTGCGTAGCCATTTAGCTAGCATTTTGTATTCAGGCTGACGGGTGTACCGCCACAGTCTTGTCAAGCGTCGTCTCCGCGCAATGAGTTGCTCTACCTCGGGGTACGTGCAAAAACCGGGTGGTCTTGTGGTGTAAGTGGTAGCGCTTCTCTTGGCCGTGTGTAGCGAGGCAGTCAAGTTTTCAATGGCGACATCTATGTCTGTCTCGCTATAGTATGACAGCCTGGGTTGCGTCATCCTGTGCATTTCCATGGTGAACTTATTCCAGTCGGTCTCAGCCCTCCTTCGAGGGCCAGAGGCACCGGCTGAAATGCCACCCTGTATGTCGAAATGCACGGGAAGGTGGTCGGAGTCCAGGCTGTGATACACTGTAAAGTTAATTAAAGGCGTCGCGTTTTTTGTTAGTACGAAGTCCAAAATTTCGGGGTCAAAGTGTCCCGATCTGTGCCAAAATGTGGGATCTGGGGGAAGGTGTACCTCAATGTCGTCATTATCCGTTATAAGTTCCACCAGGAGATTTCCAGCCGCGTTTGCTCGGCGAGAAAACCACCAGGGGTGCCGGGCATTGACATCTCCTGCAATTATAACGTGCTCCTCTAAAGCGAGGATCTGTTCGAGGTCACGTATGAAACCTAAGGAGTTGGGGGCCCGATAAAGCGCTACCCGCATCACCGTTTGACTATTTACACGTGTTTAAGTGCTGTGCACCCTAACGCTGCCATTGCAGGTAGCGTAACAGAAGCATGAGCAATTGAGTTTCTGAGCAAAATAGCAGTCCCTCCCCCCTGTCTGCCAATTCTGTCGTTCCGAAAGATTTGATACCCCTGTAGCTTAAAAGTATGCTCGTGCTTTAATTTTGTTTCGCAAATGAATGCGACATCAATTTTGTTACGCTGCAGGTAATTTTCAAGTTCGTGCAGCTGCCTGTGGATGCCATCTGCATCCACAGGAGTGCGCGGGTTAAAGTTATGCCTCCCCTTGAAGTTGCCATTTACTCGAAAAGAGTGGTTACCAAACATATGATGGCTTCCAACTTCTCCATGGTACTGTTGCAGCTTTTTAATCTTGCGATTATGGGCCGCAACTTTGTTAGTAGCGCCGGGAGGTTTAAGTCCTTAAACAAATTGAAAATTTCTCTTAAACCTCCCAGTTCGCTGGTAGGCGCCTGTGAGGGCTGGGGTTGTGGAGGGGGACCATTTTGTGGTTGCACGGGTGCATTTTGCCCTCCGGCGGCTCCTGCAAAGGAGGTGCCGTTTTTGACCAGGGCCGGGTAGGGGATGGGTCGTGGCCCTGGTTGAGCACCAGGAGAGTTCCTGGCTGCAGCTGCCAGTTGACGGCGGTGACGTTCCATTTTGAAGGTCTCACACCCCCTATAGCTGGCAGGGTGCGCTTCCCCACAGTTCGCACAGTGGGGTATGACGTCCTGCTTGGCCTTCCTTGGGCAGTCAGCTAGGCGGTGGAGGTCACCGCAAAGGACACACCGGGAGGTCATATTGCACATTTTAAAAGTATGCCCTAATTGTTGGCAATTAAAGCATTGAGTAATATTTAGGTTGCTTTTAAGAACCTCCACGGTGACCATCATGTGGCATACCTCTCTTTCCTGTGAAAACTTTTGATTGTCAGTGATTCTGTTCAGGCTTACCTGGTAATTTGGAAGAGGCCTACCGCGGGACACCATTTGTCGCACCTGAACGCCGGTGTAGCCCTTCTGCTCCAGGTCCTCCTTGATATAATCCAGCTGCAGGTCTGCAGGTAGGCGCTTGATTACGTACCTAAGAGGCTGGTCACTTCTGGGCGTGAAGCTGTAGTTCTCCACACCGACGTTCGTCAGGAGCTGCATTGTTGGAATGTCGTCCTGTTTCCTTTGGAGGAAGAGCTTCAGGCAATCCCTCGTGGTCTGTATTTTATAAGTTCCTCCGTTCAGTGAGTTGCGCAGTACCTGTAGGACCTTGACTGCTTTCTTGACGTCCGGGATGATGATCTGTGGCGGCTTTTGGTTGTGGTGTTGTTCTGTAGTTGTCGTCGGGGCTGTAAGTGTTGGCGTTGCTGCTGAGGTAGATGGGATTGGGTTTGATGTGTGTGTGAGGGGAGTGGAGCGAGTTTTTGCTGGTGGTTTCTGCTGTTGTTGTGTGGCCCTTGGCTTTTGTAGCTTTGGGAAGGAAATTATGGGTGAAGGGGTTGGTGGTCTCAGGTCCTCCGTCTCCTCGCGTTCTGTCGGCTCTAGCGGGGCGAAGGAGTTTCTTAGAGTGAGGGGATATGGCGGTGTGGACTGCCTCGGGATCCTCATGTTGTTGGACTGTTGGCCGGGACGTTCGCTATCCGAATCGCTCTCCCGGTCACTGTCACGGGTTCTTTTCTTTCGTGATGAGGCAGTCTTCCACCCCTCATTCATCCTCACTAGCTCTCTCTTTTTAGTTGCATAGTCCTTATAACAGAACGCGAGGTCCTGTGTGACCTTATAAAATTTGTCGGAGTCTGCGTCCATGTTGGTTAAGATGTTCGTGTAATAGTTGATCTCAGATTGAACGTCTTCGACCTCCTTACGAGGTTTCTCGAGGGATTTTGCCTTATGCTCCTCCTCCATCGCCATGCGCTGGTCTGTCTCCATTTGATGTTGTTCTGGGCCGGTGGCCAGTGGGGCTGCGGTAGGCGGTACTAGTGGCGCTGCGGCCGAGGTGACTGAGTCTATAAGTACGCTACTGGCCGTCGCGGCGTACGCCATTTCTTCTAACTGATGCGCGGGGGTACGCTAAGCGTGCCCCACGCGGACTTAAACTCTAAACTAGCACTAAAAAGGTGTCACTGACACAAAAACTTAAACAAAAGCACTACGGGGAAATGATATTTACACTGGCTGACGTAAGGTTATTTACATGACACTGGGCACTATACGCACTATATATACAGCTATATCACTGATTATCCTCCCGGGTTAACAACACGGGAAAATGTGTATACACTATTAGCACCACCACTGCATCGGCACTACACTTTGATTGCAATAGTATTTAGGAACACCGATCGTATATAACGTAACAGTCGCAATACTGAAATGTTAGATTCACTACTTTCACTCAGCGATTGCGTCCTGAATCACTTGAGCCGCAAAAATCTGGAGCACTTTACTCAGTCACACTCTACTCACAGTCACTTGCTATTTGAACACGCTTTTCCCGCCAAAATTACGGCAGTTGTATCCTCGACAATGATCCCGCCAAACCGTTACACGTGCCTGTTTTTCGTGCGCACTAACAAAGCAACTCCTCACCCGCCAAGCTGTACCATTCAACTCTACTACTATATCCTTGCTTCTTTAAGAAAAGAGAGAAGCTTATATGTAGTATGATGCTCCTTTGGGGTATAACAGCTATAGATGTGTCATGCCATGGCATTTAATTGAAAACCCCCCAGTTGCATGATAGGAGATGCTCGTGGTCTCTCTTTCGCAGGGGTTACAATTCGCGATGGACCTGGCTGTAGCTGCTTCTCTTTAAACATTATCAAAACAGTCTGTTCACTTATTTTCAGAGCACGTGTAGTTCTTTTCCTCACTTGGTTGAAATGAACAGCAAGTTCCTTGTAAAGGAGCACATTTTCCTCTTCCTGTTCAAAGAAGTCCCTAAAAGAACAGATTAATTATCTAACTTGGCTCTGCAATGTAACACCTCCATCAAAAGCTGATCTTTCTCTTGGGCCAGGAATTCTCGGTCTACCTGTACTTTTACTTACACCAACTCTTTGCTTTCATAACTGCATCTTTTAAAGTTTTAATATAAAAGTTTTTTCCACCTGGAAAATGAATAGAATTGCTAAAAGTTGGTAGGATGCACATGTTATTAATATATTTAAAAGCGGAAAAAGGAATTTATGTGATAACTACAAAGGTATAAGTCTCCTGAAGTGAGTGAGTGGTTAGGGTTTAAGGGCCCGTCGACAGCTAGGTCATTAGAGCCCCTATAAGTCTCCTGAATAGAGGCTGTAAGTTGTATACAAAAATTATAAACAAACGTGTAAATATAGTTACAGAACCCTTATTGCTCGAAAATCAAATGGGATTTAGAAAAGGAAGATTCTGCATAGAAGACATGTTCTTCATTAAACAAAATAACGAAAAGAGAAGAGAGTATAACATAGAAACGCATATAGACTTTGTGTAGAAAAAACTTTTCATAAGGTAAGTAGGACTAGGCTTTGGCAAGCACAAAAAGGATATCCAAAACAGTTTACACATGCACTCAGGCAGGGGCGGTTCCAAGTGGAGAATAGGGGGGTTGTATCCTCGTAAATTTGGAAACTATTAAGAACGTAACTAAAGAAAAAAGTATTAGCGTTAATTCACAAATATATTCAAAGTATTGAGCGTTCTCTGTGTTAATTTTCATGAAAATAAATGTACATCTCATGAAATATCCATATTGTATATTACAATAATGTCCTGGTATCGTAATTCAGAGCAGAGAGGTTTAGAGTGATTAACGATAAAATATGCTTCCCATAATCTCATTTTAAATCAGATGAACATCTATACAGTGTTACGATAACACACATCGCTCTGCAATTTCAGGAATCTCTTAGATTGCTTCGGTAGTAACAATGGAGAAACTTATATCGACTTTGAATAGGTGTAATGAATTTTTTTTATTTCCTCTTCATACACAAGGTGCTGAAGGTTTTCTGCACTTTACCAGTGACTATAGCAATACTATAACGTTCGTTCTCACCCTCTCAATATCTGAAGACCTATTTGAGGAACACCATGGGAGTAGACAAATTGGAATAGCGTTAACGTATACACATAAACATTTGGAAATTAAAACTCAAGAAGTACTGGATAAAATGTGTAAAACGCCTAGTCGTCTTCTTCTTTAAATGTAATTGTATAACTCTGTCAGGCAATTGTCTGATATATGTACTTACATATACGAGAGTCACTATGAAAGTTTTGAGATGTAAGAAAATGGAAGTTGATCCACTCCAATTGGATGCAGGATGGGATAGCCCCATCCTTTGTGAAAACTGGATCAGGTAGTGACTCTCCTACTTCAGGAATTCCAGCAGTGCAAGGATGAACAACCCACGTCGCCCATGTAGTCAGTCCTTGCAATGGAGCTTGGAGGAGAGCGTTCTCGCTCAACGAGTTTCTACGATCTTAGAAATGGGTTAAACCAGTACCAAAGTCTTGGGCGTTTGCCACAGGTGTTTGGGGACATTGCTTCTTCCCATGCCACAGCTTTTCGGTGGTTTCAGGAATTTAAAAGAAGCCAAACATCTTTGAAAGATGAGGAGAGAAGCGCGCGTCCGGCATCGGCAGTGACTAAGGAAAACAGCGCAGTACCCATTGAGAAAAGTGACCACGAAAATAATTGCGTAACATTTAAAGAAAGTGAGGTAGCATTACAGATTGGATCGCTGGCAGTTTTGAAAATCCTCCATGAATTCCTTCATGTGAGGAAGGTCACATCCCGATCCGAAGGAGGGTACTCCAGACGGGTTTCTGACATCGTCACAGATGATGAAACCCGGATTTATTAATTCGATCCACTGACCAACCGGAAATCAGCGGTGTGGATCTTTTCTGATGACAATCCATTGACAAAAGTGAGTTGTCACCAAAGCGTCCACAAGAAAATAGTGGCATCATTTTCTCTAGAGTGGTCTTTCTGGTAACCATTTCTCTGGAGGCGCAAAGCACGGTTACCATTAATTGCTACATTATCGTTTGCTTACTAAAAGATTTAGCCAAGCTTCAAAAAACGGCGGTTACGCACGGGACTGTGAGGGATCCTTCACAACGCATCCGCACACACGGCCAACATTACCATTCGTTCATGAATTGTATGGTATGGTTTGTGGAAAGGCTGTATCATTGGCCCTACTTTTTTGACACAAATATCCACAGTGAAGCTTGCCTGACAATGCTGGGAGATTCATTATTGCCTGATTTGGATGGCATTGGTTCCCACCCTGAGCGATTCTTGCAGGATGGTGCACCACCACATTACATTATTCAAGTACGGATTTTGTTGGACAACAACTTCCCACAGTGGTTTGGCCGTAGAGGACGAGTGGAGTGGGCCCCTCGATCCCCTGATTTAAATCCAATGGATTTTGTGATATGGGGTACCTGAAGTCAAAAGTGTACGAGTTGAAGATCAGGGACACGAACCATCTTCGAGAGTGAATAGTAGCTGAGTGCGTGCTATCACGCCAAACCTGGTAACCAATGTACTACGGAAGATGGTCGACCGGTTAAAGACGTGTTGTGATTTGAACGGTTCTCATGTTGAACACATAAAATAGTATAAGAGTATAATTCCTATTGTGTGGGACTTTTGGGCCACGCTGTATATGGATCGGAGACATGGACACTTAAAAAGTAAGATTGGAGCCAAATAAAAGTGGCAGAAATGAAATATCTCCGAGCAGTGAAAGGATGCACAAGACAAGATCATATTAGAAATGAAGAAATAAGGGAAGAATTAGACATATTTTGGTTAAAAGAAAAGGTACAAGTAAATAGAGAAAAATGGAAAGGTCAGTTGCAAAGAATGGATAACTCTCGCATTCCATCACAATCTTACAAATATAAATCTTCTGGTCATAGAACAATAGGGTAAAAAGATGGGAAGAAATATGAAGCCGGAACAGGAGGATTCTCCTAAGCCATGAAGAGATGATGATGATGATGATGATGATGATGATGATGATGATGATGATGATGATGATGATGATATAAAAGTTTTAACGAAGTAGGCTAATAACGCACTACGCAACTGAACATCCAAGAAGCTTGGTTTCCCCGCACACAAGCTGACCTAACATGGAACATCTAAGAAGGACATGATTCATACTGTAACCAGTGTGGCCAACGGTGGCCAACTTTGCGTTTCCATAGCAACGGCCTTCCCCTCTTACCCTTTAAACCCCCCTCTCCCACTTATTTGCCATGTGTCTTCTTTTAAGAATCAGACTGTAAAAGTCTATAGATAGTTAACCACAGCTTAATTCAATAGCAGGTGTAAAATGTAGTTCGTTTTAGGTTCCAGATGAGACCAAGTCAAGAATACTAAATTGCCTTATTTTCGACCTTGATCCGCGGGAGTGCGGCAAAGTGCCTGTCGGCATCATACTGGTTCTTTCCGCCTTCTGCATCAGCTGCCTGCCACGTATGCGAGTTGGTCCATTATGAGCACATGTATTTCAGTGTTAAAGTGTGTTAGGGCTGCAATAATTCCAAAAAGTAAGTTTACTTTAGAACACAGAATCTTCATGTACGATTCGTTTGTGGGAACGAATTTTTGCAGACAAGTGACACGGCTATTTAGAGACAGATTCCCTGATGTCCGTGCGCCTCACAGAGGCACGGTTCGTAATCTTGTGAACAGATTTAAAAAAGAAAAACGGGTTCTGTTCTTGATCAGAAACCGAAATTAAAGCACTATGTTCTTACAGAGGACAAACTTGAGGAATAGGACAAAAGTTACAATGAAGTCCAAGAAAATCTCTAAGTAGACTAGCGCAGGAATCGGGGGTTTCACAATTCTCGGCTTCGAAAGCCACTAAACTGTTAAAATTAAAACCCTATAGGATAACTGTAGTTCAGGAATTACAACTACGCGATGTCAATAGAGTAAATTTCTGCAATTTAATTGTAAATAAAGTTAATGATCGCACAATTGATCAACATTTAATTTTCTTTAGACGAAGCATGAGTTTATTTAAATGGCCATATATCGCCACAACAATAGAAACTGGAGTGCAGAAAAACTAGATCTTGTGCACCAAATGCCATTGCATGACCAAACAAATTGGTGTTTGGTGTACTGTGAATTCATACAAAATTATGGGGTCTATATTATTTCAAGAAACAGTAAATGAGCAGAGATACAGGGAGAACATTGTCACACCATTCCTGTAAGAATTGTGTGACATTGAATGTAAACAGGCATATTTTCAACGAGCTTTGGTTACAGCACTACAGCTGATCTCTCGTTGCAGTTAATTGAAGAAGTTTTCGAAGATAAGTCATCAGTGTAGTAATATGGCCAGCGCGATCCCCAGATGATACCGTATGTGATTTTTATTTATGGGGGAACTTAAAGAATGAAGTACATCGGAACAACCCTCAAACGTTGGAATAACTGAAAGAAGATATACGAAGAGAAATTGTCACAATTTCAGAAGGTGAATTAATGTGAGTGAATACCCTTTTTCTTAAAAGATGTGACATGTGTGGCGGCACAGGGACATCATTTCCAACACCTCCTATGACAGATATTTGGTTATTGTAATTATCTTTTGCATGATAAACCTATGCGCTTGAATTTAAAGGTCTGCGAATAGTTGACTCCGCAGGTAAGCAGCTGCCTGCCCACCGCTAGACCCCTCCGTCGGCAGCGTGGATCACGGTCGAAAATATGACACTATACTACATCAGAACTCTTTGGGACTTGGGACTCAATAGCATAACGAATAGTCCAATAGCAGTAGATATGTGCGTGAGAAAGGTTGTAATTTACACAAGAATGTTTATCCGGGTAACCTTAGAAAATTGACAAGTTATTCTTTCACTAATGCTTGTTTGCTCGTGCTGCAGGAATTGATGCTAGGGAATTTTTGGTTCCTTGAATCCACACATCTGTTTTTCAAAATTGCCATTGAAATGCAAGAACAAAAACAACGTAAGCCTACCTCTGTGATGTAAGGATAGCGTTTGTGCCTCACGTTTAAGAGGTTCCGAGTTCGAATCTCGATTAGGACGAGTAATCTGGATAAGGTTTCTTCAAGGGTTTTCCCTGTCCTGAATAGACGAATGTCGGATAACTGTAACATCTGTAACCCCGAGCTCGTTTGAGCATCATTTCAGCTATTTCATTCATTCATTATCCTATATGACCTTCCAAGTTAAATGACGTTTAGCTACAAGCACAGAACCACAGCACAGAACACTACAAGCAAAAAAAGAAATAGGCAATGATTAATTACCTGATGTTGTTGTTGTTGGTTTATTTAATGACGCTGTATCCAGTGTATTCTGGATTTCCGCGTCTGGTGTCCTTGATGAAGTAGAGATGTAGATGTAACATAAGATGTAATTTGAATATACATATGTTCTTATTATGCTGTTAGTATTATAGTTTCATTTTACATTTTCTGAGGAAACGAAGAAGTGGTGCTATATAACGTATTTTCCAATTTAGAAGTGAGGAAATATTCCAGGGACCGTGTCCAATACGTGCACATATGTGTGAATATAGAGATGTCGAATGTTGGTAATTTCTAGGGCATTGAAAGAATATATGATCTGCATCGCCAAACTGACCACACTCACAGCAATCTGTATCGCGTTTTCCGATCTTAAATAAATAAGCCGGGGTGGGTGCTACGCCTAATTTCAATTTTGTTGCCAGAGATATAGCCTCTTTATCTATATTTCCCACTGAAAACCATGGTGTTTTAGATGATCTAGGTAGATGGAAATAAGTATCGATATGATGAGTAATATGTTGTCGGACGTCCTGTATGTGTATTCCTGGTGATGGATTTGGGGGAGAATTATTGGCAGCTGCTTTGGCCAGTTTATCTACGTACTCATTACCTATTATGTTGGAATGGCCAGGTATCCATATCATATGTGTCCTGTTATGTCGTTGATCTAAAGAATCTAGTTCGTGGAAACATAATATTTCCCACCAATCAAGAGAAGGTTTTATTTGGAATCTATTAAGAGTTTGTATAGCACTGTAGGAGTCGATACATAATTACCTGATGATTGGGTAGTGGCGGTGGAAGGCTTTGCATTGGCAGCCCTGTCTTTCCCGCTAAAAATGAATGCTCGGCGCCCAGCGCTCATTCTCAACAATGAAAGTTTTGAAATGTTATGTTTGCAAGTCATGGGCAAATAAGCAGCTCTCTTGAAATCTTCCTTCCTCCAAGCATCTGTGAGTCTTTTGCGATTAACAATACTCCACATACAACAGGTTAGTGTCGCTAATCTCTATATAATACCTATAAACAGCAACTATTTGTGTGTGTGTAACAGAAGATAGACGCTTCTGGAGTTCAAGAGCTAACATTTTAGTATCCGCAGTTGATCCTCACTCTCCCAAATAATACCGCCAGTCAAAACAAAGGTAAGCTCATTACTTTGAACGAGCTTAACTTTATTATTTAAATTTGTTCTTTATGCATGCTCGCACAATAGCACGTGCGGAAAGGGCCTCTTGAGGAAAGGAGTATGAAAGTTTTGAGAAATCAAAAGTGCATATGTAAGTACATATAGCTGAATATTTTCGTCCTAGGCAGATTGTTTTACATTTTAAATGTTGCAAACAGAAGTTCAGGTTATCAAAAGTCTTAGATCTTGTAGCTTATCTAGGTAACTTCATTTCTGCTCTTTGGGGGTTTTCTTATGGGCTCATCTTTAGAAACGTTCCCTTTTTGCCATACAAATCCACTTCTCTGCTTACAATTGTGATGTGTGTGTAAAGGATATTCGTTTACTTTTCCTTATCTGTATCTCCCCATTGTCTGCCAACTTCCATAGCAGCAAAAATGAGTGGATGGTAGCTCAAGGAACCTTCTATACTTCCCACTTAAAGGATTCATTTCCTGCATGCTGTGTATTTGTTTCTGTACAAAAACTTGGCAGACCACAATACATTCCAGAGAATCCATCCCATCATTCCAGATGAGTGAACAGAGAACCCCCCCCCCTTTTTTTTTTTTTTTGTTGTTGCAATTATACCTAATCCAGAATGTCTACTGGCAGATGTTAAAATCATTTTTGTTGTGTTTATAAGATATGTTGTTGTTAGCTAATGCTGGATTTCTGACAATGAAGTCATTAATCCTCTTGCTCTCCAATATTTTTCACTGATGATATTGAAGAGAGCAATAGCAGTAATAGTAACCGCTTTTTAGAGAGCATGTTCATAAGATATAAACTGAAGGAGTTATCCTAAATTGGGTGAAGCAAAGAGTTACCGACCAAGGTGATACTGTGTGATCCACAGGCATGAATCAAATAATTACCCTGCACCTGTCATCTATCAAGCTACTTTAAATAAAATAAATACTAGTAAATGCTGAGATGGCAGTGATTTGACCAAGCACAAACATTAACAGTCATTTTCAAATTCCTGTAAAAGAAATTGACGTGTTGCACGCATGACTTTATGATGTACATAATTATAAAACTGTCATCTGATGTTTCATCTATTAATGAAATAATATTGTAGGCTATATCTATTGTACCTATATCTTAACAATAAATTCTAATAATTATTGTGTTTATATGTGCATGCAAATAAGGACATACATGTCTTTATGGAGCAAGTAAAATATTGTGTAGTGATGTACAGGCCTCATAAGCCAAATGATGTGATTATATGTTTACACATGTTCTCATGTTTGTAAACATACATATACATGTATCACTTTGACAAACTCTATGTTCAGCAGCTTTCGTGGCCAAAGCAAACTTACAGAGTGCTTTCTAATCTAATCTATTGTGGTACAAACTATTCTAACAAATACTTATTCCTTCATGTTAAGATAAACATTTGCAGAAATTATCTTATTGCTAATTTTCTTGTAGACGCAAGGGGAATGTGATATTTTAATCAAAATAGTTAGTCATTTTATAAAATCAAAATTCTTTTAAAATGTTCCATATAAAGGATAGTCCAGGATGGAGATTTTCTTGAAAATCTTTGTCATATCCTTTGAAGATGCTGAACTTGAATACTTGAATACCAAGCTGGTATTTGACCAGCTTCCTGTTGGTCAACCAACCAATGTCTCAAATGGACACACAGGCCTTTTCCTAAAAAATTTCTTTTTTTTAGACTCAGGGTCCCAAATCATACATTTCCAGTGAAACCTCAATATCAAATTTTCCCCCTACCCACTGTACATAGAGAAAGTAAAGTAAAAATGTTTTTAAACACACAAGCTGTATGTGGCAATTATAAGTCGCCCTTGGAGTATTTATCTCTGATGTGAGATTCCCTTGAGGTCTAACCGGGAAAAAGTACGAGTCAGCTGGGGAATTTAATGTCGTACTGTCAAGTTGGCCATGTAGCTTAGTGGTTAAAGCAGCTGCTCAATAAGCGGGAGATCCGTGGTTCAAATCCCGGTTATGGCATTGAATTTTTCAGTCCTGATTCTACCTCTTAAACCAAAGTTGGTATTTAAGTTTAATATATCTCAAGGATGCGACAGGAAGATTCTGAAGAAAGCTCCTCCACCCTAAAGTACCCTTTAAATGACATGAAATCGCATGCATAAATGGGCCCTAAGCTTGCAATATATGGCACTGTCTATGAATTGTTAAGACTTGGGTTCAATGTTTTTAACCTGCTTTCTAATTGTTCATGTTCATTTATATTTTTGGCATGAAGGAGAAGGAAAAGCTTCAGTAAATGAATTCACAAACTGCATAACTGACTGTTTATAAAAGGAACTGGTGCTGCAAGCAAGCTTTTTCTAATATTGGACGTCTGTCAATATCAGAATAAACATGAGGTTTTGGTTAGTGCCTTATTTCAACAAAACTCTACATCAAAATGGAGCAGATTATTTTGGAGAAAGGGTGCAAAATTATGGAAGTCGACAATGTCCATTCTTCACTCTACCAATCTGTTCATCTGCATATTACTTATCCAAAATAGAAGCAGCTAGAAAAAATAAGCCACATAAAATACATTACCGGGATCACACATTTTTCAAAGATTATGAACATGTATCTTCCAACTACACTTCAATTCATCCTACCAAGAAGAATGGGGATCCCACAATCACTTATTTACAAGGACTACTCTATAAAGAAGGTAAAGTGTTCTACAAAATTAATCATTCTATGGTTAGATTCTCTTCAAAGAAAACAGAAAGGAAGTCACAACTAAATGCAGCCCATGTACAATGAGCCTGTGAAGATTGAGAACTCTAAATATGACAGTTTGCAAAGTTTGAAGAGATTCATCTATGAAGACTATCATTATTTTTATGATAGTTTGAAATATTAAAATCAAATTTAATTTAAAAGGTGAGTCAATTAATAACACTGGACAACACTTACAACATAGTTTTCCGGGACGCGTTTCGAAGGTTAACTTTCCTCCATTATCAACCGGACAATAATTGGGTTTCCATGGTGTTTCATGGTGCGGATGATGATGCTTCTTCTGATGTTTCTTTTGGTAATGGTTCAATGAACTTACTGAAAATGTCTTTCTGAGGAATGTCGAAATTAAATACTCGGTTTCTATTTTTTAAAATGAAGATTTGTTCCTATGTGGACAGTTCTTGTTTTCCGGTTATGTGTTTGAGAAGTTTCGGTTCTAGCTTTATATCATGATTTTTTGTCCAAAAGTGAAATGCAACTGCTGATTTTTCTAATTGTTTACACTTAATGTTCCTAACGTGTTCCTTGGATCTAATTTCTAAATTTCTTTTGGTTTTTCCTATGTATATTTCATGACAATCACTGCATTCAATTTGGTATATGCCAGATTTTTTGTTAGGTGGAATAGCATCTTTGATGTTTGAAAGTAGTAGGTTTTTTATGGAGTAATGGTTTACTGGTGCTAGCTGAATGTTGTATTCCTTGAACACTTTTTTAAATTTATAAAAGGCCCATGGATGATATGTGAATTTTTTGAATGTCATTTTTGTTATTGCTGCTGTGAGAGTTGTAGTTTCTTTTAATAATTTTTTCTTTTCTGCTCGTTTTACTGTTTTATCTACTAATTCTTTGGGGAAGCCGCTTTTTTGTGCTATTTCAATTATTTTGTAATATTCTGTTTTATATTCTTCTGCTGAAAGAGGGATGTTCACCAATCTATGTGTTAAACTATTGAAAATTGCTTGTTTGTGGCTTCTTGGATTGTAACTATTAGCTTTTATGTAGTTGTCTGTCTGCGTTGATTTTCTGTGAATACCGAAATTTATTCTATCTTTGTTTTTGATTAATTTTAGATCTAAAAATGGTAATTTATTATCTTTTTCTACTTCCACTGTGAAATTTATACTTTTGCCCTGTAAGTTCAGAAGTTTTAATGTGTCACTGATGTGTCTTTTTGGAACTATTGCAAATATGTCATCTACGTAAAATCAAAGTTCATGATTGTCTATGGAGTAAAAAATATGTTTGTGTTATTTTAATTTGAGAATTGTTTCTGAGTTTCTAACTCTTGATTTGAGAACAGATGTCCAAGTAGAGCAAACTGTGAAACTGTGCATACCATGATTATTGTAAAATGCTCTCGGATGTTAACATTCAAAGTTCATAATAACCTTTGACATGAACATGTTTGCATTTTTGTAACTTGAGATTATTGTGATTTATAAAACTAATTTTGAAGCCCACAGAGAATTATGTATTCAGCACATTTATTGCTAAGCATTCTTGATGAATAAAATTGACTAATGTTAATTGTACAGTTTCGTTTTTTATCTCACTTTAAATCTAACTACTGTACCATTGATGATATTAAACTCTGCAAAATTGCCTACTTATGTCTTTTAAGGCTGACTATCAGTAGAGTGTTTATGGAGCACACAAAATGCGCGTACACTATGTGATTATAAAGGTGCAAAAATAATCCACTATATGCCACAAGAACATGGGCATCACGAAGAGGGGGTAAGGGGGGGGGGGAGGGCGTGACCCCTCCCTGAAATTTGGTCAACTTAATGTGCAATCAATTACTGACTATTAAACTACTATTTTAATGTTAACATAAAGATCAATTTTTATTTAGCACAAATTAATTGGGGTAATTTGTCTCTGATGTGAGACTGCCTTTGTGGTTTACCAGGAGAAATACAAACTGGTTTGAGAATTTAATGCCATTCTGGCAGTTTGTCACAATAGCTCAGTGGTAGAGCAGCCACCCGGTAAGCGGAAGGTCTGTGGTTCAAATCCCAGTTGTGGCATTGAATTTTTAAGTTCCAGTTCTACCTCTCAAAATATAATGAATTTTGACAGTAAAATAATGAATTAATATTATCTGATTGCAAATTTCAAACATGTGGCCTCCCCTTGGAAAAATGTCTGCCAACGTCATGCACAAGAATATACAAATAAGCAATAAAATAGTATTGTTGCGTTTGATTTCAATAATATCTATCTATGTTGCCCATGGTAGAATCAGTCAAGTTGTGTAGTATACAGAAATCACTAACTTTGTGTTGTAATTTGTAGTAGGCTGAAAGTCCATTTACTCTAAGATATATTTACTTTGATGTGATAAAAGAAAGTTATACAAAACATCAATATAGACAACAGTTTAATAATTGTAATAAACAATATTTATGAAATAACACAAAATAATCTAAATATAGTACAGTGAATTGCATTTTGATTGCAATAGTAATAGAATGAAAGATAAAGAGTAACATTGCATTGGAAACAACAGTACCATGTTTACCACTGGCATCTTCCTAAGATTTCTAATCATCAGTAGAACTAGGGCCAAAATACTAACATCATAAAACTGGATTTTAATGTTATTACATACTACATTCCTTAACTTTAGTTTTCTGCAGCTTTTATAGCTATATAATTATTTAAAAAATGGAAACTAATCATTTAAATGCTTGTAAACCCAGGTTCCTATGAAATTCTGGTAAAAAAATCTGATGCGTTGCACTCATATGACTTTCTCAACTGTTGTATCAACCATTCTTACAAACTCTATTCCTATATCTTCCTCATATCAGATGAGATAAACATTTTCAGAAATTATCTTATTGCTTATTTATTTGTAGGTGCAAGGGGAATGTGAAAATACAGTAGGCTTTGAGCAATAGTCAGACCTTTTTCTAAAATTGCTTTTTTTTTTTTTTTTTTTATGGGTACTCAGGGTGCCTCAAAACCTATATTTCTGGTGAAATATTGACATATTTTTGGATCAATTACAGTATTTCCCTACTTACTTTTTTTTTTCTTCAGTGGATGAAAAATCCATTTGTGGGCCAGCAACGACTGTACTGGGATGGTACAGCCACCTCTGTTAGCTTCACCCGAAGGTACTACTCACTAAACAACCTCCACCAAAGAGAATTGAGGGAGGGAAGGTGTAGCAGTAGTGCTAATACACCTGTGGATTCAAGGAGAAAGTATATCGACTGGCAGCTGGGGTGTAAGCCAGGTGAAAGTGGGTACAAGGATGTAAACATGACCGAGGTCCTGATTGTGCCCTTGGGAATTCAGTGTGGTAATGAAAGGAAGTAGTGGGTGTAGGTTTATGAGGAGTTGTTTGGTCACTGCTACCTCCATTGCCCATGGTGAGGTGCCAGATGTGCTGTAGTGTGCCTGTAATATGTGGGCATGGTATCTGTCGGCAGTTGCTCCTCCAGCATTGTCTGAAGAGCTGCCACTTCTTCCTTGGCAAGCCTTTGGAGCAACAGGAGGTGCTTGTTTAGCTTGGTTTCAAGGGCTTTCTCTGTTTTAGCTAGATAGAGCTTGGTTAGGATGAGGCTTTACATCCTCTCTGTGTGGTTGCAAAGCTCACTTTTGGAGTTTGACAGCTCCTTCTCCAGGATGGCAATCTTCTTGATGAGGTTCAGTAGCTCTGCCTGTAAGTCCTCCAGCTTTTGGAAAATTACAGGTCGTTGGTCCAGCGGACGGGTAGCATGTGGGCTCTGGTCTATTCTGTCCTGTGGCAGGCAGGCCTGACACTGGCTAGTGTCGACCGTGGCCTTTGGCTGTGGCTCTGCGTTGAGATGCATTGATGCATTGGGCAGCAAGCTCACCCGGTGTAGTGGTTGTGTCCCCAGCAAGAAGTGCAGAAGCAGCATTGGCATATGAGGTTGTGCTGGAGACAGTTGGCAGTGTTGTTGGGAGCACCACAGTAGTGGCACCTCAGCCTTGTGGTGCAACCTTCGGCCGTGTGGCCATAGAGGCAGCAGAGTCGGTATGATGGAGTCCAGTTGGTCTGACTCAGCTCTATACGGAGGAATTTGCCAAGGAGGTCCTGACCGCTGGAGAGAGCAGTGTTGAAGTGGCCCTTGTTCCAAAAGGACACAAGAGGTGTATGACCCCCTCTTGAACTGAATCCATGTGACCTTCGAAATTGAAAGCCACAGTTTGGTGACATAGCCCAGGAGTAGCTACGTCGTAAGGTGCCGTGGGATGCCAACAATCACAGCACTAAATGTGCCGAGGATTATTGTTGCAGTGCCCATTGGTGAAACTGGGGCTCTCCTTTCTGATCACACTGGGCTACACAAGCCTGCTGCAGCAGTGGTGTCCATGTCATAGAGCGGCTTCTCAGCTGGAGCTGCCAGTGTAGCTTTCCTAGTTGACTTTCTTTCCCATGATGTTTCCTACTTGAAGTCTCAAGGTGAAGTGTCTTACTTGATGAAGAAAGTAAAAAGAAGTTTTGCATACGTGGAAATGAACAAATCATTCAACAGAAATGGCAGGAATTTTTCAATGACTTAAGTGCAGAGGAGAGGAAGATGAAGGGGAGCATGCACATGTTTTTAAACTTGAATGATTAATTAATTTCATTTACCTTGCCATTCTTTATTAAATATTGGCAATAATCTATGGATTTTTTTTATGCTTAATGCTTCCCTTCCTTTTTTTCTTGACTTCTAATTTCAGTTCATAAATTACTAAAGAGGATATTCACTAGGACCATTTGTATAGTGTTTTATGGTTCATATCCATTAAAAAGGATAGAGATTTTTAATTGTGAAAGAATTATCAAGATCAGTTGAGCAGTTTTTCAGATTATCCTACATTGTAAATGTGTTGATATCCTAATTCTTTTAACTTGTATATTACCATACTAGTATCACTTTTATCACTTGAAGTAATAAGTGAGTAGGTAAAGGTTATTTGTTTTTTAAGGTCAATTGTATTTTCTGTAAGCTTCATTTTATTACCATTATATCTTTTAGTAAACATATAGCATTATTTTATCTCATGTTTTTATAGGTACAATGCATGTGCTTATGGTTAATTTCATTCACTATGCTACAAGAAGGTTCAAGTTGATAGGATTGCAGCATACTTCACTACAACAAAGCTCAAATGCACTTTATTCTGGAGGAAGTAAATCACCCAATGGAATGAGCTTACATCCAGGGTTGTCTTCAAAAATGATAAGCAAGAGACATGGAACATTGCATTTATTGGATGATTCATTAATAAAAGTGTGTGATAATCTTGAACTACTTGGCAGAGTACCAAGAAATATGAATATATTAGCACAAAATGCTCCGTTTGGAACATTGAGCCATAAAGGCTCATATAAAGGACTGCCATCATGCTCATTGTTAAGGTCTGAAGTGTGTACTGTAGCACTTGATGCAGATAAAGAAAAAGCAGATGTAGAAAAAGCAGATGCAGAAAAAGCAGAAGTAGAAAAAGATGACAGTATTCCAATGGATCCTTACGCAGGACCAGAACGTGATGATGAATGTTATCCTCGACCATGTAGGTGTGAATGTCCTGAACCGGTGCGACATGCATTTATTCCTGAGTCATGGTTTAAAGGTTTCTATAGCAAGACAGGAGTTACTGGTGAGTTTCATTAATTCTGCAATAATCTTTTAAGATGCATGTTACATGATTATAAAGTTGAGGGCTTCATATACTGTATTTATCTTAAGGGAGAATGCAGCCTCTGGTGCAGAAATTATAATTCTGAGATAATCACATGAAAACTATAGTAGAATCCTAAAATAACACAGTTGTTGGGGGATATGCTTTAGCCCCGCATTGTAACGATTCTGCAGTATATGTGATCTCAGAAGGACAAAAATTGATCCTGTGTAGGTAGTTGGAAACATTAGCGCAATAATAAATTACAGTACAGTTACAGTATGAAATATATGGTAAAGTACACCACTTTTTAATGCAATTACACAGCAGTTATGCTAGGGATGTATTCCTGTCCTGCAACCAATATTAAATTAACGCTGTTATAGCACATTGGAGCTATTGCTCAGATCTTTTTTTGCTGAACTAGAATAGACATGTCCAGAACTAATGAAGTGATAACCTCACTATTTGTGTTTTGGTGCTTGCATCATTGTTGTAACATAAAGGCATGGATTTTTAACTGAATAATTTGAATTGCAATTTAACCTATTATTTATTACTGATAATTATTTAACACAAAGAACTCATTGCCTATAATTATAATTTGGTTAGCAAAAATGTATGAAATTATTTATCACTAATACGTACAGAGATGGTATGCGACATATCTAATTGGGAACAAGGTTGATATGTTATACCTAATGTGTGTAAAATTTTGTTCGTGGTTACAATTCATATGGCAATAGCTAACAAGTGTTTTTGGTTATATTTCTCTGACATATGAAGTGATATTAATGTAGGCCATCTGTACACTTAATAATGTAAATTATACTTAAATATTCTATGTAGTCCCAGATATTTGCAAAGTACTTAAATATGATGGAAAAAATAAATTAACATAAGCAATATTTCTTAATTCAGTAAGCAAAATATAAAACATGTTCAAACAATCATTATTAATAATTACAGGCTTACTTTTCTTGAATCCCCCTCAGGAGTCCCCGTCTAGGGGATTCATGAATAGCGACCACAAGGTACCCAAGTTAAGCAGAACATTACTTCCACTTACTGGTGTTTTGCTCCTCTCTGTAACAGAGAAAATGGAGAAGAACCATTTCAGAATTTTAAGAATAGGAATTCTCAAGAATGCTTGTCTAAATAAATTGCCACAATCACTATAAGCTGGACTATTCAAAATGTTTAGTTCTTCCGGGCTAGTAGGCCGTGACCTAGAAGGCATGGTAGATACCAATGTTTCGCCTACAAGCCCGGAAGAACTAAACGTTTGAATAGTCAAGACACCGGCCGTGAAAGCCTAAATACATATATTACTATAAGCTGGTTTGATAGATGGTTATGAATCTGGCATACAGTATATCAACAACCATGGTGTGGGATGTATTTATGCCAGAGGCAATTCAACCATGGATAATTACTAGATAAATGGAAAGAGTAACTAATAGTGTGTATCACTGTGATCAAATTTTATTTTTATAAGAAGTGTATAGTTTAGAAGTTGACATAAAATTCATTCATTCATACTTGAGGCAGCACTCACAAAGTATAAATTTGCAGATAAACAGACCATCTGCATATGCAAGGATTCAGAATACACTGACACATTACAAATAGAATGCAGATAGCATTTGCTGAAATAATGAAATCTTTGTTCACTACTGTGTTAGGTTCTCAAGATGTAAACATGATTCCTTTTTGCATGATAGTAGTATATAATAGTAAACTTAATGTGGTGATCTTATTATTTTTTGTTATTTTCTTGTTCTGCATACCCAGATTTAATTGAAAATAATTTGTTATTATATTAGTAAAGGTAGCAAAACTAATAGAGGAATCCTATATACTGAATTTGCAGATCAATGTCTGCTCTTTGTTCATAGGTCCTTATGCTTTTCTTTTTACAATGGGGACATTTCTAATAAGCAAGGAAATATATGTCCTTGAGCATGAGTATTATAGTGGCATTTCGGTGGCGTACATATGTTATTATGCTGTAACAAATTTTGGAAAACAGATGGCAGCATTTTTGGATGAAAAGGTTGATGTAAGTATGATAAATCAGAATTTGTAAGTGAAGTTTGGATTTTTGATTCAATTCAGTTTGTTTGGCCAAAGCTTTGAGTAAAGATGGACAGTAATTACAAGAAACAATATAAATTATGTACACTTTAATATATATTTTCAGTGAAACATCTGTTTTAGATACAGGTATGTCTTATGATACCTATACATGTTGATATAATTTAATTATTACTACTCCAAGCATGTATTTCTCGGTGGAGTGTAGGGTAGCATCAATGAATTTCTTTTTCAACATAAAAGTGGTATGAGAGGTAGAACTGGAACTTAAAAATTCAATGCCACAACTGGGATTTGAGAATTTAATGCCATTCTGGCAGTTTGTCACAATAGCTCAGTGGTAGAGCAGCCACCTGGCAAGCAGCAGGTCTGTGGTTCAAATCCCAGTTGTGGCATTGAATTTTTAAGTTCCAGTTCTACCTCTCAAACTTTGCCCACACACGCCTTGTGTGTTTAAAAACACCAACAGTAAGTTTGTTGGCATAAATAAATAATAATAAAAGTGGTATATTTTATGCTTTTACTATTGCCAGGTAATGTTTATAGTACATTACCCATTATTTTTGACTTATTGTACAGTGGAACTTGGATAATTTGAAGCTGAAGGTACAAGAAAAGAATTTAAAATATCCAAAAATTTAAATTACAAAAGTTACTTCTAAAATTGACATTTTAGCAATACAAGTGCATAATCCCAACCGGTGCTAGCCTTGAATTCATTTGTACCTAAACTTGCAGAAAATTCTGCTTCCAAGCGAACAGGGGACCACTTTTTGCTTCGTGCCTGCCTAAACTACTTTAACATGCACTCATCAACATCAGGATTTTCCCGTTGTCTCACTCTTTTTCAACTCTTTCCATTTTCACTTAAGGCACTACTTAAAATTTTCTCCTTATTCTTCTGATAAGTTGACAAAGTGTTTGGTGGTATCCTTTATTTTTTTGCGATTTGAGATTTTTTCTTCAAGCCCTTTTCAACTTCTTGGATAATGGCGACTTTTTTCATAAAAGTTAAAGTATTGTACTGGACACAGTTTATTAAGAGACATAGTAGCATTGATTTGCAGGACACTGAGCAATAGGAAGCTCAAGCGACAACTGAAGGCCCACATTGTTTAAACAAGGGGATGTGGGAGCAGGTATAGAAGCTCAAGGCTGACAGCTAGGAAAGCTATTCCACCCTCCAAACTGCATTCCAACAAAGCAAACAACCCTGGAGTGATGACGTCTTGTGCAGAAACACATGGACGAAGTTATATTGAATTTCCAGGTTTAGATTAATTTTCGACTGACATTTCTGAGCAAAAAATTTGAATTAAGGAAAATTAAATTTGAATTACATGTAATTTTTTTACATTGCTTTAATACAAAATATAAGGGACCAAGAAACATCTTCGAATTAACAATGTTTTTTAATTATAAACTTTTGAATTATTCCAGTTACTCTGTAGTAGAGTATATGTGGGGATTGGAACAGAAATGGATCTGGGAAGTTGAAAAAGATGAAAATATTATGTTGTTGTTGTTGTTTTCTAGTGCCTTGCATCTGGCAATGAAGCCATTAGCATTCGTGCTTTCCAATACTTTTGAACTGTAGTTTCTTCTGATCTTAATGCTTTACAGGTCTTCAAGTGGTCTTCATTCATTTCTGCTGGATCGTTACACAGGACACATATTGGTGAGGCTGAGATACCTATTCTGTAGAGATGACTTGCTAAGCAGTCATGATTTGTCAATAGTCGGAAGACTGCAACCGCTGTTTTCCTTGGTCTCTGGGGGATTATATCTGGGTTGGAAAGTAGTGTAATCCATACTATGTGAAAATGGAAAAATTAGGGAAATTTTAGAATTTAAGAAGTTGAAAATTAAATGTTATTTATTGGCGATGTAGAGAACAAGTGACTAGGGTCACTCCTATAAGACCCCCAAAGTGTAAATAACTTAGCACAAATAAATATTGATTGAGTATATGTGGGGATTGGAGAGTGCTGAATGGCCCTTGCACCTCAACCTAAATACCCTTTGTGCTACCCCTATCCCCTACTGGGGAGTCCAATGAATGGAACACCTGAGCTGCTACAATCTAGGTGGTGACACTGATGATACATGGAATGGAGAGTACCAATGGAGTGAGATGGCGGGGTAAACCTGAGAATCTAGAGGAAACCTGCTCCTGTGCTGCTTTGTCCACCACAATTCCACACACTTTGCTGGTGTAAGTGCAGCAGTAAGTTTGGTGGTATAAATAAATATTAATTACCACCTAAGGTTATTTAATCCCAGGACATAAAGAAACTTATGATTGTAAGTTGCCCTTGGGGTATTTATCTCTGTTGTGAGATTCCCTTTGTGATCTACCGGGAAAAATATGAATCAGTTGGGGAATTCAATGTCATACTGGCAGGTTGTCTTTGTAGCTCAGTGGTTAGAGCAGCTGTTTGTGAAGCGGAAGATCTGTGGTTCAAATCCCGGCTGTGGCATTGAGTTTTTCAGTTCTGATTCTACCTCTCAATCATTGACAGTGATTTAATAACAGGAGCACAAAAGACTGCCAAACGAGCTGTGCAGTGTTTTGCCTGTTAGTATCCTTGGCACTTGTTGCCATCTGCTGCTATCATAGAAAGACACAGATGAAACCATACAACATTTTTAAAACTACTTTTAAAAGCCTTACTGCTCAACTTTATGAAAGAAGATGCTGTCCTTACATACATTTTTGGCATTTCTTTAGGAAACTATTCATCACTCGCTGTAGTTCACATTGACAAATGCTGGCAATTTCCTGGTGGATATTTTGTTTTAATTCTTCCAGGGTGCATGCATTTGCCTTGTACACTTCATGTTTTAAGTTACCCCAGAGATAGAAATCGCTTATTGGAGCTCTAAGAAACCTTTCTCCCCTAATGGTGCACCATTCACCAAATTTTTCGCCATGAAGGGTTACTTCATGAACAATATTAGGTTCTGAGTTATAGGGCCATTTTTATTTTTTTTCGAGTCAACAGTTGATACCCATACATATGTGAATACAATTCCACCCCCCCACCCCCCAATTTTTTTTTAGAAAATTAACAGACAGGGAGCGTGACTTCCTGTTGTCAACAAGACTCTCCAACAGCTCATATGGCCAATCTTTTGATGAGAACAATTCAAAGTATGTTTCAGGATGTTATTAATAGTAGAGATCTGTGGTCCACCTGGGATTTCTATCTCAGGAGTAACTTAAACATAAAGTGTACAAGACAAACCCTCACACCTTGAAAGAATTAAAACAAAATATCCACCAGAAAATTGTCACCATTTCTTAATGTGTACTATGCCTAGTGGTGAATAGTTTCCTGAAGAAGTGCAAAAATGTGTGGACAGTGATGGTGGCCAGTTTCGGTACCTCCTTTCATAAAGTTGGTAAATAAAGCTTTTAAAAGCAGTTTTAAAAATCTGATGTGTTGTACTTACATGACTTTATCTACTCTTGTACTTACCATTCTTACAAACTCTTATTCCTGTATCTTCTTCATGTTGAAATAAGCATTTGTACAAACTTCTTATTGGTTGTTTCTTTGTAGGTGCAAGGGGAATATTAGAATACAGTAGTTTTTGAGCGATAGTCAGATCTTTTAAAGCTTTGAGATCCTGTTCTCTTTGCATGGTTACCATATAAAAAAATGAACGAAGTTCCATTTCACAAAAGTTTTAAGTTTTCAGAAACTGACACAAATAACAAGGAATATCTCCAAAATGGTTCACTCTACAAAAAAATTATTTGGACATAAGTTGTGTGTTTTAGTGAGATCTACATTTTTTGTATATTAAGATGTTGTCTATCTCTTATGGTATGCGAGTTATTCAAAAGTCATCCAGATTAAGCAGGACTACATAGGCTATAGCCAGAAAATTCAAAATGTCCATTTCATTTGTCATAGAAATATCTTAAACATATGGCATTTTAATCAAAATCGTTAGAGCCATTTTCAAGAAAATCAGAATTTTCAAAAAAGTTTCTATGTAAAGGGTAATTTAATGTGGGACTATTTTCTTCAAAATTTTTATATTGTATCCTTTGAAAGACATTAAACTTAAATACCAACTTTGGTTTTTAACTGACTTTATTTTCGAGTTATGCTGTCCACAGACTGATAGACACACACACCCACACACACACATATTCATACACAGACCCTTTTCTAAGAATGTTTTTTTTTGGATTCAGGGGGTCTCAAAACATATTTCCGGTGAAATCTCAATATTGAATTTTTGGGTGGAATACAATACTTCCTTCTACTTACCAGTAGAGAAAGTAAAAATGTTGTATGGTTTCATCCACACCTTTCTATGATAGCAGATGGCGAGCACCAAAGAAGTGGACAGGCAGCCCGTTCTGAGGTTTCTTTGTTCTCCTGGTACAGTCACCTCAAACAGTAACTACACCTACACATTTGAACTTTATATTGTGCCATCACGGTAATTTGCCCATCTTCACAACATTTCTGAGTCAGGCCAAGAACACCCTTGTGTATACTGTCTTTGTTGAAAAAATTAACCAAAAGTATTACTGGGAGAAAATGCATACATTCCTTTTGATTTTGGTATTTGTATTATTTGAGAGTTGAATGAATACAAGAATGTTTTTCTGATTTCAAAAATATTTTCAGTAATAAAAGAGAAAAATCTGATGTGTTGCACTCACATAACTTTCTCTACTCTTGTACTAACCAAGATAGTCCAATATCTTCTTCGTATTAGTTAAGATAAACATTTGCAGAAATTATCTTATTATCTTCTTTTAGGTACAAGGAGAAGATGGGAATACAGTAGCTTTGAGCGATAGTCAAATCTTTTAAAGCTTTCAAATTTTGTTCTCTTTGCATGGTTAACATATAAAAAAAATGAATGAATAAAGAAAATGAACGACATTTGACAGAAGTATAACTTTTCCAAAACTTACTCAAATAGCAAGGAATATCTCTGAAAAGGTTCACTCTACACAAAAATTTATTTGGACATAAATTGTGTGTTTTAGCAAGATCTTCATTTTTTGTATAGTAAGATTTGGTCTATCTTTTATGGTTTGCCAGTGATACAAAAGTCTTCCAGAGTAAATAGGACTTCATGGACTATAGCTAGAAAATTCAAGATATACATTTCATTTGTCATAAATATATCTCAAATATATGGCATTTTAATCAAAATTTTCAAAAACTTTTCCAGGTAAAGGTTAGTTTATGGAGGTGTAATTTTCTTCAAAATCTTGTGTCATATCCTTGAAAGATATTAAACTTAAGTACCAACTTTGGTTTTTAACCAACTTTTCGTTTTTGAGTTATGCTGTCCACAGACTGACAGACACATACACACACACACACACGCACGCACACACGTGAAACTTTTTCTAAAAATGTTATTTTTTAATTCAGGGGGCCTCAAAACATATATTTCCCGTGAAATCTCGACATCAAATTTTTGGGTGGAATGCAACAGTTCCTCTACTTTACTATATGAAGTAGAGAAAGTAAAAATTAACTGTGGGGAAGTTAAAAGAAAGTTATAGTGATGTCTTGTGTAGCTAATTAGGCTAAAAAGTTTCCATAAGATCCCTAATGTTCAGAACAAGAGATTTTTTCTAAAATGATTTGTATGTATCTATTAGGTTATATTGTGTGTAATTTAATATCTTAATAACATAATGGCCTTGGTTTCTTTATCTATTTGCCTCTTAGTGTGTTTTAATGCAAAGCTATAATGGTTTCTACCAAATTAAATGGATTTTAAGTCTCATTATTTGTTACAAATATTAGTTTTTCTGGATTAAAGCCTAATTTATTACATCTTCAGTCAATTTTGGATGCCTAAGACCTTTTTAGTGTCTCATTAATAACCCTATGAATATATATCAAGTTTTAAAGTGATGGATTTTGATTTATTTGTCTCTCTCTCTCCCCCCTTCCTTTTGTTAGTTGTACAAATTTTACCTAGACTTTAATAAAACATAGGTACATCTTTACTCCTACTGATTCAGAATCAAAGAATAGAGTTGAATGACTGTCTATGTTTTATTGAGGAGGCAGTCATTGTGCTTGATGACTTGGTCTTTGAAATTTTTTTATCATTATTTAAAATTATTTTTGGTTGTTAACAATGCTGTGAATTCTAGGATCACATCAGAGCCACTACTGTGTCAGAATTTTGTTCTGCAGGAATTCTTTTAGTGCAAGTAAATCTACTGTGTGCCTATTGCTTTTAAGAACATTTAAAAACCATCGGTTTGGGCCAGATTTGAACTCACGATCTTGGGATCAGTAGGCCAGTGCTTAACCAACTGATCCATCCAGACCAACAAGCTTTTATCATATAACAAGTTTAAATGCTAATGTTCTCATTTCATTTTAATTAAATCAATTAGTCATATGCCTACATAATTTAAGACTCACAAACTGTAATAACAGTATTATTGTATCTGATTTTGTGAAGTTATATCAATAAAAACCAAATTCTATTCATCATACACAAAACATAGTATCTCTACTTTATAGGCATACAGAAATAATAGAAACAATGTTCGGAACATAACCACAGTTTCTTGTAAACTAATATAGCATTGCAAGTCATTTTTCTTTCTTTTTCTTTCTTTGCTTTGCTCACAACAGAAGGTGAATGAATTTATGAAGTATATAAAGGGTATGATTGATTTTTGATTTACAGATTGATTTACTAATTTATTTATTTGTTTATCATTCATTTAGTCAGTCACTCACTCACTCACTCAACTCACTCACTCATTTCATTTCAATTCATTCATTTATATGGATCTCATTACAAAATTTATACGGCTTGAAAGTAAGGTACTGTCCAAAATCAGAGAAGTAATATGTGATCATACTTTTCTTATTTGTTGTTAAAGTTCATAAAATGTCAATTTCCATACTGTAGTATAATCTGAGCCACTTAAAGACATTATTTTTTTTTTAAATGTTTTGTGGGCTAATTTTTGCTTTACCATCAATCATTACAATACCTAACTAATTTTCATGTGACACATTTATTACATCCTTTGTTGAAATGTTGAATGAACCGAGTGAAGAAAGCAAGAAGGAATATTAGACCAAAGATGTCATAGTGAGTGTTTCACTGCATCAGAGGTGGCATTGTGCTATGTGTAACAACAGCCAGAAGCGACACCATGTGACACCATATTAATGGAAGGATGATATAATATTGCTGCTCAAAAACAATGCAGTATCCTGAAGCAGAAGATGCTTAAAATTTCTTTAAAAAGAAAAGCTTCAAAATACATGTATTGTTCTAAAGTAAGAACAAATTAGAAACTAAAAACTTCACTTATCTTATTGTTTTGGTGCTGACCCTGGGGTTTCAAGCTATGTCCAGCTCATTCTCAAAGCCATATCTTGGAAAAATTGAAGCTATTAACAGTGAAGCAACAAGATTCTAAAGTAAGAACAAATTAGAAACTAAAAACTTCACTTATCTTATTGTTTTGGTGCTGACCCTGACAAACTGCCAGAATGGCATTAAATTCTCAAATCAATGGTTAGAGCAGCCGCCTAGTAAGCGGAAATTCTGTGGTTCAAATCCCAGTTGTGGCATTGAATTTTTAAGCTCCAGTTCTACCTCTCAAATTTAGCTATTACTCGTGTGGTGCAGTATATATGTGCAGTATATATTGGTACGACGCTACGTAGTATCAACACCAGACTAAACGAACACAAGAGATGCTGCCGTCTTGGACCATTTGAAAAGTCAGCGGTCGCTGAACATGCTATAGAAGCAGAGGGGGAGCATGTCATCAAGTTTCAGGACACCAGCATTCTAACATCTCACACTACCATGCGACTACAGCGTGAAGCCATAGAAATTTATAAACATGCCAATAACTTCAATAGGAAAGAGGAAGCCCTTAAGCTCAACAAAACTTGGTACCCTGTCATCGATAACATTAAACAACACAGTCAAGCAACACAAACCAATCAGAATCTAGTAGCGCCCGAGATGCAGCTAGCCCCCTCCCACCAACCGCACTGCCTCAGCGAGCCCCGAGCCAATCAGAGAAGACCCCTCCGTGTATAAATTCTGCATCCCAGACAGTCAACGTCTCAGACGCAACTGTACCTTCACCAAGAAGACTTCGACCATGCCACCGATGATGTCCACTGCAGTAGTGGACGAAACGTCTGGAGCAAGTTACTCCAGCAGACCACGGCAAAAAAGTCCGGAAGACTCTTTTAGAATTTTGAACACTGGCCGTGAAAGCCTACGCCTACTCATTAGCTATTTTTATTTCTTATAAATAACTAAACCTTTTAGTTTAAATTGATGTATTATTAAAACTTAAACAATCTTTAACAGGAATAAAATTTTGAGCAGATGACCCTAAATCTGTCAATAGATAAATTGTGCTTCCTTTATCAAGCCTTTAAAATGATACTGTAAGTTGAAGTTTTCACACTGAAATGGATCAAGTATATGAATATCTATATTTCACTAAATTCTACATTTCAATATATAATAGAAGTTTTACTTTCATGTGAACAATTACAGTAAAATTATCAATATTATTATTATTGTTATCAGGAAGTCTCTAAAGAGTGGGAAATGCGTAAAAAACTGGACCGGAAAGCTTATGAGGATGGAATAGAGAATGAACGATTCTCTCAGTTTCAAAGTGAGGGACAAATGACATTGTTTGAAATAAAGAAACAAAATGTTGCAATACAGCTGGAATCTGAATATCGAAAACGGCTCTGGGAAGCATACAATGAGGTATTTTCTTATTTATTCTCCATATTTGTATTTGAAATGCTAATTTTGTTATACATGCTAAGTAATTAGATTTGTTAGATTAAATCTCGACTGGGTGTGCACAAGCAGTTAAGTAAAAAAATGTCAAAAATGACTTCTCCACAGCCTTTGATGTAATTTTGTGTCTAATCGGTTAAGCCATATCACTTATAATAGTCGAGTAACATGAGTGTGCAAAAGGAAGCATGTCATGAAGTCAAAAGTTGTGTGTGTGTGCAAAGATGGTTAAGTCACTCATTTTTGACTTAGCTTATTTTACACCATCGAACCAGCAGTGCAAAGTTGGTTAAGTCACAAATAGAGCTGACTTAACTTGTTGTGCACTGTAAATTTAAATGACTTACCCAACTTCACACTACACCTATCTGGTAGCCGAGTATATATTTTCATCGCATTAATATGAAGATTGAGTAATGCAAAACAACTAACTCTGACTTGTCAACAATACACATGAAAAAACATTATTGCAACTCTGTATATCATTTCAGCAAAAACAGAGAAAGCATTTAACATCTCATGTCACTTTAACTACTTATACAAATAATATTTAAATGCTATTCCTGGACATGTTGGTAGGAGGACCTAAAAAACTATTTTTGATGATCTTGAACTACAGAAATCAAAAGTGAATGCATACCAGACATGTAGACTTAAGCTGAAGATAGAGATCTCTGAAGGCAAAAAATACTAGAGCTTGAGAGTAAGAAATGCACCAAGAAAAGGTTGACTTGGCTAGTGACTCTCAAGGAATGATTTTACAAGGAAAGCCATAACATTCGACTTACAAGAATGCTTGCGAACTCCAATAGTCAGTAGCTCCATTGCCTTCTATAAAAGACAGCTATGGAGATGAAACTTAACATTCACTACTATGATGACAAGCAAGCGTACTGTTTCATGTAGCACCAGACAAGTCTTAAGAGCGACTAATGAATAGGATCTTGCCTTTACAATTAATTTAAGGGGAGGTATCTGTGAAAATGACAAAAATCCACAATTTTTGTCACAATGATGTGAAAATTTGTATGTATGTGTACCAAACCATAACTAGAAGGTTTACCAAATTTCACTTTTCTATGTAAGATAGTTTTTGCAACAAAAAATTTTTATTGTTTTTTTTTTCTGAAATTTTAGGGTAGTATAGCAAATGCTTCTTATAAAATATTATTTGTTCTAAGTAAACTAAACTCTGGCCATATGTTTCCCTAGATTATATCTACAAAACCTGGTATTTTTATTTGGCTATGTCAAACAGTTTTGGAGAAAAAAAATATTGAATACCTCAATGTCCATTTTTTTTTCAAATTATTAATAATTTTCAAAATAAAAATTCAATAACAATTAAACTATTCCATCTAGAGCATTTAAAATACCAAGTTTTATGAAGCAACTATGTAAGAACATGTGTGCAAAATTTAAAAGAAATCTGTTAAGAACTGTGTTAGAAGATGCATTTTGAAGATTGAAAAATGTGAAAAAATAGAAAGCAGAGAAAAATGGCTTTAAAGTTTTAAGTGTATGACAACATACATTTACTGCTTTAGAATTCCCCTGGAGCATATGAAGGTCCTTCAGCTAACTGTTTAGCTACTTCTTTAAGTTTTGCTACTCTTAACTGTTTTTTGCTGATTTAAATGTATTTAATGTACTCAGTGCACTCTGCTTTAATTTTCTCTTATCCCTAACATTACTAATTCTATTACTGACTGGACTTACTTTACTAGCTGTGACTCTTTCCTTTACATAGAGAGTAGCCTCACAACTCATATTAAATTCATTGACAGCTGAAGTCACTGCAATTTTTACTACTTGAACCTGCTTCTTCAAGATCTACTGTAGATTTAGTTATGCTTGTTTCCTCCTGAGATTTGCCAGTTTGCCATCTATATATTTTTTTTCTTGCTACAAGAGATTTTTTGTTTGCTTTTGCTTACCCATTTTAAAATAATTTTATACCAATTAATAATAATTGAAATGAAAATCTGGTCCACCTAATGTACAATCTTTACAACTGTATAATAAATTATAATAGTGAGAAAAGAATTAGCTGATTATGTCTTCACAAACCTAAATAAAGAATTTAGATTTTCACTTACAGTAAGAAGATACTTATTTAGTATGCCCTGCCTTATCTTATACTTATTCTTATTCTAAACTCTACTTATCTAAATGTGCACCACAATAAAAATGACTTCTCTCTTCTTCAGCCTGTGTAATCTTGAATAAAATTCAGAAAAATACAACCACGTGGTTCACACATGCAAAAACAGGAAACATTGGTTTGTTTCACTGGCATGAATGTTTGCAGAAAGTCCCACAAGATTTCTCTGCTTACATCCACCAGTACTGAATCAGACTGCCTGATTTAAACTTCAACATTGTGTGCGATTTTGCTGCAATGGGGTAATGAATGCATTTCAGCAGTCACACCCACCCGCACATGGGCATTTAAATCATGGCATAACAACCTTTTAAATGATGATGAGGAGTTAACGATGGTAGATTCTGAAAGTACAAGGTACAGACATAATTTTAAGGCAAAAAACGAAAAATCGCATTTTTCGTCATTTTTGTCCAAATTTCACCGATGCCTCCCCTTAAACAACTTCATCTAGATGTAAAAAATAGCTTATGGATTCCAATTCCTGCCAAGGACAAAACAAGAATAGTCATTTAATTTAAATGGTGAGTCAATTAATAACACTGAACAACACTTACAACATAATTTTCCAGAACATGTTTCGAAGGTTAACTTTCCTCCATTATCAACCGGACAATAATGGAGGAAAGTTAACCTTCGAAACGTGTTCTGGAAAATTATGTTGTAAGTGTTGTTCATTGTTATTAATTGACTCACCTTTTAAATTAAAGTAATTACAACAACACTGTTTTCAAACTTCTATGAAAGGAAGATAAGAATAGTCATATTGTCATTATGTGTATGGTTGCACTTCAGTAACACCCAAATCCCCAATCTATTGACCACTAATTCCTAATATTAGCTCATACACACATGGAGACTGATGGAGATTATGCGATCATAAAAAAAAAATGGAAGTATCATGTTCCTATTCATTATCCTCACTACTGGATGCAAGTCGTTGGATTATCAGTAAAGAACAAGCCCTTTGTGGTCATTGAAATGACTAAAGAGGACCTTTATGACTTTTCAGCATTGTTGGGAAAAGAACTTAGGAAAGGTTGACATAACTGGACACAAGATCATTTGGAGGGACATGCAGTGGCTCTGTTTTCAAAAGGTTTCCTTTAGGCAATTATTTCTCAAGTACAAGTTAAGGAAAGATGATTTCAAATTTGCCAGTTTTCTCAAAAGAGGAAATAAATATGCAGGTATAAAACCTTTAAGAAGTATTCTGGTCCAAATGCAGTAAACCTAGCAAAAATAGGACTTGCTGGACCTACTTTCATTTATCTCGGCCTCGTTCTGGGAATTCTAGAGCATTGAAAATATTACTTCCAAATACTGATACCAATGACGAAGTTGAGTGAAGAATGTTTTTATTATTCATTATATTTTGGATGGTGAAAACAATTTCATGGAAATTTAAAGAAAGTATATAACATTAAAGTCATAATAATAAAATGTCTTGTTTCTTTAGAATTATATTATATTTTGCCAATTTCATTAAATTTAACAACCTTTTATAAAAGGCTAAAAATATAATATTTACTATACGATTATAAGGTATTATTTTCAAACACTATAGTGATATCAAGGAGTTACTTGATTGAAAAATTGGGTCCTGATTGTATAGACTGCATAACTGGCCAAGAGGAACTGGGGTGCTGAGCACCAGAACCGCACCACACTCTTGATGCCTGTGGTAGTTAGAGGTGGGAGACGCAGCAGCTAGGCGGCAAGGCCTGTTGCGCCTTGGGTATTTATTATTATTACTACAGTGCTATGTCTTGTTTCATTATCCTTGTACTATTTTTATGCTGTCATATTCTCAAGTTCAGTTAAATGTGAATTCTATATAATTATGGTGGTATTTCATCCCCATGAGAACTACAAGAATTGATTACATATTTAAAGATACAATTTCATTGTATATTCTAGAGGCAAACAATAAATCTTCCACTGAAACCGTTAATATAACACTTGTGTGGGAGTGAATATATCAAAACGCACTGTGAAAAGTCACGTAAGTCACGCATCCACCCTCCAACCCTTCAGATAATCCTCGGATAAGGGATGAAGGTTTATAGGAATTAAATAAAATTTATATATATATATACAGTATTAACCAACTAATACTTTTTTTTTTTTTTTGCAAAATGTGTAGAATTTTGGCACATAAGGGATTTGGGAAATTGATTGTAATCTTTAATTTAGTTTTTCCCATGAGATTTTTGACTTAACCACTTTTGCACACCCAGTCAAGAAATACTAGTAGTGATAAGGCAAACAAGCAAATAATATTTCAAAACAGCTGGTTATAGTTTTATTAAACAAAATAATCAAGAACAGTGAAAAGCCAATGGAACAAGAACTATGAGGCATGTCTGGAAACTAATCACTGGTTTGGGAAAAAAAGGTATAGAATTAATTAAGGAAATTAAAGCTATTAACAGTGAAGATTCTAAAGTAAGAACAAATTAGAAAGTATACAGTATTTGTTTTCACATTTATTTGTACATGAAATAGCATTTCTTAATGTATTTTTTGACATAGTTACCACCATTGTTCAGGCATTTGTCATAGTGAGAAATCAACTTTTGCATACCCTCGTCAAAGAAAGATACTAACAGTGAAGACAGCGCTTTGTGACAATTACATACAAAACCGTTTTTAAAATTTGTGGAAACATATCACAAAGATTCTTATTGTGAACTGTCTGTTTTCACAAATTATCTCATTCACTTGTTCAACCAAGCCATCAGTGACCACAGAAGGTCACCCACTCCTGCTCTGTCATGAACATTGGGAAATACACCATTGAATTGCCTATGAACCCACTTCCTCACCATTTAATCTGACATTACATTTTCACTGTAAATCCCTATAAGTTGACAATGAATTTCATCTGGCTTCAAATTCCTTCAATGCACTTAACAGTCAGCGAGATCAAAAATTGTCTTAAACATTTTGAATGATCACTAACAACTGTAAACACATGATCTGGCTGTAATGGCATCAGTGAACAGACAATGAACCAGATAGATGAGTGTGCTAGCAATGACAGTAGAACAAAATGGTACTTACTTTCCGGATGCCCTTCATACATTTTTAATATGTGCTAATTTTTACATGAGGAGGGGAGTTTGGTGCCTTTGCTGCCTTTGCTTTTTCTGAAAACGATGCAGTGTTACATATTCAGAATCTCACACGCACGCACACACACAAACTTGTCATGTGTATATGCATGCTGACGAGGAGAACTTGTATTATGTTGTAGATGCTTGAAGCTGCTGACACCAATTGGAAACTTTAGAACAAGAGGAATATAATATATTCTGTGTTTGTGTGTCCCAACATCTTGTTGAAGGTTTGCTATGCTGGCAAACTTTTTCCTAAAAATGTTGGAAGATAAATATGCTCATATCCTCCTTGTTTGCTTGAACAGTGGCATTCAGGGGTGGAAAAAGCATGACAGTTTCTAAAAAGCCTGCCTCTGTGGTGTGGTGGTAGCGTCTGCCTCACATTCAAGAGGTTCTGAGTTCGAATCTCGGTTATTCGAGAGGTTTCTCCTTATCCTGGGAAGATGAATGTCCGGTAACTTTAAGCCCAGGCTCATTCGAGCATCATTTCACTAATTTCCTTCATTCATAGTCTGATATGGCATCGCTTTGGAGAACGTTAATATAAAAGAAATTCGATAGTTCTTCCACTTGCCTACTTGCTATTAGGGTTCCCGAGGGCTAGGGAGTCTTTATTTTTCCAACCTCTCTTTCTCTATAAAATCTTAACCCCTAACATGCTGACCTGTCATGGCATGTAATACGTCCTCTGATTAGTAATCAGAGGATATGGTCTGTGAATTTATTTTGATAATTCTCCCGGTCAGATCGGTGGGACCCGTAAACCAACGACAGGTGTGGTCCTCCAGACATTCTGGGGGTTGTGAGAGAGCGATGTGACCGCCAAAACATAAAAATATGGTGCTCTCTAAAAAAACGGTTACTATTACTGCTATTGCTCTCTTCAATATCATCAGTGAAAAATATTGGCATTAGCAACAACAACATTTTTACATGTCAAAGATTTCAAATGCTGAACAAAATCATTGGATGTGATTCAAATCCTGGCTGTAGCATTGAATTTTTTAGTTCAGATTATATCTTTCAAAAACAGAAATGGCAATTGCTAGTGAATAGGGAAGGGGCAGTGTAGGTATTTGTTATTAGCTTTTTATTCACCAATAAGGAAGTTAATGTTATAGTTAGGGAGATAAGTAAATCTTAAAAGCAGAAAGTCTGTAAACTTTATTTAAAATATGCCAATAGTAATAATGATACAGAGATTCTGTAATTTAAGTTATATGTTCTAAGATATAGAGAGTAAACTCATTCATCAAATGTACATATTCATTTATTTGGCCTCTATGGCTACATTTTGATGGGCTGAACCAGATTTGATTCAGAATTATTTGCAGGAAATCTGCAAAATATAAATAGGTGGTCACAGTAAGTTAACTGGTAATAAAGCTGGCATGGGTTAGATTTTTTAAATGTGATTATTCTTTTTAACTTTCATAATTATATGGAAATGTGACCTGCAATTGTCTTACACAGTATTTTTTTTTTTGTTTTGTTTTAAGGTTGTAGAACGATTGGAGAAGGAATCACTGAAGGCGCAAATTCGCAAATGTATTGCACACAAGAATATGCAACAGTGGGTATTGAATCAAGTTGTTCAAGGAATAACTGCTGAGGTAGAGGCAGCAGTACTAAAGTGGTCTCTCTGCCAAATACAGGAGATAGCAATACAACATCAAAGGGCTGCTTTTCCATCTGATGAGGGTAGGGATCAAGAGTCTATTATAGTTGCATGTGTGCGTGAAAATTCGGGTCTAGGCATTTCTCCTCAAGGATTTCATTTAATTTCTGAAAAGGATGACAGGAATGATTTTGATGAAACCCAAATTTGTCCCCTTTTACTTCAGCCCCCAGATTCAGAATACAAATAAACAAAATCTTAGAAAGGGTACAATTTATCTTCAAACTGAAAATAGAATATAGCAGTTTTATAACATTCTCAGTACCTCATATTTTCATGTGATTTTGTCTCCTGCTTTCCAGAAGAGTATGTGTAAGTGCAAAAGCCTAATTGTTTTCTCTTTGAATTGACATTAAAGTACATCTGTTGTAGGTGATTTTGTAAGTTGTAATTTTTATCTAATAATCAAACAATTTCATTTTCATTTATTATATGGATATTTAAATATCCAAATATCCTGTAAGTTGTGCTGACCAGGAACACAGAACACATTAAAATTTATTCATTTTAAATGCACTCATTGTATTCTTAAACTTTGATGCTGGTAGTGTTCTTTAAATCCATCCATTGGCTCCAGAAACTCATTAATTTCTGGTTTTTTCCCTACTTTGTTTTGCAATTGGTAACCATGTTTGTGTTCAGAAAATATGTGTTGTTTGTGCTGTTTCACTGCCATGAAGAGAACTATCTTGATGAGGGCCAAACTTTTCCCCTTATACTTCAGCCTCCAGATTCAGATTATAAAAAGGAAATAACTCATCTTGAAACTGTATTGCAGTTTCTTGTGTTCTTAGTTATCTCATGTTTTCATTTTATTTGGTATCCTGCTCTCCAGAAGAGTATGCAAAGATGCAAAAGCTTAAGTGTTTTGAATTTGAATAAAAATATTCACATTTGTTGTACATGATTTTGTAACTTGTAATTTGCTTATCAAATAAAAATCTATTTCAAAAATATTTTCATTTACTATATGCATATTAAAAATGTATCATAATCCAGAATTACCTTGACCAGAAACACAAAAAAACAGTAAAATTTGTTCTCAGTGTACTCAGTTATAGCCCTAATCTTCCATGTTGATAGTTTTCTTTAATTCTATCAGATGGCTTCCTAATTTTTCCCCCTTTTTTGTATGATTGGTGACTGCTTTGTGTTTAAAAAATGAGTGTTTACCCACCAAAGTTGTTGTTAGCTAATGCTGGATTTCTGACAATGAAGTCATTAATCCTCTTGCTCTCCAATATTTTTCACTGATGATATTGAAGAGAGCAATAGCAGTAATAGTAACCGCTTTTTAGAGAGCACCATATTTTTATGTTTTGGCGGTCACATCGCTCTCTCACAACCCCCAGAATGTCTGGAGGACCACACCTGTCGTTGGTTTACGGGTTTCACCGGCCTGACCGGGAGAATTATCAAAATAAATTCACCGACCATATCCTCTGATCACCAATCAGAAGACGTATTACATGCCATGACAGGTCAGCATGTTAGGGGTTAAGGTTTTATAGAGAAATGGAGAGGTTGGAAAAATAAAGACTCCCTAGCCCTCGGGAACCCTAATAGCATCGGGGTCGGAAGAGAACAAGAGATGACCAAGGTAAGGTCAGATAGAAAAGTTACAGTGAGGAGCAAAACACAATTGTGTCCAAGATAAACTTTCAGATACACACAACAGTTGTAATAAAACCCCACCTACAACTGGCCAATCACTACCGTAGCCAGCGCAACAATGCCCCGCCCACCCCCACCCATATAAATAACCTTAACGGATGTTAACGGACATTGCTTCCACTACTTCTCTGCTTACACATTCAAACTCTGACCAGTCCAGACGGAGGATCGTGTTACCCTGATGATGCCAAGCGCAGTACTTGGCGAAACTTTGGACATCATTGAAATTAACATTTATATAAACGAAATCTAAAGCAATGGTCAAACCATCCCTAATTATAGGATAACTTTGGTTACCGAGTTTATAATATTTACCTTCATGTTAACAAAATTCAGGTATTATCAACCGCAACAGATTTTTACTACTGGGCCTCATAAATCCAATGAAAAAACTTAATGACTTAAGTTGTATGTTAACAAGAACTGGTCAAAACATGCCTGGGTTATGGTAATCAACATTTTCTTGCAATTTTGAATGTTTGCACGTATTTTTATATATTTTCACAACAATACGAATTAGTTACAATGAAACTTAATATATCTATGGTCCCAAGCAGTAACATACTTTAACAAGCTATGTTTTGAGTTAGAAGTTTGAACAGCTACCACAACTCATTAAAATTATAAAGTAAAACTAGCAAATGATTAAAAATGTTCAATTACAATTACTAATGTATATTTTTTAATAAGTCAGAAAATCTACTTAACTCAGTACATTTTAATCATAAAATAACTTACAGCCCACTTGAGTCCAATAAAATAAATATTTCTCTAAAGAGATAATACATAAATGCAATCTAAATACTATGCTTATGATAATGCTGTATCCTCAGAAAACTGAATTGCAAATATCACTACTGAGGCTTGGTCTGGGTGGCTCAGGTGTTTAGACCCTGCTCTAGTGATCCAAAGGCTGCAGGTTCAAACCTGGCCCAGACTGATGCTTTTCAAGTGTGCTTAAGTGACAGCCCCAGCCCTGTGTCAGTAGATTTACACTCATGTAACTTCCAGCACTGTTATGATACTAGCAATTGACAGCATCATTAATAAAGAAAAGGTTTTGGCCCCCACTTCAGGGGGATAGTTGATACAACATATATGCATTATATCCCATTTATAAAATTCAGTAGAAGCCCGAAATAACGCGGTTGTTGAGGGACATCCTTTACCCCTGCATTTTAACCTTACCATGGTATATAGGATGTAACACTACAAGGGACAAAACTTAATCCTACGTAGTTGGAGGAGGGAAATATGAATGCAAATATAAATTATAGTATAGCATTGCATTTAACTCTTATACATCTTCTTTATCTGATTACCCTCCCTTATGTAGGATTTACACCCTCTGGTACTTACAAGCTGGTGCCTAGTGTGAGATGCCTGTTGGGGAGCAGACGAATATATGGACCAGATAAAGTGAAGACCCAAAAGTGGGTGGTCAGCCAAGCACCAGGTATGTCAGTGAGGAAGAGGATGATATGAAATGCAGGTAGCATTGATGAATGGAAAGGTGATTATGGAGCAATTGGTGGAATGAGTAGTGGGGGAAATTAGGAGAACCTGGAGAAAACCTGTCCATACGCTGCTTCGTCCACCATGAATACCACATTTGGGTCCCTGGAATCAAACCCAGGACACCTAGGTGGTAGGCCAGCAATCTAACCACTCGGCTACTGCACCGCCAAACTCTCATATATAAGGTAAATATATTACAGTACTTTTAAACTTACTCACCGGTTATGCCAATGGGTGTATTCCAGTCCTGAAATCAATCTTGATTTATACTACACTGTACATATTTTACCCTACGGTAGTTGCAACCTTCAGGTTGATTACAGGATGTGATTGTCTGGCAAAACATTTAAACAGATTTGGGATATATTCTTCACCACTCTGTCCTCTATGTGATCTGCAAGAGGAAATGGACCGAGACCACCTTCAAATATGCCCGGCCACTTCTAGCATCCCATCCATCAGTGAAAAATATTAGAGAGCAAGAGGATTAATGACTTCATTGTCAGAAATCCAGCATTAGCTAACAACAACATATTTTACACTAACCTAACTTTGCTTTGTCTTTAAAAAAATTAGCAAGTTTTGCTTGATGCACTGATGCACTATGTTTTTTCTCTCCGCATATTGTTTGATTGTGGCAAGATGGAAGAGATGAATGCTTCAACTTTCCCAAGTTTTAAGAATGTATGTCACAGGTAGAGGTTTTGAACACTTGTAGAAGTACAGTACAAAACACTTGCTTCCATGTACCATTACTTTTCTGGAATGCAGCGGTCGGTGCCTACATGGCAAAAATTATACTGAAAAACCTCTGTTTGCAGAATATTTTTATCTTAACTTTCCAAATAAGATATTAATAAAATCAACTATCATATTTTTTTAATGGGGTCACACTTTTATCTGTGTTAAATTTGAATCCACTGTATACTTTTACCCACGTTAAATTCAAATCTGCTGTACTTCGGACCAAGCTATTTTGGGCTTCTACTGTATGCTAATATGGTATATAGATAGAGTTATAATGTCTCAAAGAGAAAAACTTAAAATACTGTAATCACTACTGAGCTTTGCCAAAATTGCTATGTGTAAAAGTTTATAAGCATATTGTTTCTTACAAGTTTTGTTAAAAAATTTAGATAGGAGGAATATATAAGATATACCAATGTTTCTTCATCATTTTATGTATAATAAGTCATTTAAAAACATATTCCTTGGGTTTTCTTTACCTTTTTCTGAGTGTATAAGGATGGATCAAACATAGAACAAAATATTTCTTTAATGGTACCAGCAGTGAGTGAACAGTACATATCTGAGAACAGGTGATAATACAGTTAAACCTGCTTTATAAGTAACCCAGTTCTATGTAATTTGCATTTATATGTAAATTTTTGTAGGTCCTGGCAAAATGTAATTTAGAAACGTGTTAATAAAACCTTGTTTATATGTAATTCACAGATATACATTAAATTTCAGTGAAATACAACTGAGTTTTAAGTAATTATAGCATACGGCATTCATTATCTTAAAAGAAACTCGAGGAGTATATTACTTATCTCTATTGACAAAGGCCCAACCTGAGCAGATGACTTTCAGCACGACAATGTTGTAGCAACATACAAGAAGTAAACATAAACATTTTTGTTATCTGGTGTTTACTGTTGAACAGTGGTTTTGTCTTTCAGATCTCAATTGATTTTAATCAGCCATGGAGAACTGAAAAATGAAATGTTACACAGTAGTAGATCAGAAAGTAAAATTCATATGAGAGATGGAACTTAATCCGCACAAAACCAAAACCAAAATTGCTTAGACTTAGGAATTGTTTATACCTTGTATAGTTATCAGTAACAAAATGAGAAAGAGGACAAGTTCAAAATAATTTTTTCTTCATACATATCTGTTAGTAAAATGTTACACATGTAGGCCCACTAAATTGCTTTTTTTTTTTTTTTTTTGGTGCATTATCAAAATCTCAGTCATAAGTAATTCTAAGTTATAAGTACTCTTCCCTCTTCCCCTTGATATACGCATAAATCAGGTTCAAGTGTAGTTTTAGAGGCACAAATGCATAGTTAAGATAGTGTCAGAGACATAAACTATGAAGCTTTAGGTTCCTAATTCCAAGTATCAGATGTGGTTGGGAATGAACATGTACTTTACAGCGTAAACTTCCATGATTGCTATCGATCGCAACATCAACAGAGATGATTTATGTGCTTGAATAATATTTGGGTGGACACAGCTACAAAAAATAGAATCAGTAACAACTGCCTTGATGACTACCACTAGGTTTCTTCCCTGCTCAACCTCTCATTCCCACCCTCTCTTAACAGCATCTTCTTACCAGTAAGTGGTTTTGATGTACCAAAGGTAACAGATTCCTGAAGAGGAAGCTGCAACAACTTTGGAATGTGTGATGTAATCTTACTAGTTCTTAAGATATGTCTTAAGCCATGAAATACTTTAGTATAGAATGTAAGGCAGTAGTTCTCACCCCCGCCCTTTTTTTTTTTTTTTTTTTTTTTTTTTGTTCATGGCACACTTCAGTTTAGTAAGTTCCTGCGGCACCTTAGCATATAAGTTGTGATGGTGTGCAATTCTTATGCTATGTCTCCAGAATCTAACACTGTTAACACTGGCATTTTTCTAGATGAAGAACAGCTTGCAGAACTTCAAACAGTCCAAAAACTTCAACTAAAATATTGTGAACTACCACTTATCAAGCTTTGGATGTAAGCAAAGAAAGAGTACCCAGTAATAGCGGTGGAGACAGTTAATACTCTGTTCCATTTTTCCATCACCCACTTGTGTGAGCTAGGATTTTTGGCACTAAACAACATCAAAAACAAGAAATGTGAGAGACTCGTGAACAGAGAAGTGTGTGTGTGTGTCTTCAGTTTCACCATGAATTGAACCTTCAATTAAGAAGCAACAGGCCAGGGCTGTAGACAGAAGGGAGCCAGATAAGGTAGTACCCTTACTGGAAAAAAATTCGCCCATACTGAGAGAATCCCCATTTATCCTTTCCTATTAGAAATATTTCACTAATAACTACTCATTTAAGACTATATATTAATAGTGAGAATGCTGTAATAGTTATCCATTGTCCCAAATATCCAAACCTCTTGGCAGTCAAAGGCTACTAAGGAAGCCACTAAAATGCTGTCAACATGTACAGCCGACTGCAAATGTTTTCCAATGGAAGAGAGGGTGTAGGGGAAAGAGACAAAAAGTCATTTTATGAATTACTTGCGCCTGGTCTGCCCAGCTCAATGATGGCTTCACCAGAGGCATCTACTTTTGTATGTGTTCCTCTGATGTGTGGTCAGCAGGGAGCCAACAAGAAGCTAAATAATCAGTTTTATTCTATCAAGAAAAGAAAAATCAGCACATTCTTTTCTGTACATATTTAAATAAGTAACACTGCTTTTTTGTGGTAGCATTTACAGTATTTAAGAGATATGTTTAAACAATTCCTTAAACAATGATAATGCATATGATGTATTCCTCAATAATAATAACAATAACATCAACAATAATAGATAAACCAGTTCATATTTAAAGGGTGATGGGCAAGAAAGCTGAGGAGGAGAAGTTACACCGTAATCTACAGTGGTTGATGCCTCATAGTTTTTTTAAACTAGTAAGGTCCATGTGTGTGTGGTCTGTCTGTCAGTCTGTGTATCTGTCAGTATGTGGACAGTATAACTCAAAAATGAAAAGTCGGTTAAAAACCAAAGTTGGTATTTTAAGCTTAATGTCATTCAAGGATGTGACACAATTTTGAAGAAAATAGCCCCATCCAAACTACCCTTTACATGGAAAATTTTGGTTTTCTTGAAAATGGCTCTAATGATTTTGATTAAAATGCCATATGTTTGCGATATTTGTATGACAAATAAAATGTATATTTTGAATTTTCTAGCTATAGCCTATGTAGTCCTGTGTACTCTGGATGACTTTTGAATAACTCGCAAACCTTAAGAGATAGACAAAATCTTACTATATACAGAAAATATAGATCTCGCTAAAACACACAATTTATGTCTGAATACCTTTTTTTTTTAGAGTGAACTATTTTGGAGATATTGCTTGTTATTTGTGTCAGTTTTGGAAAACTTAAAACTTTCATGAAATGGAACATCGTTCAGTTTTTCATATGTTAAGTGTGCAAAGAGAACAGGATCTCAAAGCTTTAAAAGATTTGACTATCGCACAAGGCCTACTGTATTCTAATATTCCCCTTGTACCTACAAGGAAATAAGCAATAAGATAATTTGTACAAATGCTTATCTTAACTAACACAAAGAAGATAGAAGAATAAGAGTTTGTAAAAATGGTTAGTACAAGAGTAGAGAAAGTCATGTGAGTGCAACACATCAGATTTTTTATCTCATTCTGTTTATTTATGTATTCATGGTACAATTTTGTTAATAGCCTAGGTCTGCCTTCGTTAAATGGAAATCTGTCTTTAATGGAAATGTTCAAGAGTCCCGTTCAATTCTGCTGGACCAGATCTACTGTATGTATCCTAATCACAGATCTGTCATCATTTAGGCTTTGTAAATATGGTAATCATTTTGTAATTTTATAATATCTAAGGCGGATTGCACACTGAGAACACTTTCATTGTTTACACCTACTTTTCATTAGTCCTATTGTTAATATATGTGTAGCAATAATATGCTCTGCAAATATTAAAATAAAATTAATATATGCAATATTTTATTTGAATTTAATAATGCATTCAACTTTACAATAATTGTTTACATAAATTTGTAGTTATAAATATTGGCACTTGTTTTAATTCTTAAATTATATGTTCTTCATGTTAGACAATATTTTCTAGGGCATTTACATATGATACTGTTTTGTTCATTGCTTATATGGTGTTAACCCCTACTGAAAAATAAAAATACAACCTAACAAAAACGATCATAGGGTACTGCAATCACCTTCAACTAAGTCATTGTTCTCCAAATTATTCATAAATTGCATTGTTGAACACATTCAAACATTTTTTCCTTAGTCTATTTGTTCTAATAATATATTTCCTTAGCCAAATGCTTAAGTTAAGGAAATCTATTATTGATCAAATCTTTTGGTATATATGGTTATCTAATAAACAAATTACTGTGGAGTAATTATTATTATTATTATTATTATTATTATTATTATTATTATTATTATTATTATTAACAACAATAATAGTAATAATGAGCTCTGAAGTTTAAAGTAGACCGAATAACACGCCTGTTGGGTCCCTCAGTACGTCATACTCGGTCCAAAGATGGTGTTCGAGAGCTCATACGATCAATTCTAATGAAATGATTTGACTCGAACTATGTATATAATGATATAATGTATACATGAGCTAATCGAGCGAGAACGATTTTGAATGTTCTCTTTGGCCCGCGTAACATGCGTACTCTTGCGGAGAATATCTTAAGTAGTCCACGTGCACTGCACTCTACTGGTGATTTTCTTAAGCACAAAAGAAAACGAAGTATGGAAGCAAGCCTTGCCAAGAAGGAAGGTGTTAGATGCTTAAGGAGCATCATTCAGTAAGTTACTGGTTAAGACAGCTGAGAGTAGCGCGTGGAAACAACGCTTGTTCGGCAAATTAGGAATGAAAAGTGTGTAGTGGTGGAATAACAACTGTAATTTTTTTATTATTTTTTATAAAATATCAGTGTCAGTGGAATAAAAATGTCGAGACAAAACGATCGCCAAAGTTTTGCACAAACCTATAAACTTGTTGTGGTTGGTGGAGGTGGCGTTGGCAAATCTGCTATCACAATTCAGTTTATTCAAGTAAGTGTATTCTTCCCGCAAGTAATCATAGGTTTGTTTTTAAGCGGGCACTTCAAATGGTTGTTGCGCCGTGCTCTAGTGATCACGGAATCCTAGTGGAGTATTTAAATACCAGCAAGGACGGCCTTTTCAGCTATTTCGAGTGGCCGTGATTTAAAAACAAACAAATCAACTTCAAACTGATACATCTGTTCTTGATTATGTCACTGTGGTTGGGCTTGCAAATTACTTGCATGCCTTTTCCTTTTTAGGTGCTTCTGCCACTTCATTTTCTTGCATTCTTGCTCAATCTCTGGCGCTGTTTTTGGGCATGCTTGTTTTCAGTTGTGTAATAGATGATGTCGATTCCAATCCAAGAAATTAGAGATTACATCTGAGCAAAAAGGTGATATAATCTTAAACTACATTAATTGCCTTTGACATCTGCTCATCAGTAGAAAAATAGACGCACAATACTATAAATACAGAGCCTGAACGATAGCATTTCATAAATCATGTGCGTGACAGTTTAAATAAACGAATGTTATTTGTTGTGCTTTTTGTTATTTTTTATTCTTTCTTTAACATCTGCGTGTTTACTTGAACTTTCATTTATTTATATGACAGATCAACATCAACCATGAACATAATGGGCATTTGTAATCCAAGCCGTTGTTAGATGTTTTTAAATAATTTTCCTATGAACTAGACATTGTAGGATAATGTAATTTCCATTATGACTTAATAAAATACCCAGTTTCACTTTCTCTACTGCGTATAGTAAGTAAAGGAAGTATTATATTCTACCCAAAAATTCTATGTGGAAATTTCACCGGAAACATGCTTTGGGGCTCCCTGAATTTAAAAAAAAAAAAAAAAATTTAGAAAAAGGTCCGTGTGTATGTGTGTCTGTCAGTCTGTGGACAGCGTAACTCAAAAACGTAAAGTCGGTTAGAAACCAAAGTAGGTATTTAATATCTTTCAAGGATGCGACACGAAGATTTTGAAGAAAATTCCTCCACCCTAAACTACCCTTTACAAGGAACCTTTCTCGAAAATGGCTATTTTGATTAAAATGCCATACCTATGATTAAGATATTTTTATGGCAAATGAGCTGTATATTTTGAACTTTCTGACCATAACCAATTTAGTCCTGTTTACTCTGGATTACTTGCATAACTGGTAAACTGTAAGAGATAGATCAATCTTACTATTACAAAAAATGTAGATCTTGCTGAAACACGCAATTTATGTCCAAATGCATTTTTCTGTGGAGTGAACCATTTCGGAGATATTTCTTGTTATTTGTGTGAGTTTTGGAATACTAAACTCTTTCATCAAATGGAAGATCGTTAGACGTGCAAAGTGAACGGGATTTCGAAGCTTTAAAATATTTGACTATCGCTCAAAGTCTACTGTATTCCCATATTACCCTTGCACCTACAAGGAGATAAGGCAGTAAGATCATTTCTGCAAATGTTTATCTCAACCAAAACGAAGAGGATATAGGAATAAGAGTTTGTAAGAATGGTTAGTACAAGAGTAGAGAAAGTCATATGAGTGCAACAGTTTTTTTATATTATTTGTCCTTTCAACATCTGCGTATTTGCTTGAACTTTCATTTGTCAACATGACATCAACATCAGCCTTAAATATAATGAGTATTTGGTTAGATGTATTTAAATAGCTTGCCTATGAATTAGTTATTAGGATAATGTAAATTTCCATTATGACAATAAAATACTCATTCTTTTTTATAAAAGCTCAGGTCATATATAGCTATGAGAGTGTTTTAATTTGCTGGGTTTGCGATATCGTAGGATGTAGAGGACCGTCCCAAGTAAAATTGATACAGTATGAAGCAAAACTGAAACTTGCGGTGCACCGCAGGGTTTTTAAGCTATAATTCTCTGAAACATAAATAAATAATAATCATTCATTCAAATATGTATTTTCTATACTTTAGTTTTTAATGTTCAACACTTTTCCATGGGCGTCGCGAAGGGAGGGCAAGGGAGGGGGGGGGGGTGGCCGCGGCCCCCTCTGGAAGTTGGTCAACCTAATGTGTAATCAATTACTGACAATTAAACTATTTTAATTTGAATGTAAAGATCAATTTTTATTTAGCACAAATTAATATTGTTATCTGCAACAAATATAAAATTTGACAGTAAAATAATGAATTAATATTATCTGATTGCAAATTTTCAACATGTGCCCCCCTCCCGCCCTGGAAAAAAGTCTGCCGACGCTCATGCACTTTTCTTATAACAAGAAGGATCGATTATTGCATAAAAGTATTTTCAGTGTGTTCCAAGGGCGCCCGCAAGGACTGGTCGTTGCCTCTGACATTTCAATTTTACGATAGTGAAATTAGTTCTATTGCCACTGTTTTTACAATTAGATCACAAGTAGGTAATTTTTTTGCTATTTGTACAGTAAGTTTTGATTCACTGTCACCAAACTTTAACCAGTTCTTAAGTTTTGTAATCAGTCTTGTTAAAAATCGCCTTTACTGCCATGGGCGTCGCGAAGCGGCGGAGGGGGGGGGGGGGGGCGTGGAAATTAATTTAATGTGCAGTTAATTAATGCCTACTAGCCTATTGTTTTAATTTTGACGTAAAGAACAATTTCTGTTAGCACGAATTAATACAGTTACCTGCAACAAATAGTATAACTTTTGACAGACTAATGAAATAATACTGTTTGATAACTTCCAATGTCCGGCCAGCCCCCCTTGAAAAAAATTCTGCCGACGCCCATGCTTACTGCCACTATTCTCGTCGTACGTTCTAGGACCTATATTGCAGGATGCTGACTTACACGAACCCGCGATTAAATGCATGTTGCCTATTTCATTTAAGAAATTCTCACTTCCTTCGGGGATTGCTTGACGTATCAAACTTCTGTAAGGTTTTGCCAACTTGACAATTCCTTGCTTGTGGATTACACGCAGCGAGTCTCTATCATAAATTGGTCTTTGAGGTTGAAAACCACTTTCGTTGGCATTATAAGGCAAACAATTGCCTTGAAACAATTTTTCTGAAAACAAAAGACAACAGTACGTCATTTGACTTTATCCGTTTTAAGTACACAACATACGAGTATTATCGCATATCTTTGCTCTAATGTAAATGTTTTCTTCTTTCTGAGCAAATAGAACAATAGAAAGTTATTTGCAGATTAATGATAATACGAGATGTAGTATTGCTGACTACTGAATACAAGATATTTTTTTGTAGAACACTAGTACCTAATGATGTGAAGCTGAACAAACTCGCGGAGTTGCCTTTTCATATTCACTATGTCCATCTGTTGGCATTGACGGCAACACTTTTTCAGTATAACTCGGTGATATATGGAATATCACTGTAATAGTGACATCGAGGAAGTACCGTCTGTGTGCATTATTATTATTATTATTATTATTATTATTATTATTATTATTATTATTATTATTATTATTATTATTATTATTATTATTATTATTATTATTATTATTATTATTATCATCATCATCATCATTATCATCATCATCATTATTATCATCATCATCGTCGTTGTTATTATTCAAGATGAAAGAAGCTTGACAGTCTTAAAAGCGTATAGAGGAACAATTATCAATTGTTTTATCTGACATTCATTTGGACTTACTGACGATTTTATGTAACACCCAACTTGCAACGTGACTCATTGGTGAAGAGCGCGTTTGAAAACTGTCACTTGTCATCTGCAGCTCGTCTACCTGCTGTGAGGAAAAAATTCTACTCTTCATAATTGTATAACGTTACTAAGGGCAGCATGACGAATTCCATATTTTAGCACCAATTTCTGATGCAAGTAGAGTACAATATGTTACTTGAGTGATAGCTGCCAATTAATTGTTGCGCGTTATTAGAATACTAATAGAAATACAAGGATTATTAAAATGTTAATTTATGACCCTACAGACACTCCTAAGGAGGCAGGAATTTTAAAGAATTAAAGCCGAAAGGAAACGAACTGTTTTGGATTTTACCCAGTGACAGTCTGGTGTTTGCAGACAGCACCACCACAGTGTTCACCTGCCCGTCACTGACTACTGTTGTTTACATGTTTTGTATTGCCTCTGCTTTGGGAATAGATAATTTAAAGCCAACTGCTTAAACTTCCTCCTCACAACCAAAAAGGTACTTTCAATACTATTTTTCCATTCAAAAGATACACGATTAGAAGTAAAACCAGTTTTTTGTAAGAATCATTTCCAGTCTACAAATACACGAATTGGAGCCAGCATACTTTCAAATGAACGTACCGATGTTATTGTACGAGTATAATGAGACATGAGTCAACGACTGCTCTGGCTTATTCACAATATCCTTGCAATGCCGATTGGGTTAGCTGGCATCCTAAACCAGTACTTTCCAACAGGTAGTCACTCCGTTGAAAACAAAAAAAATCTGATGTGTTGCACTCACATGACTTTCTCTACTCTTGTACTAACCATTCTTACAAACTCTTATTCCTATATCTTCTTCGTGTTAGTTAAAATAAACATTTGTACAACATATCTTATTGCTTATTTCCTTGTAGGTGCAAGGAGAATATTAGAATACAGTAGGCTTTGTGCGTTAGTCAAATCTTTTAAAGCTTTGAGATTCTGTTCTCTTTGCACACTTAACATATAAAAAAATGAACAACGATGTTCCATTTCACGAAAGTTTTAAGTTTTCCGAAACTCACACACATAACAACGAATATCTCCGAAATGGTTCACTTTACAAGAAAATTTATTGAGACCTAAATTGTGTATTTTAGCAAGATATACATTTTTTGTATAGTATGATTTGGTCTGTCTCTAACGGTTTATCAGTTATGCAAAAGTCGTCCAAAGTAAATACGACTAAAGGAGCTATAGCCAAAAAATTCAAGATATACATTTCATTTGTCATCAAAATATCTCAAACATATTACATTTTAATCAAAATTGTTAGAGCCATTTTCAAGAAAATCAAAATTTTCCATGTAAAGCGTAGTTTAGAGGGGCGCTGTTTTCTTCAAAATCTTCGTGTCGCGTCCTTGAAAGACATTAAACATAAATACCAACTTTGGTTTTTAGCCGACTTTTCGTTTTTGAGTTATGCTGTCCACAGACACTGACACACACACACACACACACACACACACAGACACACACACAGACACACACACACAAACGCGCGCGCTGACCTTTTTCTGAAAACGCTTTTTTTTTTTTTTTTTTTTTTTTTATTGAGGGGTCTCAAAACGTATATTTCCGGTGAAATCTCGACATCGAATTTTTGGGTGGAATACAATACTTCCTCCTACCTACCAGTAGAGAAAGTAAAAATGAACGACGTTTCATTTCACCAGTTTTCCGAAATTGACACAAATAACAAGGAATATCTCCGAAATGGTTCACTCTGCAAAAAAATGTATTTAGACATAAATTGTGTGTTTTAGCGAGATCTACATTTTTGTATAGTAAGATTTTGTCTATCTCTTACGGTTTAGCAGTTACTCAAAAGTCATCCAGAGTAAACAGAACTACATAGGCTATAGCCAGAAAATTAAAAATATACATTTCATTTGTCATGCAAATATCTTAAACATATGACATTTTAATCAAAATCGTTGTAGCCATTTTCAAGAAAATAAAAATTTTTGAAAAATATTCCATGTAAGGGTAGTTTAGGGTGGGGCTATTTTCTTCAAAATCTTCGTGTCGCATCCTTGAAAGACATTAAACTTAAATACCAACTTTGGTTTTTAATCGACTTTTCGTTTTTGAGTTATGCTGTCCACAGACACACACGGACCTTTTTCTAAAAATGCTTTTTTGGATTTAGGGGTCTCAAAACATATATTTCCGGTCAAATCTCGACATCGAATTTTTGGGTGAAATAAAATACTTCCTCTACTTATCAGTAGAGAAAGTTAAAAAAAAAATAAAAGCTGTATTAATAAGTATCAAATGAAATTTGTTAGTATGCTTAAGTTGCATGCTAACCTCATTAAAGTGTCTCCGAGAGGTACCACAGCTAAATCTATTGTGCTAGAAATATACTTTGTTACGAAACAATAATGTGTTGCTATAGGCCATGCACCTTAGGTACTTAGTGTCACAAATAAACTAGTGATCATTGTTGGAGCAATTTCAAGTGCAGAAAGCGCTAACTTTTCTTTTTGAATCCCCTGACAATGATAGTTATTGGGATTGTGAACACTTGTACCACAATCAGAAGCAAATCTTAATTTTCAAGAGTAATTTGTTAATGGTTTACAGCACGATTAATGGCAGCGGAAATGAGTCCATGTCGCGTCTTTTCAGGTTGAAGAAGGGGGGAATTCACCCACGCAGCTAGTCTAACCAAGAATCGATTTAGAAGCAGAGTGGTATAATCGTGGGTATGACCCCAGATTATTTCGGGTGGAAGTTACTGCTTCAGCCACACGTTAACCAGGGATTCTACAGGGATTATGTCCAATGCATTTGTCAGTAAAGAACCGTTTTTTTTTTCGCGAAAAAAAAATTGTGTGAAATATTTGGAGCCATGTATCTTCTACACGAATAGGTATAAATGCTTTATTATTTCGCTGTCGCACAAATACTGTGTGAACAATGTTGTAATACATTTTTACCTTAATTCGAGTGAATTTAGCCACAATTTAATGTTTAAATGGCATCCGAAGTTTAATTTTCAAGAGAGATTTGACGTCACGTCGCGTGCTCTCACCTTGGCGGCAGCATTTGCATGGAGGGGAGGTGTCGCTTGGCGTTACTAAAAGTGAGGGGAAAGAGAAGGATAGGCGATAAATTCATGCGCCAGGTATAAGTATTGGTAGGTGAGGTAGCAGCTTTAGCTGTCATTAATGACAAGGAGATCGTTAGTTTTATTTTAACCTGTAATCGACAAAGGAATTCAGTGTTTTACGAAAATGAAAACTTTTATTTGTTTGTGTATTAAAAGCAATTACTGTCGTTTTAGCTCGTAATGGATAATAATGGGAAAATCTGTATCCCTTTATGTCAGCATTGTATCAACCGTAAAATACGTGGTTTTGTCTGTGTAATTTTTCTGTTTCCTTAACTATCGAAAACTGAATGTTCATTATTACTTGAACGAATGCATAATTTCAGTAATATTCACTCCTGTCTGGCATGGCATTTCGAATAGTGTGGATTTGCCCAAGGAAGTGGGCCCCCTCAGTGGTACGGTAAACGCACTGGGTGAGTGGTTTACATAGCTTGCCTCGAAAAGTTGGTTGAAAACTAAAGTTAGTACTTAAGTTCAATATTTTTGAAGGATGCGACACGAAGATTTTGAAGATAATTCCTCCACCCTAAACTACCCTACATATGGAAACATTTTCGAAAATGCCTCTAACGATTTTGATTAAAATGCCACATGTTTAAGATATTTTTATGGCAAATGAATTGTATATTTTGAATTTTCTGGCTATAGCCTATGTAGTCCTTGACTGGTAACCCGTAAAAGATAAATCAAATCTTACTTACAAAAATGTATACCTCGTTAAAACACACAGCTTATGTTATATGATTTATTTTGTGAAATGAACCATTTCGGAGATATTTCTGTTATTTGTCAGAATTTTGCAATATTTATAGTATAGACCGTTCTCAAATGGGAGACCATTATTTTTTTATCTCTTAATCGTGCAAAGAGAACGGAAATTTAAGGTCATCATGTAGCGACCACTCTTAAAACGTTTGATTATCGCTTAAAACCTACTGCATTTCCCTTGCATCTACAAGAAAATTAGCAATAAGATAGTTTCTACAAATGTTTATTCCGATTAAGATGAAGTAAATTGAGGAATAAGTTTCTGTAAGAATAGTTTGTGCAAGAGTAGAGAAAGTTATGCGGGTGCAGCACATACATTTTTTTCAGTTTATTCAGGGAGTCTCAAAACATGTTTTTCCGTTGAAATCTCCATATTGGATTTTTGGGTGAAATGCAATACCCCTGTGATGGAAGCCATATAATGTGCATGTGCATTATAGGGTATTGGTGTAAACTTGTTGGCCATCGACGAAGATGAGTGAAGCATCCAGAAGACGAACGCGTGGATAAGTTTATTCACCTAGTCATAGCTAAAGTGGAACTAGTGCAACTGAAATCCAACGTCCATATCGATCGTGACTGTCTGAGACATTATACGATTGTTATGTTGGTCAGGAAAACAAACGAATTACTGATTACGACCGACTGTTGTTCTTGGACAGTTGTTTAGTGTACAAGTGTTAATTTAATAACGTATTAGTGCAAAGGAAAAAACAACTAGGAAAAAACCAGACCACCTTTTTACTACGTCAGCCATACTAGAAAGGCCTAAGGTCATTTTTGTTGATTTTTAATAGCAGGCGGAACGTCTGAATAAGTTAGAATTTATTGCGGAACTAGGGGATTTTCCAAATGTCCTAGCTGTCGACGGGTCCTTAAACTCAACTCAACTCACTCACTCTAAAAGTATTTGTTGTACATTATCCGTTGATTTTATGCTTTTGTATGTACACAAAGAATTTAATTTGAGGGTTTACCTGGCTGCTTGAATCTTTAATGCGCGTACGGGCATCTCGCCATGGTCGCTCAAGCGCCAAGAGCGTCGTTTACAGCCCAGTGCCTACACACGGCTTGTGTGTAAGAGCAATATTGAAACAGGTTTTGTTTCAGTGCTCATTTCAAGAATGTTATATTAATATTGCTAGTGAAATGTAAGTATTCATTTTAGTATGCTTATTATTTTCTTGTTTGACATGTTTATATGCTTTCTATGGAAACTAATTGTTCCTTGAGTCCTCAACAAGAGGAGATGGATCAGGACCATCTTAGAAAACTTGTGTACTCTATTACCTGAATAAAAGTTTATATGGTTAATTAATTTATCTCTTTATTTCAATGAAGTAGCACTCCGAAAAATGTTAAAATAGTATATCAGTAAACAATGCATTATTTTAAATAAATTTATCTTAATTTCCTTTTTAAGGTATTTATTTTCTCTACTGCTTACCTGTAATGAGTAGAGGAAGTATTGTATTTCACCCAAAAATTCAATACAGAGATTTCACCGGAAATTAAAAAAGTAATACTTACACGAGTAGAGGAAGTATTGTATTTCACCCAAAGAGACCGATGTCGAGAATTCATGGAAATATATGTTTTGAGGCTCTCTAACACAAAATTATTTTTGTATGTTAGTGAGAGGGAGAGCATAAACCAAAAATGAAAATGTCTGTTAAGTTCAGTTGCAACACAAAGATGTGCAAGAAAAATCCTCCTACCTTTTACATGGAAAGTATTTTTTTTTTATTCCTCCCCAAAATTGGTCTATCTCTAACGGTTTGCCAGCTATGCAAAAATCGTCAAGAGTAAACACGACTATGTGTGCTATAGCCTGAAAATTCAAAATATATATTTCATTTGCCATAAAAATATCTTAAACATGTGGTCTTTTAATCACAATCGTTCGAAAAAATCGAACATTTCTATGTAAAGGGTAGTTTAGGGTGAAGGAATTTTCTTCAAAATCTTAGTGTCGCATCCTGAAATATATTAAACCTAAATACCACATTTGTTTTTAACCGACTTTTCATTTTTGAGTTACGCTGTTCACAGACACAGACACACACACACACACACACACACACACACACACACACACACACACACACACACACACACACACACACGGACCTTTTTCTAAAAATGTTTTTGTTTTGATTCAGGGGGCCTCAAAACATATTTCCGGTGAAATCTAGAAATCGAATTTTTGGGTGGAGTACAATACTTGTTCTGCTTAATATACGTAATAGAGAAAGTAAAAATGTAGATATCAAAGTATACAATTTGTGTTTTTTTCCCAGAGCTAACCATTTTCGGTACTTATTATTTGTTTGCATTCTCAAATAGGTAGTAGTCATTCGTTATATATACAATTCAAAGCTCTAACATAGCGAACAGCTCTTAAAATTTTGATTATCTCTTAAACCTACTGTATTTCTCAATTCCTACTGTACCTACAAGGGTATAGTAATAAAACCATTTATACAAGCGTCATCTCAATTATCATGAAGTAGATAGAAGAATAAACGTTTGTAAGAATAATTTTACAAGAATGGGTAGAGAAAGTCGTGTGAGTGCAGCACTACTGAATTTTTTGTTTTCGAATAATCAATGCTAACACTTTAAGCAGCGAAAAATAATTGCTTTCTAAATAAATGAAATAATGTTCAATAAACAAGCTATTACTTTAAACAGTATTCCAGTATTTAGAAAGACTATTTCATACAATCCGTATTTTTTTCTGAATGCGAGCAGCCTATGTTTATGTTGATCAGGCGTGGGAAACTGGTGCTCTCTAAGTGCAGCCCACTCACAATCTTGCAATGGGAACTGTATTTAGCAGGTAAAAAATGAGGTTCGCTCAAAGTATTCGGCGAGTTCCTCTGCCCTGGTGTAGATTCACTACTTTGTTCCACAAAACGCAATGTTTTGCATTACTTATAGAGCCGCGATTCAGTTGTTTCACATTAGGATTTGAATGCGAAGTTGTCTTTATTACCTCTAATGCTTTGAATCCCTCTTCTACTGTCACTCTTTGCTAACGCTTTTGAGTGTGAGTTTAGTATTCACAGCAAATAAGCAGCACTCACCAACATTAACAGTTAAATAACAATTGCGCTGTAAACAAGTTCCCTCATGTCGAAACCTGAAACTGCGAAATGGCGTTTGTTCTTAGTCGCCAATTGTCGCATGTTGCGTAGCGGTGTGAGGTAAAGACACTTGATCCTCTTTTGCGCTCAGCCAATTCACCTTGCATCCTTTAGATTTCCTTATAATGCTAAGATTATTATGTACCATTTTTGTGTTTTGAGTTGTGCTGTTGAAACTAACATTTGTGCAGTTTTTTTTCCTCAGAATATTTACTTATTTATTTATTTATTTATTTATTTATTTATTTTTGAGTGTGAGTTTAGTATTCACAGCAAATAAGCAGCACTCACTAACATTAACAGTTAAATAACAATTGCGCTGTAAACAAGTTCCCTCATGTCGAAACCTGAAACTGCGAAATGGCGTTTGTTCTTAGTCGCCAATTGTCGCATGTTGCGTAGCGGTGTGAGGTAAAGACACTTGATCCTCTTTTGCGCTCAGCCAATTCACCTTGCATCCTTTAGATTTCCTTATAATGCTAAGATTATTATGTACCATTTTTGTGTTTTGAGTTGTGCTGTTGAAACTAACATTTGTGCAGTTTTTTTTCCTCAGAATATTTACTTATTTATTTATGTATGTAATGTGTGTGTGTGTGTGTGTGTGTGTGTGTGTGTGTGTGTGTGTGTGTGTGTGTGTGTGTGTGTGTGTGTGTGTGTGTGTGTGTGTGTGTGTGTGTGTGTGTGTGTGTGTGTGTGTGTGTGTGTGTGTGTGTGTGTGTGTGTGTGTGTGTGTGTGTGTGTGTGTGTGTGTGTGTGTGTGTGTGTGTGTGTGTGTGTGTGTGTGTGTGTGTGTGTGTGTGTGTGTGTGTGTGTGTGTGTGTGTGTGTGTGTGTGTGTGTGTGTGTGTGTGTGTGTGTGTGTGTGTGTGTGTGTGTGTGTGTGTGTGTGTGTGTGTGTGTGTGTGTGTGTGTGTGTGTGTGTGTGTGTGTGTGTGTGTGTGTGTGTGTGTGTGTGTGTGTGTGTGTGTGTGTGTGTGTGTGTGTGTGTGTGTGTGTGTGTGTGTGTGTGTGTGTGTGTGTGTGTGTGTGTGTGTGTGTGTGTGTGTGTGTGTGTGTGTGTGTGTGTGTGTGTGTGTGTGTGTGTGTGTGTGTGTGTGTGTGTGTGTGTGTGTGTGTGTGTGTGTGTGTGTGTGTGTGTGTGTGTGTGTGTGTGTGTGTGTGTGTGTGTGTGTGTGTGTGTGTGTGTGTGTGTGTGTGTGTGTGTGTGTGTGTGTGTGTGTGTGTGTGTGTGTGTGTGTGTGTGTGTGTGTGTGTGTGTGTGTGTGTGTGTGTGTGTGTGTGTGTGTGTGTGTGTGTGTGTGTGTGTGTGTGTGTGTGTGTGTGTGTGTGTGTGTGTGTGTGTGTGTGTGTGTGTGTGTGTGTGTGTGTGTGTGTGTGTGTGTGTGTGTGTGTGTGTGTGTGTGTGTGTGTGTGTGTGTGTGTGTGTGTGTGTGTGTGTGTGTGTGTGTGTGTGTGTGTGTGTGTGTGTGTGTGTGTGTGTGTGTGTGTGTGTGTGTGTGTGTGTGTGTGTGTGTGTGTGTGTGTGTGTGTGTGTGTGTGTGTGTGTGTGTGTGTGTGTGTGTGTGTGTGTGTGTGTGTGTGTGTGTGTGTGTGTGTGTGTGTGTGTGTGTGTGTGTGTGTGTGTGTGTGTGTGTGTGTGTGTGTGTGTGTGTGTGTGTGTGTGTGTGTGTGTGTGTGTGTGTGTGTGTGTGTGTGTGTGTGTGTGTGTGTGTGTGTGTGTGTGTGTGTGTGTGTGTGTGTGTGTGTGTGTGTGTGTGTGTGTGTGTGTGTGTGTGTGTGTGTGTGTGTGTGTGTGTGTGTGTGTGTGTGTGTGTGTGTGTGTGTGTGTGTGTGTGTGTGTGTGTGTGTGTGTGTGTGTGTGTGTGTGTGTGTGTGTGTGTGTGTGTGTGTGTGTGTGTGTGTGTGTGTGTGTGTGTGTGTGTGTGTGTGTGTGTGTGTGTGTGTGTGTGTGTGTGTGTGTGTTTATTTATTTATGTGTTCAGCAAATCCCAGTATGAATACTTCTAGTGTAAAACGCCCAGGTTTTGGTCTACTGCAAGAGTAACTAAAGACAGCTTATCCTTACGTTTCTCCCCCATGGAGATAGTATTCAACAGCTGGATGAAATCTAAAGGATCGTTAGCTAAATAAATACTTCAAAGAGCAGCCATATTCAGGGGTTCGAGTCTTGAACTAAAAGGGTGCTAGAGACATGGAATAAGTGTGCAGGAGGGAAAGACAATGAGGCAGGAAGAGAGTGGTGGATGTGGGAGATGAGAAACTTGCACTAGATCACCTTTTTCGAAGCGTGCGTGTCTGAATAATTGAATTATAAATTTTTCTCTTCTGGTCGCTCGTTTAAGTTTCGAACTCAGCACTCATCTTCTCTTCCTTAGATAACTGCTGAAATAAGTCGCAGAGGAAATATGAAAGCAAATTGAAACCAACAACATGGCGCAACGTTTCGCACCCCTCTGGATAGGGGAATTCTGGAAATGTTTACCAGCGTCACTATAGGAATTCTGGGCAGTTCGAAAGCTGAAATCACGTCTCTTCTCCAAAGAACTACATGTCACCTGGCACTGAAACCACGCCCTGCCCAATGTGGGCAAGTAGCCAGAGACACCGTCACCTTACAGTAAAGCTATAACTGAAAAACTTCCGGCAATTTTTGTGTGGATAAGTAAGTCGATTAGTTTGATGCTATACAATTTTAGATTCTTTTGCTGTCGTTTCCCGTTGCCACGGAAAACTGTACAATTCCAATAGCATAACGTGCATGAAAAACGGGCACAAATTTGCATATTGCTAAGCTTTTGCTCAAGTTTTAAATTTTGTTAAAATCCAGAAAAGCAAGTTTGTTTTCGCTTTTCAAAGCCTAATCACATAATACTATACAAAGCGAGCGATGCAGAGAGAACAGGGGATCTAACGTATAACCCGAAGGTAGCTGCAGATTCTCTTAGTGAATCTAATAATGACAAACCAAAAAATACAATTGCGTCTCGCAGTTAGTGGATTTCTGCATTTTCATTTCTCCTTTGAATGTAATTCAAGAAGAGGAAACGAAATTACTTGGTACAGTGGATGTGATGAAATTGCTTGCCAAAAATTGCAAGACTAGCAAATGAGAAAAAGCTAGAGGAAAAATGCTGGATTATACAGAATGTTAAGCAAAATGGTTCATATGTAGATATGAAGATGAAAGCAGGAAGGAAGAATGGAATAGGTTACAAAATATAATTTTGTCGTTTACTTTCACAACTGCTTACAAACAGTATATAATTACAGATATTTGTATTGGTAACTCAGGACATTGTAATGAACAACATCACATCAGTATTTGATTTCCGGAGTAATAATTTTAGTTATTAAGAGTAGTATGTTTTCAGGTTAGTTAGTAGCTCCAAGTACACGTGACACACAAGTAATACGTGTTCACATCGCTTGAGAACGCGAGACAGATTGGGAGGCGTAAAGCAGCCCGGACAGTTCTCGCAGTAACGAGTTATCTACAACTTACACTTTCATAGGGACACAAATAAGAAATGGAGCTTAAATATTTTAATCAAGGATTAAATACTTACTCCTGCTATTCCAATACATACGTTATTTTAATGCTAACTGTTGAGTTCTAATACTTGTGAAAAGCTAAGGTGCAGATTTTCTGCACCAGTAAGTCAGGTATTGAAATGTGAACACGTGGAAGCAAAACGGATCGTTTATAGTGACAAGAGTTGTTCATGCGGTAGCCCAGTTACGACCGTGCAGAAATCATCAGGTAATAAATTACGTATGCAATCGTATGTGATGTGTTTGTGGAAAAACTGCTAGACGAAGAGAAAAAAACATTGAAGCGGATACATATTAAGGTATCAGTTATCAAATTATCTGACTTTATACTCTTAACATCCTGTATATTAAGAACAAGAACTATTGTACTCCACCCAAAACGTTGATCTCAAGTTTTCACTATAAATACATATTTTGAGGGGTTCCCTCAATCCCTAATGTTTAGAAATAGATCGTGCACGCTCATGAGAGAGAGAGAGAGAGAGAGAGAGAGAGAGAGAGAGAGAGAGAGAAAGAGAGAGAGAGAGAGCAGTATATTAGTAAAAAACAAAATTTCAGATTAACACCAAACTTGGCCTTCAACTTCAGTACAGTGTTCGAAGAACTGCAGTGTATTTGTAATGAAGCTTTTACCAATATTGCAGTATATATATACACATACATATATATATGCATTTAATATACTTTTAAAATATCTCCTACGTTACGATTTTTATTGATTTTTTCTCGAAAAGATGCCAATTTTTAAAGGACTTTAATGCATATACTATTATTGCTAGTATCTACACTATTTCAAAAAATTGTAATATGCATCTGAACTTCTTAAAGTTGAAACTTTAAGAACTTTCCTTCTCGTGAATGACAATTTTCTGAAAATATATAGTTTAAGAATAAGACAATTTAGTGTATAACTATATTTTTAAAACCAAGAAAAGTAAGAAACTTGTACAAACTATTTTAAAGTTTGATAATCGTCATATAAATAGCTTTTAAGAAAAATGTATCTAGTAATAAATGTGCATGTGCTGTATTTTTTGTCATCGTGTTATGTAAAAATTGCAAAACCATAACCATTTATTTTGAAAAAACTTTAATCAGTGGTGAAATTTGTTTAAAGGAAAGAGTAGAGTTTGGAAATAATTTTGCTAGTCTGATTCAATTTTTCAACCAGTCTTGTACAACACAGATGCGAAAAAACAATTGTAGTTTTTTAAAATATTGATTTCTGTGATGATACTGTTTAAAACGAAAAGCGTCATGCATACATGCACGTCCTTAAACCATACACTACTTGCAGAGGAAAATGAGTTACCTGGGTTTATCAGTAAGTAGTGCCTTGTCTCAGATAAAATTAAGAGGTTTTTATCGTGTATTTATGACGAAATCCGTATATTAAATTTCAAGGGCAAGTGCGCTTTTCCCTCAGTAAAGGAATAGAGAGGATAAAATGTCTGCTGCTGTCAACTAGAGCTTTAAAGTTATATATTGTATTCTTTTAATTTTCATATATGAATTTGTGCTTGTGCTTCTTGAGATATTTTCTATAGCTTGTTCCCGAAAGGTCTGTATGACATACGACGGGTTTTTTTTTTATTATTATTTTTCTGCCTTTTTCACTCCTATTTTCTGAGTTCTTCCTATAACCCAGAGACGTGTATGGGTTACCGCTAGTATTGGCAGTATTGATAAGCAAAGAAGCATAATACAAAACATAACGAACTAAGAAATTCAATGAAAAATTCAAACATAATGATCATCAGAAAATGTGATCATAACTTTGGTCACTGATCAAAATGAAAATTTTACCTCCGGTTCAGAATAATATTACTCTTGATCACTATCAGTGTCTTCGACCTGAACTGTATCTACTATACATAGAGGAGCTTCCAAATGTTTTTGAAATCACTAATGTTCCGTAGGTTAAACGGCTCTTTATATACCCCTGGGATGTCCAACCTTCTCTCTTTGCAGAACCTTACGCAGTGAGTGGCTATATCCCACTCCACTCCTCGGTCAGAGGGACAGACAGTCAGTATTCAGTGACGGACACAAACAGGCGATTCCATGGAAGTTTCCAAGTCATAACTTGAAATTTCTGGAATATCCTCAGAAGACCTCTTCATTCCGGATGATTTTTGCATAAATGTTAAACAGTAAGAGACAGACAAAAGCTTGCTAAATAAAGTGTGGACCTCGTTAAAACATTCAATTTGTGTCGAATACTTCGCTTCCCTCTTGAGTGAACCATTTCCGAAATATTCTTTATTTGTTTGAATTTGCCAATACTTATACTATTTTCAAATAGCAATATGTTATTCATGCTTATGTCTCTTAAAATGAAGTAGATTGAGAAATAAGCAATTCCAAGAGTAGTGTGTGTACGAGTGAGTATAGCTCTACATATATTTGCGAACAGAGTTTCTCCAAATTGAGCCATATTAAAAGTCTGTATCGCAATATGTTACGTGACGATCATTTGGTGGATCTTCTAAGGCTATGCACTTCAACTTTATCGCCAAATATAGACTTCTTAAACGTAAATATGTTTATCGCAGGCATAACAGTTGAAAGTGCTTCCGTAAATGAAACGCAACGTACATGTAACCAACCCGCCACTGCAGTACGATGCACGGCGGGTTAAAGAGGGGCAAAGTCCACGTATAGTGGAAGGAGGTAAACCGACACTCCCCTCTTTCACAAACGTTGGACATCGCTGATATACCCTCTCTCAGTTTCGAGAACGTTAAAAGTTCAACGCTTCCGGTTTCTATAGGAATCTAGTAAAACATGATCAATTGATCATATAACGTAAACAACGTGATCGATATGAGGTAACGCTCAGTAGGTATGCAACACACCTAACGTAGAAGTAACGTGAGTCGGTTCTTAACTGACCAATACAACTAGGAAAACTACCGTGGTCTACCCTTATTTATGATGGTCTACGGTAGTTTTACAACTCTAAGCAGGTCTCATCAAAATGTACCGCCCAAGAATTTGCTAGCAATGAGGCTTCTTTATAGGTGTACTCACAAATGGCAGGTTTCCATACATAGGCTTATGAGTACAGAGAGCTGAACGTTGCTACTCAAATTGAAACTCGGTTTACTGCAAACAACTTGCTTATAAATGCCATATCACATGCAGGCAGTGAAACGCTGGCTCGTCTCAGCGTACGCCGCTGTTTTAGAACGGAACGGATTGACTTGTAAATTGTGTTTGCTATTTTAGCTAAATATAGCTGCTCAACAGTATGATCTATGAAAAAAAATCAGTGCTAAATGACTGTATAAAATAATTGTCCTGCGTAAAATCTATTACAAAACAAAATAAATATAAAACAATTAAACAGAAAAGTAAGGGGAACGCTAGCGTACTAGCGTCCCCCTAAGCTACGCCCCTGGCGCATAAGTAGTTGTAATTACATTGTAAACTGTTTTGTAAAATCTCTCATCATACAGTCTGTGGCTACTGACCATGTGTAATACTCTAACCCGCAAGTGTACAGACAATAAAGATACATAAAACGTTTTAGCTAGGACTTCGCTCTTCCTGCCATCCAGCCGGCCGTCACAATGGGTCCAACATGGATGTCCATGGTGGCATCCAGTATCAAACTTCTGTTACGACTGTCCCTTGTCATGCCCGTTGATACAGCACGAACTCTTCAATACACAGAACCAAGAGGGCTCTGCTATCGATATCACTATTGCATAATACAGAACGAGAACGTCGAAGCACTTAGGACTTATTATGCAAACATTCGGACCTTCTCGCCAAAACAAACAGTTGAAAACAAAATGTTGCAATTTTGTACTAAACATATAAGTTTCACAGGAAACACAACTTCACACTATTTCACAAATATAAAATGGTAACGTTTCATTAAACAAAAGTTAGTTACTTCGGGTGTCATGTAAGCACATTTCCAGGATCCATAATTATATTTTAATTCAAGAGACGTAAAATTTCCAAATTTAGTTCCACTCATTTGAAATTTTAATACAGCAATCTGGGTTCAAAGTTACAACAAATTTCGCGCATATTTTAAAATTACCTAATTTCCCAGATATGCACTTATTATTATTATTATTATTATTATTATTATTATTATTATTATTATTATTATTATTATTATTATTATTATTATTATTATTATTATTATTATTATTATTATTATTATTATTATTATTATTATTATTATTATTATTATTATTATTATTATTATTATTATTATTATTATTATTATTATTATTATTATCATTATCATTATCATTATCATTATCATTATTATTATACTCATACTCTTTTGACCACACTTTTACTTCTCTTTCTCAATGCGAACAATGATTTATACAGATTGACATAAGTCTAAAGATCTGATGTGTTGCACTCACATGACTTTCTCTACTCTTGAACTATTCTAACAAACTCTCATTCCTCTATCTTCTTCGTGTTATTTGAGATAAACATTTTCTGAAAGTATCTTATTGCTCATTTTCTTGTAGGTAGAAGGGGAATATGGGAATACAGTAGGCTTTGGGCGACAGTCAAATCTTTTAAAGATCTGAGATTCTCTTCTCTTTGCACGGCTAAGATCATATAAAAAAATAAATAACGATTTTCCATTTGCGGAAAGTATAAGTATTGCAAAACTCACATAAATAACAAGGAATATATCCCCCCCCCCAAAAAAAAATCATAATTTCGACATAAATTGTATGTTTTAACGAGATCTACATTTTCTGTATAGTAAGATTTGGTGCATCTCATGCAAAAGTCTTCAAGAGTAAACAGGACTACATAGGCTATATCCAGAAAATTCAAAATATACATTTCAGTTGCCATAAAAATATGTTTAAACATATGATATTTTAAGAAAATTCGTTACAGCCATTTTCGGGAAAATAACCATTTTCAAAACATTTTCCAAGTAAAGTTCAAAATCGCATCTTTGAATGATATTAAACTTACGAACTTTGGTTTTTAACCAACTTTTCGATTTTGAGTTATGCTGCTCACACACACACACACACACACACACACACACACACACACACACACACACACACACACACACACACACACACACACACACACACGCTCACACACAGACATATGGACCTTTTTCTAAAAATACTTTTTTTTAGATTCATAGGGCCTCAAAACACATTTCCGGTGAAATCTCGACATCGAATTTTTGTGTGGGTTACAATACTCCAGCTACTTCTATACGTGGTAGAGAAAGTAAAAAATATGACTGAAAGGAGAAGCTTTCACACTAAAACCATCTAACATGGTAAGAAGTGTTAACATGGTAAGAAGTACAACAATTTATCGTTGCAAAATGCATGCATTAATGTAGGATCAAGGGTCGATAAACACAATTGGGTAGCAATTTACACTGATGCGCTTTTAGCAAAGGATAATGTAATGCCCAACGTTAAGCCTTATATCGATTGTTAAAATGTGGCTTAATTAAAATTATCAATTAATTTACATAAACATTTTAGATTCTTTTACAAGTTTGTACACTATTTTAGGTCTCTTTTGGCAATTCATAGGTCATCAACTTCCGAGTCCTACTGATGACTCAGAGATCAGTTTTACAACCGGCGGCTCTTCCAGTATTGGCCTTGTGGGTATGGCCAACAACCGATAGGCGCCTCGTGGTTATGCACGAATATGGGAAGAAGAAGAAAAGCAGGAAATTCGCATCGCTTGAAAGCACAGCAGCGGGGCGGGGCCCTCCCGTTGCGTCACTTTGTCTATCGTAATCGATATGCTTGTTCTTGATTGTTGCTACCCCCTAGTTAAAGTGCAGGAAGGCTATCTGTATGTGCGTGGGCAGCAAGACGCCAAATTTAAATGTGGGCCGGACAGCAGGCAGGCGTCTCGGCGCTCAGATAAACACCGTCGTCGCCGCTGATGAGTCATGGGACCAGAAACCGACGGTGACACAACAGACCAGGATTGCAGAATCGATGCTCTTCCGGTTGCCCAGCTGACAGACAGCGAGGCTATAGACCGGCAAAATAACTTCACTAATGGAAACCAAGGCAGCTAGCGATATGGGTGCAACGATTTGCAAGATTTATGCTGTGTAGAACTCAAATTACATGCAAGACAAATTATGCGCGGTGAACATACTATTTTAGGAAATATTAATTTCTCTAATACGTATAGTAAATAAGGAAAGTATTATATTCGACCTAAAAATCGATGTTGAGATTTCACCGGAAATATATGTCTTGAGGCCCACTGATTCCAAAAAAAAGCATTTTTTAGAAAAAGGTCTATCTGTGTGTCAGTCAGTCTGTGGACAGCATAACCCAAAAACGAAAAGTCGGTTAAAAACCAAAGTTGGTATTTAAGGTTAATGCATTTCAAGGATGCAACACGAAGATTTTGAAGAAAATTCCTCCACCCTAAACTACCCTTTATATGGAAAAATTTTCGAAAATTCCTAACGATTTTGATTAAAATGCCATATCTTTAAGATATTTTTATGGCAAATGAAATGTATATTTTGAATTTTCTGGTTATAGCCCATGTAGTGTATTTACTCTGGATGACTTTTGCATAACTGGTAAATCGTAAGAGATAGACCAAATCTTACTGTACAAAAATATGGATCTTGTTGAAATACATAATTTATATGTAATTTTTTTTTTTTTTTTTTTTTTTTTTTTTTTTTTTTTTTGGTAGAATGAACCATTTAGGAGATATGCCTTGTTATTTATGAGTTCTGTAGAGCTTACACTGTCAAATGGAACATCGTTATTCATTTTTTTATGTGTTAATCGTACAAAGAGAACGAAATTTGAAGGTTTTTGAAGATTTGACTATCAAGTGGACTCAAAGCCTACTGTATTCCCATATTCCCCTTGCACCTACAAGGAAATAAACAATAAGACAATTTCTGCAAATATTTATCTCAACTAACACGAAGAAGATACAGGAATAAGAGTTGGTAAGGAAGGTTAGTACAAGAGTAGAGAAAGTCATGTGAGTGCAACACATCAGATTTTGAGAAAAAGGTCCATGTGTGTTTTTAGGAACAATTATTTTCGCACAAAAATGTGTATTTCAAAATTTGTTCAATCTATTCACGTTATGCCTTTGTCTAAACGTCAAAATGAAGCATGGGTTTTTCCGTGCAAGAAATAATTGCAATACAGATAACCAATATTTACGAAGTGATAAAACATGTAACCCAGGGTTTATTACCAGTGTGACGTCTTTGCTTACTAAACGACCTGCAAGTGCAGTAAATAAAAAGTAAAAGCACAAATAGGTGGAATTTTGTAGCGTAATAAATAATAAGAGCTTATGAGTGATGATCTACCACAAACCAAAAACTGTTTTGTGTAATTATCAATTCAGAATATACAATGCAAAATATAGATTTATTTCATGCGTTTCCTAAGAAATTAATTTCTTTCTCTGTCAGCTACCCAAGTAGGTATGAGGAAGTATTGTATTTCACTCAAAACATTCATTGTCCTGATTTAACCGAAAATATAAGTTCTGAATCCAAAGAAATCATTGTTACTTTTTCTACAGAGTAGAGACTGTAGAGAGGGCTTGTATCCCAATAAAAATGCGATGCCAAATCGATATTTTACCAGAAATGCACGTTTTGAGGCTCCTGAGTCCAATAAAAGCATTTTTTAGAAGTGTGCACATGCGCACGGGTGTGTCAATAAAACCACTCGTAGGGGGGTCGTTAAGGGGTTATCCTCCCTATGGGAGGCGCCCTTGACTGCTACCATTCCGGGAATTACTCCCACGCTGGTATAGGGATGGGTTCTAAGAAAAGATGGTGGGCAGACGGTGGAAAAGGGTTGTAGGGACAGAATTAAGTGGGTGCGGTTTATTTATTTATTTATTTATTTATTTATTTTTTTTTTTTTTTTTTTTTTTTTTTTTTTGTCTTGAGTCAGTTGTCTTTGTTAGTCTGTTGCTGGGAAAGAAGAAGTCTTGGTCTCTTGTAAGTTTCCCCAGGGTCAATATCGTACTCTCCAAGGCCGCGGATAAGATGGTTGAAGCTGGTAGGAAGGCCGGCGTAAAAGGTAGTGGAAAGTTGTGTAATGTAGTCTGTGAGTTTTGGGATGGAGAGGTCCTTGTGGATGTTGTCGTTCGGGATGTACCAGTCCGCGCCGACAGAAGTTCTCAGATAACGGTTTTGCAGCACCTGTAGCTGATGGAGGGTTGTTTTTGCCGCTGCACCCCAGACCTGGCAGGCATAGGTTAAGGCGGGCCGGATTACCTGCTTGTAAACGAGGAGTTTGTTCCTCAAGGACATTGGTGATTTGCAGTTGTAGAGGGGGTATAAGATGGACATTCTTCTGCTGATCTTGGATGCGAGGGAGGAGACATGCGCTTTCCACGTTAAGCGCATATCCAGTAGAACTCCTAGATAGTTAGCTTCCGTGGACCAGGGCACTGTTTCACCTGCGAGGCGAAGATCTTCAACGTCTTGCAGGTGGCGTCGAGTAAATGTTATTGCTGTAGATTTAGTGGGGTTTATCTGTAGTCTCCATGTAGCAAACCAGACTGTGAGCATGTTGGCATAGCGCTGGAGTTTTTGTACTGCGTGGTTATGGCGAGTAGAGGAAGTGGTGATTGCTGTATCATCTGCGAAAAGATACAGGTGGCAGCCCGGGAGAGAAGGAAGAGTATTTACATAGATTAAAAATAGCAAGGGGCCCAGGACACTGCCTTGGGGGACTCCTGCGTGGATGGGAAAAGTAGGGGATTGAATGCTGTCTTTGGTAACGACAAAAGTTCGGTTTGTCAGGAAACTGTGAATGAGATGGATCAGATAGGAAGGGGTGTCATACGTGATAAGCCGATGAAGAAGGCCATCGTGCCACACGGAGTCAAAAGCACGGGAAATGTCTAGAAAAAGAGCTGTTACATAGTGCCGGTTGTTGAAGCCAGTGATCACTTGGTCCACGAGGCGAAGGAGCTGGTGTGTGGTGGAATGCTGCTGCCTGAAGCCAAACTGCTCGGGGCGGAGGATGTTATGGCGGTCCAGTGTGCTCTGGAGGCGCTTTTGTAGGACTTTTTCAAATAGCTTACTTATTGCAGGCAACAGGCTGATGGGGCGATAGTTTTTCGGGTCTTTAGGATCTTTACCCGGTTTGGGCAGCGTAATGATGTGGGCATGCTTCCATGAAGCCGGGAAATGTGCGAAGCGGAGTAAGCTATTGAAGAGTTCAACTAGTACAGCCAGCCAGGTATCAGGAAGCGCCTTAAATGCTGCATATGGGAGGGTGTCATTTCCCGCAGCTTTGTAGGGCCTGACAGAGGCGATAAGATGTCTTAGTTCTTCTGTTGTGGTAAGGCAGATGTCATCGTGAGTAAGAGGTGTGTCTAAGTAGTGGCGCACTGTTGTCTCAACTTCCTCAGCAAGCTCAACGTCAGGTGGTGCCGCTGGGTGAAATGTAGAGGCTAGGTGTTCGGCCAATAGATTCACCTTCTCTCTCACGGACTGAGCAAGTCGGCGGCCGTCTGTTAGAGGATGGTCTGAAGTAGGGATTCTAAGAAGGGCTTTTGACATCCTCCAGAGGGAAGAGTCTGCCGTGTCCAGTGTGCCCAGACGACGTTCCCATTCCTCGTTGCAGTGATCGCGTAGTTCCATTCTGAGGATGGCCTGGAGTCGGTGCCACTCACGTTTGTCGATTGGGCTGCGCGTTTGTTGGAATTTTCGTCGAGCTCTGTTCTTATCAGAGATAAGGCGGCGAAGTTCTCGAGGAAGAGGTTTTTGTGGGGTGGAACATTTACGCCGAGGTGGGGTAGCCTCCGTCATGGCATTTACCATAGTGGTGGTGAGGGTGGATGCAAGATGGTCTGCATCTGTAGAGTTCTGGCATGGTAAGAAGATGGGTTTTTGTGCGGCCAGTATCGCGGTGTATTTGCCCCAGTCAGTCTTGCGGGGATTTATGAGTTTAGCAGGAACTGTGTGTGAAGGGCGGTCTCGGAATAGCAGAATGACGGGGTAGTGGTCAGATGATAGTTCAGGGAGGGAGAAGAGGTGGGGATGATGGCGGATATTTTGAAGTAGAGCAATATCAAGCCAGTCGGGTGGGCGACGGTCACCATAATGAATTGTTGGAGATGCTGGAGCAAGCGCAACAAGGCCTCTGCGCTCAAGATAAGTTTCCAAGATCCGTCCTCTATGGTAAGTATTGTAGAGTTCCATGAAGGGCTTTTTGCGTTAAAGTCGCCCAGGGCTATTGTGGTTGCGCCAGGTAGGAAGACAGCATCCAGGTCTGGTGTATAGATACGTCTGTTGGGCGGAATGTAAATAGAAAATAAATTGAGTGGTCCTCTAGTAGTGGGCACTTGTATTCCGGTACCTTCCAATCCCTCCGTGGGTGGAAGGTGTAGACGATGGTGCAGGATGTTTCTGCTAATGTATATGGCTGTACCGCCAAACCCGTCTTCACGGTCGCTCCTGTGGCATAGCATGCCAGGTATCGTGGCTTTTTGGTGAGGAGATAAATGAGTCTCCTGGACCATAAGGATGGTAATTTTATTGACAGCAAGAAAGTTTTTCAGTTCTGTCAGTCTTCCACGAATACCGTTGGCATTCCAAGTGCAGATCCTTAAACAGTGAACGTTGGTGAATGAGTTATGTCTGCCTGCCATACTGGGGACATGAAGTTGTAGACTGTGTAGACCAATACAGTTTCTGCTGCTTATTGTAGCCGGCCGCTGAGTAAGGGCCTCAGCAAGGATGGTGGCGATCTCGCTTGTAGATGTAGGGGAATTTGGGCCATTAGGGTAAGAAATTCTTCATCAGGGATGAGCGCATTTGGTTGAGTAGTTTGCAGTGACGGTGGGTGCGTTAGCAGGCGCTTTTGTGCAGATTCGCGTGGTGGAAGTGGCTTGGAGTGACCGGCCGCGAAGGGTGTTTCGTGGTGTGTCCTGGTAGTAATTGCAGGTAGGGTGGCTGCTTTGGAGGAGTTGGGAAAAGAAGGCTGTTGAGGAGCAGACTTAGAAGCCGGTAAGGGTTGTCGGGTGTGTTTCCTGTGGAATGGGAGCTGCAGGTGATGGCGTGGGCCTCAAAGAGGGAGCAGATTCAGATGTGAGGGCTGCAGAATAGGTCGAGTATTGCACACGTTCTAGAGTCCTAGCCCTGGGGAAGCGGCGCCTCTAAAGGCTTCTCTGGGAGACCCATAGGGTTTCCACTTCGCGGTGCAGCGTCGAAGCGGGTGCGTTGTCCATTTTTATTCAAATGCATTTCTATTCGAGCCTCTTGCCATACTGGGCATTTTGCATAACGGCAGGAGTGATTTCCCCGCAGTTGTAGCAAGTGGGTTTGGAGCCCTGGACATCAGGGCAGTGGGCAGTCGGTACGTTTATGGCCTTTCTCTCCACAGAAGGAGCATACGGTTTGTAGGCGACAACCTGCGGCGCTGTGTTGGAATTGCTGGCAATTTGTGCACTGCAAGGGTTTTGCCGGCGGACGATAGGGTTCAACTCGTATGAGGGCGTTGAACATCTTTGTTTCTTTGTAGATATTCTGGGCGTGATCTTCTTTTTTGAGGGCTACACGAAAGTGTGGCAGAAGTGTGCGGTGGTTGGCTCCTATTTGAGCGGAGTTGCCCTACACGCTCGACTGGGTAACCTAACTCTTTGAGATGCGTGGTGACATCATTCTCCGTAATGTACATTGGAAGATCTTTAAGAGTCACGTATAGTAGTTTCTCATCGGGCAGTAATGTTGTCAGAAACTGCACCGAGGCGTCGCTCAGCACTTTACGGATGGTGCGGTGATCGTCCGGAGTGCTGGGCATGAGTGCGATAGTCCCACTCATATTACGGACTGTGTAAGTTACGTCCGGGTGCGAGGTGTTTAGTTGAGTTGTAATCTCACGTGCCTTTGCTGGGTCCCGGAGGAAGATTGGAGTGATCCTCTGTGACCTTTGAGGAGCCGTAGCAGGTGGAGGATGCTCTTGAATAGGATCTGAGGTATCCATGTGGGGTGCAGTGTCTTCAGGAGCCTGTGACGTATTTACGTTTGGGCTATCATTGGCCAAAGGTTGGAATCTATTGGCAGAATGCAGTGGTATTGAAGAGGGTTGTAAATTCCTCTTTCTTTTTGTTGTAACGGTTTTGCCACTCTTGGTCTTGTGGACTTGCCTTAGCGTGCAATTCTAGATAAGTGTTGATGGCTTCAATCCTTAACGGTGTGCGTACTGTGTCTTGAAAAGAGTGGTTTTATCTTCATCAGAAATGGTGTTGTTTGGTAAAATTTGCAAAAGATGTTGGTCAGCTTGTGTAATGAAGCTAACTCTGGCTTTCTTCTCATTTAGTAGTACAGCATGTACTCCAGGCGATAATGGTATAGACGGGTCGACTATGAGTGCCTTGTCCAGATATAGTTGGAAGTTTCCTCCCTCCAAATAATACAGGGAAGGGTTTTTAGCAGGTGATGCGAGTGAAGGCTCGTGATTTGTGGTGGATGGTGTAACATGGTTAGGTGCAGTGGTAACAGTAACTGGAGTAGAAGTAGTCGTATCCATGTCAAAATGCTAGGTCACAAGTCAGGCGAGCGCTGGTTGGCGCAGGTTACAGAGGGCCAGGACCCGAAGGCGCCTTACCAGTTAAAGAACTGGTGGCTAAGGCCGTGTTACCTTACCCGCCGGTAACGTAAGTCAAGTGTGCTAAAATAGCACAGAAATAGTACAAAGTCTGGTGCTTAACAGCTGAAGTTGGTGCTGAAGATATTGCACCAATGAAATGCACTAATGCAACAGCCAATCACTTGGCTGCGGCGAACTTGTAGATCTCAGCAATCTCCAATCAGAAGTGAAGTCGAAAACTGAATTGTGTGTCAATAAGAAAGAAAAAAGGAATGCGAAAAAAAAACGGGGGGGGGGGGGGGGGGAGAAAGAAAGAAAAACGTAGAACTCTTTAAAAGAGGCTGTTTATTTCAAAAGTGATCACAATTATTCTTTCTTTTGTGACATCAGCTGTTTCAATACACCCGCTGTTATTGGTTTGAATTTTCATACTTTTAATTGTTTAATGCTGTCGTTTATCATTTGTTTCTCGTGATATCATGGAAAGAGTATATGGGATTTCTAGGCCAGCATATAGCAGCCCGGATTTGAAACAGCTGACTGTCACTTCGGTTTGCTCGCCTCCTTTCGAATCTTCAACGAAATGTATAATAAATGTATTCCTGCAAATGCTTATTTCGATTAACGTAGAGAGAGAGAAAAAGAAAGAAAAAAAGAAAGAAAGAAAGAAGGAAAGAAAGAAAGAAAGAAAGAAAGAAAGAAAAGAAAGAAAGAAAGAAAGAAAGAAAGAAAGAAAGAAAGAAAGAAAGAGAAAGAGCTAGAGATAAATAAGCCTTCGTAGAAACTATATTGTAATAAACGATAGTGGGTAGAGAAAGTAATGAGAATGTAACACATAATTTTATAAGGGAGTTATGTTGTCCGGTTTTCTCCTTAAGGTATACATATTCACGTTAGGAACAAAGGTCTATATTTTTAGCCAGAATTTTGTAAAAGTTGTTTCTAATGCTTGGTATAATAAAACTAGAAATATTTACATTACCAACATTTAAAAATATTTTTGGGTAGCCCATAAAAAATCAAAATTGATAATTTCATTTTTTTTTTAATTCTGTAGCGTCTTTAAAAATATGTATAAGATATTTCAGGCTTCAATAAGCCAATTTGTTTCTCTGAACATGTATAACGTGACAAGTTACCAATATGTTCTGAAGGGTCTCAGTTTGGCAAAAAGACAATGTGTAAAATGCACATTTATTGCCAACGTTCTCAAGTCTTGCTAGGTTTTATCGAGCTTTGTTCTCAAATGTTGAAACGTATTTCACAATTATCTTTGTAAACCCTTGAATTGAAAAGCAAGCTTGATCATACACCAAACATAATTATCAGCTTGCATGAATACTGTAATCTGATAACAGCGAAGGCGATATGGATCTATCTACGAGTACATTGCGACTATAATTGTGCTTTGTCTCACCCAAAGCAAATACTAACTACTCTGCAAGATAGCTCAGTCGTGTTCTTAATGGGTACAGTAGTGTAACCAATCAGATGTTATTTGGTTCAAAATTACTAATTTTTAGCATATTATGATCATTTTATTGCTCCTTCTGTTTCCAGTTATGAAGTTTTGTGTAAAAGTGAAGTGAATATATGTACTTTCTTATTGGAATAAGTTTCATGCAGATTTTGCTTGGATTTAAATGTGTATTTGTTCATCAACTACTCTGCTAACACAGCTGATAAAATATGCCATTTACAATGTCAGCTAAAGTGCTGTAGAAGTCATGGTACGTTTTCACATGTCACGTTATCTTCACTGAAGTAATACATTGGACCCCTCTTGGTCGCTTTCCTTAATAAACAAACCTTTTGTGTAAAAGTAGATCAGTGTTCGAAGAAGTACTAGGACGTAGGTTAACACGCGGCGTGTCAAAGCCAAGTGAGAAGATGAAGGTATTCAGTGGCGCGAAAAACGTCACCTTTTCTCCAAGTACTGTTCGCAGTCCACGCGTGCACATTTACTTGGAAGACCAATGCCACCAGAAAACTAGTAGAATAAAAAGAAGACGGGAGATGTTGCAAGTCAACGCTATGTTTAACTCTATGTGAAATTAACTATTCATTTGTAATTTCTTTGATTTCATTGATTGAAGTGGTCGTTGGTGCAATGTGAAATATCAGCGATTTTCGAGAACTAACAATGCATACGGTGTGTGAAACCTGAGAGCAGTGGCGGCTGGCAATGAAGGACTCCAGGGCGGCGCCCTCCCAATGCATAAAAATAAGAAAGAAAAGGTGACATTACATCAAAAGAAGTAGTTAATGTCTACCGGGGATGACTTTGACTATAGGCGAGGAGTGTGGAGACGAAAGTAATCCGGGCGGCGTCCGGATGGAGGGGGAAAGCGCCTGCGATAATTTTTCTCTGAGCTGTCTGATCGGAATGAAACAAATGAGCGTCGCGTGATCACTGCTAATAGTGCTGCCACTTGCATACCATACATACTCCTTCCTCTTAAATTGAATTGTGTAATTTAAATTGATTGTAAATGAAATTCAGTTCTGAACTAAATTAGTTGTAGATGTACCATTTCAGGTATAGTGCTGCATATTCCCAATAAAACGATACCAAGAAACTACCAGCGCTGCCGAATGTGGTACACGCATCTCACGCGCTCTTATGTACAGAACCTCTGCCAATACACGCACTACGCTTGGCAACAACGCTCCGCTTGAGCATTGGCCAGCGGTCACATGCCTTTAACTTTTGCGAGCAGTATAGTATACACAGTGCAAGTGTAACGAATTTTGCCTCTCGATTGAGACTCAAGCTCGGGCTGCCAAGACCAATACTGAATATTCTGACTCATTCGGTTTAAATCTGACACTGCAAATGATGCAGTATTATAATAAACGTTGCAAAGGCACTAACATATCAGCTCTACATCTTTCTGTGTAGAAATCTGTGTTCTGATTCGGACATCCGAATAAATATTGCGTAAGGTAGAGTTTAGAAGTTACAAGAAATATTTTATATAAACGCAGACTTAGGTACAATTAAATGTACGCTGCTTATTTATTTCGAAAAACAAAACGAAGAATTAAAAAAAAAAAAAAAAAAAAAAAAAGAAGAAGAACAAAAAAAAAAAAAAAAACACTTTCATAGTTTTCACTATAATTCGGATGTGCTGATATTTTAATAGATATTGACTGAGACAGCGAGTATTGTGTATAATGATGATAGATCATAATAATAATAATAATAATAATAATAATAATAATAATAATAATAATAATAATAATAATAATAATAATAATAATAATAATAATAATAATAATGTAATCACTAAATGACTGCTGGGTTCTACATCTACGGCTTCTACGGCTTGTAGCCGACGCCGATGTGCCGGAATTTCGACCTTCAAGAGTTCTTTTACGAGCCAGTAAATCTACGCTGTTGCCTTTAATCACAACTAAATTCCCTAATAGAAGCTGCAACCTCGGGAACTGAAAGCTAGCGTTTAACCAACTACTTACGTCACCAAAGACGACGGGAGCATCGAATGATTTAAATTATTCAAGAAATCCGATCTAATAAATGCTAATAACATGTATACAATATGACTGTTACTATATTTTAAGCTTCTTTTACTGCACATTTTATTTTGAATACTACACATAATGTTTAGGGTGCATTTAATGAACAGATGGAAGGTCATGCATAATAATAGTTCGCTTTGTATGCTTCGTTCTCTTTTCATACCTTTTCTGGTAAAATTCAGAGTCAACTGTCATGTAAAGCGTGCTGATTATGCCGCCCTCCCAAATTTACGAATCAGGAGCCGCCACTGCCTGAGAGGCTTCTGATGACCAAAGGTGAAGCGCATGGTGCTTTAACTCACGTATTGTTTTTTATGTGTATATTCGCAAGCAATTAGCTTAAAGAAAGAGATAATGAATAGTGTATCTTCTCATAGGAATCCAGAGTACATTTTGTTTTTCCCACAGTTACGCGATGACAGAATGTTGTCGAGGAAAGGGTAAGTTACGTCACTGTAATGTGATATGAATGAAATGTGGTATACTTGCATCAACCACAGGCCTACCTCTAGTGAGGATTCGAGAATGGATGCAACAGGTTTACAGTGGCGTGCCGTCTACCGGAATTATTGATCCGTCGGCAGACCGATCATGCAATGGACCCAAACTCTAGGCGTGTATGGTTAAAGAAGGGCGTACACTTGAGTGATTTAATGGTTAGCATGTTAACCTGCAACTACAGCAATCCCAGCTGAAAGGAGAAATTCCTGTAATAGGGTTAATCCCTAACTTACATCGAGAGCGTGAGTTTATGCGTGATAAAACATTTACAAACAAAAGTTAGATATGTTTTTAAGAAAATAAGTATAAAGTAAATTTTCCATATCGGTGGTAACTTGGGGTGAGAGAATTCGTGATAATCTTCCGGTTGCATCCTTTAATACGAAGTTTGATATTCATGCCAATTTTCATATTTGAGATACGTAGGTAGTCTTAGTTGAAATTTATAGCTGACACAAAATTTAATGACGGGTGACTCAACACAACATCCAATCAGAGGCTTTCATGCCTTGCTAAGTTCTTTAGTTAAACACGCTATAAAACCACGCTTTAAAGCCGGTGATATAAATATCATTTGCGAGCACAAAATTTATTTGCACAACAGGAAAGAGAATAGCAATAGTAAGGTGGCAGCCGCCATTAAGTTTTGACTCCCATAATTTAAAGTTTTAAATACAAATACTTAAATGGTACAAGAAGACCCATAGAACATTGCAGTTATAACTGACTTCAGATATAATTCTCTACTGTTTGTGTAAATAGAGGAAATATCGCTCTCTACTCAAACATTCGATACCAAAATTACATGTTTTGAGGCTCCGTGAGTCCGAAAAAAAGTAGTTTTAGATCAAGTGAGAGAAAGAGAGATAAATATAACTAAAACACGAAATGTTGATTAAATGCCGATTATATTCAGCATCTCCCAAAGGTTGTTTCAAGAAAATTCCCCCACCAGAATCTACCCTTACATTACAAGTTTTCGTAATTTTTTAATTTTTAAAAATGTCTAATCGTTTTAATTAAAATATCATTATGCTTAAGACATTTGCGTGAGCAAAGGCATGTCTTGAATTTTCTTGGAATAACCTGTGAAGCCTTCATCGTGAATGGCTTTTGTATAATTGGTAAACCGTAAGAGATGGACAAAAATTTAGATCTCATTAAAACACTATTTATTTAAAATAACATTCTTTGTAGCCTTAACAATCTCCGCAATATTATTTGTTATTGGTTTAAATTTTCAATAAGTACTTTTTACTTTTCTTGTCGCTGGTCCTGCAAAGAGCATGGAATTTTAAAGCCATCACGTAGAGACACGCTGTTTAAAAATCTGTCATCCTCCGTGGTCTGGAGGTAAAATACTAGCCTCTGGTTCCTAAGGCTGCGGCTTCAAAACCCGTGAAGGATGGATTTTTCGGGTGCCAAAATTGTCAGCATGGTTTCCTTCGGAAGGGATGTGAAGTCTGTGGTCCCATGTTGTAGATTTACGGCATGTAAAAGAACTCACACTTGATAAGAGGACTGGGCAACATTAAACGGTGTTTCACTCCCAGTATACAATGGAACAAACCGCCTCCGTAGCGCAGTTGGTAGCGCGCTTGACTCTGGCGCGGAGGACCCGGGTTCGATCCCCGGTACCAGCCTCCCTCTGGGAGGCCTGGCACGGGGTGCACTCAGCCTCGTTAGGTCCCGGGGGGACCAATTGAGGAGCTACTTTATGGAGAAGTAGCGGCCCCAGGTCTAGAAGACCGCATAACCAGCCGGGAGGGCTCGGGGCGCTGACCACGTCCCACCCTCCAGTACTGCACCTCACCAATGACGCCTGTAGTAGGCAGAGGTGGGGGACGCAGCGCTGGGCGGTAGGCCTTGGCACTTCATGGGCTGTAGCGCCGGGGTTTAGTTTAGTTATACAATGGAACACTGTAAACACGTGAAGCTAAAGAGCGTTCATAAATAAAACTCGATTTAAGTTAGTTTAAAAATCTGACTTCGCTGTAGCTTACTCATACCTACAAATGCGTATTGCATTTTATTAGATTAACAAGTAGACGCCCATCTCTGTGGTTGGGGGTAGCGCGTCTGCCTCACATTCAAGAGGTTCCAAGTTCAAACTTCGTTTAAGGTTAATTTCTTGGCTAAGACTTTTTCTCGGGTTTTCCTTGTCCTGAAAAACTGGCGGGTAACTCTAAGCCAGGATGGGCAAAATCGGTTCAAAAGGGCTATTCCATTGAAACGCTTTCTTACCTCGCTCCACCGGCCATCCCTCCCCTTTGCTGCTGTTCAACGTTACCTTTGCTTCCGACATGCATCATTCAGTGGCGAGTATAGCTTCGTCGGGACGTCTGTTTCAGGAAGAGTGGCAGAGAAAGTTTTTTTGTAAGTTACAAAAACAGGAAAGTTTGCTGTTTAATATGCGGATTTCAATTTGCAAACATAGAGCGTTACAATATCAAACGCCATTATGATCAGAAACATAGAGCAGACTATGGTGATCTTACAGGCGTTTATTGACAAATTTCAAAAGTAATTCCTGAATACTCGTATTTGTAAACTTATAAAAGGTGCGATAAAATTCCACTTCTTGGAATCATATTAGTTTATTTAATGTAAGCTATTGTATATCATGTTTCAAAGTTTGAACACAATATTGAGTTTAAAACCAAACAATTTATTATTTTTTCAAGTAGTTTTAAAATATTTTTAAGGCTAAATAGCAATGGAGCTTTACTCTTTTATTTATTGTGAAAAAGAAACAATTTAGTTTATTAATCATAGGACAGTGTAAGAATATTATGTGCACAAGATAAAGAAAGATTATAAACTTGAAGATAATGTAATTTCCCTAACCATAGTAGCTGGCTATAATAATTATTGTATGAAAAGTGTATTTAATACAAGCAAAATTGTTAATAACAGCGTAGAAAGTATTGCTACCGCGCAGGTGGAAAGAAGCCACCACGGCGCTTGTTGTATCAAAACAACCTTCATCACTCGGCAAGAGATTGTGGGGTGAGCTATTTCTCCTCTCCTGCCCATGCTTGCTCTAAGCTCTATGAACCATGGGCTAAGTTGAGCATCATTTCACCCACTGTCCATTATAATGCCCCAATCGTGGTAAACGACGTTAAGCCTTAAAAATAGATAAGAATAAGCTTTCCTGAGAATATTTTGTAGAAGAGTGGGTAGAGAAAGTCAAGTGGATGCAACACATAAAGGATTTTGTTTACAGTTATGGAAAACAATATTTCATTGCTCCGGTGTGCGGTTGCCTGTATCTAAAGATTTATAAATGTATTTTAATTTTACTCATTTGAACTCGGAAGTTAATATTTTTCTTGTCCAGCCATTGATGGCAGGTATCCAGGTCATCCAGAGCTCTTAGTTTATCTTACGCAGAAGTGCAAGCGTCGAAATTAGAAGCAAGAAAAACACGGCTTGTGATGTTCCAGCGAGGCTGTTTCGATGTTGTTTCTTGGCATGATTGCGAACTGAATCACATGTTTCCTCATCACTCCACTTCGTTGTTTTTTCCCCCCATAAGGTCGCCAACGTCTCTAAGACTTGGCTACATGTGTCCTGCCGTTCGACATGATCATTCATGTATTCACATCTCGTATACAGCTGATTTCTTTGAATAAATAAAACCATCTTTGGGTTCTTTGTTAAGAATGGAAGGATTCTTAAAAGTTTAGGTTTAGTAATATGTCCATATGTGCAAGAGGTTGGTACAACAGTTAAAAGGTTACTTGTAGCCATGATCTCAGTTAATCATACCAGGGAGTAGATATCTCTTGTATAATTTAACACGCTTTAAGGGGTAGGTTTGAAGGAAAATTAATGAAGCGGATGAAATGATGCTCAAATGAACGCGCAGTTGTTAGAACTAGGAGCCAATAGATATTGGTATTCTCAGCATAAGGGAAAATTTCACAAAAATCTTGCCCCAATAATTTGACCGACATAATTTCGAACTTGAGACCTTCTAAATATGAAGTGGCGAATGCTGGGAAGAATGTTTACCTTACACCCCCCCCCCCCCCCCCCATTTCGCTTCCTTTTTATTCTCTCTATCCGGTCTTTCGAGGTTGTAAGCATCAGGGTAGTCGCCGATGGGTTACGCTGCGGTCGTGCTTGCACGGTGCTCGGCTGAGGGGAGGCGCTGCGGTCGGCCAGCCGCCCTTCCAGGGACCTGGCTGGCTGGAACTGCTTCGGGCTGAAGAACTTGCCTACATCTAGTTGTAGCGCGCCTGTCAGTGGACACAGTTTATCTGCAGTTCCCAAGAGTTCAACATGGCCGACATTACACTGAACAGCAGACGCAAGTATTCCAAAAAGCAGTCCTGCCAACGTATTTAATAAAAGCATTTCTAACCACAAATGTCACAGATGTGCGACTGTAAAGGTTCTTGGAAACATTAAACTTAATCCGAGACAGTTATGCATCACCTATCAAATATTTTATTTCTACATTTTTGCTGCAAATATCACGATTCTTTAATAGGTTTTACGTTTCCAACTATTTAAGTGTTTGTGTATCGGTAACACAATGGTTATTATAATACGGAGGGGGAAGATGGAATGCGCCATATACTTTTGGGGAGTTGTGTATGTGCGCATGCACGTGTGTGTTGTGCGCGCGCGTGTGCGTGACTTTTTTAACGTTGTATCCTTTCGCAGGAAAGTATGCGGTTTGTTTTAAAGCTTTATCTTTCAATATTACCGTAATATGATATGCGAAACACGTTTTCAGTGGTGATTCCAAGAACACTGCGACAGAATGCACATTTTAGATTCATTCACAGAGGAAACGGTTTTTTGTAAAAGCATGCTTCATTGTGTCTAAGAATGGCGCTGATGCAAATAGCACGTAGGCGCACGCGTGTGTCCTTGCTCGGGCTATGTAGTAACTGTTCTGTGCGGTAATGGCTTGTAGTGTATAATTAACATACTCCACTAACATTCTTTACAGTGCACGGACTTCTCTCCCATTTTATTACAGGTTTGTCGCTAGATCTTTCACGCTCGGTAAATTGAATTGAACTGCGTGAATTGATAATACTGTAATTTTTGTTACTTAAGCGAAGTCAATGGCAAAAAAATACCAACAAATTAGATCAGTTTTTCATACATTTGAACATTTCCTTATTAATTTAACAAATTCTGTATAGATTTTTTTCTTCTCCCCCCCCCCCCCTCGGTAGGCCACAGCGCCTATTTAATTCATTTTTGAAAATTGTTCTGCATCTGCCAGTTTATACTGTGAATCTGTGAATACGGGCTGGCCTGGTAGCGCAGTTGGCAGAGCATCTGCCCGCTGTGCAAGGAGTCCCGGGTTCGATTCCCGGCAGGGGGGGGGGGGAGGAATTTTTCTACAGCCAGGATTATTCCTTATTCTTCCCTGACTCTGGAAGTGAGTGGCTGAGTGGTGTTCGGACCGCATGTGGTATTCGTAGTGGACGAAGCGGCGTCTGGGCGGGTTTTCTCCGGGTTATTCGGTTTCCCCGCCATTCATTCCACTAATTGCTCCATTATCACCCTTCCAATCATCCTCTTCCTCCTCACTTGGCTGACCACCTACTTCCAGGTCTTCACCGTCTGGTCCAGAGGTCCCTCTGCTCCACGACAGGCGTCTGGCTTGTAAGTCCTAGATGGTGTTAGTCGTACATAAGAGGAGGGTAATCAGGGAAAGAAGAAAGAAGAATCTGTGAATACTGCATCACTTCCCAGGAAAAACTCCTACATATTTCGGAGCATATAGGCAAGTTTTAGCTCAGTACTTTCACATGTGAACAGTTTTTTTCTTTGATGAAGCTAACAAAGCCAAGATTAAGGGCTAAACTGTCCGATAAGACTACCATTAAACTTGCCTGTTCTAATAATATATCACCAGATGTAACTTGGTATGAAAAAAAAAAAAAAACCATTCTATGACGACACCACAACTTGAGATTTATTGCGCTACAATATCATTTATATTACAACCAGAGTAATTTGTAATTTAGTGTTTTAATAATAAGTATATATTATGACTTGATAACTTACTAGTGATGATGACAGTATCCAAGTTATATTTTGTTGTGTTATGGAGAAAGTGATAATTTTTGTTCTGTGGCAGTATAATCTATTTTCATTTATTAAACACATGCTTACATAATATTAAGTCTTGTCCAAACTGGTTTTTATTCACTCCTATGCATGCATCAGTATACTCCAGTCCCGGTAGCCTGCGAAGACACATAACCAAGCGGTGTGATCCGTTGTTGTAGTGATTAACGCCCGCTTTTACTACTACGCACCGCAGGCGGTGACACTGATGACACATGGAATGAAGATGGAGCACCGGTGGAATGAGATGGCGGGGGAAACCGGAGCACCCGGAGAAAACCCGCCCTGACGCCGCTTCGTCCACCACGAATACCACATGCGGGTCCCTGGGACCCAACCCGGGCCGCCTAGGTGGTAGGCGAGCGCGCTAACCGCTTGGCCACGGCGCCGCCACATGTGATCCGTTGTGGCGACGCTACTGTGCATGGATAGCAACATCAGTTTTGTTCACCCTTGCCCTTTGACCACATGTGTTCACGTTAGCACGCCGGCACGCAAAAGCACGTGACACAGGTCTATGCGCTATGGTCTTGACGCGCTGTTTTAGGAAATGCTTTGCCCTGAAACTGCACTCCATTAAATATGTAAGCTTCTGTGCGCTCAGCCTTCTGTATTTGAAATTTATGCGGATTTGCTTTATCCATTTTTTGCATAATAGCAGTTTCTGTGGATGACATTTCTCAGTATAAAAGATTCGTTTACTCAGAAACTATTGAGTGGAGTGTGGAGTTTAAGGGCCCGTCGGCAGCTGGGTCATTTGGGCCCAGAAACTATTGAAGTTAACTAAATCAAATTTCAGGATGTTAAAAACATCCCCCTTAAGTGTTGTTGGTTTTCTTTAGTGTTACTAGTTATGAAAAAGAAAAGAAAACATATAATTGCCGGAAAATTTTAATCACAGGATGATAAAATTAAGAATAAAAAAGCGGATTTTTATAATTAAGAAATGTATTGGATAAAAGATCAATGGATTTGGAGGGCAGAACTATTTTTTTTTTCACTCCGATGCTGGACAAGTCCTACCGCTCGACTACCGCATGCAGCTCAGTCCACAACGGGCGTCATGAGCAGGTATACTACTGTAGGGTGGGACGTGGTTAGCGCCCCGAGTCCTTCCCGGACAGTGACTGCGTCTTCGCAACCTGAAGCCGCTAGCTGTTTAATTGCCCCCTCCCGAGGCTGAGTGCACCCCGGATTAGGTCTCCCAGAGGGAGAAAATCCCCAAGGTGGTACCGGGAATCGAACTTGGGCCTCCCGCTTGGAATTTGCAACGGAAACATTGGTGTGATAGGGCTATTAATCTCACCTTTGCACTGCACTCTACTGAAGGTCAGGAACGGGTTTGCTGCAGAATGACGTAAGCATATGCATTACTTGGAAGGGAAAAGGCAGCGCAGCTCCAAATTTAGTGTTTGCACAAAGCAAGGACATGAATATTTCTAAAACAGAAATAGACGGACTGTGGTGAAATATTACCATTATTCTGAATCAGCTACCGGAGGGTTGTCTCCTTCACAGTCAAGGTAAAGCCTTTAACCCTGACATGGATTCTAAAGTATCCTGAAATCGGAATTTCGGACATTTGAACGAGAAAGAGAGGCATGACATTGTTTTAAAGTAGCGCGTGCCAAATTTCTCGACGATTTATTAGTTACGTTCACTATACTTGAGTCTCGCTTTGCTCGTCTCTATTGGAGTGACAGACCATACGTCATACATTTTAAATACTCTCCATTAATTGTTTATTCGTTGACTTTTTCATAGTATGTATCTTAATGGGTTATTGTACAAAAGCTTAATTGTATCAGTAACTATATACGAGTATAGTTTCCAATTACTTAATTAGTGCATAAATACAATATAATAAACCTAAAAATCTTACACTGTATGTAAATGAATGAATTTTTTATGGGAAGTGTGTGTATAACTGTGTAACTTCGTTAACTATCACTATTGATAATACCATTTGTAGAAAACAGACTGATAATTAAAAGCAGCACTATACAGTATTCCAATGTTGTACATTTTTGTGTAAGTCCTACAGTTCAGGCCTATGTGCTCTTTTGAGCTGTGTAATAATAATAATAATAATAATAATAATAATAATAATAATAATAATAATAATAATAATAATAATAATAATAATAATAATAATAATAATAATAATAATAATAATAATAATAATTTTATTAATAATTTTGTTCTTTAACGACGCTGTCAATTGCCAGGATCACATCAGCGTCGCCGGTGTGCTGGAATTTCGTCCTGCAGGAGTTCTTTTACATGCCAGTAAATCTACTGACATGGAGCTGTTGTTTTTAAGCACATTTAAAAACCATCGGTCTGGATCGTATTTGAACTTTGAATTGTGGTCAAATAGTCTATAGTACTAGGAATGGGGAGAAAATAACGTAACGGTTACATCGTAACGGAAACCAAAGTAACGAATACAAAGTAAATAGTTACCCACTGACGGTTGCCAAGGTAACCAGTTAGTTTGTTAATTTTTTTAAGTTTATCTACTACACACATACTACACAATTTGTAATTTACAAATATTTTAAGAAGTTTAAGTTGTTTTATGTTTTATCACATATTATATTTATTGTAATTGTTTTCTTTGTTTTTATCCCGAGTATTGTTTTTAGCCCGTTAATTTTATTGTTGCTCTGAGTACACCCTTTGAGATATATTTTCCATGCGGAGTGTTATACTAAACTAGTTTTAAAAAGTACATTACTCCAAATCAGGCCTGAGCAACTTGCGGAATAGCTTGAGCGACCCTCTTTTTTATTTGTATTTTTTACAATTATCACTCCAAGGCCGGATCGGGCTGTGCTTATTGAGTACCAGTTGCCCAGGTCTTCTCCAAATACACACAACATAAATTTTGTTTAACAACGCTGCCAATTGCTAGGATCGTATCAGCTTTTAAGCACACTGGTTTGAACCCGTGACCTAGGGATCAGCAAACGAGTGCCTAACTGAGCCACCCTGACCGAAACCAAGTAAGTAAATTCAGAAATAGTAGCATTGTGGTTGGACTAAGAACATCAGATTGTATGCACAATATCCGGTAATGCTTGCAGTGAGCTGTCCATAAATTTGGGGCCTTTCTGAGCGTTATTTATTAGGCTACAATAAGCGCTATTCCCTGATTCATTATCTTGTCTCTGGTACATATTTTAGTTCGCAGTATTGCACCCGTTTTAACATTTCGTAAAATAGATGTAGCTATAACTGTTTGAATTCGCAGCGTGCTTTTAAAATGGTGCTATTGTTATATAGCGTGCTAAGTTGTACTTCACTTATGTAGGTTTGTATGCTTGCAAGCAAAGAAATGTCCATCTAGTTGTTAATGGATTAAACGATTGAACATGTTACAGGGTCGGGTAATGAGATTTGAATAAAGCTACTTGTTACTGCTTGTCTATTCCATGTAAATAAACAAACAATAATCAAGCTACTAGCCAATTAAATGTTATACTTATTCGGAGCAATTACTTATACCTTCCTGTTAACTTCCACTACTTTGTTACGATATAAGCTGAAACTACATCTACGTTCGCACGCTTTCCCCATCCCAAACGACATGAAGTGGACCTTTTGAGGATCAGAACTGGAAGAATGTTTCTTGGAATCGCCCACCTTTTGCACTCTGCCAACAGATGTGCTAATTTTCCCGGTGTATTGTATATTTTACCATTGGCTACAGGATTTGGCGTCTTATACATCATGTATGCTTCTCTGGAAAAAATTGACTGCTTTGAGAATTTCTACTTATCACGCCTCCTGCTAATTGCTTTTCCCTGTTAGCCAGTTTCCTGTGTTTAAACACGAGGTTCCCCTTACAAAGTAAAATTGTTATTTTTATAACGAAGATCATTCTAAAGAAAAAGGTTGACGCGTTCGCCTTTAAGGGATACACGCGTGGGATAACTCGTTCATTAGGAGCGGGGAGTTATCTTGCCTTCCATGGCTGTCTAGATGTTACAAGGTAGACACACCTGCCGATTTCTGTGACGGAAAGGTTTTCTAACTGGTAATAGAATGAACACGATGTCAATATTTATGACTGTATTTGTTGCCTTTGTCTCCGGCAAATAAAAAATTTCTTTATGCTAGTGCTCAGATCCTTAGTGTCTCTAAGTACGATTATTTAGCATTTCTTGTAAACCAATACGAATGCTTTACGCTGGTATTTAAATAAAATATACTACATTAATAAACGGGAGCCCGCTGTGGGTTCTCGAGAACAGTTTGGTGTAGTAATTGTGCACGAGGTGTCCCCTTCCTTTGTGTAATTTATACCCGTAACTATCCGATATCTATATCAAGTTCATCAAAAAGTCTGGATTCAGATAACAGCCTTGAAAACACTAACAAATATCTGCTACATCGAATGTAACTAAAAAACAATTAAATGTCAATAGATGGTGCAACATTTTACAGATTTTAAGAATGCTAGAGACACGTTAGTGGTGTCTACTACTCGCATTTTGAGTAAAAAAATTAATCAGGCACTGGCTGTGTTACGCACAACCGCTCCATGATGCATAACACAGTGCAGTTATTGCGCATAGGGAACCTAATTGATTTAATTTGCGATTGAAATAAATATTTAAGTTTGTCTAAGGTGCAAAAAAAAAAAAAAAAAAAAAAAAAAAAAAAACTATTTTGTTGTTTAACGACGCTGTCAATTGCCAGGATCACATCAGCGTCGCCGGTGTGCCGGAATTTTGTCCCGCAGGAGTTCTTTTACATGCCAGTAAGTCTACTGACATGGAGCTGTCGTTTTTAAGCACCCTTAAAAACCATCGATCTGGGCCGGGTTTGAACCCGCGACCTTGGGATCAGTAGGCCAGCGTCTAACCAACTGAGCCACCCAGACTGACGTCTAAGGTGCAGCACTGTAGTTATAAATTCACGTACACATTTCTCTACATATGGAGAAAGCGTTACATGCAAGACGTGTTATACGAGGTGTATTTTGAGACACTGAAAATTTGTATGGTCATACATTGCAACAGGTTACAAAATCGTAATGTTTATGCATAACTTTATGAATGGTATAAATAATTCAACCTGCCACATATATTTCAAGTTTTTATTGTATTGTCCCTTTTACATATCTCAAAATGCAATTTGGTGGCTAATCTGTAACCCTGTATATCATTTCAAATTAGCTACTCATCTACAGACTTAGCGACTTTGCGCGACTGTATGTTATTTGGTTGAGTGCGCATAAGACAGCTTTGTTTACGTTGTCGGTGCCCGGTATTTCGTGTGCTACGTCCATGTACACTAGACTTGAAAAGACATAATGAAATGCTTCGCCCTGCTTATGACGCTATCTGAGTCGCTTTTCAGTTGTAAACAAGCATTCAGTGGTTGTAAGTGAAAAACAAGTAATCTTAGAAAGTAGAACCAGATTTGAGAAAGTATCGGATCGCGATCCACAGACCTTCGACTTACAAGGATGACGCTTTATTATTGAGCAGCCGTGACCTATGACTTCGAACGCATGGTGAACTTCTGTTGCTTGGTTCGAAGCCTTCAAGGCGACCTGGTTTTTACTTTCTCTATTACAGACTTTCAGCAAAAGAGGAAGAGAAATCGACACCGATATTTCACGAGAAATGAATGTTTATAGGCCCCCAAAACATTTTTAGAAAAGGGTTTGTGTATATGATAGTGTATGTGTGGGTCTGCCTGAACAGCATTACTCAAAAAAAAAAAAAAAAAAAAAAAAAAAAAAAAAAAAAAAAAAAAAAAAAAAAAAACTGTGTTGCACTCACATGACTTTCTGTACTCTTGTACTAACCATTCTTACAAACTCTTCTACGTCTATCTTCTTCGTATTAGTTGAGATAAACATTTGTTCAAATTATCTTATTGCTTGTTTCCTTGTATGTGGGAATACAGAAATACAGTAGGCTTTGAGCGATAGTCAACTCTTTTAAAGCTTTGAGATCCCGTCCCCTTTGCACGCTTAACATACATAAAAAATTAAGAACGATGTTCCATGTCACGAAAGTTTTTTTTTTCTTCCGAAACTGACACATATAACAAGCAATATCTCCGAAATGCTTCACTCTACAAAAAATTATTTAGACAGAAATTGTGTGTTTAGCGAGATCTATAGTAAGACTTTGTCTATCTCTTACGGTTTACGAGTTATTCAAAAGTCACCAGAGTAAACAGGACTACCTAGGCTATAGCCAAAATTCAAGATATACATTTTATTTGCCATAAAAATGTCCTAAACATATGGCATTTTAATCAAAATCGTTAGAGCCATTTTCAAGAACATCAAAATTTTCCAAATATTTTCCATGTAAAGGGTAGTTTAGGGTGGTGCTATTTTCTTCAAAATCTTCGTGTCGCATCCTTGAAAGGCATTAAACTTAGATACCAACTTTGGTTTCTAACCGACTTTTCGTTTTTCAGTTATGCTATCCACAGGCACACGCACAGACACGCGCGCACACACACACGCGCGCGCGCGCGGACCTTTTTCTGAAAATGCTTTTTTTGGATTCAGGGGGTCTCAAAACATATTTCCGGTGAGATTTCGACATCGTATTTTTGGGTGGAATACAATACTAGAGAATACTACTTACCACTAGAGAAAGTAAAAAGAAAGGTCCAATAAACACAAACTTGGTATTTAACTTCAGCATCTATGCGACATGAAGATTTTTAAAAAGGTACAATACTACAAACTGCCCTTAACATGGACACTAATTTATTTTTTTTAAAAAAACGACTCTAACGATTTTAAGATATTTAAACAACTAATACAATCAGTTTCAAAGTTATAGTTATGGGCGTGGAAACGAAATATATATTTACGCTCTGGATCGTATTGGCTTAAAGAGAAAGAGGTAAAGTGAGTGAATTGCTTTTGTCATACAGACCTCTTTTTATCATGATTAGTAATCATATCTTATCAACTAGTAAGGACACGGCTTTGAAGGAGTTAAAATCCATAGGGGAAAACTTGATGAGCGCCCAGGTTAACGATCAAGCTCACGCCTCAAAAGACTCCGTAAATGATACCAAATCCACCAAAGATTTTCTTTGGCACTCTTTGCACATATAAACAACTGAACTTAAGTATGTAATGATAGGTATTAAATAACCTATATTGGCTATGCTGGTATTCCTTAAATAATACACCAAAACAACTGAAGGGCTAAATAAAATTCTATGATCATAGAAGTTAATAGGACACATCGGAAAAGTGAGACTTATGCAGATGCTATGTAGATATGTAACTCTGATACGTACGTACATGCATTTTAAGAATTAGTCGAAAAATAATTATCGATGTATTTAAGTTTTATATGAAGGTCTTCCAAAGGTGTTTACACTTGCACGCACCTTTTTCTAATTTTTTTTTTTTTTTTTTTTTTTTTTTTTTTTTTTCATTCAGTGAGTCTCAAAACATGGATTTCCTGAAAACTTGACATCGAATAGTTGAGTGAAACATTACTTCCTGTATCGACTATAAATGCAGCAGAAAAAGTAAAATGTGCACTGTAACGCGGGCACTCAGCAAACGCACAGGTACATTTGAAGTGCGACTGTTTTGCTTTGATGGCAGTCCTAGGTAAGCATTCCAATGCTGCCAAGCAGATCAGATGCACACAGACGTAGTTCTATTTTCGTTTAATGCTTTGCTTTTGTTTAAGCCTTCTATTAGTGACGGGGGCGGATGCAAACGTTTGGAGCCCTCTTTCGAATGTTTGTATACTGCTTTCATACTGTTAAAATAACTAACCAGAGAGGAAAATAAAGGTTGTGGTGAATACAGCCCTACTCACAAGGATACAGTATTACACTTTCCAATGGATCTGTATTCGGTACCGAAATAACTTTTGAAGCATATTTCTCATATCTTGTAGAATGTATGGTTTTAAAAATCGGGTATGTGTACTCACATGACTTCCTTTATTCACTCTTTTACAATGTATTCTTAAAACGCTTGTTCTCCTATCTACGTACATGTTAATCGAGATACACGTTTGTAGATATGATCTTATTGCACTTTTATTATAGGTAGGTACACAAAACGAATTTAGTAATGTACGTCAAATTTTCCATGGATTCTATACCCGAAGTTTGAAAGTGTTTGAATTAGAGACAAAAATGGATAATATTAACCATACAATATTACAACTGGTAAAAATTTCATCTTCCTAGCATAAATAGATTCTGAAAACTGGAGCACCCTGAACATGGAGCAGCCATGCACTAAGGTATTGCTTATCTTTGAATTTTACCCCAAATTATAACTTTTGATATTCATGTTTCTTTTTTCAGAAGACATTTATGCCAGGATGATGAACTTGTTTCACAATTTGTTGAAGAATAGTTGGTTAATATTATACCAGTTTTATAAATCTCTAACTCAAATACTTTCAAACTTCAAGTATAAAGGCCATTAAATCTTGAAGAAAAAATAGTCATTGTTATCTTTTATTGTGTACGAGATTACCTACTAATACTCTCTGAACAAAATGAGACGAAGTTTAGGAACTATAAATCAATGTGCATGTCAATTTCATCATAGCACTGCTATTGCTGTAGATAAAGAAAGATGAACATCACATATTTTAACACTGGGAATATACGTATTGCGTACTTATCTTCCCTTAATAGGTTCGTATTTGCAACGTTTTACAAGTTATTTGGTGTTTAAGGACGAAAAGATGGAGAAATGACGTTAACAGTGCTTCGCAGTAGCACCAAAAAAGAAAAGAAAAAAAAATGGAACCTCAAAGCAATGATCTGGACAGTTGGAGTAGGGACTACACCACGGTATTGCCAAAATATCAGACTGTGTTCTTAAAAAAGTGTATTGTGATACTCTGCCCTTCAGATGAGATATTGATGTGCGCTAATTCAAAGTAGAAATAAAAGGATCCATTCTTTATCTTAAGCCACAGCTGGGTGGAAAATTTTAGAAGCTAATCTGCTGTGAATCTTTGCATTAATAAACGCCAGATGTTAGACAATCTACACGCTCTCGAATGCGGAAAAACATATCGAAAGAAGAAGTGAGTGAATTTTGAAACTTTTATTTCATGTGTACTACCTATAGGTGGTAAACAGAAGTGTTCTATTATATCCAAAAATTGGATATGGATATTTCACCGGAAATGTATTTGAGACACATAAATACACATGTATTTGGTGTGATGGTAGCGTGTCTTCTCACGTTCAAAGATCCCGAGTTCGAATCTCGAGTAGGGTGAGTTATCCGGATAAAATCCCCCCCCCCCCCCCCGCCGAAATTTTCCCTTGTCCTGAGAAGACGAATATCGGACAACATTAAAGTCTATTGACCTCGGGCTCATTTGAGCATCATTTCACTAACTTTCTTCTCATATGACATAACTCGGAGGACGTTAATATAAAAGCCAAAAAAGAAATTTGCATGGAAAATTATTTTTATAAAAGTGGTAAACTGTAAAAGATAAACAAAATCTTACTACGCCAAAGCTGTGGATTGCGTTAAAGAGAGTATTAGTTGCGATTATTAGAGTTTTCGAATACTTATATTTTTTCAAGTGCTAGGCCGCTATTCTTTTTTTTTTTTTAAACGCAAGGAGCATGGAATTTCAAAACCATCAAATAGCAATGCACTTTTTTAAAAATCTACCTATCGCTATAACCTATTAAGTACTCCTACCTACAAAGAATGTGTAAATGTGTAATCAAATTTATCTCCATTAAGAACTAGACAGAAGAATAGGCTCTTGTAAGAATAGTCTGTGGAACATTGAGCAGAGATTGTATCTTACATATAAGTGGTACGTTGTCAATGTTGACTTCGTCATGCTTGTTGGAATCTTCTCCAAACATATTCATTGTGTGCTGTGCTGATTCCATAAGTATTGAGAAATGAGTTCATTAGGTTCCAGTGAGACTGCTGAAATCTAGTTTAGCTGTGCAGAGGGCAAGGACGTGCGTAACTCATTGGTAGAAAAAGGAAATATTAACAGCAAGAAAGAGGAAGAATTAGTTTCACGCCTTCGTACGTCGCTTGAAGCGATAAAAGCCTCCAGGGTTGTCTGACTTCCTGCGACAAGAGCTTATATAGTGTCAGATTGAGCCTTACTGCTCTTGGAGGATACTACATGAATGGTTATATTTCTAAAAACCATAACACGTACTTCATATATTCTTAATAGTTCTTAGTTTAAAGATGTTGATATACAATCTTCCTATTCAGGCAAACTACCAGTATTTTATTATTATTATTATTATTATTATTATTATTATTATTATTATTATTATTATTATTATTATTATTATTATTATTATTATTATTATTATTATTATTATTATTATTATTATTATTATTATTATTATTATTATTATTATTATTATTATTATTATTATTATTATTATCATCATTATCATTATTATCATTATCATTATTTATTATTATTATTATTATTGTTGTTGTTGTTGTTGTTATTATTATTATTATTATTATTATTATACAATTAACGTAAATTATTTTGACATAAGTGTTAAATACGGGTTTTATTTTGCTAGTAGGAATATTTAGGAAGGAGGTTAAAAGCTGAGTGTAACAATCCTAAAGAAATAATAAAATAACTTTTAACATGTGTTATATGCTATTTTTAGACAGTCATTCATGAATATAAAATTATAGAGTATACAGGTGTAATTCGTGTGGAAATGTCAAACATGAACAGTGGCAAGTTCTAGTCTATTGTTGTTTAGTCTTCGTTGTTGTTTTACCTTCATAGCACGTGCTGATTACATGATCAGTCGAGCCCAGACTTTTCGAAAATGCATATGCACATATGCAAATGCATATTTTGAGACTTAGTGCATGTTCAAGGATATATGCAGGACTGTCCTAGAAGTAGGCGACCTAACAAAGAAAGCACAAACATTTTTGAGGGAAAAATCTTTATTTCTGTACATAGTCTTCTTTCTGCTCAATAATTTCGATACCCTGTTTATAGTGAGAACCGTCGAGCTCTGCAAAATAGCCATCAACTGCAGGTCCCACCTCTTCATCGTCAGCAAATCTTTTACCACCAAGCCATTTCTTGAAGTTTGGAAACAGAAAATAATCTGAGGGTTCTAAATCTGCTGAGGAGGTAATGCGAACTTTAACTCATTGATTTTGGTGATGATGATAATGGATGTGTGAACTGGTGTATTGTTTTAATGAAACAAAGCTTTCTTTTTCGTTAAGTGCGGCCGTTTTTGCTTGATTTCATCTCTCAAACGCTGCAACAAATTCGCATAATAAGCGCCGTTACCTTTTTGGAGATAACCAATGAAAATTATCCCACGTGCATCCCAAACAACTGATGTCATCACCTTGCTTGCAGATGGAACTGTCTTCACCTTCTTTGGGGCCGTTTCTCCCCTTTCAATCACTGTTTCGATTGTTCCTTCGTATCAGCTGTGAAGTGATATGCCCATGTTTCAACCATGGTTATGAATCGACGCAAAAGGTCATCTTTACTGCGCCGAATCATCGCCAAACACTCGACTGAAACATCCTCACGACACTGTTTTTGTATCATTGTGAGCAAACGCGGTATCCATCTTCCGCAGAGGTTTCTCATGTCCAAATTTTCAGTCAGTATGTGATGTACAATACTTTTTGAAATGCCTACTAGCTCGCACACTTGATCCAATACCGTTTTGTGGACTTTCTTTGAAATTTGTGGCATTTGGTCGACCACTGCGATGTTCGTATTGGAAGCTCGTACGGCCTCGCTTAAATTCTGCCACCCAATATTTTACTGTTGTAAACGAAGGAGCAAGACTCTCCCAGAGTAAAATCTAGCCCAGCTTTAATACTAGTTGGACTAAGACCTTTCAAATGAAAGCATGTATCACATAACGATGACCAGTGTTATCCATGCAAATTCGTGAGAGCATTCATTAGTGATGGCTGCCAAATAAATAAACAACGTAGCATCGACAAACTTCAAACTTAAGCTTTATAAGGTTGGTACTTCCTATCATAGTAATTTGAAGCAACAACCGCTATCTATACGTACTTCAGGGACAGCCCTTGTATTTCGACGCTTATTTGCCTTATGTATGATCGATTACTGATATTTCCGAACTGAAAAACCTGATGAATCTATGGTTTGTACATTCCTTGGAACCAAAATGACCTCTTATTTTCTATCATCAAAGTTGTACTGCACGTGTTCGTGAAGCAAAGTGCGCATTTGAATGCAAAACTATATTAAGTTAGGTGTCCATGTGTATTATTCGTCGGTTTGGGTGACAACGGTTAGATGCTGACCAACTGACCCCACGGTCGTGGGTTCAAACCCGGTTTGCTTAAAAGCAACAGTCCTATGTTAAGGTTTACTGACATGAAGTGCAGACGACGAAATTTCGTCACCGGTGGCGCTGATATGATCCTGACAAATGACAGCGTCGTACTAAAAACCCTAAGCTGCAAAAACTGGGGTTTTGATCTCAGTACCCTCATACGAACGTATCAAGCTCTCATTAGAAGTAAACTCGACTATGGAGCCCAGATCTACAATACAGCTAAATCTTCAGTTTTAAAGAAACTAGATACAATTCAAACAGCAGCTCTAAGAATATGCTTGGGAGCTTACAGAACCAGCCCTGTTTCTGCCTTAACAATGAAAACCGACGAACCACCATTGAACGTCCGCAGAACAGATCTGAGCCTAAAATTCGCCCTTAAAACTTTAGCGAGACCCGAATCAATGATCTACCAGTACGTCCTCCCAGAAACGTCCAACCAACGTTTACAGGCTAATTCACAAAAAGAAATGTCATTTAAATCTAAAATAAGCAAATGCATTGAAGAATATAACATAGAAGTTCCTGCCATAATGCCCAGAAAGTTTCATTGTCTACCACCTTGGAGAATACCAACTGCTCAACTAAATTTGAATATTACAGCTTACCATAAATCCCATACAGATGCATCTTGCTATAAACAGCTGTTTCAAGAAATAACAAATGCCTACCCTAACCATACATTTATCTACACTGATGGTTCCAAAACGGACAGCGACAATGGATGTGCCATAATTACCCCAGATAAGAAACTTCAGCTGAAACTCCCTAAATATTATTCCATATTCTCCTGCGAACTTTCTGCACTTAAGCAAGCTTTAACATACATCATCCAATCTAGTGAGAGTAAATTTCTTATAATTTCTGATTCATTAAGCTCTCTCCAAAGTCTCAGAGATCGTTCAACTGACCTCCAACTGCTTCAAGATATCCACAGTCTTTATTACATTGCTCTAAATAAAAAGAAAATAGTTACTTTCATTTGGGTCCCTTCACACTGCGGCATTAAGGGCAATGAAGAAGCGGACAAAGCTGCTAAAGAAGCAAGTCGGTTAACAGACACACATGAACATCAAGTAGTACCTTATCGTGATATTACAAAGTACTTCTCCAAACTAATAAAAACAAGATGGAAACAGGCCTGGAATCAATCGCCTCCAGAAAAACTACACATGGTAAGGAAAGGAGACACCAATTCTTCCCCTGTCTATTCTCTTAGCAGGAAAGAGCAGGTGATTATCTCACGTCTCCGCATTGGTCATACAAGGTTAACCCACTCATACCTCCTCAGCAAAGGCCAGCCACCACAATGTGAAGTCTGCAACACCCGCCTCACAGTAAAACATCTCCTCACAGAGTGTAAGCAATACGCTACACAACGACAGCTTCATCACATCACTGGAGACTTATCCACCACTCTGAACACGCCATCCAACTGCAGAAGGGTGTTATCATTTCTCAAAGGTACGGGCTTGCATGCGAAAATATAATATGAAACATACTTGTTGTACTGATTTGATTGTATTCTAATGTTTTTGGTAAAATAATTGTACTAAATTTATTGTATACCGCTGTATTTCATAGAATAGTCGCGATATGACTTAATTGTTAAAGCGACTCTAAATAAATTAAAAAAAAAAAAAAAAAAAATGACAGCGTCGCTAACGGACAAAATGTTAATTGAAAGATGTACATATTACTTGTCACGTTCAAAGGCTACTAACGGTCTAGAAACTCATGGTGCATCCCTGCACGAATATCTTCAGTTGATAACGCCATTTCTTCTCTAAATCCTCGCTTAGAAAGCTGGAAAAAATGTTAAAACTATCGTAATTCTATATGGTGCTAGACTCAAACCCAGAACTGAAGCAAATTAAATAGATAAGTTAACAAGTCTGTAAATGGAACCAGACAATCTTTACCAAATGAATGTTCCGAGCAGTCACTATCCAATGACGTCTGTTGACGTGAATTTATCATATTCAACTTACAAAAACTAAGTCTGTCCGATAATTAAAAATCCTTCACCTTAAAAACATTAAGAATTCATGGTAACATACTGTGATTCGTCATTTTGCAAGGAAGGATACGCATATATTAGTGAGTTAGACTAATTCCTATGATAAGTGCATATTCTTTTTTTGTGTGTGCATTTTTTCGACGTTTTAGTGCATAGTTGTATGTATATATATTAGGTGTTTTAGTGCATATAAATCCAATCGCTCACTCCATCATAACATTTTTCAGTTTATGAATAATATACAGCTGTATAACCTTATGCCATTAAAAAATCATTGTATGAATCGTCGTATAGTTTTCTCGACTTATTTGGTAACAATTCAATGTTATCCTCCTCTTTGCTTCAAAATGTCTTATAGTTGCCCGGAATCTATTTTGGAATGTGAAGAAACCAGAGAAATAAGGGGTAAAAACATTGAATAAATTGGCTAATTTACTGATATATGTAAAAAGTGGGGCGGAACGGCTGAAATTAGAAGAAAACTAGGATATTCTGGATGTTGGTAGCTACTTAGGAAGTCTAAAACAAATGTGGGTGGAAACATATGTAAGGAAGATATATGAACACTTTAGGAGTAGATAATGTATATACAGAAGTGTAAACTGGTCCCGGAAGCGAGATAACCATGTTGAAGCTTCCTGGGACCTATGTATAAACTGCAACTTGCAAGTTTGGCATTCGCTACTGCACAGGACACCACAGGCAGAAAGCACTGATGATATAGGAAATTAAATAATAGGACATTTGGGAAGGAAGGGCTCCAGGCCTAAGTTTATGGTACCTCCCCGGCATTTGCCGGTTATGAAGAGTAAGGAAATTCTGGAGGAAAAAACACTCAGACGGGTGGGAACTGTGATGCCCAACTTTATGCGAAAGAGGGAGAGGGATTTGCCTCAACCTACTGTTCGCCTAGCTATGACGCATTCTCGGGACTCAAAAACAAACCTCTCTCATGCTTGGTCACCTGAATGAGTGGAGGGGAAATGCTTCAAGCACAAAACGGAGGAAGGGTAAAGCGATAAGGCAGGAGCTCTTAAAGCTTAGAATCGCACAGGGTGCAACCCAACATGCAGAGGTTCCTTGCGTCGTGATAACTCGGTTAAGCTCGGTTCAGCTCGCGCGCTGCAGAGCGAAGAAGCGAGGAAGCGTGTGTTGATTGATGAATTGGTTATTAGTGCGTGAGTGAGTGTATCGAGTTTAAGGGCCCGCGGTTGGTTATCAGTGCAATAGAACTACTTAATAATGGAGTAACCCTCTCCAAAGAAAGTACAGAATGCGGACATTTATTTAAATCAGTTGTGACGATAGAGCCAAATGCTTCATTTGCGATTTAAGTGTGTAAAAAAATCATCTATTGAAAGACACTACAACAGAAGCATATGATGGAATTACATACTAGAGAGAGAGTTAGAGGTTGCTACATTTTGCAGAAGAGGGTTTGTACCAGCGCTTTCTAGGGCAATAAAGCAAAAGATCAGATTTAATCATAGAAAAACAAATTAACCAATTGAGCATTGCGTACCGCACGGAAACATTATGCAGTTAGGAAGAAATAGCGATGATAGTGTGAAAGGGGGAGACGGCAAAACGAGAGAGACAAGTGTAAGGAAAGAGCAAGTGGAGTTCTGCAGCGAGATGAACTTTTCGTACTCGCATTATGCACCTTGCACTGTGCAATGCAGTGGTAAATGTACCCTCAGAGGCCTTGCGATAAGGTGATTAGCTCGTAAAATATGTTGGGCACCACTGGATGGGTAGATTCACGAGTGCTTTGAATCCCGTATACAAAAATAAAAGCCATACACCTGTTTAATAATTAAAAAAAATCAAGTAAAGAATATCTTCTAATTAAAAAAAATAAAAGATAATAAAATTAAAGCCAATCTAACTTCATAAGAAATAGTTTGAGCTGCAGCACGTAAACCTCCCAATAATGCGTAATTAGAATTTGAATTCATTGCAGAAGCCTCGACTACCCGTGTCGGTATCTCCTTGTTAGAAGATTAAAATCTGAATAGGGCCGAGTACTCGTTCGCTTGAGGCACAGCATGTATAAAGTCTAGAAGCAAATCTCTAGACTTCCTGTTCCCCAATAGTGCAGTTGCCCTCGTAACGAGATACGAGTGCGTCAAGTTGCAAGCTAATCTCGTGTTACTCTGTCCATGCGGGGTAAGCCGGAAAGGCTTTAAAAAGGGTCAACACCCTACAACAGAAAAGAGCGATTAAGGAATGCGAGCGATGAAAGGGAATGAGGATGGCACGAATTGCTTTTTTGGCCGTGAGTCCACAGGAAGGCGAAACAAGTCATAATGGAGAGTAATGGGATGAATGCCGGAAGATAACGAAAGCGTTTCAAGACATGCACACACACAAATTCAGCTCTCTGATCTTCTCCAGTGACGTATCCTGTGTGAAGTCTTGTCCGTTTAAAATTCATTCTACTCATCTTTGTCTTCATTATCGTCATTGCTTTCTTTAGTGCTGGTCTATGGTAATTAATAATAATAATAATAATAATAATAATAATAATAATAATAATAATAATAATAATAATAATACTTTTTATTATTTTTATTTCACTTTTGTATTTATAAGACCATAAGGGTATCAGGTGGGCTACTATCTCTCTGACTTCTGCACAGTAAACATCGCGGAACACTGCTTGATTAAGTAAGCGCCCGCTTGCACTATCAGCAGTGCCTTGTTTACTTCCAGTAGGAAACAGACGTTATCCCCACCATCAGTTTGCATGACGGTACTTGCGCTAATCCTAGTAAGGTCATTCACCACATCTAAAAATACCTCTGTACCTACCTATGATATTGGAAATCGCCATTGGAGTATGTTATCTCAAAATGAATTTGAGAACGTTATATGGTTTACCAGAGAAATGTGATTAAGTTGGGGAATTTAATATCGTGCCGGTATGTTGTCATGGTAGCTCACTTGGTTAGAGCAACGGCATGGAAAGTCGAAGATTCGCATATGGGAGTTAATTTTTAAATGTGTTTCTATATTTCCAATATTAGGATAAATAGGAGAGTGGAAGATGGGAAGTAGAGGAGATTGGGTTCGTAGTGAAGGGCTTGCTTTGGGCAGAAAACTATTATATAGTGAACAAGATAGCTCCTATACATCAATACAATTGCTATCAGACATGGTGTAATGCTCTCATTAAGAGTCAGAGGCGTGAGTTGGAAACTCGTCTTCCATCAGAGTAGGAGGTTTTGCCCTTTATTGGCCAAGTGACAAATACCGGCTCCTGCTCAGCGCTTTCACCACCAGCGAGACATAATGGCTGCCATACACGGCCTGCCACACCTAGACGACTGTATCTGATGTCACCCTACTGAACATGGGGGTTGGTAATACGATCACATTAGAAACAGGAGCCTCATTTCCGCAACGCATTCCTCAACTGTTTGACTTGAAACAATGGCTGAACACACCTTCATTACTCAAGGGCTGCATCCGGTTAGGGTATTCATAGCCTTCCTTCGATCAGAAAGTGTATCGAAAATGCTTCTCTTCTAGGGGAAGACCTATAGATGATTTATTATTATTATTATTATTATTATTATTATTATTATTATTATTATTATTATTATTATTATTATTATTATTATTATTATTATTATTATTATTATTATTATTATTATTATTATTATTATTATTATTATTATTATTATTATTATTATTATTATTATTATTATTATTATTATTATTACTTTTTATTATTATTATTATTATTATTATTATTATTATTATTATTATTATTATTATTATTATTATTATTATTATTATTATTATTATTATTATTTGTTCGTCTGCTTATTACCTTCATTCTAATATATTTAGTTACACATTAATTCCTGTTTTAATTAAAGTCACCCTTGTGGATACAATTTTCTAACAGCACGGAAATTGATAACAGGAGACACTTTTGTAAGTAGTTTTCTGTAGTCCCAACAGACGGCATGGTTTTCTGATAAGTCGATAATTAGATACACTATCGACATGATCTCCTTTCGTGGAAGCAAGGTATTTCTTGCTTATTATCTACCTGTGGGCAATCCAGATGAGTGCTTGTTAGAGGTTAGAAAAGAAAACCAATTCATTTGTTTTCTTTATAAATAATAATAGCAGTTTATTATTGGGTGATGTGGCAGTTGTTTCGAATGGAATGTTTGTTTGACAAATTTCATTTCTAAAGATCGAATTGTACCTGTTTGGGTAAGGAATAGCAATTACTGGAAGCAATTTTGAAACTGCAGCGGATAGTAGTGGAACAAACGCGAGTGAGGGAAGAGTGCTGTTTTGTGTCTAACATTTTGAATCAAATTTTCTCTTCGTTTTCATCTTCTTTGCTTTCTTTTCTTCTTCTTTGCATAGAAGAATGAAATCATAGAAAAAAAGAAACTCCAGCATTAGAGAATTTGAAAAAAAAATTTTTTTAATAGCGACATTTAATGTCGTTGGATGATTTACAAGTAGTAAAAGTAGAGCTGGCTTATTTGTTGGCCATGTCTGCCGTTCCCATCATTATTGCTTCCATGCCATAGATATTCACGACACGCCACTGACCCTTCATCATCAGTGCATATGTCTTGTTTCAGTTTTGATTATGATAATTGTTTTATGTTCCAAACGACATACTTCTCTTTCTCGTGCGTATCGCAAGAGCCCAACAGCACAATTAAATCTGATTCGTTGCAAGACATCTAAACCCTATTCGTTTTAAACTTACTCCGCTTGTAAATATACCAAACTGTGTTACTGCGCGTCCGCTTTACTACTATTGGTTGAATTTCTTTGCGCCATTAAAGTGCGCATAACGTGTGAACACGGACATATCCGCAATTGACTTGTAGCACCCAAACAAATGAAGTGTCAGAAGCATGTAATCTTAAAGTGTATTAATCAATATTTAACTTACAATTACGGAGTGCTCGTTGGTGGCTCAATTCCTTCCAAGTCAAAGTCTGATTTCTTGATGTCAAATTCACTATCAGGTGTTTAATTTCCTCTCAAAATTACACCGCTAACACACCAGTAAATTTAGTTACGAATTGCTTAGTTTGTCATATTGTTACAGTTGGCTTTCATTCCGAAAGGACATTAAAAAATGTAACGCAGTTTTCTCTCATCACTACGTAAAGAGTTACCCCTTATTGATGTTTGTACCTGTGGATTCTACCACATGCTTGGAAAAATTCAGCTAATTATCTTAAACAGTTTCTGATAAGTGTCATTGATTGGATAAATTTAACATTGGCGAGATAGAGCATTTGAAACAGTTCAAATTGAATAACAAGTTTTCGTTTATGTGTAAATAATTGCTGTAATTTTTTTCAGGGATCTGATTCGTGGGTTTCGAAGTCTCTGAAGAAATAATGAACTTCACGTGTCGTTGCAAATTGCACTGTAAACTAGCAACTAGCTTTAGTCTTAAGCGTTTAAGGCAAGATTGACATTTCCCAGTAGCTACTTCTTCCTGGTTCAAATCAGTTGTAGTCCGTTAACTCCAAAGAAGTTCTAGAGTGATGAGTTTCCGTAGTTGTCTAAAGCAAGGAAGAAAGGTTATACAACTTTTGTTTTTTTCTAGAAATCTCTTTAGAATTCTTGTGCAGTTCCAGCGCTGCAATGTCGTTCTGAACTAAAATGCTAGTCGGAACACCTGTCCTTGACGTGAGGTCACCATCTGCAAAACAAATTAGCTAAATACCTGGGCGTTTTAAATATCACATGCTGTACAGCGAGCTGGAATTTTGCGGGGTAAAGAAATATAACGATTATTCATAATTCAAAAAGATACTCCGTAGGACGTTGAAGGAAGCAACAACAAACGTAGTTTTTCATGGTTATTTTCTTCTTTTTCTTTCTGTTGTTCCTCAGCTATGATAAAGGAAGTATTGGATTTGGCTCAAAAATCGCTGGGTATCGTGAGTTTAAATGAGTCGAGAAAAATAAAGTTACTTTTAGAGAAATACAACTAATAATGACATCTATTTCTGTCAACCAAATTCAATATATAAGTAGCGCATTTTCCAGGGGCACAGGGCAAAGATGTGCAGAAAATGTCCCTCTTTCTTAACTTATTATCTATCTAGTAACTCACATGACTTTCTCTACTCTTGTACTAACTATTCTTACAAACTCTTATTCCCCTATCTTCTTCGTGTCGGTCGAGACAAACATTTGCAGAAATTATCTTATTGTTAATTTTCTTGTATGTGCAAGGGAAATATAGGAATACAGTAGGCTTTAAGCGATAGTGAAATGTTTTAAGAACTGGTTGGTATGCGATGCCTTTGAAATCCGTTCTCCTTCCAAGGCTAAGAGATAAAAAATCTAATAATATTTGAAAAAACTATAAATGTTGGCAAATTCAAACAAATAACAAAGAATATCTTGGAAATGGTATTCTTACAAGAAAAACGAAGTGTGACACAAATTGTGTGTTTAGAAATCCACATTTTTTAATTAGTAAGGTGTTGTCTGCCTCTTATTGTTCACCATCTATGGAAAAATCGTCCAGAATGAAGTCTTGTGAGGACATTCCCAGAAATTCAAGGTATGGCCCCAAGAAACGACCATGGAATCGCCTGTTTCTATCCGTAATTGGATACTGTCTGTCCCTCCGACTGAAGGAGTGGAGTGGGAAATAACGCTCACTGCGTAAGGTTCTCCAAGGAGAGAGTGTTGGACATCCCTGCTCTATTGTATTACTACTGTGTCACCGTAAAGTCAGACCACCCCAATGGCGGAAGTTGGAGACTAACACTGTCATAAAACGGCCTGATGCTTTCCTGAGTGTTGATTGTTACAAGCTCAAGTTTTCCAGGATTGAAGCACAGTAGTTTAAAATGCCAAATGGTCATTCTTTTTATTTTACAACTCCTGACTAACATAATATTGGTTAGTATGAATACTAGTTGCAGCTCTTTGTATACAGTAAAGTGCGTATTACTTAATATAACAATTTCTTATTTTCGACAACGCGCAGTTGATAAAAAAAGTATGTGAATAGCTTGTAGAATCTATAATGATTATGAAATGGTAATAAGTTCATCTAAATGTTGAGCTTAAGTGCTCCACACTTTCCTGCCTCTAAAATATTATCGTCACATGAAATATCTTGCGGGGAACATGCAGTTTAATGATAATTTCTATTTGCTGCATTTTCAGAACTTCGTGGGCAAGCTGTCGAACCTGACAGACTGTACCTGGAATTTTTGAAATAACATAACGATTAATATTGTCCTTAACGAGCTATATAAGTGAATCTGATGTTTACTACGATTTCATAGGGAATTGAAATCGACTTGAGTCCAACTCATTCTCAATACGTTCGGTGTTTCCATGTTGAGTTCATGTCGATTTGGACACGCAAGGCTCAAGTGTACATAATTCAAGCTTTTATGTTGGTTACTTGTTTATGTTGGCGAACCGTAAAACATGTGTTTTCTGCGTATTTAAGTAGGTTTTGGGGTTAGTTACATTTTTAGCAGATACTATAGAAAAAATAAAAGTGGCTTTATTTTTGTGTTTTATTACTCAACTTTCGCTAAGAAAACAATGACGAGCGTGTAGCGTGTTGCAACTAATACAGTAGACGTTAGTATATTTGGCGGATTAAAATCGATTTGAATCCAGCGAATGTTTCCATACAACATTTCGATCTAAGGTCACTTCTTAGAGGGCCGAATCCAAGGATTCAGTTCGATTCTAATCCGCACTTCCATGCAGTATTCAGTACGGAATGAGAACTCAAATCGATTTCAATTCCCCATGGAAACGCAGTGAGTGACACAGGAGCATGGACAGCGATACTCAGTTGTTACTCTGGTAAAGCACAGGCCTTCTTGACTCGGACCGTCCGTAGCACTAGATTCCAGGGCCCAAGATTAAGTGTGCGAGTAGTTGGTATTCCATGAACTGACAACTATCACATTGGTGATTCGATTTTAAACAAGTTATTAGTAATATATGTTACATTTTATTCATAGAATAGTCTTGATTAAATCCAAGGTTAGAAGTGTCTTCAGCTGGCGACAATTCCACTTAGAGAAGTTAAACAATAACATAACGGCTCAAACAGCAGAGTTGGACTCGAGTTGTTTATGCATGCATGAGTAATAGTGGGGAAAAAATAACAAGAACTAAAATAAAAATACCGAGTTACTTTGAAACCTTATATTTTAAGGTACGTACGAGGATAATCTTATCTGAGATTTTCTTCATAGTGGCAGAGCCTGGCCAGCTTGAAAGCATTTGAGTGTTATTTGACATGCCTTTTAAACTAAGAGGCAATGACTCTTTCGGAATGCAGCTAACTTACAGAAACTTAAGTGTTAACATTTCTTTGATTTGAATTTCATATAACGTTAAGTAAATTTGTAGTCAATTTCAAACAAAATGTATGCTGCAATGTTATGCAGATACGCAGCAACGTTAACCAAAGTCATTCCAAGTGCAGGCGCGCACGCGTATTTCTTGATGTAGGCGAAGTCCTCCTAAAACAATTTTCTCTCGGCCTGAATTTCTAAAGGCTTAAATTCGCTGTTTTCCTTGTCACCTCTCTTCTGTATTGTTCAAACGGGCGGGTGAGTACTATGTGTGTGGGGGTGGGGGGATAATTTAATCATAAAATGGTCAGCTATGAATCGCCAGTAAATGTTGTGTCTGCCATAATTCGATTTTACGAAACACATTATCAATGTGTACACATTAAGTGCAATGTTCTATCGTTTGTAAAACCGCAACTTTTACGGAACAGGATTCTGATGTAAGCCTAATATTTACTTTAATCATATCTGACATCTTAAAATGTTATGTTGTAATATTAACTAATTGGTTTAAATTAAAATAGTAAATAGAATACGTAAAAATAAAAAACAAAACTGCAGCAATTAAGCACTGCAATGGTGCTTTTAATTTTGCCCTATCCAGATTATTGTAACAAAACGCCAATTCGACAAATCCCACTCCTGACACCAGTGTGACAAAAACAATTGTCCAGTCCAGTTTTTTTACTGTCACTTTATTCTCCTTCGGAACTTTTGCACAAATACACAGTTCTCTTTTACTGATGTCAACACGTCTTCAGTCCTTTCTTTCTTCACTTTTTCTTGTTTTTCAAACAGCTGACTTTGACAATACAATCACTCAACATTCATTAACTGCTTCGCTGTCTTCCTTTCGATGCGACCATACACACGTAGCTCTCTCTCTCTCTCTCACACAGACACACACAAACTCTCCAAACTCTCGTTGCCTCGCCTCCTTATGTAGGGAGAATGACCCAAGACGGATCGTTTTCGAACTTCACCTTTCCTGGAACTTTACAAATACGCCGGCCGCGGAACACTTCGCGAATAATCTCGAAAACCCCTTTTTGTTCTGCAGCTCAGATTGTAGTCATGTGCCAGAAGAATTCCCAGTCAAACGGGACTTGCCCCGTCCGGGCGTCGCTGCCGCAGTATCTAGCCGCTTTGCGGCTTAACCTGCGATATGTAGTTGGTAGGATGTTCTGCAGGAAACGGTCAGGGAATTCCAGAGGCTCCAGAGGCTCCAGAGGCAGTTCGAGTCGAGTGGGGAAGCTTATTCCCCCACCCGAAGTGTCTTTACCGCAGTACCTAGCCGTTATACGGCTTTACCTGCGCGATAGTATGGTGTTTTGGTCTACAGGGATTTAAAATCTGGGAATGTTTGGGATCAGGGGTATCTTAGGGACAAGATGAATGATGGTAGGGATAGGTCCATGAACGGGCACTGCCCATACATGCTGATTGGCTGGTTAGTCAATCAGGTGACGCGCTAATCTCCTCCTGGTTCTGGCCGTCAGTCACACACTGAGAGGTGATCTGAGTTAGGCGATTTACTCTGTTTTAAGTACAGATATTCGTTTTGCCTTTCCCATCTGCGAAAATTAGACCGTTGGACTTAAGATGTCCTTCGGCAATTTTTTAGATGGTAGGCGAGGCTCTCTCTGGTCGTATTGTCCCAGAGTATTCACCAGTGGGTTAGGGTGGTTCTGGAGTTTGTTGTACATTGTTCGAGCGCGGGTTTTAATCACGTCGACAATGTACGGGATACCGGAATGTTCGTGAAGGATGTGGGCAGGAAATCTCCAACCAGTGTCGTAGATCATCCTTAATGCCCGGTTCCAGGAGCCCAGATGGGGCTTTTATCCCTTTGAGGGTTCTTTGCTTGGGGTTGGTAGAGATTGGTCCGCGGGCGAATTGCGCCTGCCAATCAGCTGGTCACGCTAACCCTCCACGTATGGTGCGAGCCGGTTGTCAGGTGTTTGCAGGTGTGAGTGATACGCTTAGCCTTGAGCGCCTTTGGTACGCGCCAGGTCTTGTAATGTGGTGTGAGGTGCTTTGCCCCGACGATTCTTTCTTGTGTCCCGCGGCCAGTCGATTATTATGCTTTAAACTTTCAAGTGACTTTTGAAAGAGTCAGTGAATATGTTTGTACTGTAATGTTAAAAGTAAATACCTGATGTAATATTTGCTGTTCACCAAGTTATGTTTCACAATTTTTCTTTAGCTTCTTGTATTAAATAGGAGAATGAGGTTTTCCTTTCCACGAATTTCCCCTTTAAAGATAAGCTACAGTCCTGAATCGATAGTAATTTTTTCTACGATGCTGATGCTTTGGATTCCGCGAAGTCTCCAAGGAATCAATGGTCCTCTATTGTAAATTGAGTTTAGCCTGGATATTGTTTGGTAATAGGTCAATCGAAATCGCTTAAGGTTATCGCTTAGGGCTACAAACTCATTAAGTAATAGCCGCTATAAATCTTGTGAGGCGCCATCTAAGGCCGCGCCCTTGGTTAATTACAGCTTGCAACCTCTCCGTGCTTTTAATACGTCACTCAACAGCCGCCCTCATGGACGACTTACTTTCCTAAAATACAACACTTATTCATTGCTTAAAGGAAATGCTTTACCACAGATACAGCAGCGTTTTCTCAGTAACCTGGAACTTTCTCTGCCGCGAACTAATGTTGTCATCAACTGCAATAATATTTAGATTAATAGCACACACGCATATGTGTGTGTGTGGGTGACTCACATAACTTTCTCTACTCACTATCTTTACTTTGTGGACACTATAAAAATAGTCTTTCAAAAGCTTATTCCTGTTTCTTCACTAGTAATATCTTAAGACTGGTCTGATAAATTCTCGAGCAGTATGATATCTGGACTATTTCAGGTCCAAAGAGGATACCGATAGTCAAATGTTTAATATTGCTATATACTGGCCTAGAAATTCCACACACTCTCCATGTCGTGAGAAACAACTGAATAGAGACCTCTTTGGGGATGACAAAGTGTTAAAAAATCCAAACCAGTAACAACGGATCTCTCGAAAATGGCTAATGCCACTAAAAGCGAACATTGTTTGAAATATGTGCATTCATTTTAAAGAGATCGCCATTTTGTTTAATAAGTTGATGTCTATCTCTTATGGTTTACCAGCTATACAAAATTATACAAAGTTCCTTCCGATTGAAGATTGCTTCACGGGCTATTTCTAGAAAATTCAAGATAAAGTCTTTATTTTACATCTAAATATGTTAAATATATGGTATTTTTAAGAAATAGTCATTTTTGAGAAAATCCAACATTTTGAAACAATTTTCTACGTAAAGGGTAGGTTAGAGTGAGTGATCTTCGTGTCCCATCTTTCGAAGATTTTGAACCAAATACCAAGTTTGGTATTAATGAGACATTTCAGTTTTGGGGTTATGCTGCGCGCTCTCCCTCTGTCTCTCTCTCTCTCTCACTCTCTCTCTCTCTCACACACACACACACACACACACACACACACCACACCACACCACACCACACCACACCACACCACACCACACACCACACACACACCACACACACACCACACACACCACACACACACACCACACACACACACCACACACACACCACACACACACACACACACACACACACACACACACACACACACACACACACACACTCACTCAAAACATAGTTTCAATGAAATCTCGACGTCGAATTTTTGGGTGCAATACAATATTTTTCATACTTACTATACGTAGTGGAGAAAGTTAAAATGATGTTCCATCAGAATTTATAAACAACGCTAAACTACTAAGTTAAACTGAAACAACGGTAGACAGATTACTGTGTACAGACCTAAAAGCTTTTAACTCGCCAAACTTTTACCCACGCCCAATGCTAATGTTCTACTTCAGGGGTGCTCAACTGATAGTTGCAGATTTATACAATTTCCCTTGCTTACACAAATGTTATTCTTCTGGAAAAGCACAACAAACTTTCGAAGCAATTGTACGACACATTCTTTTCACAATTTGAAGATCTAAAAACCTTTGAAACCAAAATACAATTATTTTGCACTACTGAAGTTTCCATGTAGTGAGGCTTAGCACGAGTTTTGAATTGCATTGCTTAATTCCACGACCGTAAAATGTTCTGAGATAGAAGGGTGGGAATTATTTAAGTCTCTGCCCTGCTCTAAGTACCCGAGCAGGTGCTTTGTTTGCAGATTGCAGATGTTTGCATCTAGTTTATTGGCAGTCTTTGGCTGCACATATATCTGGAAACAAACATTTTCAAAAATGAACTACCTACATTAAAAATGAGTATCGCAGCAAGATAAATGAAAATCACCTTGCTTATCTTTTGAGATTTTGCACCAAATATTGAACACCTTCTGAAACGTGATTCGTGCCAAAAAAAGTAATCCTCAGAAACATCGTGGGTTAATCAGGAGGAGAATATGAATGTGTGCGCCTTTGATTTCCTGTAAGAATGTGCCGCCACTGAAACTCAGTAACCATGGATAATTGCGTCATTCTGTCCCAGCGGGTGGAAGGAGGTGATTTCAACCTCCCCTAACTTGCCTCGGTTGAGCACCGCTGTTATATATTATTTCCTTGTCAGCCTACATAGTTTGCCACTACAGTTTTTCATTATTTTGTCTGTGGTTAGAAGTAAATGCTTTAGTTATGTTTGATGGTTGGTTTGTTATCTGCTATGTAACTGCATAAGGCGCAATACCTGTTTAACTTCATGTCCTTTCGTCCTGTCTTTTAATACTTAGAATTCCTAGTCTACCTGCTAATTATTAATACGTATGTAAACTGAAGTTATAAGTAGATTATTTGAAATTTCGATAGCATTTTAACAACTACTTTGTATTACAAACCAAGCGACATTGCTCATGGTGAGGCTTCTATTCAGGAGGTTGTGGCCCAGCTTCGTGACGCATGTTTTTTTTCGGGTTTCCCCGGGTCGCACGGGAATGCTGGGAAGGATAATTACATCCCTTACATTTCCTGTCACTCCACTTCATTTTATCAATAATTTCATTCACCTTTCATCTCGTTGGTTCTTTCACAAGTGCCAGCGAAGGTGTTAGATGCAGCTGAGCAAGGATGATATGCGCTTTTTAAAGGAATATTCTCCCTCCATGTTGTCGGTGGGTTCCGGGGGGAGAAGGGAGTGTCAGAATATGTGAGCGTTGGACCCCGCCACTGTCTCCCTGGATGGCCGCCGAAGACCTCGAGGAGTCACCAAACTTGGTAAACCTTAGAGACCTCAGTCAATGTTTGTGCCGCTAGTCTGGATCTGTCTGCCCGGTGTCTTCTCTCACCTCATCCTTCCTCGTGTGGATACCCCCTTGACCACCTGGCATAACTAATAGATAAGCCATCTTGGCTTCACCCCTCGGCTAGCAGCATGTGACTCGGAAAACATTTGGAGCCGGCTGTACAGTAAGCAAACTTCAGTGCCGAACCCCCTCTGTATCTCTCCTATTCCTATTGTATTAAAATATTGCCTTAATTGGTATTCATTGGAACCAACTGCTGTGGCATACGATGTGACGCAACCGGACATGCAGACTTGCGTAGGATTAATATGAAATATTACTCTACGGTTTGGCGAATACATTTGCCTTAATCCTGTGCCGAATTGTTAAATTCTCTGTGTATATCTCATGCAGATATGTGAGGGCCCTTTCTTTACGTACTTTTTCAGGTTGGTGGCGCGAGATGGAAAATTGCATATTATACTTAGTAACTTGCAACTCTATTAACGAGTAGCTAAAGAGCGTGCCTTATTTTGCACCACTTGCCCTGAAAGCCTCTAAAGATTCGCTCTGATATTCAAAACTGCGCTGTAGTGGTCTCAAATTGAACGACGAGAGGAGATTAAAGAAATTGGTGTTTACGTTAAACAGCGTATGGTGTAATTGGCAATCATATAGAGTGCTGTAGAAAATTGCATCAACACAACGGGTGTGGTTGCTTAAGAGATACCTCATATTTCATTCCATAAATCTGTTGCATTCTCCATTGTGATCTACAGTTTTGCATAAAACTCACAAACATAATAATGTACAAATTTCTCGAAAGGTGTAATTTCAGAGGGGAATTTCAGCACAAAAATTAGGCTCACCTGACATTTCCGTATAGTGAAAGCAGAGGAGTAGCTATTTATTGCGTCTAAATACATGTTTGTCTTGTTGTTTGTTGGGATAAAACGTTATAGACTTGATGTGTCATTTTAATTTGCGGCAAGAACATAATAAATCATTGAAGTAAAACCGTCACACATGTCCTTCTTGATTGTCCGCGATACGCTCGTGAGCGCCAGTCCGTTGGCCTAGGCCTTACACTGTCGTCAGTTTTAGGCAACGACCCAGTATCTGTAAATACAGTTCTGCGGTTTTGTTCCACAATTGATTTTATGAAGCAAGTGTAAGGTTATTTTATTTCAGAGATTTTAGCCTTTTAGATTGCCGTATTTTTGTTTTTTTTTAACGTTTTAGTGTTTTTTACTTTGTAGCAATTTTAAGTTTCTGTTTTTAGCATTTTAAACGAAACGTTTTAATAGTTGTTTAGCTGTTTTTATCTATTTTAACCTTAGATTTTTAGTTTTTAATGGGTGATGTTTTAACACTTGACCTACGTAATTTTACTTTTGGACTCGGGGCCCTAATGACCAAGTTGTCGACGGGCCCTTAAACCCAACACACTCACTCACTCACTTGAAGTAAAACGTAGGGCGCCTATTCCTCTATTACTGATATTGATATGAACACCAAGTGCTCAAGGGCCTTTTACTGAGGAAATGTAGCAATAGTATGTCGTCATAAGTCGAGTACCAGAAGAGTTTTAAAATCGAGAGGAAATCTACCTTCACTGCTTCTGAGATTTTCCAATTTAACGTGTATTGCAAACTGTATTATCGACGACGACAGTGAATAATAGAAATAGTACTTATACGTATACGACAATAGTAGTTATATATATATATATAAAGTACACAAAATAAGACTTTATAAGAAGAATTGCGCATTTCGGACGGAGCGTACCTAAGCCAAATCCGAAATACTAGAGCTTTTGTGTACTTAATATATTGATAATTTTTACTTTCTCTACCACGTAAATTTCGTCCCAAAATTTCGATACCGAGATTTCACCGTAAATATAGAGGCCCCTGAATAAATAAAAGCGCAGGTGCGTCTGTGTGTCTGTCTGTTTGTGTCTCTCTTTGTGAACAGCATATCTCAAAAACGAAATATCGATTAAAAACCAAAGCTGGTATATAAGTTTAACATCTCTTAAGGATGCAACACGAAGATTTTGAAGAAAATACCTCTAAAGTATCTTTTATATGTAAAAATAGCTCTAACGATTTTGATTAAAATGCCATATGTTTAAGACATTTTTACGGCAAATGAAACGCATATTTTGAATTTTCTGGCTTTAGCCCATGTAGTCCTGTTTACTGGATGGCTTTTGCATAACTGGTAAACCGTAAGAGATTGACCAAATCTTACTATACAAAAGAATGTAGATCTTGTCAAAACACTCAATTTATATCCAAAATATTCTTCTTCTTTTTTGTTGTTGTAGAATGAACCGTTTCGGAGATATTCGTTGTTATTTCTGTGAGTTTTGGAATACTTTTCTCAAATGGAAGGTCGTTATTCACTTTTTTATCTATTGGCCGTGCAAATAGAACAGAATTTAAAAGCTTTAAAAGATTTGCCTACCATTCAAAGCCTACTGCATTTCCATATTCTCCTTGCATCTACAAGAAAATCATTAAGATAATTTCTGCAAATGGTTATTTTGACTAACATGAAGAAGATAGAGGAATAAGTGTTTGCAAGAATAGTGCAAGATTAGAGAAAGTCATGTGAGTGCAACACATAAGATTTTTAGTGAAGCTCTCTAAATTATATTAAATAAAATAAATTAATCAATCTAATATGACTACTGTATAAACAAGAAGGTATAGTCAATCATTTGTTAACATATTCTCACAATCACAGGAATCCTACGCTATGAATCATTCCGTTAGCCGTAACAATACGAAATTCCGATGTAGATGGCAGTGCTTATTCTGAGCGCTCGTTCTAATAATAAATAAATAAATAAATAAATAAATAAATAAATAAATAAATAAATAAATAAATAAATAAATAAATAAATAAATAAATAAATAAATAAATAAATAAATAAATAAATAAATAAATAAATAAATAAATAAATAAATAAATAAATAAATAAATAAATAAATAAATAAATAAATAATAAACAAACAAATAAAACGGAAAAAAAAGAAAGAAAAGGAAAAAAAAATCTTGTGAATGAAAATATGGGAAAAATCCCGAATAAATTCCTATCCGAGCCAGAAACTGTATCTATAAGTAATTCCCTATATTTTATGTAAAAATATAAACGATTGTACGTTAAATTTTCCGTAACAGCGAAATAAAATATGGAATAGCTTAAAACACTCGTTTAAATAGTCAACCGCAAACAGGAATCCTGCAACAAGCATTGATCAATGTGATATAAGTGTTAGCTCGTGTAATGTTGTTCTGCTCTTTTCTAAAAATTACCCATTCCATTGTGGGAACAAGTTCATTGATGCCGATGTATTGATTTATAGGTGCTTATAAGGACACTTATAACACCTAACCGCTTACGGTAAAAACTCACATTAGGAGGTTGCAAAAAGGAATTCGTCGATTCATCCTTTATATTAAAATATAGAACAAAATAGATAATAAATAATTTATAGCGTGAAGAAGAGTCAGTAAAGCAGATATCTCATCCGCCGTGGCTTCAACGCTCTTTGCATTTAAATTACATCATGTATTTTTACATCACGATCTCGCTGAATTCTGTATTCACAAGAGACTTCGTCTCCAAAACAGATCAAGGACACGTTTCGATTTAGAAACAGCAAGGATTAAAGAGTGCCGCAACAGGTTACTGTCATCCATATAAGTGCGTGACAAAAATGGACTTCCGCAAACATAAAACAAACAGGTCCTATTCTTTCGCCTTATGCAATGCATTCTTAATGTTGTTCTCCAGATTAGAAAGATCATTAATGCCAACAAGAGTCAAGAGGATAACATAATTTTTCTTAATAAACATATCTTATTAACATTAAGTTCTTTGTAGTCGCGCTCATTGGCCGTTGCCCCCCCCCCCCCCCCCCCAGATACCTAGAATACATCTCCAGATGAAAGCCAAGCATAACGACAGGGGCACTTATGTGTGTTTAATCATCAATTATGGATTTCTGCATGCTGTAGGTGAAGAAAGTAATGCGTTGATTTCTATATTTGACAGTCATGTAATCCTTATGGAATATCTATAGATAATGTAGGTAATGATCGCAATACATGAACATCCTGAATAATGTTGGTAAAGGGATTAATTTATTAGATTCCGAGTTTCAAAACATGTATTTCCGATGAAATCTCGATATTGAATTTTTGGCCTGAATGCAATATTGTATAAGCTTTTATTTAACTTGCAATGTTTTCCGAGTCTTGCAACTGAATTTTAAAGTTATCCTCTACTAATTGAGCTGAAATTTTGCATACACGTTTAGTTTGGATGATAATACATGGTTAACTATGTGACGTCACTCTAAATCCAATATGGCGGACCGTCCAAAATGGCCATCTGGTTATTTTTTATGCGCTCACATGATATAGGTATCATATGAAAGGATTTGCTAATAAGAATTCGAATAAAAGGATTGTATTCGAAAAAATGACAATATAGATTTAATAATATTAAACCTTCGGATATAAAAAAGACAGGAGGGCTACCTAAGGAGTTAAGAAGTATTCGTTGCGTTACAATGTAGATGTGTCTGGTGAAAAGTGCCATTGGACATATAACAGAAATCATTTGCTGCTTTCGGAGAAAACAAAATAGGTATGATACTGACGGATGGTAACCCGTCCACCTTATTCAACCTAAGTCCGTACAGTACTGCTGAACGAAGGATGTTGTGATGGGCTTGCACAGTACACAAAATGCAGGGTAGTACTGTCCACCAGTTCAAAGCACTTCGCTGGTGGTCAAGCACATGTGGCCTAAACCCGGCCCAGACCGATGGTTTTTAAGTGTGCTTAAAAACGACAGCTCCATGTCAGTAGATTTGCTGGCATGTAAAAGAACCCCTGAGGGACAAAATTCCGGCGCACCTGTGACGCTGATGTGATCCTAGCAATTGACAACGTCGTTAAACAACTAATTATTATTATTATCTTAAGTAGAGTCAAATCCCTAGGTCTGTTTATTGAAGAATAGGCTGTACTAAATTAACAGGCAAACAAGCATGCAACAATGGCGCATTAAATGAAACGAACAGACTCAGAAACATGTCCGGCGATAACTAAAAAAATAGAAAATAAATTAATAGTAAAACATTTTTAAAAACAAGCTTTTACTTAAATGCTCTAAACAGAAGAAAATAAACTTTAAATTAAATCAAATCCATCAATTTAGTACGATACACAATTTGTATGATACAAAAGCTTGTTGCAATATTTACCTACCTGTGTAGATAAACAAGAATATAACATTTAACTTGATCTTGATATAAGTAACTCTAAGCAAAATATGTTTTTATGAAATAGGTAATCTGGCGACAAGCTTTTATATAATATAAATTGTGTAATGTACTAAATTGTTGGATTTGATTTAATTTAGCGTTTATTTTTATCTTTTTAGAGCATTTAAGTAAAATTTTTTTAAATGTTAGTAGGGTATTTGGGGGGAAGCTGGGCCACTTTTTTATGGGCAAGATGGCCGCCATGCGTAATCTAAGCATTACTAGGTAAGGTAGTAGGGGAAGCAGGACATTGTAGGCGTTTGAGGCTGACTCTAGGGATAATGTTTAAGGCCTATAGCAGTGCATGTATGTTTATGAGCGTCCATGGCAGTTGAGAATGTCGTTCACTGTATCGATCCAAACCTCCTAACGCAAGAGATTTCTATCTTGATTGAATATGTTACCCCAACATGACGCCTCGCCCCACATAGTGGCGCTAACCTAACCTAACCTAGCCTAAGCCCCATACTTCTACTCGTCTAACCTATCCTAACCTAATCTAACCTAGCCTAAGCCCCATACTTCTACTCGTCTAACCTATCCTAACCTAATCTAACCTAGCCTAAGCCCCATACTTCTACTCGTCTAACCTAACCTAACACCTCATCCAATGGTTTATTCTTCATCCCTATTGCTCATCTAATCCCTACTCTTTTTACTATATGGTCTTTCATAATTTCACATAACCTAAGCCTCATATTCTAACCTAACCTAACGTTACTTAACCTAAGGGAGCGCAAACCTTCCTATTTATTAACCTGACTTAACCTAGCCTATCTCATCCCATTTTACACGAGCATTATATTCTTCTATAACCTATTCTGACCGTCGCAACATGCCGTTTCAAGCTTAGATATTTCACTTTCTTTTGGAGACGTTCCTCCAACACCTTTAGCTACCTTGAAGATATTACACCCCCCCGACATGCAAACCCTAACGATTTCTGAACATTTCATGGTATGTTAGCGCTATTTTAGGAGTTGGTAAGTATTTTAGCCATTTTTGCGGTATTCTAGAGATTTTCAGGAATTTTTTGCAGCTTCATTGGTATTTTCTATGTTTTCACGTCGTTAGTATGGTTTAATGTTTTTAAGGGGTATATGGAGCCCTTTTTAGCGATTTGTTATGCTTTCATGACCACTTTCCATCCTTTTGTAAATGTATGATGTTCTCGTCTAGAGAATTGCTTACAGTCTTTCTAAGACTAACCTAACTTAACCACAAACCTCTTTGCAGACATTTCTTCAACGTTATTTAACATTATACAGGCTTCTTTTTCTGCTTCCTCCGGCTCTTTTCGTAAACTAACATTAGAAGACGTTGTAACCTTGTTATTCAAATAGCTATTGTATCCGTCTTTGTACACTGTTCCAGTATGCTATACATGCCAACTTCATTTAACGATTCTCTTGCATAATTCTGTAGGTTCTAATGGTAACACGTCAAACGTTGCACACATTCCTTCTAAGACTATCCTAACCGAACCTATCCCACCACCACCACCACCACCCCCACCACCACCACCACCACCACCATCGTCATGACCAGCGCCACCATAACGAGCACCACCACCACTACCACCGCAACCTCCACCTCCAACACCACCACCACCACCCTAACCTAACCCAACAAAAAACCATCATCACCAGCAGCGCTAAAACTTGCAAGACCACAAACATCTCCAGCACCAACACCTGCACCATCACCAGCGCCACAATAACCTACATCATCATCACCAGCGTAACCACATCCTGCACCACCGTCATATTCTGCAACTATTGTATATAGTATGTTTGACATTTTCTCCATATCTAACCCGAGGTAGCCCCATGTTCTTTTGGGGTATTATTTACAGCTTTAGTCTGCTTTGATTTCTCTCCCTCCTTTATAGGGCTTTTAAACTTCCACTAGATCTCCTAACCATTGATGTTGAAATTCTTGTTACAGCTACCTTTGCCCTCTGTCACAGAATTGTATACAACTGTATGACTCTTTTGCTTGGTTCTGTATGTTCTGGCGGTAACATCTCGAACACTACATGCAGTTTTCTAAGTGTAAGCCCACCTATTATAATCTAACCTGCTTATTAAGTGTTCTTTGCAGCTTTATTCAACTTTGTTTTCCTAACCCTTTATAGATTTTTAAACTCATCACTAAAAGATGATCTATCCGCAGATGTTGAGGTACTTATAGCTCAATATTTTTAAGAGATATTCAGCAATACCTTTGATAGTATTTTAACACAATCTTCTGTTTATATAAAGTTAATGAGGGTATACTTACTTTAAGGTAGTAGGGTATACGCCTCTCCTCTTTTATCTGGGCTGGAGACCAGCACTAGAGTTAAAGTCTAGTGGCAGAGTTAACGCCCCCTTTTATAATTTCTATTTTTATTCTTCATTCTTCGACAAGCATCATGGGAAGCACGGAGAAGCCAGGTGAGGATTTTTTATTTTTTTTTTTTTTTCTTCCTTCTTCGTCAGACATCATTGGAGGCGTGGAGGAGTCAGTTCATAAAATTTTCATTTTCTACAGGAGACGTAACGGAGAAAATAATTCTCTTGAGATCTAAGTTGCATTCTCTTACGCATGGGTTGCGACGCTGTAATGCCCGTACGCATACGTTGATATTCCATCCTCTGCAATTACTCTCTTGTCATCATGAGGCGACAGAGCTATTTTATTAGATTCAACTGTAGAAACATTATGATGTTGGGATAGGATTAAGTTCATAGGGGTTCTTACGATTTTCAAGGTTTTAAGGCACTCCATGTAACTATCGAAGCTGATGTATTGCTTAATGGCGCTATGTTTTATGCCTTTGATCTTTTTTATCACAGAGCCATCAATATCGAGAGCATACATTTTAGGTCTGAGACCAACGAAACGGCGAATGATTTTACCACTTGCTTCATCTTTAAACTTTCCCAACACTTTCTTGTTTTGTGTAGAATAGCATATATGGTTAGCAGGGTAGTCCGCTGTGTCCAGATGTTCAAGCATGTGTAATTTATCCTGGTATATATCAGCTGTAGTCACTCGATGGATGAAGGAATCTGTATCCGTATACAACAGTTTAAGATTCTCAGCTCCATAATATGGAAGTAACACATCGTATTGATACGAATACATTAGTGTCTTGGAAATGTCTAGTACACTCATTCCAATGTATATAGGCTTGTTGAACACTATTTTACGAGAAGCCATATGAACAGCTGCAAGATTAGGACCATATATGGTTCGATCGATAAATGTAGGCTTGGCTATTAGTTTTTCTAATGTTTTGCAGTTTGACACAAGACGTATATCCATACGATTACGAATATTTTCCATAGTTTTTCCAAACATCGCATTATTGAAAAGTTTGTACAAATCCTTCTCGAAATCGTTTCTTGCTTGCTGTCGTAGGCGATTATTAAATTCGACGTAAGGCTTTAACCAACAAGATTGACGGAATTTTAGTGCTCGATGAATCTTTGACAGTCGTAGACCATGACTAAGAGCCTGTTTCAAGGCCATGTAATGCACCACATACTTCTTTCGAGATCCAAGATGGGCAATTAGTTTCTTTGAAGAGGATTCCCCCGGTTTCATACTCTCAGGCAGAAAGGGTAAATCATTATGAAGTTCATGCAGCTCTGCAGGATATTCCACGTCAACCTCCAAGATATATCCAAAGGAATCATCCCCATTCAACGAACCGAGATGTATATCCTCAGGAGAAACCCACGTAAATCCACCATAAGGAAGGGCGTGACACATAGCCCAACCGTACTGGTTATTGGCGTCTTCGTACGTAATAAAATGAGAGGGTTTACGAGGATCATACTGCTCCATATAGATGTTGTTAGCCTCCGCATACCGGTGAGAAACCTGGCATAACCCTCCTCTTATACCAGATTCAACCATGAGTAGCTGATCGTAATCAAGAAGCAATTCCAACTCGATTCCAGTATACAGCAGCATAGCATCCCATGTAAGTCCCGGAGAGGTAAAATAATGTGCAGGATCCACTTTATGACTTTTCAGGGTTTGGTCTCTAAATTTCTCGAAGACATCTGCTAAGAGAAGAACATCTGAAACTAAGTACAGATCACTGTACTCGCCAAGGTTTAGGACCTTAAAGTGCTTCCACACGTTTAGAGCGTGATCATAGTCCTCACTGCTGATTACTTCGCTGTTTAATCTGTTGTAGAAGGAGTCCCTAGGAGGCAAACATGTATCGTTGAGGGCATCCCACGATGTTACGTAATCATAGGGAAATACCCCCTTACGAGTCATCAAACCAATATTCTCTGCTCCGAAGTACTTTGCTGTTTCAGGATACGTTTCAAGGTTCTTTGCAAGCTTCTCCAAGCTCGTACTGAGAAAGCGGAAAGTATCGACAAATCTGAGTTTAATATCCCCAACATACTTGGAGAATGATATATAACTTTCCTCTGAATTTGGTATAACCTCTATTCTTTCGCTAGTGCACCCTAGCTGCTTAACAATGAAATGAGAGTCATACCCACTCAGGTTATGCATGAAGACAGGTATATAATTAGGTGTTTTACAAGCCAGGTTACATTTATTGTGTAAAGATCCTCTGTACGCCCCGGACACATGATCGTGATCGCGAACCTTCCAATTATCTTCTGTAAATTCATATTCACACAGGTAGCATATTGTAGAAGCATCGAATGATTCTTGTTCTTCAGCTGTAAGATTAAGAGGTTTAGCAGATTTGTATAAGTCGCTTATTTTATTTGCCAGATCCATCAGGCATCCCATAAACCTCTGTGCAGCGTCAGGCCCTCGGTAAACATATGGTTCAGTAGGAAGAGTTGTTTCTAGTTGTTCAACACTGGACGAAGGCTTCACATAAACACAAAAGCTCATGGGAGAATGACTTTGATAGGGAGTTGTGTAGGAGGTTTCAGGGTTAGAGGAGCAGGTATGGAGAGGGGTAAGAATGCATTCAAAATCGGCGTAGATAACATAGGGCAGTTTCAACATCCTCTCAACATTCTTGAATTTAACGATAGAGTTATCCTTTGTAGGCATAACGCATCTAGCAATACCATGTTGTCTACATATTTCTCGGTGCTCTTCTAATTTTTTCATTCCACTTCGTCCATGTCGGTCATCAAAATGACTGAAACATCTTTTACATACATAAATTCGTTCTTTATGCTTAGTTTTCTGCACACGAATAAGCTTCTCAAAATCCTTTATATAAGCATAGTGATATCTGTCAGTAGCATTACTCAACAGAAGGAGATCGCGATGATCATCTAATTCTTCATCAATCACCTTTATTGGAAACACTTCATGTTTATCATCCACTCCAAACACATTTATGGATATATTATTGAGTTTTCAAATTTAGCGATTTCACCCAAGCTCGTAGGAAATGAGACGCATGAGAAATCGTATTTTTCTTGGAGATCCTTATACTTGCTAACGCGCTGAGGTTTATTTCGAATGAACTTAGCCAGAACAGCGTACATAAAGCATTTCTCATCGTTGTAGTTCTGAGGGTTTATACAGGCTTTCTTCGCATCCAAAGATGACGGTAGAGGAATATAGCTGCTCCCTCGAAGAAGATTATACTTGTTAATACGTAGTCGAACGCCATCAACACTCAGAAGAGCCCAATTACTGCCTTTCAACTTACTTTCCTCCATTTCAACACGAAGTTTCTCGAATTTTTTTTCCAAGATGGCATCCAAGTCACTGTCTAAAAACACGGCATTATTACGCGTTTTGAAGGCTTTGTTAGTGATGTCCCCAACAGCATTCACAAACTTACATTCAGCCATAATGTTAATTTTCAAACTTTTATGAGCCCGCAGCTCCTTCTGAACAGCATGAATTATGCGCTGCTTAGCCTGCTGCAGGTATGAATTTAGATCCTGACTTGCAGGGCATTGGATGAAAAACGATTTCAGCCGATCCTGAAAAGCCGTTTCATATTCTACAACATCATCTTCATCAGGAGACATTAACAATAATTTATGCTTAGTAGGTTCGAATTTGACTTTCTTAGCATCTAGAGCCCTATCACAGCGCCCTTCATGTACATCCCTTCGATTTTCAGTACCGTAAACATCACCACAATGTCTACACTCGAAAAACTCACCACATATCAGCTCATGCCTCTTCTTATGGTAGTCGCGTAGAAAACTCTTTTCACATTTGCTGCATCTATAATCTGGTATGGCACTCAGAACCGATTCCATTACTACACCATTCCACATCTTTATAATATGTAGTACAACACTTGTAAATTATATAAGTCAATAAATGCTTACAGCACTTTCCACTGACTCGCCTTAATAACTTGTCAAAGCTATTGAACGGTAATTTCACTAAGAAAGCTGATGTGCTCGACTCGAAGGATAATTACCGAATACCTATCTAAAACCGAGCAATCTGTATTTATTCTGAAAGCATGCACTTCTCAGGAAACTATATAACTCAAAAATCGCGCTTGTGGCGCCTTATAGAGGCTTCAATCAGTATTAAAACGTATATTCTGCTTATATGGGGGTAAATTATATATTAGTCATCAACTATCCGTATTTTTATTACTTTTCTCCGTTTTTACCTACTTTGAAACGAATCCGGCATAGAATTAAGACGCGAAACGGTGGGTATGTATCTTTAAGTAACAAACACCTTTTAACGATATCGAATGACAGCAATAGAAGCACTTGAACATTATTTAAACGCTTAAAAAACCAATTTTTTCGCTTTTATTTCATCAATTTAAGCATTAGAGTCCTATGACGTCACACTCAAGCATCGACGGAATGTCTGTTACCTCCAAACATGTTCCTACAAGTCTAATGACGTCACGGAAGCACCATGCAGAAGACATAATTCAACGACAAAGACATTAATTTTAACTATACATTCCCACAAAGAAATAAACCTATTTGAAAGCGTCTTAACACGTTAACTTCAATGCATGTATATATAAAACCTCTAATATAACAATGAAAAGAAAGGCAAAGAAATAAAGAAGAAATAAAATAAAGGGAAAAGGAATTAACAGAAAACGCCCTTAGAAACGTGTTTATTCCTTATATTTCATCATTCAACACTTGTACACCCAACTAGCATAGCTAAATGACGTCACACAGTAGCGGCGACGTTCTGTCTACACTCCTTCAAAACAAGTTTAGACAGGAAAGTCTCCCCACCCTCGGATCCACGTAGCAGCATTATGAGAAGGCCAACAGTAACGTCCAAGCCATCAGAGCGAGTATATGGGGCGTGAACATCCGACAACGCTTTTCACCGTTTAAAGCTTATTTGCATCATTTCTTTCCAGGTACTCATCAATCATTGTACTACACACATCATTTAGATCACAATACTTAGCGTTGTATGCTATAATTTGTAATTTTCACGATTTTATACTCATTTAATGATTTAAATTCAACATTTCTAGCGTTCACCCTCTTCTTCTTCTTCTTCTTCTTCTTTTTCTTCTTCTTTTTCTTCGCCCATATTTTCACCTTAGTTCTTCTGTTCTCGTTCTCCCTCGTGATAGCAGAGAATATGTACGTAAATGATCGTTATTAGCTTAAATATTAAAGAAAATAACAACATTCTCCGTCAATTATATCTAAACAGCCTTTTCCGAGTTGTCCATGATTAAGGATTCTGGAATCAAGGTAGGCAATGTTTCTCTCAACAAGAGCATTCAGTAATTGATTTTGTAAATAATATCACTAATTTAAGCTTTATTTCGAGCCTCTAAGTCCGCTAGTTTGCAAGGTATTTAAATGGACCCTTAGAGATTCGCACTAGACCCGCAGTATAAAAATTACCAATTTATCCATAAATCAGGACTACAGTATTTAACTGAAGCGTTTAACTTTTTATTTCATAGCGCTATCTTTGTTTATTCACGAATAAATCGACTTTGAAGTAATTGCCCCCTCCCGGTAATCGAACTATGAGTCGTAGGGATAAAATTTTCTAATATATCACTTTATGCGTCAAGTTACCCTAATTTGTCTTTACATCACTATTCCAAGTGTAACAAATCGCGATATAGGTAAAAATTCAATAATTCTCCGCAAGGTAGGAATCGAACCCACGATACCTCAGCTCTAGCATGTTAGAAAATAATTGTCCTTAACGTGTATTACCATATAAAGTTTATTTCAGTCTTCTAGCTTAAGCGATTCTCGAGATAATTAAATTCATCAAATCAGGATTGGAACCCAAGACTCCAGGATCCCGAGCATACCACAGAGGAAAGTCCATAACAATACCAATTTAATAAAATTTATTCGAAGTTTTTATCACTAATAGTTTAGGAATTATTCCAATAACAAGAGTATCGATTGCCCGGGAATCGATCCCTAGACCCACAACGACCTTCAAAATCAGATCAAAAGATGCGCCATTTTAATAGAACATAATCACCGTTTACCGCATTTCGATATCTCATTTAGTTTACGAGTAATCAGCGATCAAACGTAGTAGGGTACTTTTGCCGGTTTGAACACACTTTGCATATCAAAGGGTTGCCGCTAATTGATTACACGTGTTTAACACGTGTTTTTCACACACCCCTTCCCTTTGTCGGTGAAAAGCCGACAAAGGGGCAACCCTCCTTATGTCAGATTACCATCGACAAGGGTTGACAGGTTAATTGCCCATGTTAACATGTGTTTAACATGTGGTCAATTATCGGGCGGCATTGACCTCAAAGGGTTAAGCCGGCTAAAGTACCCTACTACGTTTGATCGCTGATTACTCGTAAACTAAATGAGATATCGAAATGCGGTAAACGGTGATTATGTTCTATTAAAATGGCGCATCTTTTGATCTGATTTTGAAGGTCGTTGTGGGTCTAGGGATCGATTCCCGGGCAATCGATACTCTTGTTATTGGAATAATTCCTAAACTATTAGTGATAAAAACTTCGAATAAATTTTATTAAATTGGTATTGTTATGGACTTTCCTCTGTGGTATGCTCGGGATCCTGGAGTCTTGGGTTCCAATCCTGATTTGATGAATTTAATTATCTCGAGAATCGCTTAAGCTAGAAGACTGAAATAAACTTTATATGGTAATACACGTTAAGGACAATTATTTTCTAACATGCTAGAGCTGAGGTATCGTGGGTTCGATTCCTACCTTGCGGAGAATTATTGAATTTTTACCTATATCGCGATTTGTTACACTTGGAATAGTGATGTAAAGACAAATTAGGGTAACTTGACGCATAAAGTGATATATTAGAAAATTTTATCCCTACGACTCATAGTTCGATTACCGGGAGGGGGCAATTACTTCAAAGTCGATTTATTCGTGAATAAACAAAGATAGCGCTATGAAATAAAAAGTTAAACGCTTCAGTTAAATACTGTAGTCCTGATTTATGGATAAATTGGTGATTTTTATACTGCGGGTCTAGTGCGAATCTCTAAGGGTCCATTTAAATACCTTGCAAACTAGCGGACTTAGAGGCTCGAAATAAAGCTTAAATTAGTGATATTATTTACAAAATCAATTACTGAATGCTCTTGTTGAGAGAAACATTGCCTACCTTGATTCCAGAATCCTTAATCATGGACAACTCGGAAAAGGCTGTTTAGATATAATTGACGGAGAATGTTGTTATTTTCTTTAATATTTAAGCTAATAACGATCATTTACGTACATATTCTCTGCTATCACGAGGGAGAACGAGAACAGAAGAACTAAGGTGAAAATATGGGCGAAGAAAAAGAAGAAGAAAAAGAAGAAGAAGAAGAAGAAGAAGAGGGTGAACGCTAGAAATGTTGAATTTAAATCATTAAATGAGTATAAAATCGTGAAAATTACAAATTATAGCATACAACGCTAAGTATTGTGATCTAAATGATGTGTGTAGTACAATGATTGATGAGTACCTGGAAAGAAATGATGCAAATAAGCTTTAAACGGTGAAAAGCGTTGTCGGATGTTCACGCCCCATATACTCGCTCTGATGGCTTGGACGTTACTGTTGGCCTTCTCATAATGCTGCTACGTGGATCCGAGGGTGGGGAGACTTTCCTGTCTAAACTTGTTTTGAAGGAGTGTAGACAGAACGTCGCCGCTACTGTGTGACGTCATTTAGCTATGCTAGTTGGGTGTACAAGTGTTGAATGATGAAATATAAGGAATAAACACGTTTCTAAGGGCGTTTTCTGTTAATTCCTTTTCCCTTTATTTTATTTCTTCTTTATTTCTTTGCCTTTCTTTTCATTGTTATATTAGAGGTTTTATATATACATGCATTGAAGTTAACGTGTTAAGACGCTTTCAAATAGGTTTATTTCTTTGTGGGAATGTATAGTTAAAATTAATGTCTTTGTCGTTGAATTATGTCTTCTGCATGGTGCTTCCGTGACGTCATTAGACTTGTAGGAACATGTTTGGAGGTAACAGACATTCCGTCGATGCTTGAGTGTGACGTCATAGGACTCTAATGCTTAAATTGATGAAATAAAAGCGAAAAAATTGGTTTTTTAAGCGTTTAAATAATGTTCAAGTGCTTCTATTGCTGTCATTCGATATCGTTAAAAGGTGTTTGTTACTTAAAGATACATACCCACCGTTTCGCGTCTTAATTCTATGCCGGATTCGTTTCAAAGTAGGTAAAAACGGAGAAAAGTAATAAAAATACGGATAGTTGATGACTAATATATAATTTACCCCCATATAAGCAGAATATACGTTTTAATACTGATTGAAGCCTCTATAAGGCGCCACAAGCGCGATTTTTGAGTTATATAGTTTCCTGAGAAGTGCATGCTTTCAGAATAAATACAGATTGCTCGGTTTTAGATAGGTATTCGGTAATTATCCTTCGAGTCGAGCACATCAGCTTTCTTAGTGAAATTACCGTTCAATAGCTTTGACAAGTTATTAAGGCGAGTCAGTGGAAAGTGCTGTAAGCATTTATTGACTTATATAATTTACAAGTGTTGTACTACATATTATAAAGATGTGGAATGGTGTAGTAATGGAATCGGTTCTGAGTGCCATACCAGATTATAGATGCAGCAAATGTGAAAAGAGTTTTCTACGCGACTACCATAAGAAGAGGCATGAGCTGATATGTGGTGAGTTTTTCGAGTGTAGACATTGTGGTGATGTTTACGGTACTGAAAATCGAAGGGATGTACATGAAGGGCGCTGTGATAGGGCTCTAGATGCTAAGAAAGTCAAATTCGAACCTACTAAGCATAAATTATTGTTAATGTCTCCTGATGAAGATGATGTTGTAGAATATGAAACGGCTTTTCAGGATCGGCTGAAATCGTTTTTCATCCAATGCCCTGCAAGTCAGGATCTAAATTCATACCTGCAGCAGGCTAAGCAGCGCATAATTCATGCTGTTCAGAAGGAGCTGCGGGCTCATAAAAGTTTGAAAATTAACATTATGGCTGAATGTAAGTTTGTGAATGCTGTTGGGGACATCACTAACAAAGCCTTCAAAACGCGTAATAATGCCGTGTTTTTAGACAGTGACTTGGATGCCATCTTGGAAAAAAAATTCGAGAAACTTCGTGTTGAAATGGAGGAAAGTAAGTTGAAAGGCAGTAATTGGGCTCTTCTGAGTGTTGATGGCGTTCGACTACGTATTAACAAGTATAATCTTCTTCGAGGGAGCAGCTATATTCCTCTACCGTCATCTTTGGATGCGAAGAAAGCCTGTATAAACCCTCAGAACTACAACGATGAGAAATGCTTTATGTACGCTGTTCTGGCTAAGTTCATTCGAAATAAACCTCAGCGCGTTAGCAAGTATAAGGATCTCCAAGAAAAATACGATTTCTCATGCGTCTCATTTCCTACGAGCTTGGGTGAAATCGCTAAATTTGAAAAACTCAATAATATATCCATAAATGTGTTTGGAGTGGATGATAAACATGAAGTGTTTCCAATAAAGGTGATTGATGAAGAATTAGATGATCATCGCGATCTCCTTCTGTTGAGTAATGCTACTGACAGATATCACTATGCTTATATAAAGGATTTTGAGAAGCTTATTCGTGTGCAGAAAACTAAGCATAAAGAACGAATTTATGTATGTAAAAGATGTTTCAGTCATTTTGATGACCGACATGGACGAAGTGGAATGAAAAAATTAGAAGAGCACCGAGAAATATGTAGACAACATGGTATTGCTAGATGCGTTATGCCTACAAAGGATAACTCTATCGTTAAATTCAAGAATGTTGAGAGGATGTTGAAACTGCCCTATGTTATCTACGCCGATTTTGAATGCATTCTTACCCCTCTCCATACCTGCTCCTCTAACCCTGAAACCTCCTACACAACTCCCTATCAAAGTCATTCTCCCATGAGCTTTTGTGTTTATGTGAAGCCTTCGTCCAGTGTTGAACAACTAGAAACAACTCTTCCTACTGAACCATATGTTTACCGAGGGCCTGACGCTGCACAGAGGTTTATGGGATGCCTGATGGATCTGGCAAATAAAATAAGCGACTTATACAAATCTGCTAAACCTCTTAATCTTACAGCTGAAGAACAAGAATCATTCGATGCTTCTACAATATGCTACCTGTGTGAATATGAATTTACAGAAGATAATTGGAAGGTTCGCGATCACGATCATGTGTCCGGGGCGTACAGAGGATCTTTACACAATAAATGTAACCTGGCTTGTAAAACACCTAATTATATACCTGTCTTCATGCATAACCTGAGTGGGTATGACTCTCATTTCATTGTTAAGCAGCTAGGGTGCACTAGCGAAAGAATAGAGGTTATACCAAATTCAGAGGAAAGTTATATATCATTCTCCAAGTATGTTGGGGATATTAAACTCAGATTTGTCGATACTTTCCGCTTTCTCAGTACGAGCTTGGAGAAGCTTGCAAAGAACCTTGAAACGTATCCTGAAACAGCAAAGTACTTCGGAGCAGAGAATATTGGTTTGATGACTCGTAAGGGGGTATTTCCCTATGATTACGTAACATCGTGGGATGCCCTCAACGATACATGTTTGCCTCCTAGGGACTCCTTCTACAACAGATTAAACAGCGAAGTAATCAGCAGTGAGGACTATGATCACGCTCTAAACGTGTGGAAGCACTTTAAGGTCCTAAACCTTGGCGAGTACAGTGATCTGTACTTAGTTTCAGATGTTCTTCTCTTAGCAGATGTCTTCGAGAAATTTAGAGACCAAACCCTGAAAAGTCATAAAGTGGATCCTGCACATTATTTTACCTCTCCGGGACTTACATGGGATGCTATGCTGCTGTATACTGGAATCGAGTTGGAATTGCTTCTTGATTACGATCAGCTACTCATGGTTGAATCTGGTATAAGAGGAGGGTTATGCCAGGTTTCTCACCGGTATGCGGAGGCTAACAACATCTATATGGAGCAGTATGATCCTCGTAAACCCTCTCATTTTATTACGTACGAAGACGCCAATAACCAGTACGGTTGGGCTATGTGTCACGCCCTTCCTTATGGTGGATTTACGTGGGTTTCTCCTGAGGATATACATCTCGGTTCGTTGAATGGGGATGATTCCTTTGGATATATCTTGGAGGTTGACGTGGAATATCCTGCAGAGCTGCATGAACTTCATAATGATTTACCCTTTCTGCCTGAGAGTATGAAACCGGGGGAATCCTCTTCAAAGAAACTAATTGCCCATCTTGGATCTCGAAAGAAGTATGTGGTGCATTACATGGCCTTGAAACAGGCTCTTAGTCATGGTCTACGACTGTCAAAGATTCATCGAGCACTAAAATTCCGTCAATCTTGTTGGTTAAAGCCTTACGTCGAATTTAATAATCGCCTACGACAGCAAGCAAGAAACGATTTCGAGAAGGATTTGTACAAACTTTTCAATAATGCGATGTTTGGAAAAACTATGGAAAATATTCGTAATCGTATGGATATACGTCTTGTGTCAAACTGCAAAACATTAGAAAAACTAATAGCCAAGCCTACATTTATCGATCGAACCATATATGGTCCTAATCTTGCAGCTGTTCATATGGCTTCTCGTAAAATAGTGTTCAACAAGCCTATATACATTGGAATGAGTGTACTAGACATTTCCAAGACACTAATGTATTCGTATCAATACGATGTGTTACTTCCATATTATGGAGCTGAGAATCTTAAACTGTTGTATACGGATACAGATTCCTTCATCCATCGAGTGACTACAGCTGATATATACCAGGATAAATTACACATGCTTGAACATCTGGACACAGCGGACTACCCTGCTAACCATATATGCTATTCTACACAAAACAAGAAAGTGTTGGGAAAGTTTAAAGATGAAGCAAGTGGTAAAATCATTCGCCGTTTCGTTGGTCTCAGACCTAAAATGTATGCTCTCGATATTGATGGCTCTGTGATAAAAAAGATCAAAGGCATAAAACATAGCGCCATTAAGCAATACATCAGCTTCGATAGTTACATGGAGTGCCTTAAAACCTTGAAAATCGTAAGAACCCCTATGAACTTAATCCTATCCCAACATCATAATGTTTCTACAGTTGAATCTAATAAAATAGCTCTGTCGCCTCATGATGACAAGAGAGTAATTGCAGAGGATGGAATATCAACGTATGCGTACGGGCATTACAGCGTCGCAACCCATGCGTAAGAGAATGCAACTTAGATCTCAAGAGAATTATTTTCTCCGTTACGTCTCCTGTAGAAAATGAAAATTTTATGAACTGACTCCTCTACGCCTCCAATGATGTCTGACGAAGAAGGAAGAAAAAAAAAAAAAAATAAAAAATCCTCACCTGGCTTCTCCGTGCTTCCCATGATGCTTGTCGAAGAATGAAGAATAAAAATAGAAATTATAAAAGGGGGCGTTAACTCTGCCACTAGACTTTAACTCTAGTGCTGGTCTCCAGCCCAGATAAAAGAGGAGAGGCGTATACCCTACTACCTTAAAGTAAGTATACCCTCATTAACTTTATATAAACAGAAGATTGTGTTAAAATACTATCAAAGGTATTGCTGAATATCTCTTAAAAATATTGAGCTATAAGTACCTCAACATCTGCGGATAGATCATCTTTTAGTGATGAGTTTAAAAATCTATAAAGGGTTAGGAAAACAAAGTTGAATAAAGCTGCAAAGAACACTTAATAAGCAGGTTAGATTATAATAGGTGGGCTTACACTTAGAAAACTGCATGTAGTGTTCGAGATGTTACCGCCAGAACATACAGAACCAAGCAAAAGAGTCATACAGTTGTATACAATTCTGTGACAGAGGGCAAAGGTAGCTGTAACAAGAATTTCAACATCAATGGTTAGGAGATCTAGTGGAAGTTTAAAAGCCCTATAAAGGAGGGAGAGAAATCAAAGCAGACTAAAGCTGTAAATAATACCCCAAAAGAACATGGGGCTACCTCGGGTTAGATATGGAGAAAATGTCAAACATACTATATACAATAGTTGCAGAATATGACGGTGGTGCAGGATGTGGTTACGCTGGTGATGATGATGTAGGTTATTGTGGCGCTGGTGATGGTGCAGGTGTTGGTGCTGGAGATGTTTGTGGTCTTGCAAGTTTTAGCGCTGCTGGTGATGATGGTTTTTTGTTGGGTTAGGTTAGGGTGGTGGTGGTGGTGTTGGAGGTGGAGGTTGCGGTGGTAGTGGTGGTGGTGCTCGTTATGGTGGCGCTGGTCATGACGATGGTGGTGGTGGTGGTGGTGGTGGGGGTGGTGGTGGTGGTGGTGGGATAGGTTCGGTTAGGATAGTCTTAGAAGGAATGTGTGCAACGTTTGACGTGTTACCATTAGAACCTACAGAATTATGCAAGAGAATCGTTAAATGAAGTTGGCATGTATAGCATACTGGAACAGTGTACAAAGACGGATACAATAGCTATTTGAATAACAAGGTTACAACGTCTTCTAATGTTAGTTTACGAAAAGAGCCGGAGGAAGCAGAAAAAGAAGCCTGTATAATGTTAAATAACGTTGAAGAAATGTCTGCAAAGAGGTTTGTGGTTAAGTTAGGTTAGTCTTAGAAAGACTGTAAGCAATTCTCTAGACGAGAACATCATACATTTACAAAAGGATGGAAAGTGGTCATGAAAGCATAACAAATCGCTAAAAAGGGCTCCATATACCCCTTAAAAACATTAAACCATACTAACGACGTGAAAACATAGAAAATACCAATGAAGCTGCAAAAAATTCCTGAAAATCTCTAGAATACCGCAAAAATGGCTAAAATACTTACCAACTCCTAAAATAGCGCTAACATACCATGAAATGTTCAGAAATCGTTAGGGTTTGCATGTCGGGGGGGTGTAATATCTTCAAGGTAGCTAAAGGTGTTGGAGGAACGTCTCCAAAAGAAAGTGAAATATCTAAGCTTGAAACGGCATGTTGCGACGGTCAGAATAGGTTATAGAAGAATATAATGCTCGTGTAAAATGGGATGAGATAGGCTAGGTTAAGTCAGGTTAATAAATAGGAAGGTTTGCGCTCCCTTAGGTTAAGTAACGTTAGGTTAGGTTAGAATATGAGGCTTAGGTTATGTGAAATTATGAAAGACCATATAGTAAAAAGAGTAGGGATTAGATGAGCAATAGGGATGAAGAATAAACCATTGGATGAGGTGTTAGGTTAGGTTAGACGAGTAGAAGTATGGGGCTTAGGCTAGGTTAGATTAGGTTAGGATAGGTTAGACGAGTAGAAGTATGGGGCTTAGGCTAGGTTAGATTAGGTTAGGATAGGTTAGACGAGTAGAAGTATGGGGCTTAGGCTAGGTTAGGTTAGGTTAGCGCCACTATGTGGGGCGAGGCGTCATGTTGGGGTAACATATTCAATCAAGATAGAAATCTCTTGCGTTAGGAGGTTTGGATCGATACAGTGAACGACATTCTCAACTGCCATGGACGCTCATAAACATACATGCACTGCTATAGGCCTTAAACATTATCCCTAGAGTCAGCCTCAAACGCCTACAATGTCCTGCTTCCCCTACTACCTTACCTAGTAATGCTTAGATTACGCATGGCGGCCATCTTGCCCATAAAAAAGTGGCCCAGCTTCCCCCCAAATACCCTACTAATGTTGTTACTGTTTATTTATTTCCTACTTACTATGCATAGTAGGTAGATGAAGTAAAAATAATACTTTATTATTATTATTATTATTATTAGTATTATTATTATTATTATTATTATTATTATTATTATTATTATTATTATTATTATTATTATTATTATTATTATTATTATTATTATTATTATTATTATTATTATTATTATTCACTAGATCATTGCGATTAATGCCAATACAATTTTAAATTTTAATTTATTTTTATAGTTGCATTTACATAAAACTATCTTTTCAGCTGGTGAAATATTGACTGTCAATTGCTTACAAAAATAATTGTATATAAACTAGCACGATAGGCATATTAGTCAATATTCCTACGTTAATGTTTTGTTAAAAAATGATACATTCTCCAAGTACTCCTTAGTATTGTAGTAAGCTTTTTTGTTAATAAAGTTTTATAGTTTTACAGAATTCGTTTTTTGCTTTAATGTCTTATTTGAATCGTGTAATTTTGCATTTATTTATAATATAGGCTTGTGTCAATATTTTAAATATATGTTGGAGATATTTTACCAGTTTGCTGTTGGTTATAATTGTATGTTTGTTAACATTAAATATAACAAAAGAAATTTAAAAATATGGAAACAGGTTATACAAATATAAAGATAAAAATGTTCGTACATTATTCCTCACATAAGGATGGCATGTTAAACCAGGAGCAAAAGTAATTCTCTAGAAATCAGAAAAGCATACTGCACACCTCCCTAGGTTCTTTTTCTCTGCAACATCTAGCTATGGTCATAAATGCGCAGTCAGAAGCCTGCAATCTCTATGATTGCAGTTACATTGTGCATAAATCTGATCTAATCTAATCTAATCAACTCTTAATCATAGCATCCACAGGCCATCCTTCCTTCTGCAGGCATGTGGCTATGTGGCTGCGAAATTAACCGACTTTGTTCCATTGTGGATGTTTCATCCACAGAACAAATGCAACATGAGGTGATGCACCTTGATGAGATTGTCACTGAAGATTTCTTATGTGCCATTGGAGAGGATATGGGGACAATTACGTCTACTTACGTAGGTAGAAACCTTTGCTCTTGGCGGTGTACAGTGCCTGATTAACTACAAGGACATTATATCACAAGAAATAACTTAGTTGGCTCTCGGTAACCATTAATAATACGTGTATATCATGGTCATCAGTTGCGACAGGAAATGAGTAATGTTGAAGCACAGCCGAATTAAAGTTTTTATCCCTGCTAATTCACAAATACTCATTACAAATGATAAATAATAATTGGTCTTAGCAAATCAACTTCCTCTCGAGCATTATAATACAGAATGGAAGACACTGCTTCGGCTATACGTTAATCAGGGGTTCTACATAACGGGTATAACAAATATGTCCAACACAATTATTGTCAATAAACAACCGTTTCGCCGAAAAAAGTAATTTGTGTGAAATATTTGGGGCCATTTAGCTTCTTGAATGGATAAAAATAGTTTATTTCACTGTCTCGCAAACATTGTGTGAACAACGCTGCAATGCATTTCTACTTTAATTCGAATGAATTTAGTCACAATTTAATATTAGAATGTCATACAAAGTTTAATTTCTAAGGGAGATTTGGCAACGTCACGTTGGTGTTGTATACCTGAAGAACGAGAAAAGAAGACGATCGTTAGTCTTCTACATGGGCTGTTATGAATTTCTTATTCTGCTAGAATTAACTTGCTTTGTTTTTCTTCCTTTTACTTTCTCCACCATGTACTTAATAGACAGAGGAGGTATTTACATTCCACCCAAAAATTCCATACCTAGGTTTCACCAAAAATACGTTTCGTATCTCTGAGTAATAATAATTAATAATACAATAATATTAAGATGATGATGATGATGAAAGATAAAAGTATTTTAGAAAAAAGATTGTGTGTGTGTGTGCGTGCGTGCGTGTGTGAACAGAAAATGAAACCACGATAGACACTATACTTGGCACTATACCAAAGATGCGATACGGAGACTTTCAACAAAACCTCAAACAATACTTTTAATTTTCTCAAAATATATCTAAATATTTTGATTAAAATGCCTTGTATTTAAGATATTCACATGACAAATTAAATGTGCATATTCAACTTTCTGGAACTAGCCTGTGAAGTTCTCTTCAGTCGGAACGAATTTTATATAATTCCTTATAAGGGTGAAGGTATATAAGCAAATATGTATGACATAAAAAGTAGATCTCTTTAAAAATAAACAATTTATCTCAAATATTTTTTTCTGTAGCACCTGCCATTTTGAAATATTCATTATTAATGGTTTAAACTATCAATACTTGTTACTTCGTCCTCGCTGTTCGTTTCTCGCATCATCATGGAAAGGCCTATAGAATTTCAAGGGCAGTGTATAGCATCATCTGATTATAAATTGTCTTCTGCATCCCCTTATACCTACAACGAAATGTGTAACAAAACTATTTCTGCAAAAATTTGTTTCCATTAACATGAAGTAGATAAAAAGATGGAATAGTTTGTAGAAATTAAATAAACAATAGTGACCAAAGAAAGGAATTTAACTCTAAGTCTTTTTCTTTCTTTCTTTCTTTCTTTCTTTCTTTCTTTCTTTCTTTCTTTCTTTCTTTCTTTCTTTCTTTCTTTCTTTCTTTCTTTCTTTCTTTCCTTCCTTCCTTCCTTCTTTCTTTCTTTCTTTCTTTCTTTCTTTCTTTCTTTCTTTCTTTCTTTCTTTCTTTCTTTGATTTCTTTCTTTCTTTCTTTCTTTCTTTCTTTCTTTCTTTCTTTCTTTCTTTGATTTCTTTCTTTCTTTCTTTGATTTCTTTCTTTCTTTCTTTGATTTCTTTCTTTCTTTCTTTCTTTCTTTCTTTCTTTCTTTCTTTCTTTCTTTCTTTCTATCTTTCTTTCTTTCTTTCTTTCTTTCTTTCTTTCTTTCTATCTTTCGTTCTTTCTTTCTGTCTGTCTTTCTTACTCTCTTTTTTCTTTTTCTTTCTCTCCCTCTTTCTCTTTTTTCTTTCTTTCTTTCTTCTGTTACTGTAATATGAAGGAGAGGGAGAGAGAGAGAGAGAGAGAGAGAGAGAGAGAGAGAGAGAGAGAGAAAGAGAGAGAGAGAGGCCGGTTTCGTAAACCTTTAAGACTCTTATCTGATTCGACCCACCGCAATAATCTGTCCTTCGAACTGGAGTGTGGACTGCAATGATGATGAAGAACCGTCTGCTCAAGGTTCATGTGACACTCTTTGACCACATCTTCGAACAGATAAGGCACACCTCTCTCCAAGAAGTTCAAGGCAAAAATAGAAATGAAAAGCCGCGCAGGTTACCGCAGGCGAACTTTGAGGAATGCCATTTCGTACCCAAAGGCAGTATTTATTAATTTTCTGCACAAGTGGCCGGCTGCAGCTACAGCGTCCTCGCTGCCATATAAGAAGAAAGAAAAGAAAGCCGTTGGTTGGCAGCTGCTGCTGGAAGGTGGGAAGGGCGAGTAAAATATTGCTGTCAAGGACAACAGAAGAACCTACACCACATCAGTTCATAATCTCACTAAAGGGTGTGCAGACGAGGTCGCATACAGAACAGAACACATGGTAGGAGCTTACAAATGTAAATGAAAACGTTTTAATCAGCGAAAGGAAAATAGAATTCATTATCGGCTTGGCTTTTGTAACAGGCAACGTCATATAGTTACATAATCAAGTCTATAAAACGGCTTGTAATAAAACCGAGGTGAAGCAGAGAAACAAGGTAGATTTCTCTTGATGTTGATCCGTGATTTTAAACCTTGAATTTACATGAGATAATTGAGCATCTTTCAGCCAATGTACCATCCCATTGATGACTTATTCACCAACCAAAATCGAACCTAATTGATAGTTTTAAAGCATGGTGCTAAAAAAAAACACGATACTTTTATTACATATAGTAGGTAGAGGAAGTATTGCATTCCATACAAAAATTCGATGCACTCCCTGAATTAAAAAAAAAATTGTATTTTAAGAAAAATGTGTGTGCGTGTCTGTCGTGCGTGTGTGTATGTGTCAGTCAAAGTATTACTCAAAAACGCAAAGTCTATTAAAAACCAAACTTGGTATTTGAGTTTAGCACCTTCCAGATGCAATAGAAGAAAATCCTCCCACTTTAAACTGCCGTTTACCCTTTTGCTTTATTAAAAATGGCTCAAACGATTTTGATTAAAATACCAAATATCAAGATATTTTCACGACAAATGAAATGCCTATCTTGAATTTTCTGGGAATAGTTCTGAAGTCCTCTTCGTTGTGGATGACTTGCATAACTGGTAAACCGTAAGAAACAGACAAAATCTTGCTACATAAAAATGTAGATCTTATTAAAGCACACAATTTATGTCAAATACATTTTTGAGCTAACCGCTTCCGAGATATTCCTTGTTATTGGTTTACCTAGAATTTCAAAGCCACCGCATAGCAACCAGCTATTAAAATTTTGACTATTGCTTAAACCTACTGTATTCCACTATTCCCATTGTACTTATAAGGAAATATTTAATAAGACAACTTCTACATGTTTACCTCGATTAACATGAAACAGATGAATGTTTGTAAGAATAGTTTGGATATGAGAGGGTAGAGAAAGTTACGTGAGTCAAAAGATATGATTTTTATTTCTATAATCACTGCTTCGATTCAACTAGGGATCTAGGAAGCCTATTCTAATGCATTTTCCTATTCACAATTGTCAATTTGACATAAACTTTAAAATGGCGAGACTTGATAATCTGCGAGTTCGAAATATAAGAGAAGCGCCATACGATCAGTGATTACACTAAAAAGAAAAGGAAAAAAAAAAAAGCTGCATTTTTCTCACGTTGTAATTATTGTCTTACAGAATCTCCACCTTGCGTATACTTGTAGTTTTTAGATAGTTTGAGATTTCGTGCTTGTTTACATTTCATTATTTCTCAACCTTCGATCTCGAAATAATCATTCTGACAATAAGCATCCGTTTACCTCATTAAATTACTGAAAACCTATCAGCATTCGTATTCTTATTGAAAATAGTCGTTAAGTTATTTTAATATTATGAAAGTATTGTGAAAAGATAAGACCACATGCAACACTCTCAGTGCCCAGATCTTAATTTGCCTTGGTTGCTTTTTAAGAAATCAGATAGAAATCTCTTTTCTGAAACAAATCAGTAGGTAAGTTAAATGCTGCGCGTCACGAAAACACCTGTTGAAGTTATTATACCTACATGTAAAACGGGTAAAAAATCTTTGCTAGGTGCCAGAATTACTTCGTTCAATTCTCTCCGCCATTTTCTAGAATACCTCCTGGAAGTTAAGTTGTTATGTATCAGTCGAAATGTAACGATTAAGAGTTTAGATATATGCCAACAATGCCATACGATAGTGATGTGTATAATATTGAAAGCTTTCCGGAAAAAGTCGCCGTCATTCGAGAAGTTGAAAAGGGTTTGAAGGAAAAATCTGAAATAGCGAAAGAATACGGGATATCACCGAGGAATAAGGAGAAAATTTTAAAGAGTGTCAGTAGGGAGATTAGGACAGAACTGGCACACTTTTTTATGGGCAAGATGGCCGCCATACGTAACCTAAGGATTATTAGGTAGGAGGATAGAAGGGCGCAGGATGTAGGGTTTTGAGGCTGACTCTAGGGATAATGTTTAAGGTGTTTAGAACCGTATGTCTTTATGCATGTTCTTGATACTTGAGCACGTTCTTCACTATATCGATGTATGCTAACTAACGCAACAGCTTTTTATCTTGATTAAAATATTATCCTAACATAATGACACCCCACCCCGCATCGCCTCGCCAACCTAACCTAACCTAACCCAGCTCCCACTCTTTTTACTCAGGTCTTTGATAATTTAACCTAAGCCCATAGTTCTACATGTCTAACCTAACCTAACCCAGCTCCCACTCTTTTTACTCAGGTCTTTAATGTCTAACCTAACCTAACCCAGCTCCCACTCTTTTTACTCAGGTCTTTAATAATTTAACCTAAGCCCATACTTCTACATACCTAACCTAACCTAAGCTAGCACCCACTCTTTTTATTTTTTTTTACCTTTTTCATAGTTTAACTTTATTTAGCCTAACCTTGCTCTTACTCTTTTTACTATGGTCTTTCATAATTTCACATAACCTAAGTCTCATACTTCTATTCGTCTAACCTAACCTAACGTTACTTAACCTAAGGGAGCGCAAACCTTCCTATTTATTAACCTGACTTAACCTAACCTATCTCATCCCATTTTACACGAGCATTATATTCTTTTATAATCTATTCTGACCTTTGCACCATGCCGTTTCAAGCTTAGATATTTCACTTTCTTTTGGAGACGTTTCTCCAACAACTTTAGATACTTTAAAGGTATTACACCCTCTGACATGCAAACCCTAAGGATTTCTGAACATTTCATGGTATGCTAGTGCTATTTTAGGAGTTGGTAAGTATTTTGGCCATTTTTGCGGTATTCAAGAGATTTTCAGGAATTTTTGCAGCTTCGTTGGGATTTTCTATATTTTCGCGTCTCTAGTATGTTTTAATACTTTTAATGAACATATGGACCCTTTTTCGCGATTTGTTATGCTTTCATGGTCAAATTTCATCCTTTCGTAACTTTATGACGTTCTTGCCTAGAGCATTGCTTACGGTCTTTCTAAGACTAACCTAACTTAACCACAAACCTCTTTAGAGATATTTCCTCATCCTTATTTGACCTTATTCATGCTTCTTCTACCCTCCCCCCTCTCTCTTTCTTAAACTAACATTAGAAGACGTTTCAACCTTGTTATTCAACTAGCTATTGTCAATGTCTTTGTACACTGTTCCTGTATACTGTGTATCTTAACCTCATTGAGCGATTCTTTTGTATAGTTCTGTATGTTCTAATGGTAAAAGGTCAAACGCTGCTTTCTTTCCTTCTAAGACTATCCTAACCTAACCTAACCAACCACCTCCATCACCACCACCACCATCCTCACCATCACCACCATCGCTACCATCTCTACCATAACCATCACCATTACCACCATCCTCACCATCGCCACCATCGTTACCATCACCACCACCGTTATCATCACCACCATCGTTACCATAGCCACCATCCTTGCCATCATCACCGCCATAACCATCACCAGTACCATCATCCTCACTGTCACCTCCACGTTACCATCACCATCATCACCATCGTTACATTATCCACCATAACCTTCACCAGTACCTCCATCCTCACCATCATCACCATCGTTACCATCACCACCACCGTAATCGCCACCACCATCGTTACCATAGCCACCATCCTTGCCATCATCATCACCACACCAACCAACACCATCTATTCTGCAACACCTCCACCACCAACAACAACAGCAACACCCTCACCAGTGCCACTATAACGGCCACCACTACCACTACCACCAACGACCACCACCACTACCACCACCAATACCACTCCGCCATCATCACCAGCGTCACCATCATCACCAGCGCCACCATCATCACCAGCGCCCCCCCACAACGGACACCAACACCTCTACCACCACCACCACCACCACCACCACCATAATCACCAGTACCATCATCATCAGCACCACCATAACGGACACCATCACCACCAGCAGCACCACCACCATCATCACCAGCACCTCATAGCGGACACCAACACCACACCACCACAATGAGACGTTTCTAGACATTCATTCTATCCCCTTATTATCTATCCTATATCCTCCTCCTCTGCTTGTCTATTCCATCCTGCCATAAGGCGTCCTGGTTTCCCTCTTTGCGGATATAACCTCGAGCATTTACATGTTACTTGTAGAGGATTGTCAGCGATTTTAGGATTTAGAATGTACTCAGACACGATGAACACGCATATTTAAGAACCTTTCAGGCAATTTTGAGAATTATGTAGGTTATTTATTAGATTTTTCCAGAGGTTTCATGCTATTTTGATGCTGTCTTAGGTCGTTTTAGAGATATTTTAGCTGCTTTTAAGCTGTTCAGAATGCTTTTGCAACATATTTAAGAACTTTCTAGGCAATTTTATTATGGTTCCTCTGATAGAGCTTTTAGACACTTTTAGTATATTCTTGCTGTATTTCCGGTATATTTAAGAATTTTTCAGGTAATTTTGAGGATTATGTAGATTATTTGATCGATTTTCTAGAGGTTTCATGGTATTTTGAGCTTGTTTTAGACCGTTTAACAGATATTTTACTCGCTTTTAAGTGCTTTCAAGGGCAATGGGTGAATTTTGTTCACTGCTTCAGTATGCTATACATGCTAACTTCATTTTAACGATTCTTTAGCATAGTTCAGTATGTTCTAATGGCAACACGCCAGATGTCGCTTACATTCCTTCTAAGACTATCATGACCTAACTTAACATAACCAACCATCATCGTCACCAACGCAACCTATGCTGCAACGCCATAACCATTGCCACCACCGCCTCCACCACCAACACAGCCATTACCACAACCACCACCACTACAACTGTCATTACTACCATCATACCCCTTAACTATCAACTCAGCCATGACCACACCCACCATCATCATCACCACACCAACCAACGACACCTATTCTGCAACACCACCACCACCACCACCACCACCGCCACCACCACCACCAACATCAACACCTGGAGCACCAGCACCACCATAACCTGCACGACTATAACCATCGCAGCACCCCCACCTCCGTCATCACCACCACCACCACCATTTAAGAACCTTTCAGGCAATTTTGAGAATTATGTAGGTTAGTTATTAGATTTTCCAGAGGTTTCATGCTATTTTGATGCTGTCTAAGCTCGTTTTACAGATATTTTAGCTGCTTTTAAGCTGTTCAGAATGCTTTTGCAACATATTTAAGAATTTACTAGCCAATTTTATTATGGTTCCTCTGATAGATCTTTTAGACACTTTTGGTATATTCTTGCTGCTTTTACAGTATATTTAAGAGCTTTTCAGGCAATTTTGGGGATTATATAGATTATTTGATCGATTTTCCAGAGGTTTCATGGTATTTCAAGTGTTGTTGGACGTATGTATCTGCTAGTTTAAATATCGTTTCAGACATTTTAGAGACATTTTAAGCACTATGCGAGTATTTTAAACTTTTACACCGACATTTTGGATAGTCTTCAGGATACTTGAAACACTTTTATAGGCGTTAAACGCTTTTAATGTTTTTTTTAACACTAATTAAAACATTTCAGATCCTTCGCAGGAATTTCAGGGTTTTCAGGGTATCTCAGGCTTGTGACAAGCATTTTTCACGAGTTTAAAGACGTTTTAAGACAGTGAAGCAGGTATTTTTGACACTGCTAGAGATATTTTAGTTGATCTAAGCACATTTCACCAAGTTTTCTTCATTACTTGCTTTTGTTTTACAGCAGTTGAGGTGCAGTCCAACCTATCCATTCATTTATTGCATTTCTTGTACTTATTATTTCGACTACATTTCACTACTAACCTAACCCAGGAACAATCGTATCATCATCGTCATCATCATCATCACCAACAACAACTGCTCTATCTCGTAGTCTGACCAAGCTAACCTAATCTAACTTAACCTAAGCTAAGCTCCATACTTCTTTCGTCTAACCTATCCTAACCTAACCCAGACTAAGCTCCATACTTCTACTCGTCTAACCTAATTTCTAAGCCCTTGCTTCTACTCTTTTTACTTTGGTCTTTCATATTTTAACCTAACCTAACTTAGCCTAACCTAAGGTAGCTAGCCTAGATCCTCCTCTTATTGTTATTTATTCTATTTCATCACCATGATCCGTTTCTAGATATTCATTCTATCCTCTTATCTATTATATATCCTCCTCCTCTGCTTGTCTATTCCATCCTGCCATAAGGCGTTCTGATTTCCCTCTTTGTGGGTATAACCTCAGGGTATTTATTCGTTGCTTGTAGAGGATTTCCAACAAATTTAGGATTTAGAAGATATTCAGACTCACCGGCATGCACGTTTTCAGGACTTTTTTAATCTTTTCGGAGCATTGTATTGCTATTTTAAGTGTTTTAAGACACTTTTCGGGATATTGAGAGGGCTTTTACACCAGTTGTAAGTACATTTTTTGAAACGTTTCACTCCAATTTCAATGCTATTTTGGTCCCTCTGATAGATGTTTTAGTCACTTTTAGTATATTCCTGGTACTTTTTGCAACATATTTAAGAACTTTTCAGGCAATTTCGGGGGGTTATTTAGACGCATCTAACATAACCAACCATCACCGTTACCAACGCAGCCTTATCCTGCACAACCACCATATTCTGCGACTATGGTATAGTATGTTTGACATTTTCTCCATATCTAACCTGAGCTAACCCTACGTTTTCTCTGGAGTATTATTTACAGCCCTCATTCAACCTTGTTTTTCCTATCCTCTCTCCTTATAGAACTTTAAACTTCTACTAGAAGATGTTCTAGCCTTTGATGTTGAATTACTCATTAGACCTGTTTTACCCTCTCACAAATTTTATTCAGCTGTATGAACCCTTCGCTTAGTTCTACATGTTATGAAGGTAACATCTCGAACACGCCAAGTAGTTTTTGTAACACTCACCCCCACCTAACATGATCTAACCTGTTTCTTTTAAAGTATTATTTTACGGCTTTATCCAACATTATTGTTTTCTCTAGTCCCCCCCCCCTCCTTATAGAGCTTTAAAAGATGTCCTAACCGATGATGTTGAATTTGAAGGTATTGCATCCTCTGATATGTGAATCCTAAGCATTTTCTAAACACTGCACAGTATGTTAATGTTGTTTTAGGAGTTTTCTGGGTATTTCAGCCATTTTTGCGGTTTTGTGGAGGTTTTCAGGAATTTTGGAAGCTTCGTCGTGATTTTTCTGTTTTCACGTCTCTAGTATGTTTTAATGTTTTAAGGGGTATATGGAGCCTTTTTTTAGCGATGTGTTATGCTTTCATGATCAAATTCCATCCTTTTGTAAATGTATGATGTTCTCGTCTAGAGAATTACTTACAGTGTTTCTAAGACTGACCTAACTTAACCACAAACCTCTTTACAGACATTTCTTCAACGTTATTTAACATTATACAGGCTTCTTTTTCCCCTCCCTCCAACTCTTTTTGTAAACTAACATTAGAAGACGTTGTAACCTTGTTATTCAAATAGCTATTGTATCCGTCTTTGTACACTGCTCCAGTATGCTATACATGTCAACTTCATTTAACGATTCTCTTAATTAGTTCTGTATCTTATAACGGTAACACGTGAAACGCTGCTTACATTCGTTCTAAGACCATACAAATTTAACCTGGCCCACCACCACCACCACCACCACCACCACCACCACCACCACCACCACCATCTTCACCACCATCGCTATCACCACAATAAAATCCATGTATCATAAACATAAGAATTATAAAGAAAAGGGACGAACAATACCTATAACTATCGACATAAGAAGCATTACAGATATATTCTACCGATTGCAGCGCCTTATAGCGGCTTCAATCAGTACTAAAACACACATTATACAGATGTTATACTTTTATGACGATACATTATATATTAGTCATCAACTATCCGTATTTTTACTATTTTTCTACGTTTTTACGTACTTTGAAACAAATTCAGTATCGAATTAAGACGCGAAACGGCAGCTATGTATCTTTAAGTAACATTTCTTTTATCGATATCGGGTGACAGTAATGGAACCATCTAAACAATATTTAAACGCTTAAAAAACCAAATTTCTGCTATATTTCATCAAAAATTCCAATTTTTATGACTTTTTCATCTTTTACGCACTTTGAAACGAATTCATCATCGAATTAAGACGCGAAACGACGGCTACGTATCTTTAAGTAACAAAAACATGACTTTTAACGATATCGAATGACAGTGATAGAAGCACTTGAACAATATTTAAACGCTTAAAAACCCAAATTTCTGCTATATTACATCAATTTCAGCATTAGAGTCCTATGACGTCACACTCAAGCACCGACGGAATGTCTGCTCCCTCCAAACATATTCATACAAGTCTAATGACGTCACGTAAGCACCATACAGAAGACATGATTCAACGACAAACACATTAAACTATATATTCCCGCAATGAAATAAACGTATTTGAAAGCGTCTTAACACGTTAACTTCAATGCATGTATATATAAAACCTCTAATATAACAATAAAAAGAAAGAAAAAAGAAAAAAAGAAAAGAAAAGAAAAGAAAAAGGAATAAATAAGAAATAGAATAAAGGGAAAAGAAATTATTAGCAGAATACACCCTTAGAAACGAGGTTATTCCATATCTTTCATCATTCAGCCAACCAACATAGCTAAATGACGTCACACAATAGTGGCGACGTTTCGTCTACATTCCTTCAAAACAAGTCGACACAGGTAATAATCCCTACCCTCGGCTGCACGCAGCGACGTTATAAGGCCAGCAGTTACCTGGGAGCCATCAGAGCGAGTATATGGGACGTGAGCACCCGAAAACGCTTTTCACCATTTAAGCTTATTTGCATCGTATTTTTGCAGGTACTCATCAATCATACATTGTACTACACACATCATATAGATCACAATACTTAGCGCTGTATGCTATAATTTTTAATGTTCACGATTTTATACTCATTTAATGATTTAAATTCAACATTTCTAGCATTCACCCTCTTCTTCTTCTTCTTCTTCTTCTTCTTCTTCTTCTTCTCATATCACACCTTTACCTTAATCCTGTTCTCCTTCTCCTTCGTGCTGTCAAGAAATATACGCGTAATTGGACGTTATTAGCTTACATATTAAAGAAAATAACAGCATTTTCCGTCAACTATATCCAAACGGCTTTTTCCGAGTTGTACATGATTAAGGGTTCTGGAATCAAGATAGACCATGTTTCTCTCAATAAGAGCATTCAGTAATTGATTTTGTAAATAATATCACTAATTCAAGCCTTATTTCAAGCCTCTAAGACCCCTAGTTTGGAAGGTATTTAAATGGACTCTTAGAGATTCGAACTAGACCCGCAGTATAAAAATTATCGTTTTATAAATAAATCAGAACCAGAGAATGTATCTGAACCGTTTAACTTTCTATTTCATAGCGCTATCTTTATTGATTCGCGAATAAATCGACTTCGAAGTAATTGCCCCCTCCCGGTAATCGAACTATGAGTCGTAGGGATAACATTTTCTAATATATAACTTTATGCGTCAAGTTACCCTAATTTGTCTTTACATTACTATTCCAAGTGCAACAAATCGCGATATAGGTCAAAATTCAATAATTGTCCGCAACGTAGGAATCGAACCCACGATACCTCAACTCTAGAATGTTGGAAAATAATTGTCCTTAATGAGTTTTACCATATAAAGTTTATTTCAGTCTTCTAGCTTAAGCGATTCTCGAATAATTAAATTTACCAAATCGGGATTGGAACCCAAGACTCCAGGATCCCGATCATACCACAAAGGAAAGCTTATTGCAATACCAATTTAATAAAGTTTATTCGAAGTTTTTATCACTAATAGTTTAGGAATTATTCCAATAACAAAAGTATTGATTGCACGGGAATCGATCCCTAGACCCCCGGTGATCTTGAAAGTTAGATCAAAAGATGCGCCGTTTTATTAGAAGATAATCACCGTTTACCGTATTTCGATATCTCATTTAGTTTACCAGCAATCAGCGATCAAAGAGTAGGGTACTTATGATGATTCTGGCCCAATTAGCATATCAAAGGGTTGCCGCTAATTGATTACACGTGTTTAACACGTGTTTTTCACACCCCCTTCCCTTTGTCGGTGAAAAGCCGACAAAGGGGCAACCCTCATTATCTGTCAGATTACCATCGACAAGGGTTGACGAGGGTTGACAGGTTAATTGCCCATGTTAACATATGTTTAACATGTGGTCAATTACCGGGCGGCATTGACCTCAAAGGGTTAAGCCGGCTCAAGTACCCTACTCTTTGATCGCTGATTGCTGGTAAACTAAATGAGATATCGAAATACGGTAAACGGTGATTATCTTCTAATAAAACGGCGCATCTTTTGATCTAACTTTCAAGATCACCGGGGGTCTAGGGATCGATTCCCGTGCAATCAATACTTTTGTTATTGGAATAATTCCTAAACTATTAGTGATAAAAACTTCGAATAAACTTTATTAAATTGGTATTGCAATAAGCTTTCCTTTGTGGTATGATCGGGATCCTGGAGTCTTGGGTTCCAATCCCGATTTGGTAAATTTAATTATTCGAGAATCGCTTAAGCTAGAAGACTGAAATAAACTTTATATGGTAAAACTCATTAAGGACAATTATTTTCCAACATTCTAGAGTTGAGGTATCGTGGGTTCGATTCCTACGTTGCGGACAATTATTGAATTTTGACCTATATCGCGATTTGTTGCACTTGGAATAGTAATGTAAAGACAAATTAGGGTAACTTGACGCATAAAGTTATATATTAGAAAATGTTATCCCTACGACTCATAGTTCGATTACCGGGAGGGGGCAATTACTTCGAAGTCGATTTATTCGCGAATCAATAAAGATAGCGCTATGAAATAGAAAGTTAAACGGTTCAGATACATTCTCTGGTTCTGATTTATTTATAAAACGATAATTTTTATACTGCGGGTCTAGTTCGAATCTCTAAGAGTCCATTTAAATACCTTCCAAACTAGGGGTCTTAGAGGCTTGAAATAAGGCTTGAATTAGTGATATTATTTACAAAATCAATTACTGAATGCTCTTATTGAGAGAAACATGGTCTATCTTGATTCCAGAACCCTTAATCATGTACAACTCGGAAAAAGCCGTTTGGATATAGTTGACGGAAAATGCTGTTATTTTCTTTAATATGTAAGCTAATAACGTCCAATTACGCGTATATTTCTTGACAGCACGAAGGAGAAGGAGAACAGGATTAAGGTAAAGGTGTGATATGAGAAGAAGAAGAAGAAGAAGAAGAAGAAGAAGAAGAAGAAGAAGAAGAAGAAGAAGAAGAGGGTGAATGCTAGAAATGTTGAATTTAAATCATTAAATGAGTATAAAATCGTGAACATTAAAAATTATAGCATACAGCGCTAAGTATTGTGATCTATATGATGTGTGTAGTACAATGTATGATTGATGAGTACCTGCAAAAATACGATGCAAATAAGCTTAAATGGTGAAAAGCGTTTTCGGGTGCTCACGTCCCATATACTCGCTCTGATGGCTCCCAGGTAACTGCTGGCCTTATAACGTCGCTGCGTGCAGCCGAGGGTAGGGATTATTACCTGTGTCGACTTGTTTTGAAGGAATGTAGACGAAACGTCGCCACTATTGTGTGACGTCATTTAGCTATGTTGGTTGGCTGAATGATGAAAGATATGGAATAACCTCGTTTCTAAGGGTGTATTCTGCTAATAATTTCTTTTCCCTTTATTCTATTTCTTATTTATTCCTTTTTCTTTTCTTTTCTTTTCTTTTTTTCTTTTTTCTTTCTTTTTATTGTTATATTAGAGGTTTTATATATACATGCATTGAAGTTAACGTGTTAAGACGCTTTCAAATACGTTTATTTCATTGCGGGAATATATAGTTTAATGTGTTTGTCGTTGAATCATGTCTTCTGTATGGTGCTTACGTGACGTCATTAGACTTGTATGAATATGTTTGGAGGGAGCAGACATTCCGTCGGTGCTTGAGTGTGACGTCATAGGACTCTAATGCTGAAATTGATGTAATATAGCAGAAATTTGGGTTTTTAAGCGTTTAAATATTGTTCAAGTGCTTCTATCACTGTCATTCGATATCGTTAAAAGTCATGTTTTTGTTACTTAAAGATACGTAGCCGTCGTTTCGCGTCTTAATTCGATGATGAATTCGTTTCAAAGTGCGTAAAAGATGAAAAAGTCATAAAAATTGGAATTTTTGATGAAATATAGCAGAAATTTGGTTTTTTAAGCGTTTAAATATTGTTTAGATGGTTCCATTACTGTCACCCGATATCGATAAAAGAAATGTTACTTAAAGATACATAGCTGCCGTTTCGCGTCTTAATTCGATACTGAATTTGTTTCAAAGTACGTAAAAACGTAGAAAAATAGTAAAAATACGGATAGTTGATGACTAATATATAATGTATCGTCATAAAAGTATAACATCTGTATAATGTGTGTTTTAGTACTGATTGAAGCCGCTATAAGGCGCTGCAATCGGTAGAATATATCTGTAATGCTTCTTATGTCGATAGTTATAGGTATTGTTCGTCCCTTTTCTTTATAATTCTTATGTTTATGATACATGGATTTTATTGTGGTGATAGCGATGGTGGTGAAGATGGTGGTGGTGGTGGTGGTGGTGGTGGTGGTGGTGGTGGGCCAGGTTAAATTTGTATGGTCTTAGAACGAATGTAAGCAGCGTTTCACGTGTTACCGTTATAAGATACAGAACTAATTAAGAGAATCGTTAAATGAAGTTGACATGTATAGCATACTGGAGCAGTGTACAAAGACGGATACAATAGCTATTTGAATAACAAGGTTACAACGTCTTCTAATGTTAGTTTACAAAAGAGTTGGAGGGAGGGGAAAAAGAAGCCTGTATAATGTTAAATAACGTTGAAGAAATGTCTGTAAAGAGGTTTGTGGTTAAGTTAGGTCAGTCTTAGAAACACTGTAAGTAATTCTCTAGACGAGAACATCATACATTTACAAAAGGATGGAATTTGATCATGAAAGCATAACACATCGCTAAAAAAAGGCTCCATATACCCCTTAAAACATTAAAACATACTAGAGACGTGAAAACAGAAAAATCACGACGAAGCTTCCAAAATTCCTGAAAACCTCCACAAAACCGCAAAAATGGCTGAAATACCCAGAAAACTCCTAAAACAACATTAACATACTGTGCAGTGTTTAGAAAATGCTTAGGATTCACATATCAGAGGATGCAATACCTTCAAATTCAACATCATCGGTTAGGACATCTTTTAAAGCTCTATAAGGAGGGGGGGGGGACTAGAGAAAACAATAATGTTGGATAAAGCCGTAAAATAATACTTTAAAAGAAACAGGTTAGATCATGTTAGGTGGGGGTGAGTGTTACAAAAACTACTTGGCGTGTTCGAGATGTTACCTTCATAACATGTAGAACTAAGCGAAGGGTTCATACAGCTGAATAAAATTTGTGAGAGGGTAAAACAGGTCTAATGAGTAATTCAACATCAAAGGCTAGAACATCTTCTAGTAGAAGTTTAAAGTTCTATAAGGAGAGAGGATAGGAAAAACAAGGTTGAATGAGGGCTGTAAATAATACTCCAGAGAAAACGTAGGGTTAGCTCAGGTTAGATATGGAGAAAATGTCAAACATACTATACCATAGTCGCAGAATATGGTGGTTGTGCAGGATAAGGCTGCGTTGGTAACGGTGATGGTTGGTTATGTTAGATGCGTCTAAATAACCCCCCGAAATTGCCTGAAAAGTTCTTAAATATGTTGCAAAAAGTACCAGGAATATACTAAAAGTGACTAAAACATCTATCAGAGGGACCAAAATAGCATTGAAATTGGAGTGAAACGTTTCAAAAAATGTACTTACAACTGGTGTAAAAGCCCTCTCAATATCCCGAAAAGTGTCTTAAAACACTTAAAATAGCAATACAATGCTCCGAAAAGATTAAAAAAGTCCTGAAAACGTGCATGCCGGTGAGTCTGAATATCTTCTAAATCCTAAATTTGTTGGAAATCCTCTACAAGCAACGAATAAATACCCTGAGGTTATACCCACAAAGAGGGAAATCAGAACGCCTTATGGCAGGATGGAATAGACAAGCAGAGGAGGAGGATATATAATAGATAAGAGGATAGAATGAATATCTAGAAACGGATCATGGTGATGAAATAGAATAAATAACAATAAGAGGAGGATCTAGGCTAGCTACCTTAGGTTAGGCTAAGTTAGGTTAGGTTAAAATATGAAAGACCAAAGTAAAAAGAGTAGAAGCAAGGGCTTAGAAATTAGGTTAGACGAGTAGAAGTATGGAGCTTAGTCTGGGTTAGGTTAGGATAGGTTAGACGAAAGAAGTATGGAGCTTAGCTTAGGTTAAGTTAGATTAGGTTAGCTTGGTCAGACTACGAGATAGAGCAGTTGTTGTTGGTGATGATGATGATGACGATGATGATACGATTGTTCCTGGGTTAGGTTAGTAGTGAAATGTAGTCGAAATAATAAGTACAAGAAATGCAATAAATGAATGGATAGGTTGGACTGCACCTCAACTGCTGTAAAACAAAAGCAAGTAATGAAGAAAACTTGGTGAAATGTGCTTAGATCAACTAAAATATCTCTAGCAGTGTCAAAAATACCTGCTTCACTGTCTTAAAACGTCTTTAAACTCGTGAAAAATGCTTGTCACAAGCCTGAGATACCCTGAAAACCCTGAAATTCCTGCGAAGGATCTGAAATGTTTTAATTAGTGTTAAAAAAAACATTAAAAGCGTTTAACGCCTATAAAAGTGTTTCAAGTATCCTGAAGACTATCCAAAATGTCGGTGTAAAAGTTTAAAATACTCGCATAGTGCTTAAAATGTCTCTAAAATGTCTGAAACGATATTTAAACTAGCAGATACATACGTCCAACAACACTTGAAATACCATGAAACCTCTGGAAAATCGATCAAATAATCTATATAATCCCCAAAATTGCCTGAAAAGCTCTTAAATATACTGTAAAAGCAGCAAGAATATACCAAAAGTGTCTAAAAGATCTATCAGAGGAACCATAATAAAATTGGCTAGTAAATTCTTAAATATGTTGCAAAAGCATTCTGAACAGCTTAAAAGCAGCTAAAATATCTGTAAAACGAGCTTAGACAGCATCAAAATAGCATGAAACCTCTGGAAAATCTAATAACTAACCTACATAATTCTCAAAATTGCCTGAAAGGTTCTTAAATGGTGGTGGTGGTGGTGATGACGGAGGTGGGGGTGCTGCGATGGTTATAGTCGTGCAGGTTATGGTGGTGCTGGTGCTCCAGGTGTTGATGTTGGTGGTGGTGGTGGTGGCGGTGGTGGTGGTGGTGGTGGTGTTGCAGAATAGGTGTCGTTGGTTGGTGTGGTGATGATGATGGTGGGTGTGGTCATGGCTGAGTTGATAGTTAAGGGGTATGATGGTAGTAATGACAGTTGTAGTGGTGGTGGTTGTGGTAATGGCTGTGTTGGTGGTGGAGGCGGTGGTGGCAATGGTTATGGCGTTGCAGCATAGGTTGCGTTGGTGACGATGATGGTTGGTTATGTTAAGTTAGGTCATGATAGTCTTAGAAGGAATGTAAGCGACATCTGGCGTGTTGCCATTAGAACATACTGAACTATGCTAAAGAATCGTTAAAATGAAGTTAGCATGTATAGCATACTGAAGCAGTGAACAAAATTCACCCATTGCCCTTGAAAGCACTTAAAAGCGAGTAAAATATCTGTTAAACGGTCTAAAACAAGCTCAAAATACCATGAAACCTCTAGAAAATCGATCAAATAATCTACATAATCCTCAAAATTACCTGAAAAGTTCTTAAATATACCGGAAATACAGCAAGAATATACTAAAAGTGTCTAAAAGCTCTATCAGAGGAACCATAATAAAATTGCCTAGAAAGTTCTTAAATATGTTGCAAAAGCATTCTGAACAGCTTAAAAGCAGCTAAAATATCTCTAAAACGACCTAAGACAGCATCAAAATAGCATGAAACCTCTGGAAAAATCTAATAAATAACCTACATAATTCTCAAAATTGCCTGAAAGGTTCTTAAATATGCGTGTTCATCGTGTCTGAGTACATTCTAAATCCTAAAATCGCTGACAATCCTCTACAAGTAACATGTAAATGCTCGAGGTTATATCCGCAAAGAGGGAAACCAGGACGCCTTATGGCAGGATGGAATAGACAAGCAGAGGAGGAGGATATAGGATAGATAATAAGGGGATAGAATGAATGTCTAGAAACGTCTCATTGTGGTGGTGTGGTGTTGGTGTCCGCTATGAGGTGCTGGTGATGATGGTGGTGGTGCTGCTGGTGGTGATGGTGTCCGTTATGGTGGTGCTGATGATGATGGTACTGGTGATTATGGTGGTGGTGGTGGTGGTGGTGGTGGTAGAGGTGTTGGTGTCCGTTGTGGGGGGGCGCTGGTGATGATGGTGGCGCTGGTGATGATGGTGACGCTGGTGATGATGGCGGAGTGGTATTGGTGGTGGTAGTGGTGGTGGTCGTTGGTGGTAGTGGTAGTGGTGGCCGTTATAGTGGCACTGGTGAGGGTGTTGCTGTTGTTGTTGGTGGTGGAGGTGTTGCAGAATAGATGGTGTTGGTTGGTGTGGTGATGATGATGGCAAGGATGGTGGCTATGGTAACGATGGTGGTGGCGATTACGGTGGTGGTGATGGTAACGATGGTGATGATGGTGAGGATGGAGGTACTGGTGAAGGTTATGGTGGATAATGTAACGATGGTGATGATGGTGATGGTAACGTGGAGGTGACAGTGAGGATGATGGTACTGGTGATGGTTATGGCGGTGATGATGGCAAGGATGGTGGCTATGGTAACGATGGTGGTGATGATAACGGTGGTGGTGATGGTAACGATGGTGGCGATGGTGAGGATGGTGGTAATGGTGATGGTTATGGTAGAGATGGTAGCGATGGTGGTGATGGTGAGGATGGTGGTGGTGGTGATGGAGGTGGTTGGTTAGGTTAGGTTAGGATAGTCTTAGAAGGAAAGAAAGCAGCGTTTGACCTTTTACCATTAGAACATACAGAACTATACAAAAGAATCGCTCAATGAGGTTAAGATACACAGTATACAGGAACAGTGTACAAAGACATTGACAATAGCTAGTTGAATAACAAGGTTGAAACGTCTTCTAATGTTAGTTTAAGAAAGAGAGAGGGGGGAGGGTAGAAGAAGCATGAATAAGGTCAAATAAGGATGAGGAAATATCTCTAAAGAGGTTTGTGGTTAAGTTAGGTTAGTCTTAGAAAGACCGTAAGCAATGCTCTAGGCAAGAACGTCATAAAGTTACGAAAGGATGAAATTTGACCATGAAAGCATAACAAATCGCGAAAAAGGGTCCATATGTTCATTAAAAGTATTAAAACATACTAGAGACGCGAAAATATAGAAAATCCCAACGAAGCTGCAAAAATTCCTGAAAATCTCTTGAATACCGCAAAAATGGCCAAAATACTTACCAACTCCTAAAATAGCACTAGCATACCATGAAATGTTCAGAAATCCTTAGGGTTTGCATGTCAGAGGGTGTAATACCTTTAAAGTATCTAAAGTTGTTGGAGAAACGTCTCCAAAAGAAAGTGAAATATCTAAGCTTGAAACGGCATGGTGCAAAGGTCAGAATAGATTATAAAAGAATATAATGCTCGTGTAAAATGGGATGAGATAGGTTAGGTTAAGTCAGGTTAATAAATAGGAAGGTTTGCGCTCCCTTAGGTTAAGTAACGTTAGGTTAGGTTAGACGAATAGAAGTATGAGACTTAGGTTATGTGAAATTATGAAAGACCATAGTAAAAAGAGTAAGAGCAAGGTTAGGCTAAATAAAGTTAAACTATGAAAAAGGTAAAAAAAAATAAAAAGAGTGGGTGCTAGCTTAGGTTAGGTTAGGTATGTAGAAGTATGGGCTTAGGTTAAATTATTAAAGACCTGAGTAAAAAGAGTGGGAGCTGGGTTAGGTTAGGTTAGACATTAAAGACCTGAGTAAAAAGAGTGGGAGCTGGGTTAGGTTAGGTTAGACATGTAGAACTATGGGCTTAGGTTAAATTATCAAAGACCTGAGTAAAAAGAGTGGGAGCTGGGTTAGGTTAGGTTAGGTTGGCGAGGCGATGCGGGGTGGGGTGTCATTATGTTAGGATAATATTTTAATCAAGATAAAAAGCTGTTGCGTTAGTTAGCATACATCGATATAGTGAAGAACGTGCTCAAGTATCAAGAACATGCATAAAGACATACGGTTCTAAACACCTTAAACATTATCCCTAGAGTCAGCCTCAAAACCCTACATCCTGCGCCCTTCTATCCTCCTACCTAATAATCCTTAGGTTACGTATGGCGGCCATCTTGCCCATAAAAAAGTGTGCCAGTTCTGTCCTAATCTCCCTACTAGTGTCTGTAGCGAAAATGGAAGGAGCCGAAAATGAGGCACCGGAAAATTCTGATGTATGTACCTGTATTGCTAAAATGTGAATTTTAGACGTAACTTTTGTAATTTGAAATTTGGATTTTTCGAATATTTTCCTTGTCCCTTCAGCTTCGAATTATCCACTATATTATATATTTGCCGTTTAAGAAATATATTCTGTCATTGGTTTAAATCTTACACTATTTCAAAATATACACTTTCTTGAAATGTTATATTTGTGTTTTGGTTCCCCATCAGCCCATGCAACAAAGACAACACATTATGGCAAGCAACTTTTTCAACTGTTGACTGTCATCCTAGCGTCTTTCGTGCTTCTATGTGGTAGCTAGAACAAAATACATTATGTTGAAACCGTTTGGGAAGTCATCTGTTATGGTTAACTGGAAAAATAAAGCATTGTACAGCTTATTTTAATAATGAATATACATTAAGGAAACATCGTGTGATTGTAACTAGTGAGAGTTGCGTATGTAATACCTATATGATTTTTAAGAAAATGCAAACAAACGACAGTGGAGGAATGATCGTTTCTGCGGTATCTCTCGCTTTGCAAAGATTTAGCAGTAATGATACACGTTCTGCTTGATAATTGCATGTTCAGGTTGATGACCCCCATACTTTGGAACAAATTTAATGAGAATCGAATATTTTGATAAGTTTATTTTTCTTAAGGATGATGTTACATGATTAAGTCTATCTTAAGTTCAGTTTTTATTTTCTCTACTGGTAAGTAGAAGTATTTGTATTCCACCCAAAAATTCGATGTCGATATTTCACCGGAAATATATGTTTTGAGACTCCCTAAATCCAAAAAAGATTTGTAGAAAAAGGTCCTCTGTGTGTGTGTGCGTGCGTGTGTGTGTGTGCGCGCGTGTGCGTGTGTGTGTGCGCGCGTGTGCGTGCGCGTGCGTGTGTGTCATTCTGTGGACAACAACTCAAAAACGAAAAGTCGGTTAAAAACCAAAGTTGTTATTTAAGTTTAATGTATTTCAAAGATGCGACACGAAGATTTTGAAGAAAATAGCCCACCCTAAACTACCCTTTACATGGAAAATTTTTCAAATATTTTTATTTTCTTGAAAATGACTAACGATTTTGATTAAACTGTCATGTTTAAGGGACACTGGGAGTGAAATTTGAAAGTTCCACATTTCTTGATAGATTTTTATGAAATTTTTATTGTGTTTGCATTTATATGAGAATCGGATGTACACCAAATTTCATTAAAATTGGATAATTGGTTTATAATACATAAATTATTTTATGAACTTAATAGGCACATTTTCAATATGTGACTCGCATCTATTGACTTTTCAAAATTGGTTTATATTGAGAATCGGATGTACACCAAATTTCATTAAAATTGGATAATTGGTTTATAATACATAAATTATTTTATGAACTTAATAGGCACATTTTCAATATGTGACTCGCATCTATTGACTTTTCAAAATTGGTTTATATTGCCAGAATTGATACTCTAAAACATGGGTAACAATTGTATGAAGAGATATTTCAAATACGTTTGTTTTAATGTTGTACATATTTTTTTTAATAACACAGAAAATTTAATTTTAAAAATTATTGATTTTTTCATACAAAAAATGTTTTTGGAATTCATGTTAACATCAATATTGAATCATACTTTTGTTTAGCTACTGTTTATGAGTACTTTTGGAAATTTTCATTGAATTTGAAGCAAAAGTCAGGCGCGACCTTCTTTTGAAATATGCAGAAATGTAGTTTTGAGAAAAACAGGCTTTCATATAGGAACATGCTGTGTACGTTAAGGGAAGAGCACTATTTGAATGGGCCGTAATGACCACATGGAGTGGGGGATATGAAAAATGTTAGCTGACCCAAATGCACAGGAGTTCCAGGAACCGTTTAAGGTAAAAAAACAATTTTCGACTTTTTGACAATTTTGACCAAAATCTCACTCCCAGTACCCCTTAAGATATTTGTATGACAAATGAAATGTATATTTTGAATTTTTTGGCTATAGCCTATGTAGTCCTGTTTACTCTGGATGACTTTTGAATAACTCGTAAACCGTAAGAGATAGAATCTTAATATACAAAAATGTAGATCTCGCTAAAACTCACAATTCATGTTCATATATATATTTTTTTCTGTAGAGTGAACCATTTCGGAGATATTCCTTGTTATTTGTGTCAGTTTCGGAAAACTTTTGTAAAATGGAACATCGTTGTTCATTTTTTATATGTTAAGCGTGCAAAGAGAACGGGATCTCTAAGCTTTAAAAGATTTGACTAACGCTTTAAGTCTACTGCATTGTAATATTCCCCTTGCACCTACAAAGAAATAAGCAATACGACAATTTCTGCAAATGTTTATCTCAACTAACACGAAGATACAGGAATAAGAGTTTGTAAGAATGGTTAGTACAAGAGTAGAGAAAGTCATGTGAGTGCAACACATCGGATTTTTAATGTTATTATCGAGTGCCTGTAGCTAATCCAACTAATAACAGGCCTAAAGAAGCAGGAGGTTTTTAATTTCTAGATACTCTCTGAAACCAGTAAAATGGTGATGTTTTTGTCATGTTGGCTATACTTATTCCTGTCTACATTTGGCAGTTTGGAACCTCAATTGCGCAAAGAAAGCTTTGATTGCCTGTTTTGGAACTAGGTATAGCCGGTTTTGTTTGGGATGGATATTGAAATGCAGTTACCACAAATTATATTTTCTTTCACAGCTATATTTGAAACATGGTTATTTTCAGCGAACCGGAAACCCTGGAATCGTTGCTCATAAAGAACAAAGTTGCCTGTTTTTGCTGATCTTCTATTGTTTTCTTTAGGCTTAGTAAAATCCCCTAAAATAATCTGCGATCCTGGCATTAAAATGTTTCAGTAGAAGCAATATCTACCACTGCTTAGTAGATAGCGTTCAGCAAAAGAAAACTTGTGCCCTCGCGTGCAAGGTTGTCATCTGTTTGCGCCTCAAGGTCGCGGACTTCACTGTTCACGAGTTAATGACTTAAACAGAGGGAGAACAATGCAACTATAACCCAGGGAATTGCTGCGAAGCGCGTGTCGAGTTCAGTGGCTTTTGTGTAACAAATGCGTATACGTATGTTTAACTATAATAAAAATATATATTACAGAGCAATTAATGGAATACTATTTTCTAATACGATTTTAGTTATAGACGCATTTGTCAATGTCATACGTCTTAAGAGAATGTTTGCGTAGGGGCACGTATTCCATGGAAGCAAGGGAAGCAATGCTATATTTACATACAGAGTGGAAGGGAAGTCATTACATTAATTTAAACCAGTGCTGGATCTCGGTATTTGGAACCCATTTTGTATCTTACGTTTTTGCCTCTGACCATTTCCTACTGAGATATTTTAGTTTTGTCGAAAACAAGCTGGCAGCACAGCAGATTGTGTGGGTGTCAGTTTCACTAGGTCAGTACATAAACAAATACCATGCCGTGTCCTTCCATGTTTACTGTACGAGTGCAGACCAATCAGAATCGTTAGCTCCCAAAACATTGTACCACCCTGCAAGCGACCGACCTGTTTACATCCAGAAGCCGGTTCAACTCACTGGCCAACCTCAACGCAACATTGCCGAGCAACTGTTCCGAATCATTCGGAATATTCCTAATTCTTTTAAGTGATTAAAAACCCTGTGTAATGTCCTATAGTTACTACCGAATCTATGTCAGAAATAAGTTACTCTGCGCATCTTACCAGTAACAAACATCTTCGTACATTCTTGTGGAATTACGCATCCAATTTGAAACAAAAACAATTTATTTTTTCAAAATCGGCTGATCAAAGAACAAAATGTCATTCGACTTTTTTGTTTGTAACGCTTCTATAAAGCACACATTAGAAGGAATGTAATAAGTTCCCTTCCACCCAGAAGCTATAATATTATAGCTCTGTCGGTAGAGTACCTGCATGCTGAGCAAGGAATCCTGCGTTCGATTCCCGGGTGCAAGATTATTATTCTGATGTTAAAAACTGATAATTCGCTGCACATTAAATTCAAAGTTATGTGGGGGGCCTCGGCCCCTCCTTGACCCTCCTCGCGACGTCCATGGTTTAAACCACCGTTAAGCGAGTGAACACCATTCTGTTGAGTAATTGTTCCATTAAAAGCCGCCGATATGACCTTCAATATTAAAGGCGGCTTTTATATGGAACATTAAAAAGACAATATGTAAAGTGTCAAGTATTTATCAACATACTATAAGTAGGAGGAAAAGAAAGATGAAACCGGAAAGCAAAACTGCTAAAGAAAAAGAAATGCAACTAGCAAGAGGCAAGCTCTGAATATTTAAATTCCTTGTGCCTAACAAAGCAAATAAGATCAGAGTGGAGATCTGGAAACTTCGTTCCATCTTATTACACACGAGCTAGAGGAAAACAAGATGAAGTTTCCATACGTCTTCCCCAAATGACGACGCACCTGACAAGAGGCTACAACACCGTGGAGCAACCAAAATGAAAGTGGGGAGGTCACGTGGTGGGGCTTCATCACGCCAGGTGGGCGTATGCAGAAGTGATGCTGAACTAGCAGACCTACGCCAAGACTTCTGTGCTAAGGGTTTTTTCAAATACAAGCACGGATTTTCTTTGTTTTTGTTTTCTCTACGACGTACTTACAATAAGCAGGGGAAATATTGTATTCTACCCAAAAATTCGATACCGAGATTTCACGGAAATGCGTGTTTTGAGACTCCCTGAATAAAAAAATGCATTTTTAGAAGAAAAAAAAAAGGTGTGAGTGTGTGAACGGCATAACTCAAAAAAGAAAAGTAAATTAAATATCAAACTTGGTGCAGTAGAGCCTCGATTATCCGAGATAAGGGGCACCCACAGCTTATTGAGATACCCCAAAAAGTAACCTTGACATTCTTCCCCCATTATGGTGCAATTTGGTTATATTTGGTGATATTCCATCCGTTACTGCCGCCAACTGTTCGTAAAATATAACCATGGCAAAGCTACGGCTTTAGCTGGTGTTGTTGCGTTTGTTATGTTGCCACAGAAGCCCTTGTTTATGAACGCGTTGCAGAGAGATTTTTAAACAAGATTCTGTTCAGACGCCGTATTAATTAATTCATCTGTGGTCGTACTGCTCGTGTTTGCGTGATTTTGTCTTGAATTCTTTTAGAGCAGTATATGCAGTTATAGTTACTGTTTTTATTTTTGTGTTCGCAACATAGTAGTGCATTAAATATGTTATGATATTTAGCGTTCGGAACTGATTTTATGCAAAAGTGTTATTGGAGAACTAGATTTGTCGAAGGTGAGTGCGTTCTTTGCGTGATAACGATGTTCAAACACAATTATCGTTTGAAAGCACAATACTTTAACCCTGTGACATTTGAGGTTAGAAATGCCTTTGTTAAATACGTTGGCAGGACTGCTTTTTGGGATACGTTCGTCTGCTGTTTGGTGTAATGCCAGCCATGTTGAACTCTTGGGAACTGCCGTTAAACCTCGGATAATTAATTGAAAACTGGAGAACACGGGTTCTGTCAAAATCGAGAGGGAAACGCATGGTAAACTGGTGAAATGAATGAAAACGTGGTCGAAGAAGTAAAGAATAGGGCATCTACTATTATCTGTATTATCAAATGAAAAAATGACATATATATATTCCGGAACTCGGCTATTCGGGGCTCGGGTAACCGCGGTTCTACTGTATTTAAATTTAGCATCTTTCAAGGATGCGACATGAAGATTTTCAAGGAAATTCCCCACATTTCAGACTACGCATTGCATGGAACATTTTGCGATAATTTTGATTTTCCCAAAATTGAATCTAATAATTTTAATTAAAATATCACATGTTTAAGATATTGTCATACCAAATGGAATGTAAATATGGAATTTTCAGGGAATGCCTCTGAAGTACTCTTCATTGAGAATGACTTTTGCATGACTGGTAAACCGTAACATATAGACAAAATCTTACTACATAAAAAGGTGGAACTCGTTAAACTCACAATTTATGTCAAGTACATTTTTTGGTGTAGTGAAGAAGCCGGCGGGAGGGCTCGGGATACTGACCATATTGAAAATATGTAATACCTGTCGAGCGTTATTTCTTTGATGGTCCAATAACGTAGACATATCCCGCAACACTTTCGAAGAACTTCATCTACCTCAACTTTCCTTTTCGTTGCTCGGTTCCAAATTCAATTCTCACAACTATATGTTAATGGGTTATTGAATTTGGTATATAGATCTTGATTTCTCATAAATGAAACCTTACAACCTAGGCAATTACGTGTTGTTATTTGTTTCAGAATGATCAAACGTTCTGATCGATCGAATTTTCTGATTGCATCCATTTTATCAGCGAAGAGAATATTTTATTGTTGCTAAACATTTATGGTAAAAATATATATCCTGGAATTCCAACTTAGTATAGCTATACAGTTTACAAGCGCTTCTGCTAAAACACTTTGGAAAGTGTATTAACGTTCCGAGAATGGAATTCCAGGAGATTGTGTTGAGTCATCAACAGCAGTCGTTCTGACTGGGAATGCGGAGATAAAAACGTCCCTGGCGTAGACCATCCGTGGAGAATGGTAGCAAATGTTGGACTCGGGAAGGTAGACCTCGCGGTTATCCCATTCTCAGAATGCCAGTCATGAGTTCATCATCAGAGGAATATTATTTTCTGCTTCTCTATTCCAAGATGACAACAGCATGACGAAATTATTCTCTGGCTATTTTTATATTACACACACAAAGCACTGCATAAACCCTCAGGAATAACAACTACTGTGTGGTTGTAAGGTATGTGTTTGACATCAATAATTCCCGCGTTTTCTGAGAAAAATTACGGCTGCGGAATAGTTTGAGCGACCTGAATGTTTTTACCTTCTGTATTTGACTCAGGAGTTTAGCTATGACCTTATGGTTATCACAAGTGAACTTGGGGTAGCGCTCTATTGTTTTTTCCTCTCACGCTGACGGTTTACAGCCTCCTTCAAAAGTAACTTATCCGTTCTTTCCCGGTACAATAAATATTACGCGAAAGAGCATTGTAATACATTATATTAGCGCATAAAGCAAAACAAATTATGATCATACTTGGAATAATTGACGAATTATGTTTATTGGAGACTTAAGAACCACACGATATAATATTGTAGCAACACTGGCACTGCTTGCAGTTGAACTGCGTTGTAGACAAATGAACTGCTGGTGTTACTCTGTTTACTTCATTACGAGAAGCTCCTCACTCCACACCACGATTTCATGTTCAAGGACAAAGACATTCTCCTGAGTCAATGGCAGTGCTAAAACATACAGCTATCAGTGCAAGGCCGTGCGCGGGCTGCGCTCAGTGAGCTCACTTGCCTAGGTCCAGACTAAATGGTAAAAATTGCAAAGAAATTACAGTTTTAAAATGTTTATGCAGTCTTACGAATTAAAATTTCCTATTAATTTATCGCATATGATACTGCATCTATAATTCTTTTACTGTGAATTCTGCACCACTGCACAAAAAAAAGTATAACACCCATACACTTAGGTTTGGAGATATAAACTTTAGCGTACATTATGTGGCAAGTTTTGTTCTACAAATTGGCAGCACTGGCAACTTCTGTTTGCTCAAGCCACGTGCAAAATTATATGAGTTTGTTATTCCATTTTTGCTTTGAAGAGCTTTTTCAATAAATGGCATTTTCTGAATGATCACTTACCTTAGAAACTTATTGAAGAAAGCTAAATTAAATTTTAGTATAATAAAAACAACCTTTAAGTGCTTTTGTGTATCTGTTTTGGTATTAAGATTTGTTTACTTTTAGAAAGAATAATAATTTGCTGCTGCATTTTAACAACAATGGCATAGTTAAAAAATGGTCTCATCTTCCTTCGTAAAATGCTTATTGTTTAAAATACATCACTGGATTTAGATGGCATGCAACTGAAATGACTATAAAAGCAGTGTTGCCAACTTAGCCTTTTTAAGGCTAGATCTGGCCTTTTTGAGAACCTATCTAGCTATAAATTTTCCAAAAAGCTACAAGTAGTTTTCCTGGCCTTTTTTCTAAGCTTCGTTAGCCTTTTCTAGCCTTTTTCATTTTTTACTTATCTACCAGTACCTTTAAAATAATACATCATTTAATCTCGCTACTGCAACTATTCCACATAATGATATAATCCTTTTGGCGAATTCATGAATCTTTTGAATCTGGGAGAATGGATTCCACCAAGTTGTTAGATTCTTTGACACTTTTTAGAAAAAGGTCTGTGTGTGTATCTCGAGCCTGTGGATAACATAACCCAAAAATGAAAAGTTGGTTAAAAACCAAAGTTGGTATTTAAGTTTAATGTCTTTCATGGATGCGACACGAAGATTTTGAAGAAAATTCTTCACCCTAAACTACCCTTTACATGGAAAGTTTATCGAAAATTTATATTTTCTCGAAAGTGTCTCTAACGATTTTGATTAAAATGCCATAGGTTTGAAATATCTTTATGACAAATGAGATGTATATTTTGAATTTTCTGGCTATAGCCTCTGTACTCCTATTTACTCTTGGACGACTTTTGCATAACTGGTAAACGGTTACAGATAGACCAAATCTTACTATGAAAAACTGTAGATCTTTCTAAAATACACAATTTATGTCTGAATATTTTTTTATAAATTGGACCATTTCGGAGATATGCCTTGTTATTTGTATTTCTGTCAAATGGAACATCGTTATTCAATTTTTTATGTTAACCCTGCAATAAGAACGGAATTTGAAAGCTTTAAAAGATTTGACTATCGCACAAAGCCTACTGTACACTAATATTCCCCTTGCACCTACAAGGAAATAAGCAATAAGATAATTTGTAGAAATGTTTATCTTAACTAACACAAACAAGATATAGGAAAAAGAGTTTGTGAGAATGGTTAGTACAAGAATAGAGAAATTCATGTGAGTGCAACATATCAGATTTTTCATGCGCAGTCCCAGACGAAATATTGAAGCTTGTTGGTACAAATGCTGCATACATGCAAGAACCTCAGGGAAATCCCAGCTGCAGCAGTAGAAATGAGGCAGAGGGGGATGACGAAGACTACGTTTATTTTTGCTAGGTGATCCATGCGTACTTTTTAATAATGTAGTTTTCTAATATTTATATAGGTATTAAAATATAATCTAGCCTTTTATAGCCTTTTTGGCAAGCCGATTTAGCTTGTTTTATTGAATTATAGTTGGCAACAATGTATAAAAGCATTCTTTGCATCTAACTCAAATTAGGTTATCCAGAAAAAATGCTCCTGGTTCAAATTATAAATATCGACATAATTAATGAAGTTATAAATTATTCCCGCGTTAATGAATAATTTGGATTCCATATCTATATTACGAGATACGAGTAAATTAGGTCGTATTGAAGGCTCATCTCGTAATTATTTTGATTTTGGAAAGGCATTCAGGTGTGGAGTATACATAAACACGGGCGTATTATATAATATAATGCAAGGTAAAATATGGAAAACAATATTGACAGTTTATGCAGCATAGATATAGCATGGAATGTTTTAATTTATATGTGTAAAGGTAAATTTTAGGAAATAATATTTCATTTAACAGATTTTTGGCTTGGATACAATGATGACATATTTAACTTTTAAAACCCTCATAATGGTAGCTTATAAATTGTTCTACTAGCAGAATTTTGTACAAACTGATCATATTTTGCGCAGATGTAAATTTTGATTTGTGTTTGATTTTGGTAAATTTTTATTTTGTAGCTTAAACTCTGTTATATACTACCTTAGGGAAATCATTTTATACATATTTAAAATGTCCTATAAAATGAGGTTGTATTGAATAGTCTGCAGAATCGATGTGAAATAACGGATAGAGAAAACCTGTACTGTAACATATTATAATACACTATTTTAAACTGTGATTTAAATATTTTCTTTAATAACTGGAAAAGTGACGCGTTGTAAACACAGCTAAAATCCGAGAAAATAGATTGCGGTTAGCGATCCACACAGCGTTGAACAAGGACGCTTCGCTTCCTCCAGGTTCTGCATTCAGCAAGGCGGGATGGTGACGTAGGCCACCGCGTGGGAGTTCCCGTGACGTCATGAGTTTGCGTCACTCCCAGGACGGACCGACCGTCTGAGCGGCTGGCATAGGGACGGAAGGCAAAATGACCTTTTCTGAAAGGGCCCGTGACCTAGTTGTGTCGGTCGGACCAGGGACGCCCGCCCACGTTCTCTTTCGGCGCTCGATTTCGGCCGCACGGGTCGGGGCTCATTACTGCATCTTTTCCAAAAAGTTACTTTACACTTCCAAAACGTATTAGTTATAAACCATGATAGTTTGATTTCCAAGAAATGTTCTAAAGAACCTGACAGCAGCTTATAACTATACATCGGACTTTTGGTTCCTAAAAATCTTTAATTAGGTACCTAAATAGGTTCTATCACAAATCAAAATAGGTTCTAAAATTACCAAAAAAAAAAAAAAAAAAAGTGTACAAAAATTACATTATTTTATGTCCCATTACAAATTAGCCGAAACATTTGACAATTTCTTCTTTGTACATGTCCATAATTAGAGTCACAGTAAATTACTAACTCCTTTTTTAATATGTTCATTGGGAAACTGCACCGCTTGTTAGATAAAATCATCTTATAAGCCGAAAACGAGTCTTCCACATTAACTGAAGTCACCGGAACATATTCAAATGTTGGTATTAGACGCAAGGAAATAGCACATTCATGTGTTCAGGTGTTCAGTTGTTCAAATGTTTTTCGATTACGATCGGAAACTTTTGGCTAAATTAATGTTAATTTTTCATTGAAACAATGTTTTTTGAAGCTGATTTTACCTCTTCCAAGCTTTCATGCCATGACTGCGTTAAATGCACTGAATTAGCTACTGCAGCCATTAATATTTGTGTGTACTGCATTTGGTATAAAAATGAGATGTGCCTAATGCAATGACTGGCGAGAAAGTAAACAATGGAAATTTTTCGTTTTATACATTGATGTCGTTTCATGCGACATTGAAGTGAGAATATTGTGACAAATGACAAAGTTCAGTTACTTTTTCTGTCACTTAATTTCCATTAAAATTGAATCATAAGAACACAGCTCTTTTTTATCGTTAGCACAATCTACATTTCGTCCTGACCTTACAACTCACAGCTTTTCTTTCCTCTCGTAACCTTGACACGTCCTTCACTATCTTTCAGTTCTACTCTCTGTCTCAAACTGCTTTTGACCATACTCTCACAGTCATTCAAGCAGGCTAACTAGAAACTGCTTCACGCAACAAACAACTTCGACACGACGATTAAATGTCTACAACTGTCTCTGACGATACTGAAACTCTCTCACCATTGACTGTAAACACACACACACACACACACACACACACACACACACACACACACACACACACACACACACACACACACCACACACACACACAGACACACACACACAGACCAATATCGCATTGGCTTATATAGCCAAGAATGACGTAACGCGGATCGGTCTTTGTGACATAAATTATAAACTATTCCTTAATTCCGTTACTTTGCAAAGTATATAACTTCAGTCCTTTTTAAAATTTTTAACCTTTCATTGGTGTATTTTTTACTTTTATATATCTATAAAATGTGTGCATATATTCATAAATTCCATTAGCTCTCATTGCAGAAACCCTATTTCTTATTCTTTATTATAAGTAGTTAGAACCTCTATAAATTCACGTTAAACGTATAAGTTGTCGATTCTGAAACTACATACATAGTAACAGTAGTGGTTATCTAGCGAAGGTATGAAATGAATATGCAGATAGGACTTAACAAGTCGGTGTCTGGGGTTAGACGCCTGTCGGGAAGCAGAGGAACCTATGGACCGGACACAGTGAAGACCTGGAAGCAGGTGGTCAGCCAAGCACCAGGTATGATAGTGAGGAAGAGGGTGGTATGAAATGCAGGCGAAATCGATGATTGGAAAGGTGATAATGGAGCAATTGGTGGAATGAGTGACGAGGGAAACCGGAGAACCCGGAGAAAACCCGCACAGACGCCGCTTCGTCCACCATGAATACCACATGCGGGCCCCTGGGATCGAACCCGGGACGCCTAGGTGGTAGGCGAACGGTCTAACCGCTCGGCCACGGCGCCGCCCCTAGTGTTTTTGTAAGGCACTAAACGCCTGATATTCGTCTTGAGTAGTGGGAAAAGTCTGAATAGGAACCTCATTTAGGTACAAGGGATCCGACCATGGGCGTCGGCAGACTTGTTTTTAAGGATGTAGTAGCATGTTGGAAGTTTGTAATCAATCAATATTAATTCATTATTCTGTTGTCAAAAATTATAGTATTTGTTGCGGATAACGTATTACTTTGTACTGAATAAAACTGGTTCTTTACATGAAAACTAAAACATAGTCTAATAGTCAGTAATTGACTGCACATTAAAGGGTAAAGGTAAAGGGTGCTGACACAGGGGGACACCTCGCTTACGTCGACCTACACAGGTCTGTTGCGGCTACCACCCCCCCAGGAGGCAGGGATGAATGAGGAACCCGAAGGGGTGCTATCAGACTCGCAGCTAGACATGCCCACCAGAGACGCGTGGAAGTCCCTAACCAGTACTGAGATGTCTTCATTCCGGCGCTAGGGCCCGCCAAGCAGCCAGCATCACATCACGGGTCCGGGTCGGTATCGCACGAAGCGTCCCCCCCCCCCTCGACGGAGGACAAGGGCCAGCAGACGCCACCCAGCGCCGAGAACAGTAGTTACCATGCGCAATTATCCACACCATCTGCCCGACACTGCCCACACTACATACATCGAACTGCATCACCTGAAAGATGATAAGGAAATGGAATGAAAGGAAATGATGGAAAGGAAACCGTGGTATGAAATAATGCACCCCAGCATTCGCCTAAGTGACATGGGGAAACCACGGAAAAACCCATATCAGAGCGCGCGGCCACGGGGACCGAACCCGCGACCTCCCGAATGCGGGTCACAGACGTTACCGTCTGAGTCATCCTGCTCAGTGACTGCACATTAAATTCCAAGGGGGAGCTACGATCCCCCTCCCTTACTCCCCCTTTCGCGACGCCCATAGATCCGACACTAAGCCTCCAACGGAAAAGGCAAGAATGTTGTTCCCAGGCGCGATCAACCTTGAGAAGTACAGGTCTTATATCAAGAGATGGGTGGCAGTAACATTCATGTTTTTATTCGTATGGGGGAGGAGATGTTTCTTCTCTTTGTTGTTCATTATTGGTTTCTGCTGCTTCTGTCCCATGTTAACTTCTTTCACTTAGCATTATGCTCCACGTAGGTAACCAGCCATTACTATGGAGAATCCTGTAAGGATGCACACTGTCCACTTGCCAATTGCTTTTCCATCTGATGTGCTGTTACATTTTAGAAGAAAATCCGTTATCTTAAGAACAGTACTAGTTAAGTTGCTTGTAACGCTTTCTCCTATTATCCAAAGGTATATAATAATGTAACCGAGAGTGAGATGAAAGCTCAAAGGGATGTTGGAATTAAACTTTGGCCCACTAGCTCTGTACTACTTCCTCAACTTTAGCTGCACGATACACTTCCACGTGACTAGGAAATATTTTTAATTGTCTTTAACGTACACAAGCAGTATCTTCAGGAAACCTCAGCTTATCGCTGTGCTGGAGGCCAAGGTCATCGCTATGGTGATACTCTGTTTTGTCTGGCGTGCTCCTAACGAATGCATGATATGGTGTCGTTAACCTCTCAATCCTTCCGCCGAGCATTCCATTTCTTATGGAGTGTCCTCTGTTTATTGGGATCATGACATAATTCATTCTATATGGATTGGAATACTTCGCTTTCTTTACCATCAAAATTGCCTTCTACTGTAGACATCCCGAAATCTAAAAGACACCATTATGAAACAGTCACTCCAGTTTAATTTCAACCGTTACAAGACAATTTGGCGCATTCACAATATTTCCCAACCGCTTAGACGGACCTTTTGGTTTTTGTTCTACTCAGGTTACCCGCTATAAAACCTGTTACTACTCAAACACCAGGTTTGGACTATATTTACCGCTTCCCTTAATCAGTAGATTCTGTATTCTGCCCAAAGATTCATGTAGCTATTTCAGATAAATCAGCAATGCCATCAGCAACCCAAAAGCGGCCTTTGTACTTTTTGCTCGCAGCAACACAATTCAGTTGTTTTGTCGCGCGAAACAACTGAATCATGGCATCAATGAAGTACTCGTAGCTATAGAGACATTCGAACCAATAATAATGGACATCTCGGAAAAAGTTATTTGAAATAAATTGCGTGTTCTAAACATATCTACACTTTTTGTCTGTAACTTTAGGTTGACCCGGTATGCGAAATTATTTAAAATTCCTTCCGAATGAAGAGGAGTCCTCAGATAAGATATACATTTTATTTATCAGATAAATAGTTTAAAATATAACGATTGGTTATATCTGTAAAAATCGTTAGAGCCATTTTTGAGAAAATCAAAATGTTCTAAACCTTTCCATATAAGGAGTTTCGGGTGGGGGAACGGTTTTGAAAATCTTCGTGTCACATTTTTGGGAATGCTTTAAACACAAAGTTGGGTATTTACCCAGCATTTCATTTTGAATTATTCTGTTCACAGAGACGCATAATGAACATTTTTTTTAAATGTTGGCGGTTCAGGGGCCTGAAAACGTACAATTGCGTCGAAATCTCAACATATTTTTTTAATGGAATACAGTACTTCCTCTACTTACTGTTAGAACAGAAGGTAAACAATATTTGCATATTTGAATAAACAATATTTGCATTTTCTTGCGGAAGATTTTTGTTTGTTCTTTTGTATTTTAGGGTTTCTTAGCTGTATACAGTTTCGGTAGTAGGACCTCACACGTTATTTACAGAAAATTTGTTGCATGTTGCACATCCTTATTGCGTTCACGAAAAGTCACTAGGAGCAATATCAGCATCCAGCTCAGCTATCTTGCTAATCGACCAATTCCAAGCAGAGAAGGGCAATAAACAGGAAGCTGTGTTGTATCCAAAAATAAAAAGACGAGTCAAATACAGATAATTTAATGAAACACACAATACATCACAGAGAATACATAATACTACGTTCCATGGGGAATTCTAATCGATATGAGTTCTTATTCTGGATTGAATAGAAACGCGGATTCAGATCGAACTGAATCCTTGATCCGATGCTCTTAGAAGTGAGATCGGATCGAAGGTTTGATGCATGAAAACTCCTATCGGATTCAAATCGATTTGAATTCGCCAAAGATGCTAACTTCTATTGTTCTCGTAACACGCTGCACGCTCGTCATTTTTTCTTAGCGAAAGTGGTGTAATAAAGCACAATAACAAACCACTTTTATTGTTTCTATAATCTCGCAATATATTCTTGTAAAACACATTAACCACAAAACCTAATTAACGTACGCAGAAAACACGTTTATATGTTCGCCAACATAAACCAAGTGAGCAACATAAAAGCTTGAATTATTTATGTTTGAGCCTTGCGCATCCAAATCGATCTCATTCCGGATTGAATTCAACATGGAAATGCGGATCATATTGAGAATGATTTCAATTCCCCATGGAAACGTAGTGAATATCTCGTCACGAATTAATAGATCAAACTATGCTGTAGACGGCCAAAGAAGTCACAAGTCGACAATCCCCAGTGAAATTGCAAAAGGCAGCATCACGCGGTCGTTGGTTGCGCAGAATATGCAGCGTCAAAAAGGTTAAGACGAGATACATGCTGCGAATGCCATACGAGCAAAGACGAAAGCGAAAGCGCGAGAACAATAAAAAGTTGCACGACCTCCAAAAGGGGTGAGGGGCCGACAGGTTACCACGGTAACAAGCACTCTCAAGGTGATGGCCTAAGTGACCTTGTCGTGGTACATTACGTGAGTGTTATCGCAAACGATCAGCTTCTGCATGCGTCATCTTCGCGATAACGATTTATCGAGTCTGTGAGCTATTGTGATGCTCCATTCAAGAACAGCCTTCAGCGAGCATGCTGGTAGGAATACAATAGGGGGGGGGGGGGGGCGAGTAAAGCTTTGGGGTACTCCTACAAAATCCAAAATTTCTTACTAATAAAGGAATGTGCGGTGAAATTTATGCAAACTCCTTTGGAAGAGAGTTTGATTCTTGGTTGGGATGAGTTACCTGGAGAGTGTTTTTCCCCCCGAGGTTTCTCCTTATCCTGAAAGATGAACGTCGGATAACTCTAAGCTCTATGGACCCCGGGCTCCTTTGAGTATCATTTCACCCACATCGTCCGATATGACCCAACCGGTTAAACGACTTTAAATATTAAACAAACAAATAAATAAAATAAAAATAAAATGAAAGAAAGAAAGGAAGGAAGGGAAGGAGGGAGAGAGAGAGAGAGAGAGAGAGGAAGAGAGAAAGAAAGAAAAGGAAACCCAAGACGAAGAACTTCATATGTTGCCAAGCATATATAAAGTATTCAACCATGTTACTATTTTTTGAGTGAGTGTGTGGAGTTTAAGGGCCTGTCGACAACTAGGTCATTTGGGCCCTATTTTTTAAGAACTCGAAAATAATTTTTGCTTAAAGCGAAAAGCTGTTAGATACCACTGAACATTTCCAAGGAATTTCAGTAATTTAATATACTTTTCACCACCATTTTTTACTTTCTCTACTGGTAAGTAGAAGGACGTATTATATCCCATTCAAAAATACGATGTCGAAATTTCACCGGAAATATAGGTATGTTTTGAGACCCCTGAACCCATAAAAGCATTTTAAGAAAAAGGTCCGCGCGCGCGCGCGCGCGTGTGTGTGTGTGCGCGCGCGTACGTGCGTGCGTGCGTGTCTGTCTGTCTGTCTGTCTGTCTCCCTATCTGCCTGAATCAAACCTAAAACACCTTCACAAACTGCAAAATGTTAATAAAAATCGTTATGTATAATTATTGACGCATCTTGCTGTAAACAAATTGAGCAGGAAGTTATATCACATTGCACCGATCGAGTTACTGATTCAAGCATTTCCTCCTTTTTAAATAATCCAGAACCTCCTTAAGAAGGTTTCTTTCCCCTCTAGAAGCTTGTACGGGAAACAAATTATGTAAACTTTTTGTGTTAAGAGATATTCTTTGTTACTAGAAACAAACCGCAAATCGGAAAACAACAGTAATTTGCTACAAAATAGGTTCTAAACCAATTTTTTTTTCAATGTAAAAATGTACAACTCATTTAATGTAATGATGGTCCAAATTGTATGTGGCAAATGGCTAATCATTAAATAGTAGGAAAGCGTGGCTTAGTATATTTGTTGTACATCACAGCAGTAATAAGCTTAAAGGGAATTAAGTAATTGATGTTTAGATAGACAAAATCAATAAATGTTAGCTTTTTTTAAAATTGTTATTATTTCGTGTCGAAAACAGTTTTCTGCATTATGCATTTTACAAATAAATTATGCGTAAAATATATACAAGTAATTTACTCGTTCCAACCTTGACTAACACCATGTTGAGAAACCAATGTTGATGTATGAGGAAATTGTACAAAGAGCGCCAAAGAAAATCTCACTGCACCTCGCGCCTATGTCACATTATTTATCGCTGCACGAAGCCATGGCCATTTTATTGGTTGCTTTTGCCACGGTGCAAGGGTGTGGTGAATGGTTACGCCAATAATCGCAATAAAGTTTACAAAATGGCGTAGAAACGAAATATGTTTTTACTCTCGATCCTATTGGCTGAAAAAGAAAGAGGTAGAGTCAGTTTGTCGTTCAGACCTTTTATCATTATTGACAGCCATACCTTATCGGCTAGTGCAGGGCATGCCTTTGAAGGAGTTAAAATCTAAGGGGAAAATTTGACGAGCGCCGAGGTTAGCGGCGAAGCTCAAGATCCCAGAAAGCGATGCAAAACCCGCCGTAGACTTTCTTTGGCGCACTTTGCACTTATTTACTTGTAAATATAATCAAAACGCTTGTATATGCCAGTGCTAATTATTTTTCTTTTTGTTTATTTCAGAGTTACTTCGTGACTGACTACGATCCAACGATCGAGGACTCGTACACAAAGCAATGTGTGATAGATGACATCCCAGCTAAGCTGGACAGTAAGTGGAACTAGCTGTAAATTGACCAGCGTTCATCACTCATGATCCAAATGACCTTAGGGGAAGGAGGGGAGTAATCACTCAGTAGACATGAGCACAGTGGGAAAATTCACTGCCCGCATTTCACTGTACATTCTGTTTGTACTGGTATTTCGAATAGTGTAAAAGTAATGAAATTTACGTTTTTATCGTCAGCACTAAAATTAAATTATCACAATGACATTTTTCAGTGTGTAAACGTACAGAAAGTAGGTAAAATATATGGGATTGCCGAGCTTTCAGAGAGAGCCGCGTCAGGTTGTGGCTGGGATGCCGACGCATCGTGTCGTGAGGGATACATCCGATTCCAACTAACAATATGACGCGGGCTTTTCCGGAAGCTCAGTACACCTACGGTAAGGTAAGCCATCGAGGCTTACGCAACTAAGGGATGAAGCTTAAAGGAATGGATTTGATAGATGCATTACATACCCTGTAATTTTCCTCAAACCAATTGCCACATTGGTGTTCATTGTAATTTTGTGGTACAAAATCTTTTAATTCATTAAAAATTAAGCTTTCCTAAAGATTACGATTTGAACTTGCGCAACTCAGAAGCGGTATGTTTGGAAACAAAGCTTGGGTCAACGGCATCTGTCGTCAGCTGGAGGAAACTGGTGTTGTGCGCTTGACTCACGAGATGTAATCTGTGAGAATCGCGCTTACATTATTGCATTTATAGTCGCGAATAGAGAGCAATTCGTGATTTGTTTTGTTTTTTGTATGTGTATTCTTCAATTGTGAGCATTTGAGCATGATTTGGACACTTGGTTACTTACTATTAAAGCAAACATAGGTTAAGATTTGCGCGGGTTCTGGGACGAAGATATGTACATAGGCCACGAAATCAACCAGAGCTACAGTAGTAAACAAAACTTTGTTTCGGTGCCGTTAAAGCAACGGAAGTAGAAATAAACTGTTGTGTGATCGACAAACTCAACGTAGGAAGCTTCCAAATATTAAAATCTATCGAAAAAGCAATATCTATTAAAGCAGATCTTGCAAAACCCGCACACAGTATTACAATGTATGTAGTATTTCAACATAAAAAATTATTAAAGTGAATCCTGGCTGTGTCGTAGTAGACACCTCAAACAAAATGTTTTGTTGAATTTGTTTTTCGAAAGAAAAGTGAGTTTGGAATTCCAGTGGTTACGAAGATTCAAATAACATTTATAAATCAGCCAAAAAACACAACTATTCTTGTAATCACTTAATATGTGTAAAACAAAATAAAATGTTTGGGATAAATCCAGGAATAGAATTTTCATAGAATAATCAGATAAGCTCTCAGTTAAACAGCATAACAGTGAACCGAAAAAGGAAAACGGACACTTGCTTTTTATAGTCACAATAGAATGAAGGATCTTCAAACAGAGGCAATTATATTGAATATTTAAATGAATTATGAATATATGATACTTTTCTGTAAGAGCACTTGGAAAGGTTGACGTTTCTCGTGCAACTTCACTGATATTTAGAATGGCAATCTCAAGCGTGAGTGCCGTCATGCATGATTCATGGAATTAAAAAAGAAATTTCTGATGCCTGCTGTGTTGAACTAATATTAGATGAAACTCCTTACATAGTGAAGTACAACTATCTGCTGTTTCTTACTTAACTGTTGACGAAAATGTTAGAGGTTTATTTGAGTTACAGATGTAAGTCCTGACAGAAAAGCAGATTCTCTCTTGAATCGAGCATTTCTTTCAGATGAAAACTCCGACTCTAAACTCTGTTTAGGTTGGGTCATATTTTAGCGAGTTTTACAATATTCGTTGGGTTACATACACTGAGTCTGGTCAGGCTATACCACTAGTCACGCAAGGATCATAAACATAAATTGAATAAGAAACCCGTAGAGCTGTTATATACGTGTAATTGAACTTCTGGCAAGGTTGTTTTGTCAGAGCATTCAACACAGCAATCAACTGTAAACTTTTCTTTCGTTTATAGAAATAAATTATAAGAACAGGGCATTTAACAGCAGAGTTCTGTGACCCAAAGTGATATTATTTGCTTAATTTTATTATATCCTTAGATCGAGAATGTCCTATATGAATACTAGAGGATGTTAGTGTTGTTCCTGTGTGTTGCTGTGATATCGATTTTCACCAGTATGGGACTGCAAGTGAGAATATCCATCTTAATGGTTCCTTTTGGTCCCCCCCCCCCCACACTCCCCCAGTAGTTCAGTTAAATGGATAACATTATCGGATATTTACCGAACATGTGCGACTTGCATTCGGGAGGCTATGGGTTCGATCCTCAGCAACCGGGCACAATGACTTGAGATTTTCCGTGGTTTCCTCTTGCCATACAGGCGAATACTGGGTTGCTTACTTTCATTCCACGGTTTCCTTTCCATTCCTTCCTCGCAATATAGTAATACTACGTAATACTACGGCTGTGTCAGTGCACCCAAAAAAAAAAAAAAAAAAAAAAAAAAAAAAAAAAAAAAAAATCAATTTGTGTGCTCCGATTCCGATCCGATGTTGACGAAAGCCTATGTTGCGTCATCATTGCATTTGTTTAAAATTGAATTCAGCGTTTGAAAGACAGTCGCTCGCAACTCCCTTTGATCTGTTTATTTATTTATTTATTTATTTACTTACTTATTTATTTTTTGCTTTTTAATGAGAGATCTGTTTTGGAACGGGTTTCCTAGCGCGATGCTAAGCGGAAGACCGGGTTCGATTCCCGGTAACAGCGTGAGGATTTTCTCTCTCTGGGACACCTAGTCCGGGGTGCACTCAGTCTCGTTAGGTACTTGAGGGACCAATTGAGGAGCTATATGATTAGAATTAGTGGCTCCTGGTCGCGAAGACCTAATATACCTGTCAGGAGGGACCAGGGCGCTGATTACGCCCCATCCTCCAGTACTGCACTCCACTCATGACGCCTGTGGTGGGCAGAGACGGAAGACGCAGCGGCCGGGCGGTAGCTCTTAACCTGCAGCGAGCTTTTGCACAATTTATTTTGCTACATAATATTACTCGTTGAAAATTATTCAAACTTTATGGAAATATTCTTTGATGAAAAAGTAGCAAAGTGAATTTCCCCATTAAGTTTTATTTAATAAATTAGATTTAAAAATAGTTCAATAACCATTCCTACCAAAAATTTGTTTAATCGGCCTGTTTAATGCTGAAGATGAGCCAGAAAGTCATTTAAATGTATTGTTATGGTAACGATCAATGTTTACTTCATCTTTCCTATATGTGCACAGACTAAAGAAATTCCAATATATACAAATAAATAAAAATAAGGTTAGTTAACTACTTAAAATATCACATCACTCATTGAAAATGTCTACTACATATTATTTTTAACATATTGTTTACTGTATCAGTAGGTGGTGTTTAGTTTTTTGAAATTATAAATATAGCAATTTAATGCATTTGTATGTTTATGATTTAGCTTTTTATAGCATTTTAAAGAAAGACACATTACTGATAAGTGGGCAATGTATCTTTATACATAAATGTGAAATTAAAATTATGTTTGTAAAGTATTTAATAATGAAATATAAGAAATGCAGTTTACTTTATGCAAAGTTAATTTAAGTTAAAGCAACACAGGTAAAAATAGAATTGATTCAAGTTAAAGCTTAACACAAAAAAATGAAATTTTGATGCAAAACCAGACTAATAGAAAGAAAATGCACGAAATTAACCAAAGTCAATCAAGTCCATAAATTGAATGTTGAATGAAATCATAGAGTATACTTTAACATTTTGTTTTGTCATTTCTGTTCTTCTCATTACACATTTACTGAAATATTTTTCAGTGTCTACGCTATACAGTGTCTATGGTCTCCTATACATTACAGAACTAATAATTGCTTCTCGAATGATCAGCCAGTCATATTTATAAAATTCGAGCTTTTGACCATTTGATTCTCCATGGTCTTCATCAAATGTTCGAAAGCTCAAATTTTATAAATTTGACATGGCTGATCACCTGAGAAGCAATTATTAGTAACATTCACTGCGAAAGTTTAAAGTCTTATATTACAGAACTACTTAAGCAAGTCTGGGCATATGAGCTTAACAGTCAACAACATTTGCAGGTAGTCTACAATATTATTTTCCTCCATAGTTTGTACAATCATTGGGAGTGAATTTATAGAACTCAAAAAAAGAAGAAAGAAAGAAAGAAAAACAATGGACTATCCATATTAATAACTCTAGAAAATGAGTTCCTTCTTATACTTAAATCTTCAAATCTATTGTTAATGCTCAACCAGTGGTGAGAGTAAAAGGTTTAGAGAAAGGGGGAAAAAAAATATTTTTCTCATTTTCTTCCATGTGACTACTTAACCTTTTGTTGCACTAAGCAACCATTCCATAAGTTTGTTTTCATTTTGCTTTTGACACCTTCTTCTACTGGCTTTCCCCAAGCCATATCATGAATTTTCAGAACCCACAGTGATATTTAAATCTCTTTCCATGGAACATTTGCTAAAACTTCACTCAGTTTAAATGTTTTGTTTTCTAATCATGTTATTTGTTCCTTTTAACACTGATCGCATGACTTTGTTCTGTTCTTATTGCCCTTTACAAACATTTAGATGTGTTTTATTGGTAATTTTGTATTTTTTGTTCTTTGTCCAAGGGGCTGCCTTTTAATAAAGGAAGTTCTAAAATAATATCCATTTGAAAAATAGTCCTTAAATTATAATACATTTTGCTTTATACAGCATTTTAGTATAATTTTTAAGGAAGAGGCAACCCTGCTTTCCAGGGGATAAATATAGAAACATCTAAAAGGGTAGATGAGGCTCATCAGTCTTGGTAGACAGCCCATCTAGGAGAAGAAGACTCCGAAATCAAACTCCTGGTCCTCTAGGTTGGGGGTTGATGCAACGGACTAACTCTCCTTTCATTGGAAAAAATGCAATGTTAAACAACCTAATAAAATACAGCCGGGCAGATCTAAAGATACATGACACAAGCTACGGAAGAGGACTATGAAATAGGCACATGGAACATTCAGGGAATATGAAATAAATTTGAAGAAATCTGTGAAGAATTACAGAGCAAAAAACAAGTAGGTGGTTCAAATCCCAGTTGTGGCATTGAATTTTTAAGTTCCAGTTCTACCTCTCAAACTTTGCCCACACACGGCTTGTGTGTTTTTAAAACACCAACAGTAAGTTTGTTGGCATAAATAAATAATAATTACCATCTGAAGGTTATTTAATCCTGGCATATAAAGTACTTACAATAGTAAGTCACCATTGGGGTAATTTGTCTCTGATGTGAGACTGCCTTTGTGGTTTACCAGGAGAAATACGAACTGGTTTGAGAATTTAATGCCATTCTGGCAGTTTGTCACAATGCTCAGTGGTTAGAGCAGCCGCCCGGTAAGCGGAAGGTCTGTGGCTCAAATCCCAGTTGTGGTATTGAATTTTTAAGTTCCAGTTCTACCTCTCAAAGTCATCATAATACTTACAGAAACTAAAAGGAAAGGAATTGGAGTTTGAAAATAAAGGATCTTACATGTTTGAGAGGTAGAACTGTTGGCATAAATAAATAATAATTACCAGATCTTACATGTATTTTTATAGTGGAGTAAAAAAAACCATCAAAGAGCCGATATTGATGAAGAATAAATACAAAAAATCTGTTACAGACTGGGAACCAATAGATGCAAATATTATAAAAATAAATTTGAAGTTGTGTGGACATAAAGTTACTATAGTGGGTATTTATGCAATTAGTGAAGATCAAAATAATGTAAAAAAAGAAGGGTTTTTCAATAAATGAAATGGAATAATTAGAGGAAATTGGATATGGAAGGGATGTCATTATGGCTTGTGATTTCAATAACAGAACAGGAAAACCAAAGTAAAATTATAGGTCCACACAGAGAAAATATAGTAAACAATAATGGAAAGACTAATAGACATTTATGAGTATCTTTGCAAATAATCAATTACTGATTATATTATACTTAACAAACAAAATTAAGAGTAAATGGTGTAAGAGCATAGAGGCATTACATTTGAAGATCATCTTTTAGTCAATTCAAAAATTATATTTCCTATTTAAACATCCAAGGGAAAAGTAATGACTTCCAAAGCTGTCATGGATTGGGAACCACCAGGGAAGGAGGAAGAAGGAAAGGACACCTATTACGTGATTCCAAGGAATCAACGGTGCCAAGAGAGAGTGGGAAATAGAAGATATATGGATGAATAGACAGGAGCGAAATAATGTGTCAAAGACTGTGAATTTGGGTGCTGGAAAAATGTCAATTGATTGTAAAACCACTTCAATTAAATAGCATAATTTGTGCATTTTGAGTCAGTTTTGTACTTTATTGCAATGTCAGTTCTATACTTTATTGCAGGCCTTTATGATCAAACACCATCCCAATGTATCAGCCATTCACCTGTGCTGAAGGTGACAGTTGTGAATTCACCCATACTTGTTTAGCCCATTCAAACAGAATGAAACTCTAATATTCTAGTAATGATAAAGTTAAAGTATAAAACATATAGGTGCTCTGTTTAAAATGTCGAAGAAGGAAGTGACTCATATATCTTTGCATTTACTGTGGTGAGCAACAGGTGTTGCACAGTTACTTCCTGTAGAGGTGCTCCTTTTGTTGTGGTACCTAACAAAGACTGGTGATTCATGAAGGTAGATTAGTGGTTGTGGTGCTTTTGTTGGTTTCCTATGTTTGTAATGGTGCTTTTCACAACGCAACACAATATAATACAATAGTTTCATTGTTTTTATTTGAATATAGTACTGTAAACCTTGGAGATGGTTTGGAGATAACTAAGCAAACAATTATCGGGACAACCCAATGCGATGCATGCTTTAATGTGTGCTTTTCTGTAATAATGCCTACATTGTGTATGTAATTCATTCTTTGTACTTTTTCTACCATGTAACCTAGTAGATAGAGGAGTAATTGTATTTCATCCAAAAATTTGTTATTGAGATTTCATGGAAGTACATGTTTTGAGCTCCCAAGAATAAAAAGAGGTATGTTTACAAAAAGGTGCATGTGCCTGTAGGTGCACTCACATGTCCAACAAAATTAATAAATATAAATCATAGTATTTAAGTTGATTACCTTCCAAGGATGATACATAAAGCTTTAGAGATAAATCTCCCAACCGAAACTACCCTTACCTGGAGCACCTTTTGTCATGTTTGGTTTCCTCAAAATTAGCTTTAAGATTTAAATTAAGATATCATACATTTGTGATATTTATGTGCCATATAAAAAGCATATCTTAAATTTTCTGGGAATAGCCTGTGAAGTCCTCTCTTTCAGAAATAATTTTGTACAATTTTATATAACTGGTTACCCATAAATAGAAACTTATGCATACCTCTGTAAAGTATTTCCTAATTCAAGCTATTAATCTTCAACACTTTTTAAAATCCTCCTAAAAATTAATATTCATGAAATATTTTATCTCATTAAAACAAGAACTTCAATAAATTTAATTATCAAACCAGTTCGTATTTCTCCTGGTAAACCACAAAGGCAGTCTCACATCAGAGACAAATTACCCCAATGGTGACTTACTATTGTAAGTACTTTATATGCCAGGATTAAATAACCTTCAGATGATAATTATTATTGCCAACAAACTTACTGTTGGTGTTTTTATACACACAAACCGTGTGTGGGCAAAAGTTTGAGAGGTAGAACTGGAACTTAAAAATTCAATGCCACAACTGGGATTTGAACCACAGACCTTCCGCTTACCGGGCGACCTGCTCTAACCACTGAGCTATTGTGACAAACTGCCAGAATGGCATTAAATTCTCAAACCAGTTCGTATTTCTCCTGGTAAACCACAAAGGCAGTCTCACATCAGAGACAAATTACCCCAATGGTGACTTACTATTGTAAGTACTTTATATGCCAGGATTAAATAACCTTCAGATGATAATTATTATTGCCAACAAACTTACTGTTGGTGTTTTTATACACACAAACCGTGTGTGGGCAAAAGTTTGAGAGGTAGAACTGGAACTTAAAAATTCAATGCCACAACTGGGATTTGAACCACAGACCTTCCGCTTACTGGGCAGCTGCTCTAACCACTGAGCTATTGTGACAAACTGCCAGAATGGCATTAAATTCTCAAACCAGTTCGTATTTCTCGTGGTAAACCACAAAGGCAGTCTCACATCAGAGACAAATTACCCCAATGGTGACTTACTATTGTAAGTTTGTTGGCAATAATAAATTTAATTATACTTCAATTTTCAATAAAAACTGCATGTGCTCCTTTTCACTGGTGACCACTCTCAGTAGCAGAAGGACTCTCATGAATAAATTGCTTCAAATCTTTGAAACACACAGATTATTTCCAAATGACTCCAATTTTAGGTGGAATATGATATTTCTTCTAATATTATAGAAAAACTAAACATGAAGTACACATAAGTCAACTTCTAAACATAAGCTTAGCATGCTCTACACTTTGAATGAGTCAGAATAATCTTTAATAGCTGTTAATAGCTGGTGATTTTTGGACATTATATATGTTTATGTGTAATGTGTATTTTCCATTATCTGCTTGCACTTTGAAATGTAGAGATAAAGATATTATCTTTAGTGGATAGCAAATGTATTAAGGTCTCATTTACTTAATGTATGTTCATTATGTCACACCTTAAAAGAACAGCTCTGTCATAAATAGTGTTAAGGGACATTTCTTTAAAAATTAAGCTATCAGTCTTTTATTTCAAATTGGACTTAAAAATATATATGCAGAAAGTCTTTCATCCAGGGAGAAAAACTGAATGATACACATTTTGTAGCTTGAAAGGGATTTCTTAGTGCATCATTGTTGATAGAAAGACCTCATAAAATAGAAATTTCACCTGTAATAAGAGCAAAGCATAATATTTTTTTGTGGTTAAGACTGTAATTTCTAAATCAGTCTTAGCAAACTGCCTGCCAGGTTGGTAGAATTAACCTCAAAATAGTAATCTAAGTTCAGTTTATCTCTTTTATAAAACTGAAAATTTACCTTTAGAGAAACTTGTTTCCAGAGTAATTTTACCTACTGTGTAGATGTTTACCAGCCTCTGTTCGAAACAGATGCAGAAAGAGTGATTTGTGATGAAAACAGTGTTGAGGAGCATCAGGAGCATAATTTCAATATGTGCTCAGAGGAGATGGGCAAGATTGTAAAAAGCAGTTTCCTAAATTTTCATATGAATTTTAAGGACACCTATTATAACAAAAAAAAAAAAAGAAATCTTTTATTTCTTAAGTGTGAAATATTTGTTTTAAAAGTACAGTAATCATAACTTTTCCTATGTTAGAGTAGTAAAATTCAGTAGCATAATTAATCCTTGTAATTAGGGGTGAGCAAATGACATATGAGTAACATTAATTATAATATCCATTATTCCAACTAGGAGAACCAGTTTAACCCTTAATGGTAACGTGGCAAAGTTGTTACACTACTGGTGACGTGGCATGATGTCTGGCATCTTATATGCTGATAGAGAATAAGGAAAAGAGAAATAAAATATATGAGAATTCTTTAGAAGAGCAAAAGAAAAATGGAGTAGAAAAGTAAAGAAACGGAGGGAAGGAGAAACAGAGGAGGAGAATTAGGAGATTAGAAAACCTCTTGATAAGATGGAAGGTCAGGAGGCCCAGTAAAAGAAAGGTCAAAAGGGAAAGAAATGGCAAAGGCTCTTATTTGTACTTAGATTTCAGCAGAATGTAAAAATAGGTAAGGTATGTATATGAAAAAAGAAAGTACATTGATACAGTATATTCAAAATAATTCATATGAACAATAAGAGAGAAAATCTTGCTACAAATAAAATTAGATCTGGTTAAGCACACAGTGTATGTCAAATAAAATTGTTTGTGGCATTAAACCATTTCCAAGATGTTTTTGGTCTGAACTTTCAAATACTTATACTTTTCTCAAGTGGAACATCACTATTTTTTTGTCATGCTTTTAAAACTGTAAGTGTTGCTTTAGCTGCTGTATCTTTCTTATCACTACAATGAAATTTAAAGATCTGAAATGAAATTTTATCTTGATTTATAAGAAATAGAAGAACAAGCTTTTGTAAGGATAATTTGTGGAAGAGCGAGCAGAGAAAGTCATAGGAATGCAACGCTTCAGATTTTTTAAGTGTGTTTTTCTTCCATTAGCCCCTCCATTTTTCAGGAGCGGGTAGAAAGTGAAGTATAAATAATTTGAGCGAGCTGAGGAAAAGTTAAAAGAGTGTAAAAGTTACATAATCTACAATGAGCTTTAATTTTTTATTGTTGTGTGGGAAGTAAAGGTCAGGTTGGCCTTGTGCAGAAGAGCAGCAAGCCTACATTGACACACCTACAAGTAGAATTTCTTGTTGATATTATACATGTTGACCTCATCACTTTCCATATTTAAAGCTCTGCTTGTGTGTAAAATTACTTTCTGTGACCTTGAAAATCAGAATACATATAGGGACATAGCATATGCTGTATCCATTTTAAGGCTAATGTATTAATTTGGAACGAATAAATTTCATAATTTTCACCTCATAATGTTAAAATGAAGACGACAGATTCTATGAGTAGTAAGCTATTTGGGGGAGTATTGGCTTTTTGTGCAGTTTAATTAATTTTGGTTTTAATTCAAAGTGTATAATTAAAACCCAGTAGTACTATTAATTAACTGTGATTCTATGAGGATAATCTAGGAAGTAGATTCCCAATGTGCAGATTGCTGTCAGGCTTCTCTCTTAGAGAGAGTGTGGTTTTCTTTACACTTTTCTCAGTTTTGTATGAGCATAAGTCAAAACAAGTTGTTATTGTGTATTCTGTGATTGTTCAAATTCAACTGTACGATACAAAATCGTGGTGAGGTGAGAGGTGTTATTCAATTTTTGAATCCTCAGGAGAGGAAACCTGTAGAAATTTACCATCAACAAAATAAAGTATATGGTGATATGGCAATGAACTTGAGAAACGTGACAAAGTGGAGTGAAACGTTCAACAGTGGATAAATAAATGTACATGACCAATTTCACTCTAGAATTAATGGGCTAAAGAAATGTGCAAAAGTGGAGTGAAATTAAATAGAAAATTATTATCTGGGCTTGTGAGCTGTTGTCTAGTGGAAAAATTCCTTCCAGACATTTTATATGAAGCTGCACTGAACATCTTTAGTAGCATAGCCATAGTACACTTCTAGTCTCGGCGACAACTGATGCAGAGGCTTAGCATGGGTGGGTGGAACTAGCTCCCGGTTGGTCCGTTCTTTGTTGATTGGTGCGGCTGCTGCATATGCTAGGCCAAAGTGGGGGCTGCTTTCATTGGTTATGATAGGTGCTGATGTGAGGAAATGGTTCACTGGACATAATTTACTTCAGATATGGGGATCATAAGCCACACAAATTTTTATTTTACAGAGTTGGGTAAATCATTTTATACTGAATGTTTAAATAAGTTAAATTACATTCACCCAAGTGTGTAGAATTGAAAGGTGACTATATTGAAAAATGAAAAAGTTTGGGTTAAAAATCTTTTCTTTCTCAGACTGAAAGAGAACTTTCCAAATAACCCCCTTGTATTTCTACCTCTTAAAAGTCTGTCCAACTTTTTTTTAATTTAATTTTATTATGCACAATGTTATCTAAGCATTTACCAAAATGTGTAGTTATAATAGAATTTTTTTTGGCAACCTAGAAAATATAAAACTTAATATCCCTTAAACCTTACAGGCATGTTAAAATATATTTGTTTTTCAATGTTTTAGTTTCAGAACAACAAAAATCCACTTCTGATGTAAATAGTTCATTATTTAACTTTTAATTTGAAACTATTTACAAAATGTAGCAGACTTAATGTATAAGAGAAGCTTGAATCATGACAACAGTTAAACCTAAGTCAAGACTTTAGAAAGGGATTGATATTCTTTTTTTCTCTGTGTACAGTTTTGGACACAGCAGGACAGGAGGAGTTCAGTGCAATGCGGGAGCAGTACATGAGGTCAGGAGAGGGCTTCCTATTGGTATTTGCTGTAACAGACAAGGCAAGCTTTGATGAAATGTATAAATTTCATCGACAGATCCTAAGGGTGAAGGATCGTGATGAGTTCCCTATGCTAATGGTTGGCAATAAAGCAGACTTGGAGCACCAACGTGTAGTAAGTATATTCTAAAATTATAAATAGAGTACTACTAGCACAGCTTTCCTTGAACTCTGAGATGATGTTATTGTCGAAGATGGCAACAGGATATTTCAGGTCTTTTACGCAGTTGTACTTTAAATTATGCTATAAAAGGTCATGAATTGTACTTTCCACAATTGTTTGTTTCAGATTAGTTAAGGCTAAAGTAAAAGAGTAAACACATAGCTTCTTCTTTTTCTTTTTACAAGAGTTTGCACTGTCAGTGCTGCGTGTGCTTCAGTTATTTGGTTCCTAAAGTTACTGTTTGAATTGGTTAAACTTCGTCTTCATCTTCGTTATCTGATTACCCTCCCCATATGGAGGACTTACAAGCCTGTGCTCTCTGTCGGAGAGCAGACGAATCTAAGGACCAGGCAGAATGAAGACCTGGAAGCAGGTGGTCAGCTCAGCACCAGGTATAAGAGTGAGGAAGAGGATGATATGAAATGCATGAATGGAAAGGTGATGCAACAGTTGATGGAATGCGTGGCATGGGAAACCGGAGAAACCTGCCCTAACGCTGCTTTGTTCACCACAAATACCACATCAGGTCCCTGAGATCGAACCTCGGCTGCCTAGATTGTAGGCAAATGATCTAACTACTCGGCCACGGCATCACCTTGAATCGGTAGATGGGTATGATAGTTCAACAGAACAGCAATAAAGATAACGTGATATAGTGCAATGTATAAGTGTAACACTGGAGTGTGGACAATGATGCTCAGTTGTTGTTACTTTGGCAAAGCACATACCTTGTTGACTCAGACCATTCGCACTAGATTCTAGAGTTCAAGATAAAGTGTGTGAGTAGCACTTTGACCTAAGTTGAAGATTCTGTTTCCAAAAGTGTCTTAAATACACGAAACAGCAACTTCTATAAATAACTTTTTTGTGTGTGTTTTGTTTATTCAGATAAATAATTTCAAATAGAGGTATGTCTTTTGTGTATGATTTTTAGAAGGTTTAAAACAGTGAAACTTTGTCAAATTGGTTAAATTTACGAGTAGAATGATTTCCAGTGTGAAGCATTTCAATACCTGCCTCTTCAACATTAGTGCACATGGACGTAGCCCACGAAATACCAGGCAGCGACAATGTAAACAAAACTGTTTTATATGCATCAATCAAATGATATTGTCTTGTACAGTATTTCAGTCTGTAGATGAGCAGCTAATTGGAAATTACAGTAGAAGGCTGGTAATCCAAACTAATTGGCAGTGTGGTCTGTTCAGATTAACCAAAAAATGGAAAAAACAGAGTATATAAATTCAGCTGTAGGATCAGCAGCTATAAGGTAACGTAGCGTAGTGATGTGAGGAAATTGCTATTACCATACACAACATAATGACAATGTATTCTTCTGATCTGTGGCCATAGTTGATCACATGCAATAGTGGTGGTACGTAGATAATTTAGTTTGTTTTGTTCATGGTCATTATACAGTAATTTATGCTTTCACTCATAAATTGATGCTTGTTTGTGTTATACTGTGCACTTCAATGTCAACCAAATGAAAACAGTTCATGTTACAAGAAAAATGTTAAATTATGCATTTTGTGTTCAGATTATCTGGAATTTTGGATTTGTGAGGTTTGGATTAGCAAGAGTACTACTGTATATGCAGGGTTATAGGTTAGCCACTAAATTGCTCATGGAGATATATAACAGGGGCAATACAATAAAAATTTGAAGTATATGTGATAGATTGAATTATCTATACCATTCATAAATTTATACATAAACATTATTTTGTAACCTGTTGCACTGTATGAGTATACTCATTTTCAGTGTCTCAAAAACAAAACTTGAATAACACACCTTTTATGTAATGTTTTTTTTTCCATCTGTAGAGAAATGCATTGAATCTAACTCCTTGACAATTGTTTACATGAATTTATAACTAGAGTACCGCACCTCAGACATACTTAAAAGATTTATTTCAGTTGCAAATTAATCCAGAGTTGAGTTCACTATTTGCAATAACTGCAGTGCATTGTGCGATGCATCCTGGAGCTGTGCCTAATACAGTCAATGCCTGACCCTGCCCTAATGTCTGTGTTATCATAACCTGCAATGCTCTTGTGGTACTGGAAATGTACTGAAATGCCTTCAGTTCACTTACTAAGTTACGTTACTTTTGGACAATTGTTTCAAAGGCAACTGCTGCCATCATCTACTGTATAACTACATTCTCTTTTGAACTGTTCATGGTGCTGCCCTCTCTTTTTATTGTAAACTTGATAATATCATCAACCAGTAGGATTTTAAAATTCACCACTGTCTGTGCATTTTTAGTTATAAACATTTTTTTTCCATACATTAAGTTCTGCATCCCTTTTTGCCTATTTTAAAAGTTTTATTTTTGGTTTTATGTCATTTTTGGGCAACCAGAAATGATGAGCAACTGCTGATTTATCTGATTCTTTGAAATGAACACATTTCTTTGGTGTTCCTTAAGCCTGGTTTGTAGGCTTCATTTTGTTTGACCAATATAGATCTGACTGTAGTTTTCACAACTTACTTGGTAGATTCCTGATTTTTGGTAATTCGGTATGATGTGCTTTAGGGGATGATTTAAGAAATTCATGAGGTTATTCTTGTTGCATGGAGTTAGTTTAATGCTATGTTCTTGAAATAACTTGTTAAACTTATTGAAAGTCTTGGAGTGGAACATGAATCTGGAGTAGGTATCTTTGTCATGTTTGATCCTTTTTGTGAACGATTGTAATGTCATTCAGTCTCTTGGTGTGTCTTCAGAAGTTTGTCAATTATGTTTCTGTTGAATTTGTTCTGTATAGCAACTTTTTATATTGCGTTGGTGCTTCAGTTGTACTCTTCTTTGTTGAGTGGTATGTTAGCCAGTCTGTGTGTCAGGCTATGAAAATTGCATGTAGAATGTACTTAAAGACACAAGAAAACTATGTACTAATTAAAAGAGTATTATGTAATGCACTGCCTCAGCAAATAATGAATCTTAGAGAGAACTCATTTAAAAAAGAGTTTAAGAAGTAATTTGGCTACTTAGAACAATGCTCCCTTAAGTTAGATATTTTAAATCATTTTACAGAAGGGTGGTCATAATTAAAGTGATACTACTCAGAATCGCTCTAAATGGATCGCTATGAATTTATAACAGTTATATTTGTGGCTGACCCAAAATTTAATAGCGAGTTGTAGGAGGTGCCAGTCAACATAAAATCCAATCAAAGGCTTGCCAGGCCTTGCTAAGCTGTATAGTTAAACATGCTATGAAATCACACTGTAAAGCCAATGATATAAATATCATTTGTGCCCACAATATTTGTTTGCACAACAGAAAGAAGAATAGTAGTGGTCAGGCAAGAACCACCATTTAATTTTGTGTCTGCCATAGTAGCTTGTGATATGAGAGTGCAGAAGCAATTTTTGCTATAAAAAATTAATTCCAATTTATACCATCAGGTAAAAATGTGGTGCTATAGAAACAATAACACCTATTAAATAGAGCAGGTATGATAGAACACGAGTTGTAATGTTAGCAACATTATTAAGTTGGAAATCAATGAATAAATGAAGCTATTGATAGTGAAGCAATATAAATCAACAAATATAATAAATATTTAGAAATGAAGCCTCACATATCTCTGATGTAAGTTGTTTTGCAAGTTGTATTAAAGAAGACCAAGATTTCATGAACCTTTAATCACATTCTCAATGTTATGACTGTTTATCTGAGTCACCATCATTTACTAACATGCTTTTAAAAAATGTTTTCAATACCAATGGCATCAACAACATGCTGCAACCATTAAAGGGCATGATTAATAGCTTTTCTTGGCAAGTCTGGTGGAATCTCTGTAAAATTTAGTTGTAATCAGTAAGAGATCGAACATGCCCCTGATTGACATAATCTTCAAGATATCCCCACAGCCAGAGGCCACATGGATTAAGAGCAGGGGATCTTGGAGTTATTATGCTGTTTTCTTTCAGGAATGTTAGATTATTTTTATTATTCTTTATTTTATTGTTTTCTATCACTTTTCATTTCGTTCTCTTTTATATTTTTTTGTATTTCTGGTTGTGTGGAAGAGAACGCCTGATGGTGTTAGCTCTACCAGAGTAAATAAGTAAATAAACTATACAAATATGCACATCATGGTTGTACAATAGAACCGTGCTAATCCGAATTAATTGGTGTTGTGGTTGTTCAGATTCATAAATGTTCGGATTATCCGGGAGGGAAGAAAAAACGTATATAAATTCAGCTATAGGATTAGCAGCTACATGGTAATGTACTGCAGTGATGTGAGGAAGTGACATCATTGTGTGGCTCAGTTGGTTAGACGCTGGCCTACTGATCCCAAGGTCACCGACCGATGGTTTCTAAGCATGCTTACAAACGACAGCTCCATGTCAGTAGATTTACTGGCATGTAAAAGAACTCCTGCAGGACGAAATTCCGGCACACCGGCAATGCTGATGTGATCCTGGCAATTGATAGCATTGTTAAACAAAAAGTAATAATGAGACAACATTACGATTACCACACACAGCATAATGACAATGTATTCAACATAACGACAGTGTTTTTGTGACCTGTGGACATAGCCGATGGCATGCAATATTGGCAGTACATAGGTAGTTCAGTTTGTTTTGCTATTTTTATCGTCATTCTACAGTAATTTATGCTTTTCACTCATAAATTAATACAGTACAGGTGCATGTTTGTGTTATACCGTGCACTATAATGTCAGCCAAATAAAAACATAGTTCCTGTACATTAAAAGAAAAACTGAATGTGCTTAAGTGATGTGACAAGTGGGGAAAGTACTATAAAATTGGCTGTTGAATACGGATTTTATGTTTGGATTATCTGGAATTTCGTATTCGTGGGATTCAGATTAGCGGGGTTCTACTGTATTTGAAAATATTACTTTTAATATAGCAAACACTTTGACACTAAATTAACTTTTTCCTGCAGGTATCTACAATGGAGGCACAGAATTTATCACGGCAGCTTAAGATTCCCTACATAGAGTGCAGTGCAAAGTTGAGGATGAATGTGGACCAGGCTTTCCATGAGCTGGTGAGGATTGTGCGCAAGTTCCAGCAATCTGAACGCCAGTCAGTCAAGGCCAATTACAAGAAAAATAAGAAGAAGTGCTGTGTATTGTAGTAGAGGTATACCACTCTTCATGTTCAAATATCTTTCCCATCCCTTCATGGTGACTGGATCCCAAACCCAGTCTGTGTTCAGAAATGAAAATTTGAAACGTGAACTATAACCCTGCACAAGACTTAAATATTTTTAAGGTTATGTATGTATGTTTAGAAAAATAATGACAAAAATTAACAATAACAGTGTACCACATCACACTTTTCAGCATGTATCTCTTGTTTTGCTCAATGAAGCAGATAATGCCATCTGTTCAGTATTACATTTATCACTGTAACAGCTTGTTTCACTATAAATTAAACATGTTCTAAAGATGCATGTCAACCTTTGTTGTACTTTTACATTGTGGTGGGTGTTATGAAATTATATCAAGAATCAAAGCTGCCTAACATTTTCTCTGTGGTAATAGCCACATTGATTATATGAAGACAATCGTATGCTATTCTACAGTGATAAATCTAATTTGCTGAGCATTATTGGAAACAGTTTTTCATTATCTGTTGATGAGCAAGATATTCAATCCTGTGGCTATAGTTTCTTTTCTCTTAATTTGGCTTCTGGAGCACACTTAAAAAGCCCAGCTTCTTTACAAGTAATAAACAAGTAACATCAAGCAAGTTTTTAAATAGAATATAGAAGCACAATTATAATATAAAACAAGGAGAAAAGCTTAAGTATAAAATGGTGGCAATGTACAGTAGGTATCTTTACCATTACTTCAGCAATCTGAATGAAGGTAACTAGCGACATAAGCTTTTTGTAATAGTTTGTTTCACTGCAAATTTCCAGCTACGTTGGAAGTAGTTTCCGTGAAAAGTGTTTCTAGGATTTAATTTAATTAGCTTTTAATTCACAGGAGTAACTGACTTTATTTCAAGGTGCAATAAATTTATTTTTCTGCTTTAGGGTGTACACATACTGGATAAATAAGTTTGTTGAAGTAAAGCAAATTTTAGTATTATTTCTTAAGAAATACATGTGTATATAATGTTTAATACTGGGTCATTCACTGACGGTATTGCCAGCATCTCTAATTCATAGCAAAGGTAGCTTATGAATGCTAGGTTTGATTTGAAATAAAATTTTTGATAGCTGGGTTTCATATACTTTATTAAAAAGTTCAAGAAGCCTGAATAGTAAATCATAACTTATACTATAAGTGAAAAATTGCTATAATAATTTTCTCTTATCTAAATAAAGGGCTGTGAAGTTATCTCCATTAAAACTATATTAGTAAGGTACCTGTATTCCTCCTATTGATTCTGAGCACAGAATTAGGGTTTGTAGAGCAAACATTGAGTGAAGGGTTTTGCTGAAGTTGCAACATGGATTGTACAGACTTTTGTTCACAACTTAGAAAGGATATGAAGAGTTTTGTGTTGGAAGTAATTTTCTAAGCTCCATGGAATTAAAACATGGCAACTTTTGCACTAAAGGTGTACGGTTTCTGACCTATGCCTGTGTTCTTGTGCAGACAACATGCATGAGATCTCATCCTGGCACAAGGGGCAGTGGTAATTTATTACCTCCAATCATCACCTCAATACTGAGTAGTATGTTTGGTCTGTCAGTTGCTGATATATCTTCAGTCTAAAATCTTGCTAGACATACACATAAAATAAAACAGTGCTTACTTTGGGTCCAATCTAATCTAAGAGTGTTTCCAGGGTTAACTGCAAATGACTATTCTGTTGCCATAATCTTGCTGCAGTTAATTGTCAACTTTCTATTGAATTATTGCACCGCTCATAACTGGTAAACAAAGAAAAAGTCATTCTCATGTGAAATTAGATACGTAAATGATAACAGTAAGCGTTAATACTATTTATGGAATCCCATTCTTGAAATATTGTTAGAAAATATCACTAATGATATTAATACTGATAACCACTACGTTTTCATGGGGAATTTAAATTGATTTGAGTGCAATCCCATTCTCATATGATTCGCATTTCCATGTTGAATTCAATTCAAGCATAAAAAAGCAAGCTTGGTCACTTGGTGTTAATTGGCAAACCTGTAAAAAATGTTTTCCTCATATTTTAAGTAGATTTTGAGGTTAATGAAGGTTTTTGAGAGGAATATATTGTGAGATTATGAAACAATAAAAATAACTTTGTTGTTATGTTTTATTACACCATTTTTGCTAAGAAAACAAAATGACAAGTGCGAGTTTGTTACAACAAGTACACTAGAAGTTAACATCTTTGGTGGATTCAAATAAATTTGAATCTGATAGACATTTCCGTGCAACAAAATTTCAATCCAATCCCACTTCTAAGAGAATTGGATCCAAGGATTCGGTTTGATCTGAATCCACATTTCCATGCAGTATTCAATCTGGAATGAGAACTCTAATTGATTTCAATTCCTTGTGGAAATGTAGTATATGTCTACTATGCATAAGTTTTATGGTGAAGCCTTATTCAGAAAATGTTGGTGCTGTTCTTCACGTTCATTACCATACCTACCTGTTTCTGGTGCCTGTTTACAGCAGTGAACATTTCATTATAAAAGGTGATAGTCAAAATGAATAGTAAAGGTATCTGAAGTTGAAAGACCCAGTATTAAGAAAGTGTTGCTTATTAATTAACTGTATGTGCCATTTGACAGAATTTTTCTGCATTGTGCAAGCAGCTATTTAAGATGTTTCAGAAGTATATTTTTGATAATTACTGCAAGTAATGCTGTTCAGTTTTGTGAATACATTAATACAATATGCTGATTGCTGTGATGATTTTTGTGAAGTTATGAAGTATCAGTGATATTTGTAAACCCATCAATGCTATGATTGGCCAATAGACAGAAGAAATATTGAAGTTAAAAATACATTCGGCTATGGATAGGCTCTGAAATGGGGGCACTCCTCGAGGAAATTAAAGGCTATGAGAGGAAGATGAACAGCTATATACTTTTTACAGAGGAGAGTAGGAAGTAAGGGCCTAATGACTACAACAAAAGCATTTATTGATAAAGGTAGCTAAGGTTGCTAAGACACAAACTTATGAACAGGAGGTCTGTGGTTCAAATCCAGCCAGGACTTTCATCCCTGACTAAGGTTCCCTCCGGGTTTACTCAGTCCTCATAATTGCCAAATGTTGGAGAGATACCCAAACCTAAGCCTGGAACATTTCCTTCCCAAACTTTCCTTTCCCAATTATTATCCCAGAATTAAAGTTATTCAGTGGTGCCATATGTAGTATGAATGGTCATTAAACACTATTACTGTACTACTAAAACATTTTCTAAAAGATAGATTAACATAAATGGAGAGAGCAAGTAATTTAATTTTAATATTAAAGGTAAGGTTTATTTACACTATATTTCACTTACATTAGAAAATTAGGACATGTTTCAGGAACAGTTGTTCCCATCTTATAGTATAGTGTGAATAAAACACCTTTAATATTGAAGTCCATAACCTCACTTGTCCAAAAAACTTCTAATCATTATTACAGTAAGTTCATGTTTACCAATCAGATAGTAACATACAGTATAGGTAACAGGTACTTAACAATGTGACTGCACTCACTGCATTGATCCATGCACTACTCAGAGTAAAATTAACGCGTTCTGGACCAGAAGGACAAACTCAACAAATGGATATTTTGAGTGCAATTTCATTTTAATTTTCTACCTATGGTTCAAACCGAACCCCTCCGATTTGCCTCTGGTCAATTTTCATAGAGTATTAAGGTGACCTCAACTACATTCATGTACCAAAATGTTCACTGTTACCCATTGAGGCAAATGCTTAAATGAACAAAAAATACTCATTTGTCAAGTTCGCCCTTGTAGTCGGGAATGCCTCAATTGTACCAATTGAATATGAAAATTGGTTTCTGTGCTGGTACCATCAGCTCCGAACTAATTTATAGAATAAGCTTTGGAATCTGTCCACTCATTTTATTCCTGTATTCACTGTCTTGAAAGATCCTGACAGGTTGACAAGATATTGAAAATTTGTTGAGGGGAGGTATAATGCAAGTGTGAAATATATTCAAGATTACTTATTAAATCCTTAAAATATAAAGCAAATATCACTGATTACATTTATAATTGTTCACATGCATTAATAACAAAGCAACTTCTAAAGTAAAATCCTCAAACTGCAATCAACATAAAATGAAATTTTTCAAAATTACGTAAAAACCCAAAAATTTGTTAAATATTTTGGTTATAATAAGAGAAATTTCTAGTACTGTTCTGCTACCCCAGTATATTCTCAGAGTTTTGTAGCTGACTGTATATCTCCAAAATTGCTATCCCTTGTTACAGTTTTTGATTTTCACCATGATATAAATTATAGCAGACACAATTTAATGGCAGGTGGCAGGAGGAGCTGGTCAACACAACATCCATAAGAGACTTGCCAAGCCGTGTGGTGTTGTACAAACACACTATGAAATCATGCTGTAAAGCAGGTGATGCATGTAAATATAATTTGTGCTCATACAATTTATTTGCACATCAGGAAAGAGAATAATCTGATCATAAAGTGGTTAACTATCAGCCAGCATTCAATTTTGTGTCTGCCATAGTTTGGCTAAATTTGATTATATTGAATCTTACTGTGTTTGTTTTAATCCAAAGAGCAAAGTAAGGAGTGTACTTTAAGTGCTGATATGGTGCAAATTCATTTACTGCTCAGTCACCAAACTACTGTGCTGAAGATGCTAAACAATTGCTATAGGAAGTTATGTATACAACAGCTTTCAAAGTAAGCTGTGAAAGGATGCTAATAGTACCTATAATATGTGATCAATGTACTGGAAAAATGGCGTTGCTGCATGAATGAGCAATGAAAATATAAAATATTGATTATAAATCTTTAATGATAATTAGAGATATTGCGTAATTGCCTTGAAATGGCACATCTAATACACAAGTATGATATTTTGCCTTGGTTTCTTGTCTTTCCTCACTGTAAATTTGTAGCTAAAAATGTACTTGTCTTAGTGTACTGTAAACACAATAGCTAAAGTTGTGCTGTAGCCATAATTAAAGTATGATCAGTGCATTTAGAGCTATTGTGATGTGTCTAACATTCAAGACTGGCAGTGACAAAAATAAAACATCGCTCTTTCCATATATTTGAAACACCAGAATTTAAAATGTACTCTAGTTTTGTGAAAAGAATTTTCTGTACAGTTGTAATTAGAGGATCATTGTTAGACATTGGAAAGAGAAGAGTAGCAGCCTTATGAACACACCAATTTCTTGTACCTCAAAAAATAACTGTTGTGCATATACTGCTTTACATTGTTTGTGTTGTATTAATGTTGAAACTTTTAATCAAATACATTGCACTGATGTGGAGTATTTAAAGAATTGAGAATAGTAATGTACATTTAAGATGGACTGCATAATACAAATTTTATTTTTCCTATTTTATATTATAATTGGTCTATAAAGGCACAAACATGGTGATACCAGTAGATGGCATGCTAGAAGGTAGCCTAGTTGAAGAAACTGATGGAAGGAAGTGATTTCTAGAAGTATAAGGTTATTTTAAAGTAAGTTCCCAGTTTAAAATGGTAATAAACAGGGCCTGGATGTTTATGACATATCAGTTTTTGTTTATGGGTTTTTTCTATGGAAAATATAAGCAAAGCATGTTTTATCAATGATGATTAAGATTATGCAATTCTCATGGGTTATGTTGTTGTTAGCTAATGCTGGATTTCTGACAATGAAGTCATTAATCCTCTTGCTCTCCAATATTTTTCACTGATGGATGGGGCACTAGAAGTGGCCGGGCATATTTGAAGGTGGTCTCGATCCATTTCCTTTTGCAGACCACATAGAGGACAGAGTGGTGAAGAATATATCCCAATTCTGTTTAAATGTTTTGCCAGACAATCATGTCCTGTAATCAACCTGAAGATTGCAACTGCTGTTTTTCGAGGATACTCAGGAATCACTGTTTGAATGTTTGGTAGTTCCCATCTTTTATTCTTTGATTTTTCATAGTAATATTTTGCAATAATTTTTTTGAATTCAGAGTTGACTAATCTTTTAGCTGCATAAAATGGTAAATTAACTATAGATTTTTGTACACCGCTGGTACCCTTTTTTGCAAGAAAATCAGCTTTCTCATTACCACTCAGTCCACAGTGAGCCGGTATCCATTGGAAGACTAGGTGTTTTTGAAGTGCTGTTAGATGGCTAAGCATCTTCCAACATTCTATAATAGTTTGGTTTTTTGGTGACAACATGGAAGTAATTGCTATAATTGCTGCCCTGGAATCTGAGAGAATAACTGCTTGCTGAAAATGTGAAATTCTATACAAAAGATTTTGTAGGGCCATTCGAATTGCTTCAATTTCTCCATCAAAGTTAGTAGTTCCATAACTTAAAGATTTGTAATAGGAAAAGAGGTGACATGTGACTCCAGCACCTGCTCCATCTTGGTTTGATATAAATGATCCATCAGTATAAATATGGAGCCACTCATGTTCTGGAAACCTAGTATGGATTGTTTCTAATGCCAATAATTTTAGAACACTAGTTGGAGTATCACTTTTTTTAACTTCTTCTGTCAGGTGTAAATAATATGTGATGTCTAATGTATGTGTTGGATTGACTTTAGATACGAAGTTTTCCTTTGAATTTGGAAGGTGTACATCCTTCTTGATATCTTGAATTTTGGAAAGAAAGCTCTCCTGAGTCTTTAGTGTATGTGTAAAATTTCTCTTGTGCCATGTATTGAATGGGAGTCTGATCAACTTTTCATGTTGAATAAGAGCCGCTTTTTCTATTTCATATTCAATGGGATATTGGTTGATTAGTATTTCCATAGCTGCTATTGGTGTGGTTTTGACAGCACCTGTAATTAATCTCAGACTTTGGTTTTGAAAGATTTGAATTTTTTTTGTGTTTGCTGTTACAAGAACTTCGCTTCAGTAAGTAAACAACGGTTTTATATATATATATATTATATGTTGTGTTAAGCGTTGCTCTGGAACATCCCCACTTCATTCCTGTTAGACGTTTTAACAGTGAAAGGCGCCTCTCTGCTCTTTGTATTACATTTTCTATTTGTCTCATGGGTTATATAAAGTCATATTTTGGCCTTTTTAAGCTTTTCTGTCATTTTTCATATTATAGTCAAATTTTCTCATAAATTTTTCTATTTTTGTCATATTTTTATACTTCTATTCCAGTTTCATGTATGTGCTTGCAGTCATCCCAAAGATGATTTTTCACATCTCCTAGTTCTTATCTGTAATGTTAGATCTTTTTCCTGTTACAGTGTTGCATGCAAATAGAAGATAGATTGTTTTTGAAAACTTTAAAAGATATGTAATCTGTTACTGCATTTCTTCTTTCCAATCGCCCTTCAAAATGTGACATTCATTTCATTCCCTGCAGAGCTTTAGGTTAGCTATGGATTGAGCAATTAAATAAATTCAAAATGCAACAATAAAATTAATGTTATTTATTATTGAGTGTGCTGTATTTTTAAGGTGGATTTTCAATATAATGTTAATTTAAACAGCATTAAATACACCCCAAAAGATTTTAGGCCATATTTATTGTCATATTTTCTAATTTTTTTTTTTTTGTCATAAGTCCTTGTATGTTTCTAACATTTTTAGGTCATAAACATTCGGACCCCGGTAATAAATTTGTCACCTGTCTAACAAAATAAAAACAGCAGTTTGTAAAGAAATGGGATTTTATTAAAACAAGATAAAATTAAATATGACCACTGCCGTGTTGTTCAATAAGCAATACCCTTTCTTCTATGATTGCTTTCTGTCAATAAGTGAACCAGTTTCATCAAATTTGTTCATGATCTTGTGAAATGATTTTACAGAGTAGGGTCCTCTTCTCAATCCATTTAATGTTTGATATCTTCTCAGTGCATGTGCATATTGCCTGTTACACTCACAATAACACTGAAGGAGGCCAATTCGAACTCATATAGGTAAAGCCATTACTCCTACAACTGGTGTCTTATATTTATACAAACACGACACGGTTACCATAGCAATGAGAAAAAAAACTTTCTAAACAGTAGTGATACTAATATGAAACCAAACTGCTAATATCGACCTGACCGGGAGAATTAACAAAATAAATTCACTGACCAAATCCTCTGATTACCAATCAGAGGACGTATTACATGCCATGATAGGTCAGCATGTTAGGGGTTAAGATTTTATAGAAACCCGTAAACCAACGACAGGTGTGGTCCTCCAGACATTCTGGGGCTTGTGAGAGAGTGATGTGACCGCCAAAACATAAAAACATGGTACTCTCTAAAAAGCGGTTACTATACTGCTATTGCTCTATCAATATATTAAATATTGGAGAGCAAGAGGATTAATGACTTCATTGTCAGAAATCCAGCATTAGCTAACAACAAAACTGCTAATATGTAAAGAAGATACAGCTGTTTTAAAATGGAAACTTGCTTTAGAATAACCTGATATATGAGAGCACAGCCCAGATATAACTTAGGTGAATAAGACACATCATTCTTTTGCTAGAATATTGGATATAAAGAGAACTATTGCTTATACAGAGTGACCCAAATGTAGGTATGCAGTGCAGTACAGAAACATTTTGTATATCTTCACACATGTTTGTATCAACTGTGGGGAATAAACTAAAACTAAACTCTGCAGCACAACAGCCGATGGCAGGTCAAGGCGTACTGCCTGACCACTGTGTCCCCCAACTCTGTGAACAACAGGCAACATGAGTGGGGTACAGTACTGGAGGGTGAGATGTGGTTAGCACCCTGAGTTCCTCCAGGCCAAGGAATGCAGTCCTTGTAACCTGGAGCTGGTTATTTTCCCTCAGTTGGCCCATCAGGGACATCTTGAGGCTGAGTGCACTGGTTCAGGTCTCCAAGCAGAGAAAATCCCCACACCAGTACCAGGAATCAAACCTGGGTCTATTCCATGGCAAGCAATTAGCTACCACTGTGCTAAGGAGATGACCATGAGAAACAAGCTGCTCATCATTGTATGCATGCAGAAGAGAGAGGAACAATACCACACAGAATTAAATGGAAGCTGTAGCCTTCTTAGGTTTACTATTCATATTATTTCATAATTCATATTGTAACTAAATCTCTTATCACTTACTTTATTTTCCCTACTTTTACAATTACTATGGCCCCATCCAACACAAATTAACACTTATACACCCAAAAACTCTTTTTGTAATCAACTTTCATGAACTAGCCTTTTGAGCTCTTCAAAGTTACTCTCTGCCTCCTTGGTAACGTGACATGCCAGGAGCATTCAATTTTCGATGCTTCCCAGAGGGAAGCTCAAAGCAATGTCACAATATTAATAAAAAGTTTAGAACTAGGTATGTTTGATTAATTTGTAGACAATTATGCATATTTAAGTTGCTATACCTATGTTACAGAATGCTTTGATTCCTGCATATTGCAGGCTAGTTAATGACATAATGTGTTTACAATCTAGTTGGCTTCTAAGAATGAATCAAGTACATTTACTGTGGAGATAAGCATAAAAATCAGCAAATTAAATAAAATATAATGATCTGATCTATATTGTGTACATACTTTTGTGCCACTCTGTATAATATGAATTTTATTTAAAGTGATTACCATTCTCATGCAGAATAGTGTTTCCATGACCATTTACCAGGCATTTCATATTGATTAAACTAATCTCAAAAGAATGGCCTCAGTTACAACAGATATAAAGGGTACATGTGTTTAATGTATAAATACATTAAATTGAAGAATAATATCGAATAAACGTTAATTCTGTCTATGGAATATTATTCATAAATAGTCATAGCAATTACCATCCTTAGTGTAACCTGATTACAGCAGGATGGAAACCACTTATGCAATTACTGCAAAAAAATTTTACAGATCCTCTCTTTGGTGCATTTGTTTAAACTGAGAGGGCAGTTAATTGTTTTCATTTCCATTCTGAGACACTCGTAACATTTTAAGCAAGTGTCACAGAAGAGTAAAAATGTTGTTAGCTAATGCTGGATTTCTGACAATGAAGTCATTAATCCTCTTGCTCTCCAATATTAGAAGAGTAAAAATAAAACCATTTCATTTGCCTATTCTAAACTATGGAAAAATGTGTCAGCTGTAATCCAACAGACTGTCTAGTATCTGTTACAAAACTACAAAAAAAGAATGGCTGATATAATTTCAATCAATTGAGAAATACAAATGCAAAGAAATATCATTGTGTTTGCAAGCATGCCTCCGATAAGCTAGCAGAAATTACTGGTCTGGCAGCTAACTCTACTGTGTTTGTACCTTTATACAGTTATGTATTATAGCATTTAGAGTTTTAAATTACTTCATCTTGTACCTGCTGGCAATGTAAATAATAATAGAAGCATATTTCTAACAATGATTCATGGTCTTCTAGTAGCATTTTCTAATATTCAGGTAAATAAAAATAACTGAAAAGCTATGGAATGTAAAGTGTATAAAATAACCCTTCAGAAATATTTTAGAATTGTTGATTCCAGCATAATAAAAAAACTGTTGATAAACTTTTTAGATATTGAATAACATAATTTATGAATTGCAGCCAAATAATAATTTATTTAGCATAACATGTGTTCTTTTTAAGTGTAAATGTATCAATTATCTTTGCTAAATAAGTTTTCACTGTGCTTTCTACATAGAAAATTTAAAGTTGTAACATAATACATTAATATATTTATTGCACTGCAATGAATAATGTGTATATTTATCGGTTAAATAAGCATCAAAAGTATATTAAAAGTTTGGCAGCAATTTCAAAGAATAAATAAAAGTAAAAATGAATCAAATGCAGAGTGAAGCTAAGACATTTATAAAGTGATGAAATATGCTGCCGATAATCCTAATTAATGATTAAGGGAAAAATATTATTTTTTATTACATGATGAAAAACGTGTTGAATGCTAATGAAACCAATAACACCAAAATAACAGATTGTTTGTACATCCATGTATTTGAACATTTTTACATTTATAGCATAAGACAACCCTAAGTGTGAATAAAGTGCTTTCAATGTTGTGTGAACTGTTCAAACAGAGAGTCAAGCTTGTTTATCAGTGCAGTGTTGTTGCAGTTCCATTAAAACAAGTCCATTATGACAGCTACTGCACATACGCTAGTTTGCCAGCTCCTCTTTCAACTGAACTATGTGCTGCACAAATAGAGGACAGCTACAAATGCTTTACAAAGGGCACTACAAAATGTATATTCTAAGTGCTGTAAAATGCTAAATTGTGTTGTTTTCTAATAGATAAATAATTAACAACTACAACACTTGCAAACACACAGGAAACGCACATTCATTGGCAGATCAGCTTGGCAACTAAGGAAGGCTTCAAAACAGCTGTTGTTTAAAGGAATGTAAGGGGTGCAGTGGACTGCTGATTGGCAGAAGTGTTCATTGCCATGGAAACTCTTTCAATTGCCCAGATGTACCTAGGTGTCAGAATGGACAAGTTGTTTTAATTGAACTGAAACCAGCATATCACCCTTAGTTAACAACATTGAAAGCTTCAATCTACTGCAAGTTTACAGTTTGAAGCAGAACACTTTTCCCTTAGAGATGTACCCCCATGGACAAAATAAAAAATTTAGTCATGTCTGGAATGCCAGGCTACTTTAACGGCAGAGAGCAACTCGAGTACCAAATAACTTGCAGTTTTCAACAAGTGGGTATGTATGTCTATCTGTCATGTACATGTGTGTGTGTGTGTCTGTATGTATATAGACATGTATGTATGCATTCCAGACATGACTTATTTCTTTTTCTCCACAGGTGTACATCCCATTACGCTTTGAATAAAATACATTACCAGAAATCCTATGCATTAGGTAGATATTTCAAAAAGAGCAAATATTTGTTATTCCTAACTTTCTATATTCATACAGTTATTTTTTATGCCGTAAGTGACCATCTTATCTGCTCATATAAAGAAGCACATACTTTCATAAGCAACCAAGAGTCATATTGATAAACAAAATATAGACATTCACTTGAAAGCTTTAAGGGATTCTCTGCTTGAACTGTAACAACTTAAAGAACAAGTTTGTATGTCTGGCACATTTCTTTCAGATTTGCTGAAAGTGTGTAATATTAATTTTTGCTATAATAAATGCACTTAATGCTTACTCTGTTAATAATGCTGTATTTATTGAACATGTTAAATTAAGTTGTTTTTATGTGATTATTAAAGTCATCATTTATATTAAGAAATAGTGAATATTAGCTTTTATTGGCCATACAAATTTTACAGTTGAGAAAGTCTCAGAAATTATGCTTGCCAAATAGCCATTGAATTCATCTTGTAAAGTAGACATGGTGTTTGCTCTAGCCTGTTATCTATCCTTTTCTTTTCAAGTTGAGTATTTCCTAGCATTGGGAGCAGAAGAGAGGGCAGTGTCTTAATGATCTATGGTCATCTGATTTTAATAGGGATAAATAAATTAATAAGAAAATGGATACATTATTGTTCCATAATATATCATATTATGCTATTCTCTCCTACCCAATTGTTACTGTTTTCCATTTTAATTATATGCATTATATGTAGACTTTATGACTAATGGGAGTCTGCCTATGACTGACAAACTCGGCAGTCACAACTAAACACTACATGGATTAGAATTAAGAATTTACGCAGCCTATAAAAAAATTGCTATTCTAAGCAAGAAAGGGCAAAGCTATTATATTTGGGGCATATTAAAAATCAGTGAACTATAGTGTAATAAATACCCTATTAAAGCAGCCTGGAGTAAATGTGGTCACCTTGAGTGCCTGTGACTCACCCCCACCCTTTTTAGGCGATCTTTTACAGTAGAACCCCACTAATCTGAACCTCACAAATCTGAAAGTTTGGATAATCCAGATGCAAAATCCATAATTAAAAAAAAGAACAATAGAAAGCTTTTCTGTAGTGTAGAGAAAGCCTTTTTATTATAGAACTGACAAATTCATTTTTGAAACTACACACACAAAAATATTTTGCTGAATTTTGCTATAGGCAATGTGCCTCTGTATAATGCGTTTACTCACTGTTTAATAACGTCATATTGTGCAAGGTAATCACAATGTTTTCACTTTCTCACATTGCTGCGCTACGTTATGTTATCTTGTAGCTGCTAATCCTATTGCTGAATTTATATACATTTTTTTTTCCTTTTTTGGATAATTCGAACAAACCACACTCCCAATTAATTTAGATTAGCGGGGTTCTACTGTATATAGAAATTGTCGCATAACAATGGCAAACATTAACCACTACAGAGCATTCTGGGTAGCCGCTGCTAACCTAAAGAAAAATTTAAAACGGCTAGATTAGCATATTTTTCCCTTGGTTTTTCTTTAAAGTCGCCAAGGAATGAACATTCCCTTCACTCATGTGCTTTGGTGCAACTACTGGTTGCTAATTAACGTAAGCTTATAGATAAAAAAAAGATTAAATCTAATCTACCCCCATGAATGAGAAGCTAGGCTTATACATATAAATAGTGAATCTTGAGTGTTATGAAGGAATGAACATTCACTTTGTTCACATGCTTTGGGGTAACCACTGGTGGTGATTGTTAGTCGGAAGTTGGCAGCTCTACCAGTGAGTGACCTAAGCAATGTTGCTATAAACACTAGGGAAGGAGATGGAGGTTGCCATCTGCTGGAATAGCTCTGAACTAAGACTTGTAAACGAGCCTGGCCCCAAGTATAATAGTTTTTCCCAAGAAAGATTTTACAAACCAATAAAATGTCAATCCTTGTTGCTTAAGCAAACTGCAGTTTATCAAAGTTCTAAGGCTTTCACGGCCGGTGTTAATACTAGATGCAATATTAACCGGGCTTGTGGGCCATGGTCTATTGGGTTCCTTCTTCTTCCCAAACGTTTCGTCTGCGACTACGGCAGACATCTTCAGTGGCGGCGAGGTCGAAGTTTCCTAGTGGAGATCTCAGCACCGACTGGCAGTTTGCTAATTAAATGCCAAGATTTGTGCCATATTTTCTTATTCTGTATTTTAATCTGCTGTTATTTAGCTGCCAATGCTAGGAAAGTTCGTCATTTAGCAGTTGAGTAGCGTGTTTGAGATGATTTGTACTGAAATAAGGGTAATGATGGTTGCAAGTTTGTTTGTCCTGTAGCACTATTAGCTGCTTCATAAGATTTTGCTCTTTAAGAAATAAAGCATGTAGGAAAGCATGGTCACATTTGCCATTTCTTACTTACAATGTAAAGTTAAGGTAAATAGCTTTAATGCTATTTATTGTGAAGAACAAGGGATTGTAATCCAGTTAGGAATACATAAACCTTTTTGTTAGCAGTTTGTTTTATAGATACAGCAAACTCTGTAACCATTATCTAGGTTACATGTTGAAAACAAGGGTAATGCAAAAAGAAAGAAAACTTATTACAACAAATATAACAGTCTTGATAGTTGAAAACTGAGCTTTTGTCTATTCATTTTTAATGGAAATCTAAAATAATCATATATAATGAGGGACAAAGTTTTGGAATAGGTAAAGTTTTTAATAACTTGAGCATTGCACTGCCTAAGAGCATATATAAAAGCTTTGGTTTATGTTGCTTTTCTATGTAAAAATTCAACAGGCAGCAAGTGCAGTGTGAGACAAGAAAATGTGCTTAAGCACGCAATACTTCTGCTCTCACTGTTCTTAAATAAGTGTATTCTAAATATTACACATCTTGAACATATAGCAGTGGTTTTCAACCTTTTTGAACCCATAGCTCCCTTGACTAACAATATTATTTCCACGCCTCCCTCTGGAACATCTGTAAAAATATCTATATTTTTTCATTTACTGTAAGAATTTGTGAAAAAAATATACTAACCAATGTACTAAAAAAATACTTGCACACACAAAGTACAGTATGGTATATTCGTGAAAATTAAAAACCAAAACAAACATGAAAGGAAAATTATAAAAAAACAAAACACTGTGAATAAAGTACATTTCACTAGGAGAACCGTTCAATTTTCTTTTCAAGCTGACACAATTGATTTTTTCATCACCAATATGAAGCGCTCATGGCATCCCAGTACACCTTTAGGCTGGGCATTGACGGCTGAGGACAGCCTGAGATATGTCATTCATGTACCCGCCCCTTGTCACGGCTTAACAACTAATATGACAGGATGTGGGGTTTACAGGATGGTGAGCATAATTGAGTGACAGGAGATAGCAAGAGTTGCTCCCCAATGGCTGTCAGCAAGGGTATACGGTCCTTGAGCACAGCTGGTGTTATAATTCTATCCAAATAAAATGGGGGTTGACTTTAAATTTTGAAATTCAGGCATCTCTCGGTAGGACTGTATAGGAGACCACCAGCTTTTGCTGCTGATCATGTTGCTCCAATGTTACCAGATGTGCCCACAGGCCATGTGGGAAGCCAGTGACACCTCAAGCAGTATGCTTTGGGATTTTAATCCCCAATAGACATAATCAGGGCACTCCAATGGAGTGGCAAAGAGTTGTAAAATTTTGCAGCCTGACACCTAATTTCATCCTCCACATGTGGAAAAGATGATGTCTTGTAAGTAGTTTCATGGGGAAGGAGCAGAACACAGAATAGATCATCCAAAGACCCCTATTCCACACACAGTGCAGTAGCAGAAGTTTCGAGTCTGTGGCTATGCCCCAGATCTTGCAGGCGCACAAAGGAACATGGATTACAAGGGCCCAAAATAAGGCATAACTTCAAGGAAACAGGCATCCTGGACCTTAGCATAGAGTACAATGAGGCTGTTGCCCTCTGATATGTTCCCCAAAAGTTAAACTTTTATCTAGGTTCACTCCAAGATATTTTATGGCACTCATCTATTCTATCCTCCTGAGGTAGGTGAATGTGGGTACGTTTGTGGGAAAGCAGTGCTTGGTGAAGAGAATGCTGTGAAAACCGAGCCAGCACACCTGTTGAAAACCACTGGCATATAGCACACATAAAATTATATTCTAAAGAAGAAATAGAGAAAGAATAAATAAAGGACTAATCCACAAAATGAATAATGAAGAGTTTGCTGTGTGCATTTTTGCCATCCGGAAACTTAATGTAAAGTAATGCTTGCAGTTTGATGGCAAAAGAATGTTGATATTCAAACTTGCACATGGCCATCATAGTACTGCAGCTATCATGGCAGTTTATTAATGTGTTTACTTTAAATTACATTCTTATTTTTTAAAGACATGTATATTTTGTGCACTGAAAAGAAAACTTTTCTTTGGTGCATGCTCTGTCATTCTTAAAATTATGTCTTGGTATATGTTGCATCTGCAAATTACCATTTCGTTATTAAGCTTCTTGTAAAAATTTAATTTCCCATTAAATACACCAGTTTCAAATGTGTTGAATATGTACTCAAGTTTGCTTCATCTTTGTGTCTCTCTTCTCTTTACTTCTTTTTCTCTTTTCTTTACTTTATATAACTTCCTAGCTTTTCAAATAAAGTGGTAATTTATAAGTTAGTCAAACTCTTTTGCATATAACAAAGGCAGCATCTAGTAATCTCTGACCTTAATCTATGACTATGGTGTTAAAGAATTACATACTTTTTGTGATACTTGGAGCGATACTTCTTTGTCTGGCACAGTTTATGCAACATTGGGTGGGATTAGGGATAAAATTACATGTTTGCATGCCTGTAAATGTAATAATAAGCTTTTGTATGAAATAAAACTTTATAAATTATAATACAAATAATAAGATGAACAATGCTTGAAGTCAATGTAAAAAGGAATGGGATGGTGTACCATTATGTTCAGGTTTGTGCACACTCATGAACGCACATAAATAGTGTTAAGTAATCTAAACTTTTAGTTAACAGGAATAACATTTAAAAATGTATATTGGCCTACTGCTATAACCGTCGCAAAACTTAAAGGCATACCTCGGACTCCAGTAAATCCTACGCTTGCCCCTCCTACCAGCGCTGCCTTTTGTGGTGCATGCATCTCACACACTTATGTACAGAACCTCTGCCAGCACAAGCACTACGCTTAGCAACAGCGCTCTGCTTGAGCATTGGCCAGCATTCACATGCCTTTAACTTTTGTGAATGGTATAGTGTTTTACTATTTATAACCCTATAATTCATAAATAAAACATATGCATTTCAAACAGATACCTTAAAATGGTATCCTTCTGCTTATGTGCGTCGCAAAGGAGGAGGGTAAGGGGGGGGGGCGTGATCCCCCCTGAAGCTAATATACTCAATGCGCCATCAATTACTGACTAATTTAGACTATTACTTTAATCTTGATTTAGCGAACAATTTTTATTTAGCACAAATTCATATGGTTATCTACAACAAATACTGTAACTTTTGACAACAAAATAATGAATTAATATTGTTTGATTGCAAACTTCCAACATGGCCGCCCCCTGCTCCCCTGGAAAAGGCTCTGCTGACACCCATGTTTCTGCTTTCAAGTTGTGAAAGCAGAAATTAAATTAAATTGACTCTTATTTATGAATGCTCTTTAACTGCTATAGTACCCAGAGGCATCTAATTCTATATTGGGCATGAATTTACTTACTTGACTTAATTCCTTTAGTTCCCTAGGTAAATTAAAATTAATTATTAAAATAATGCTTTCTTTATTGTGTTGTATATCTATTACTTTTTACTTGCATTTAATTTCTATTAAACAGTGACCCATTTTTGAATAGCAGAATTCATTATGATGTTACACAATGCTACCTGTGACAAATTCAGCTCAGTGGGTAATATGGAAAGCATTGGTTGTTCTGCAGCATTTATTTACTCTGTTGCAGGGAACAAATTGATTAATCAGTTTTACAAATATGAGCAGTAGTGATATATCCATAAATATTAAAAAGCACATAAAATGACTGAAGCAATGTGTAAAGCTCACATAAGGGAGATCTGTGGCTCAAATCCCACCAGCAGTGTTCTCTGTGACTGAGGGTTATTTCCAAATTTTCCTCAGTCCTTAAAACTGGCAAAATGATGTGGAGATACCCTGAACTTTGGCCTGGAACATTACTTTCCCAAAATTATTTTTCCCATATATCATGTCATTGTATGTATCAGCAGTGTCCACTGCCTTTGATGCTGTGGATAGTAAGAATGGACATTAGACTCTACCTCTCCCAAAAAAGGATAAAACAGGAAAGAAGAAAATGCAACAATGCAGTGCCATATTGTTAATTACAAGTTTTTTTAATAATAAAAAGGAAATAAAATACACAAAATATTTCATCCATTATTAAGTAATTGTTTTATTTTTATTTATTTTAATTTTAGAGGTAGCAGGATGCCATCCCATTTCAAGTACTGATGACAGAAATTGCTACCACAGTCATAAATGATCTCAACTAGCTCAATATTTTCTTTGTTATACTAATCTATAAAATTGTTTTTGGAACATATAAGATTTTGTTGCAATAATTTCAGAAAGAGAGCATCCCTTATGACACCTTTGATATTTCTGTATTTTGAATGATCAATTTCATTGCACATATAATGCATGTGCAGTGTATTTCTAACAAATGGTGAATCGAATTGGTCTAAAACTTATACATCGTAACCTTTCTTGTTGATGTAACAAATATACTATGGGAATGTACATCCATAGGAACAAATTTCAACTACTGTGTGCATTGCAAGTAACATCACTGCCCTATTAGTTTTTTTTAAATTTGTTTCTTTATAGAATGTACACATGTTCATTGAAAGTCTCAGTACCATATAATATCTATTAGCAATATGGGTTGTGATTGACTTGTGCACTTATAGCCTTATACATTCAACATTTGATGCATATTCAGATCATTTTCTGCACAAACAAAAAAGTGTTCAGACAAGCCTGTAAAGTAAGACAGTTTTATTAATAATAGTATATTATAATAATTTTACAGTACTTGATCTTTGTATTACTGATATATGTTGATCCAAATTATAATTCCTGGTCCCATTATTTTAACTATGCAGCTAACCTCAGGATCCCCATTTATGCGAGACCATATCAAATGACAATTACAGTTCACATTATGATTTTTTAGGTGAATGAAAATATCAAAACTAATAAGAAATGTACGTGGGTTTTCTTTCCCATAAACCTTGGTTCTGAAAAAAGTAATTATTAATCCTATGTTCAGTCATTAAACCCCATTTTTAAATGTCATGCAATACATGATCAACATATTAAATATATTGCACAGTTTTCTGCATAGGAGAGAGTTGCATGCATAAGTATATACAAATGTATTATTATTGTTATTATTTTTTTTTATGCTTTAGAAGTTATTTATTTATTTCTTATCTGGATTCTAGGAACAAATCAACAAAACTGATGTTTTATCAATCTCGACATGTTTTCACATATAATAGCTATTTTCATATCAAATCACCATTTAGCATATGGATCAACTTTTTTTCTGCTGATCTAATGCTGATTACAATGAACTTTACTTAATGTAACTTAATGTGACAGGATATAATGTGAAAGTCTAACACACTGTATTAAATGGAGCTCTTTAGGTTTGACTTAACATACATAACTTTAAGAGTTTGACAATCCCAAACCTATTCTTCACATTATATCAAGTTTGGATGTTATGTGACTAATTTGAACCAATCAGTGAGAACTAATATGATTGAGTAATAAATTACTCTTACTTGTCTATATTAACTATTTGTATGAACACTCTTTCTCTGCTTGATTTATTTTTCTCTAAAAGTATGTTAGGTCAACTCCATACTGTATTTGCTGTTTAAAATGTTCTTACTCCACATTTTTGTATTAATTCTTTTCATTTTTGGAAAAACATATCCACTGATTAGTACGCAAGAGCTACCTTGAATATTCACTGTGTCTACCAAGTAAACAATAATCAATCATAATCATTCCATTACATTAAGTGCATCCTAATAGACCTTCTAGTTGTGACATTTCTTACTTCATATTACGTCCCATCACGTTAAATTAGGTGAAGTTCATTGTAATCCCAGCTTAAATCTATGGGAGAAAAAAGTGAAGATATTTCTCATTATTCTTGATGATTATCCCAGAAGAAGTCATGTTTTAGAACAGGAGTCTGATAAGTTCCTGCAAGATCTTTCATAGAAGCAATACATTGAAATTAAATTAAATTGTACAGCGGCATCTAGTTTCAAGCACCATAGAGGAGACTGAGTTGGGCATGTTTTGAATATGAACCCCTATCTGGAAATGTGCATTTTCTATGCTGCAAGTACAACAATATCAAATTTCCCACTACTGTTAGAAAGAGTGATTGCATCTGCATTTGAATTTACTTCAATAATATGCAGCAGGAATTACATTGAATGGAGTTAAATGAAAACTGGGTAGTTTAATAATATAGTATATCACCTACTAAGATTATTTAGCAGGTCAATAAGTTGTTATGCAGTTTAAAGATGAAAGGGAATGCTTTCGAAGCATATCTCACTAAATGATCTTAGTAATATACACTGTAACTAAATTATCTTAGTTTGCATTTAATTGCATTAACCACAATGTGATTAGGTTAATCCATTATTGCACAGCATCAGCTTCTGTCATTCCTATTTTTCTTCAAAGTGTATGCTTCATTCATTTATTTTGCTTGTCACTCAACAGGAATAATTGCACTATCATACTGCTAGTGCATAGTAGGGTTGCCAGGTATTTACACTCCCCAAATTTTCTTTAATTCATTACAGATTTCTTCTGTCTTCCAGCTCATGTCTTTAGGAATATTTCTCCTATATTTCATTTTCACAGTGTGTTACCATTTTGAATTTCAAATTTTTTATTTAATTCCTTTTACTCATTTAAGATAGGTGAACTGTTGTTCTAAGTGACAAGGACTTTTTATAACACATTTATATAATTTTCTTCAGCTGAGACTAGAGATCAGGCCCTCTGAATTATTAAGCCAGTGTGCTATCCCTAACCATGGAATCAGGCAGTAAATGTTTTAATCTTCAGGATGAATTGTTTAATTTAATGTAGTTATATGTAGTTATATGTATATTGGGAGAGTGCAATATTCTGAACAATGATCCCAACAATTGCATTTGAGACAATATAGACATGAATTTCCGTTGACCACCTTAATATTTCATAATAGTTTGCAAGTATTACCCTTATGCATTGATATATCTTGGAGTTGTATTGCCCAAAAAGCATATGGTTAGCGATTACTATTTCAGAATCTAGAATATGCTTACACTGTTTACCTGAGATGTTGGGCATGTATGTTCTCAAAATCTCCTGTATTTTCAGGTTTAAAAATCTGGCAATCCTGAATGAGGTGAAATAAAAGGTAAATCAGAGTACTGTTCATTGGTTTTATCAAAAGCATTATCCACCATACAATTTTAGCCAGTTATTTCATAGCTGCAAGAAACAGGTATTTCCACCATCAGTAGGATCTATTGTGATCTTCGTTGAAGAGATCATACATAGTTTATGAAGTTAAATAAATTTAATCAAAGTACAATGCAGGTAGATTATAGCATTGTCTAACATGTTCTGATTGAGCAGCAACTATAACCTTACTGCCTACTGAAAAACACTGCAATGGTGCAATCATTTTGTAACAATTTCTATGGAAAGTTAATGCTTGGTTGCAGTTGTATCTGTAGCACAGAAATACCGCATTATAGAGTTCCTGTTCAAAAAGTATTGCACTCAGTCCCATCTGTATAAGAAATCTTGCATACTCAGATCAGAATTCATGCTCCTCACTTAGTACATGCATTTTTTCTTTAGCATTTGAAAGTAATAACTGCACAGACAGAAACAAAGTACAACCCTAAGTTTCCATGATACTGCACAGCTTCAATTTTCTGTTTTCAAAATAAAAGCCTTGTAGATATCCTCTGTTGGGTAGCTGGTGCCTTTTAAACTGTTTCAAAACTTATAATAAAAAAGAGAAAAAGAAAAAAAAAAGCAGGTGAGGTGAAAAAGAGCAATTAAGTTACATAGCAGTGTATACAGCTATATTTTATCTTCCGTGAAATCACAAAAAAAGTTGTTACCCCAATCATAGTGTTTCAAAATCTTTTGGTATGTGTGCTGTATGCATGTGTAGTTTATATGTGTAAGAGTATGGACATTGTTTGTATGCCTGAGAGAAAAGCTGTTATTAAATGCAATTCTATTGAAATCTCCTTGAAATAATGAATTTACATGCAGCAAATAACTTTCTAATTAGATACTGTGGTATGCTTTTTTCTTATGAAACATGTAAGATGTTGAAATGAACTTATATCGTATATTCACTGTTATGTAAATGATTATTATCAAATTTAACAGTAATATTGGCTGGAAAATCAAAACTGGCTTCAATAAATGTTTATTATTGTGTGTGCATGCATAAGATGTTTGCATCACATTCTTATTGCAAATTTAACTATAATTATGCCTAAGAAACATCTTCAAAATTCAAAAATTGTGTTTGCAATTGACAAAGTGAAGAACTTAGATTATAATTGAACATCATTTAGAATTTAAGTACGGACCTTGTGTTTCATTAAAATTATTATTTATTATTATTATTATTATTATAATCATCATCGTGATCATTATTATTATTATTAGTATTATAATCATCATCGTGATTATTATTATTATTATTATTATTATTATTATTATTATTATTATTATTATTATTATTATTATTATTATTATTATTATTATTATTATTATTATTATTATTATTATTATTATTATTATTATTCCTTTTCCTAGAAAATTATATTAATGAGATGATAAGAAATGGTTGGCACTTGCTTATTTATGTATTTTTGGAGCAAGAAAAAAGAACATTTCATTTCTCTCTACTTTAGTAGCTTACAATTTTAAATGCGAAAGACACCTCTAATTTTTGTTCAGAGTATACATTTACATTTACATTTTTGGCCGGGAAATCAATGGGTTAATTAATTCTTAACATTAAGAATGTGCAGCTTGATTAATTTAAAACTGAAGGATCACACCGATTATATTATTTAATTTACCTCAATCTCAGTGTAACGATTCTAAAGCATTAACTTATGCTTCATTAAATAATAGATTTGAAATGTACCAAAAAATAAAAATGAAGGGAAATGAAAAGTTCAAAAACATGTTTTAGATAAGGTGGTGTCTTCCACAGAGAATATGTAATGCAATTTTGGTTCATGAGCTTTCATCTCTGTTTGATAACATGATTGATGTGTTGGAAAATCAATAATATATTAATGATTCTGTTATTTCAAAAGCAAAAATGTTATTGCAATGACAATAGTTTATTATGTAAAAATGCTTAACAGAACTCGCATTATTTGTATAGAAATGTGATGATAGTACATATATAAATATATAAATATATTTTTATTAATGGAGGTGAGGAATATAAAGAACAAAGGATTAAAACACCAAACAGATTTAACCAAGAAGCTAATTCTTATTAAATTTTTAAGTGGTTGACAAGTAAGCTGCTGTCAACATGGGACTTAATGTTACACAAAGTTTGTATGTTATATACACTGCTGCTACATACAGTATATATAAACATTTAAATTTATTTGTGTGTGTTGTTTTATTTATACCTAAAGAAATTATCCTATTTTCATATGGGATAGGTACAAGAAATATTATGGGGATGCAAAGCTGAATTCAGACAAGAAATACCATTTTCCATTGCTATTATAATATCCTGATACAGTAAAACCTCATTTATCCAGATTTCTGGATTATGTGGATCAAATTTGTAGATATATTTTTTTTAAATTTAATGTTCACATTAGATAATAAATTTAACTATGATAAGAATGTATAAGTATGCCAAATATTCACTTCTTACTTTGATTCAATGTGCGGTCCATGCATAAATTGTACAATAAATTATGGTAATGCGTATTATAGGTACTGTAAAATGCTACCTGTTGAGTTTAAGAAAGATTTAGTAGTGTGTCATATGGTGCTGACGCTGTAAGTCTCACCAGTTATAAATAGCACTGGAAGAAAGCATTGACCTTGATCCCTACCTGTCACAACGCCTCCCTCAATCTCTTCAGTTTTCCTGCCATTTTCAAATGGTATGTGTAATTAAATTTATTGTGTGTGTTTCCACCGTATCGTTTTTGTGTCTCATCAAAGTTGAAGCTTGAATATTGCTTCCTAGTTATTACCTCGCCATTTGAAGCTGAAGTCGTTGATGATGTGTTGCCCTTCGATGTAGCTCCGGCTAGTCAGCTTGAGATCTCTTAATATTATCTCGGGTTTGCGTGAGTGTAAAGGACAACCCAAGAACAACTTTGCACATCAATTTATTTTATATAACATATTTTCGGGAGATATGCCGATTCTATATGTGTATCTGTAGAAGCATCGCAATCACATCTGCGCAGCACGAACTGCACGAACTCCCGTACTGCTCTCTGGTTGAGTACTGACTAGACGCTTCTCTCTTACCCACGCCAAGAAGACCGTTCGTTCATTTGAATGTCATGACGTCATCCAAGAAAGCCTCGTATCCAAAATGTTATTTCCTTTTCCCGCAATTTAGAAATGTCCCTTTCTATTATAACATGTTCTTTTATGAATTTTGAATATATAATTACCTTTTTAGGATTAACCGATGTTTACTTTATATTTTATTAAATATATCGCGCGACTTTTTAAGGTTGGTAGACTTGACTTTCGAACGTATATTTAAACTATGTAGTATGACGTCATGACTCGCTAATTTCAAACCAATAATGCGTTTATCTTACAAATTTAACGACTATTATTTACTCATCCGGCAATTAAATTAAAACGTGTCTTTTTCAAAAGCCCATTCGATCGGAAATCTAAATTTCGGTATCAAATGCCCCCATTTATATTATTTTATTATTTCATAATAAAATAATGTAAATGTCTTGCCCGAAAGAAAAATTAAAAATTACTCCTGTATTTTGAATAATCGGCAACACTCCCATTATATACAATTTTCAATTACACTGTTTTTGAAATTGGTTATTAACACATTTTCTCATTAATCTTTTTAACATGACAAACAATTGTACACTTGACTAAACATTAATCCTTAAATACTAATTACAATATGTTATGGTTTCTTCTGTGAAGCTTTTATATAAAGGTTAAATTTCAAGAGTCTTTCTTTATACTTCCTTCTTTTAGTTCATGTTTGCTCACTTCGCTCTCACTATCACTTGCACTGTGATTTTTCACTTTTGTTATTGTAACACATATCTGTACTATATCCTTTAAGCACTAAAATGTACATATATTTATATAAATCCATTGCACTCTTTAGACAAGTTCTTTCTTTGTCTTTCTGTGGTAACTCTCTATACATCTAAATATTTTAACAAATGTTTTACAAAGTAAATATTCTGTTTTCTCTCTATGCGGAGATGAACAATTTAACAATCTTTCTGAAGCTGTTATTGTGAGCTCTATACAATATATTTTTTTTAAGCTCTTTGTAGTAGATAGCAATTCACATTCTGCATTTTTCATGAATATGTAAGTACCTGACCCATGTATGGTTTTCAAGTAAGCTAACATTTACAATTTATCTCCAAGCTGATTAGGCGCCAATATACAAATGACACTTCCAATTTTTTTTTTTTTTTTTTTTACATTAAATCAAGGTTCCAAGGCACCACACGGTTTCTTGTATGGTCGAAGGAGTTGTTTATGCCATCTTCCCAGACATTTTTCATTTTTAACATCTTTTAATTCATAGGTATGATAACCAAATTTTGATATAATTTCTGCAGGACCTTTATATAACAATTCCATCCTTTTGTTCCTACCTCGCAATGCACTTGATAACTTATGGTCTTTAACTAGTACCCAATCGCCTATCTTAGGTTCCCATTTATGTTTTCTACTCTTTTTCTTTAATTTTCGCTTCTCTGCCTTTTTCTTGATTCGTTCAAAAGCAATTTTCGCTCTTTCTTCTTCACTTAACTGAATGTCATTAATTTTCAGTGTTTTTGGTACCCCGATCAATATTGGTTCTGGTTCAATTCCTAACATTAATTTTATTGGTGCAAACCCAGTAGTTACATTAATGGTGTGATTGATAATCTTTTCTATCAATGGACAATATTTCACCCAATCCTTGTGATTATGATGTGTAAGTACACGTAAATAAATTCCTATATCTCGGAGGACACGTTCTGTTGGATTCCCTGATGGAAAGTATGAGGAACAATGATATAATTTTATCTCATGATTTTCTAGGGTTTCTTTAAAGATTTTGCTCCGATGAACTGTAGCATTGTCTGTTAAGATTGCCTGAATCTTGCCATATTTAGGCACATAATCTTTTATTATCTTTCCTACACATGTTTTGCTGCTGATATTCCTAACAGGATAAATTTTAATAAATTTACTAAAAACATCATGAAGAACAAACATATATCTACATCCAAATTGTCCTACTGGTAGCTCCCCATGTGCATCAGCAGTAACTAGTACATTTTTCCCTTCTCTTATGATTGTCTGAGGTTCTATATCAAATTTGATATTAAATGGTTTGGCCCTTTGACATAAATCACAGCTTGAACATATTTTTCTCACTTTCTTTGCCAAATGTTTTATATAAAAATGGTCACTAATTACCATGATTAGCTTTTCACTACCTGTATGAGCTAATGTTTTGTGATAAGCAAGTATAAGTTTCTCTTGTAAAGCTTTTGGTACCATTACTTTCCATTTAGGTTCAATTCTTCCATGAAATTTATAGATTTTTCCCTCATAAATACCTATATTATCTTTTAGATTTTCTGTGATTGGTTGTGCCTTTTCTTTCAATTTCCTAAGTTCATCGTCCTCGGTCTGTAATTGTTCCAAATTTCGAAATTCTTTAGCTAATTGAGTCCCTTCTAAGGTTTTGAAATATAGTATGGTTACATCATGTTTGTTGTCACTAATTGTATCTGGTATTGTATAATTGGTTTTCATCCTTGATAACAAATCACTAAAAATATTTTGACTTCCTGCTATGTGTCTGATTTCTATGTTATGGGATGTGATCTCATGGATATATCTAGAAATACGTGTGCTTGTGAGTTTGCAAGAGTTCATAAATGCCAAACTAACATGATCTGTGTAAACTATTACTGGGTTGTTATATACATATTGCTTAAATTTTACAAGTGCAAAGTAAATAGCTGCTATTTCTTTTTCTGTAGTGCAAGCCTGTGATTCAGTCCTTGAAAGCCCCCTTGAAGCTACAGCAATGAGGTGATCTTTTCCTTCCTCATCTTTTTGTAATATGACACTACCATAACCAAGTCCCGAAGCATCTGTATAAATTATGTAGGGGAGATCTTCCCTAGGTTTTTCCAATAAAATTGACGCTGCAAACAAGGTTTTTACCTTTTCAAAAGATTCTTGTTCTACTGATGACCATTGCCATTTTACATCTTTTCTCAAAAGTTGTCTTAATGGGGCTACTACGGTTGCATATTCCAGGATAAATCTTGACTGATAATTTAGAATACCAAGAAATCTTCTCAATTGTTTTATATTTTTAGGAACTGGTATTTTATTTATGCTTTCAATTCTGTCGGGATTAGGCCTGATTCCCTCATTTGAAATAACATAACCTAAAAATTCTGTCTGTTTCACAAAGAATGCAGTTTTACTTGGCTTTATTGTCATGTTTGCTTTCTTTAACTGACTAAGCACGTAATTGATATGATTTAAATGATCCTCTATATTTTCTGAGAAAATCACAAAATCATCCACATACTGAGCTACAAATTTCTTTATGGTTTCTCCAAAAATTTCATACAAAGCTCTTAATAGTGCACTACCACTGGTATTCATACCAAAGGCGCAAACTCGAAACTGATATAATATTCCTGAATGTAAAAACGCTGTATATTTTCTTAAATCTTCTCTAAGTGGGATCTGCCAAAAAGATGCTGTAAGATCTAGAGTAGAAAAAATTTTGCCCTTCTGCAATTTGTTCAATATTATCTCTACACTTTCTGGTCTAAATCTATCAGGTTTACAATGTTGATTTAATTTTCTCGCGTCTAATGTCACCCTAATCTTTCCATTGGCCTTATTTACAATACATAGGGGATTCACAAATTCTGAATTCGAAATCTCAATAACCTCATCTTCTAACATTGACTTTATAACTGCATCTACCTCTTCTCTTATCGTACTAGGGATAGCTCTCGCTTTATGTGTAAAAGGTTTGATAGGTATCATTTCAAACGAATGAGTATAGATATTACATTTACCAGGTTTCTCAGAGAATACTTCTTTATTTCGGATTAATATTTCAAACAGTTTATCCCTCTGTTGTTCATTTAGTTGATCAGCCTGAGTTACTTTTTCCCTCAACAATTCTTCTAAGTCTTCACTACTCTCCCTATCATAGTACCTAGTTGCATCAGAAACCCTCAAATTGTCTATGAAATCATTTTTATCCCATTCTACATTTTCTTTATTATCGACAATGTACTCTTTGACATTTACTTCAGTTAATTCCATAGCTCCTACTTTAACATATTCTACAAAGAATGTATCCCCTTGGATTTCTTCTTCCTCTTTTTCTCGTACAATAGTTTCTGAACTACTATCTTCCACAAAAGGCACTATAATGGTCTCATCTTCAACTTTCATTTCTAGAATCATGTTTTTAAAATTCACCACAGCTTCCCAGGCATAAAGACAATCACAACCTATTATAATATCTGTCACAAGTCTTCCTACAATCAGAAATAAAATTCCAAGTATTCTCCCATTTATTTCAATATTTATCATTGCTTGAAATTTTACTCTTTCTTTTCGTTTTCCCACAGCTAGCGAGCAATATATCCCATTAACTGGTAAAGACATTACTTTAAAGCCACTACTTTGTAAATTATCATAAAAATTTTGTGAGCATACTGTGCTATTTGATCCCGTATCTATAATTGCATTGTATTGTTTTCCATTTACTCCAATTTTGATTTTAGGTGGATCTCCTACTGTTTCGTTTTCGTCAATTCTATTTTTCCATTCTCTTTTCTTTTGTATCATCATTTGCCTTCCAGGACTATTTATTTCCGAGTACTTATCACAATCATTACTATGATACCCAGTTCTCACTGAAGGCGCGTTTGACCGGGTCTGGCGTTTCCCTGATTTTTAGGTATTGCTCCTGTACTATTTCCCGAATTGTTACTTCTGTTTTCCTGCATTAAATCGGGGTTACTTCCTACCATGTTTTTGACCGTGTTAATGGCCTCAACCATTTCTGCATTTTCGGGGGAATTTCGTCCATTAGAATACCTTTCTTCCTGTCTTGGTGACCTCGGTCTAAACTCATTATCTCCGTTTGTCCAATACCCATCATTTGAATTTCTACTATGTCCAAAATAACGGCCCCGTCTACCTCGATCAAATCTATTTGTATTCATATAATTCACCCTTATATTTCTTCCCCTTAGATTACCATTTCTATTTTGGTGATGCCCTTCCTGGTTATATCTACCTTGATTTTCCCACCGGAATGATTCCATCCTTGGTACTGGTCCTTTATATCTTTCCCTAACCTCACTTCTATTCTGATAATACTGTGCCCCTTGCCCGAAAGAATTGACAGTTTCTTTTCCTTCATATGTATTTCCAAATGCGTGTTTTGGCTTATTGACTTCTAAGGCTGATAATAATTCTATCATAGCTGCAATGCTATCGGGTCGGGCTATGATTAGGTAATGTTGAAGTGTTTCCGGAAAATGTGGAGTAACTATATTTATTAGATCTTTTTCATCCAAGGGAGGGTCCAACATCTTCGATTTTCTCGCTATTCTCATAAAATAGTTTACCATCGATTCCTCCGATCTAGGATTAAATTTTCCATTGCTTAATTCAACTCTAATATTAGCCTGCCTACTAGCTCCCCAATATCTGGTTAAAAAGATGTTCCTAAAGGTCCTGTAGTCATTATTGTTACCCATAGAAAGGCCTAGCCAATTAGCAGCATTACCCTTTAGACATTTTCTTACTATCACCATCTTGTACTCCTCTGGTATACGTTTCACCGTGAAGTACTCTTGTAACCCTTCTAAAAAGGCTTTAGGATCATCTGAATCTTCATTTTCAAAAACTGGAGGTGTCATTTCATTTAAGACATGGTTAGGCCAATGTAAATTTGAATTGTCACCTATCCCTGAGCTATTTCCGAGATCAGAATGGGAATTACTGTTACCCCTATTTTGCATCGAAATGTCAGCTGATACACCTGGTATTGCCTCGTTTCTTGCAACTTCATTACTAAGATTGTTGTGATTACATGCATTTTCATTTAATTTCAAATTTTCTAAGGCCTCTTTTACCTGAGTAATTTCTGTCACTACTCCTTTTATTTGGTCTGTAACATCCTCCAAATTTCTAGCCTGCCTTTCACTTTCTACATCAGATCTTTCTATTCTAACTTTACACCCCTGTAACTCTTCTCTAATTTCTTCCCTGTCTTTATCTAACCTTTGTACTACCTCTTCCCTCTGTTTGTCTAAACTATATGTTACTCTTTCCCTTTCTTTATCTAATTTATCACTAACTTGTTGACCTAATTTCTTTTCAGAATTCTTTACTTCTTGCCTTATTGTCTCTAATTCTCCCTTAACCTGTTCTCTATTTTCTTTTACTTCACTACTGACTTTATTAATTTCCTCCCTAACTTCTTCCCTAAAGGTTTCGAAAACTCTCCTCTGATTCTCCAATTGCATTCCCAATTCCTGTTGTCCCTTTTCTAATTTCTGTCCTAACTCTCTACTAGTTTCGTCTATCTTACTCATCTTTTGGCTTAACTCTGTTCTTAATTCTTTACTATTTTCATCTATCTTTTTACTTAACTCAGTATTCATCTTTTCCACTGTTCTTAATTCTTTACTATTTTCATCTATCTTTCGACTTAACTCTGTTCTTAATTCTTTACTATTTTCATCTATCTTTTGACTTAACTCTGTACTCATCTTTTGACTTAACTCTTTACTATTTTCATCTATCTTTTGACTTAAATCTGTACTCATCTTTTTCATTATCGTTTGAAACATATTCTCTATTTCTGACATAAATGCTGGCCTTTCTAAATTATTACTAAACATTTCTGAACTACCTCTAGGTGTTTCTCTAACGTTCTGATCTTCTAATTCTTGGCATATTCTGCTACCAATTACATTCTGATTAAATTCTTCCATCCTAGTAACACTTTCCTGAATTTCCGGACTATTGAAACCTCTAAACTCACTATCACTGTCTTCCATTTCTAAGCTATTTACATGTGTTTTTCTACTCACCAAAATTTTCAGTATTTTCACTATTTCACTTTAACTGCACTTAAACTTGTTCACTACACGTTTCACAGATGTTGACGCGCTGGGCACCTTCTTGTCTGCTGGTTCGATGCTGGCTCGGTCGTCTTGGGGTTTGGTCCATTCTTTCGAAGCCACACGTTGGGAAGCCAATTTGAAGCTGTAATATTGCTTCCTAGTTATTACCTCGCCATTTGAAGCTGAAGTCGTTGATGATGTGTTGCCCTTCGATGTAGCTCCGGCTAGTCAGCTTGAGATCTCTTAATATTATCTCGGGTTTGCGTGAGTGTAAAGGACAACCCAAGAACAACTTTGCACATCAATTTATTTTATATAACATATTTTCGGGAGATATGCCGATTCTATATGTGTATCTGTAGAAGCATCGCAATCACATCTGCGCAGCACGAACTGCACGAACTCCCGTACTGCTCTCTGGTTGAGTACTGACTAGACGCTTCTCTCTTACCCACGCCAAGAAGACCGTTCGTTCATTTGAATGTCATGACGTCATCCAAGAAAGCCTCGTATCCAAAATGTTATTTCCTTTTCCCGCAATTTAGAAATGTCCCTTTCTATTATAACATGTTCTTTTATGAATTTTGAATATATAATTACCTTTTTAGGATTAACCGATGTTTACTTTATATTTTATTAAATATATCGCGCGACTTTTTAAGGTTGGTAGACTTGACTTTCGAACGTATATTTAAACTATGTAGTATGACGTCATGACTCGCTAATTTCAAACCAATAATGCGTTTATCTTACAAATTTAACGACTATTATTTACTCATCCGGCAATTAAATTAAAACGTGTCTTTTTCAAAAGCCCATTCGATCGGAAATCTAAATTTCGGTATCAAAGTGTAATTCAGTGTATAAAGTGATATAAAAGTGAAAGAGGTTTCAACGGATAAAAAGTGGATATTTCTTTAATGTTTCTCCTTTATCAATTGATAAAGGAGAAACATTAAAGAAAATATGTGCTGAATTGGGAGTTGTTGCATACCAGCTGACAAACATTGACATACTTGGAGCATCAGCCCTGCACCTCTCCAGCTGAACTATTAATGTTAAAGCTTTTGTGTACCATACTTCGTTCAAACGCCAGACATGTTTAAAACAGAAGACTGTGAATAAATTCTTTGTTAAGAAATCATGTGATTTTATGTGATAAAGATTTTTATATTCTTAATATCTGTAAACAATGCATACTATGTACTGCACATAATTATATTACAAGGCATAGTTTTTTATCATCATAAACGGCAAGTCTGCTTATTTAAGAGTTTAAGAATTTTGTTCTACTTATTACCCATACAACCCGGAGTTTTGATTTTCTGGATTGCCTTCGGTCCCAGTTAGTCTGGACAAATGAGGTTTTACTGTACATAGAAAAGTTTCACACATTTCACAGAATGACTCTTAACTCATAAGTATCAGTAATCTCAGTGCTGTAAGAGAGAAGCAAAGAATTTAAATTTTCAGAGCACTTAGTAGAAAACAATATGGCCCCATTGTCTCTTTTGCTTAGAGATAAGGTTCTTCTAATGTGTGACAACAGATTTTCACAATAAAATAAACCAACGTAAACTGCTTATCGATTGAGGTGGTGTAGGCAGTTATGCATGTAATTTGCATTTGGGAGGTAATGGTTTGCTCCCCTTGGCTGACATTCCTGACCATGGGTTTTTTCCAAGGTTGCTCTGGGTCGCTAGACAAATGCTGGGAAGGTTAATTGCATCCCCCAAATTTTCTGTCCTTTCATTTCATTTTACTTTCATCCTGCTTGGCTGTTTCAGGATAGTAAGTGGCAGTAGTCTTAGCATTGCATAGCAGGAAAAACAATGCTCTCTGTGAACCTTTATCTTCGAGATTGGGGGCAATCTCCAAGACCTGGTCTCCCCAGCAGGATAAGCCCACAGGGGGGAGGGGGATGGTTGTACAAACTGTAAACAGTCTCGTTCTGACAACTGTAGAGACCCTGCCCTTTGCAGTTGTGTCTCATAGTTCCAGCCATCCTCTGTTTCCTCTCACCTCTCTTGCAGTGCGCCCCATCAGGGGCATAGGTACAAAAGATTTTCAATAAGTTGAAGTGGTAAGTCCCCTTATTACACTTCAAACCTCAATATAAACTGCATGCATGTGTCAATTAAAGTAGTGAAAGGGCTGATATACTTCAGTTGGCAAAAATATGTAGTTTAAACTCTAAACATTATTTATTATAAACACTAATTTATTTTGAACATTTTTGGTTATTAAAAATTGCTTTTCTAGAAAATTATGTAAGACACTGACCAAACTTTTACCATAGAAGTGTCAATCCAAGTGTAATTTCATGACCTTGGCTGTACTTGTGGGCATGAAGTGCTGCGAGACAGATTGTGGTGTACACACAGGTGGTGGCAGCATTAGGCAAACATAGGAAAATATGAGTGTACAAAGTTCCAAGGGAAAATGAAGTGCACTCTTTTTATTATTCTGTTTCTTCTTGTTTGGTTTAAAAGTACATAGATTTTGTGATCATAAAGCTTTAATATGAATTTCAATAACAATGTAATTATTCAAAAACTAATATTCCAACACAAAATATTAAATCCACAAATGATAAAGAATATTCATATAACTTTTAACTTTACAATTCAAAAGGAAACAAACAGCTCCCATAACATAAAATAAAAATAGCTGCACATTAGAACCTCTGCTTGTGATCACACTTTGAGCTTAATTACACATTTATTATGCCAAGCTAATGCTTTCCCACTAACATCTTAATATCTGGGGGACATTAGTTACAGAAGCAAGTCTCAGGGCACGCGTAAGGTTATCAATAGACAATTTTACTCTTAGATCAGGCGTGTCAAACCGCACTCGCCAGGTGTGAAAACATTCCCCTATTTTCCCTCCCTTTAAATCGGAGAACGAGAAAAACAAAGCGAAAACCGGTTCTACTAGCGCGTGCTACTGCAGTTAAGGAGGGGCGGACTCCTCTCTTCACACCCTGAGAGTGATGTTTGACATGCCTGTCTTAGATGGCCCTTCGTCAAGTTCATTAAAGAAAAATTTTTTTGCAGATGTATGTACTACCAAACATACACATAATTTCTGCAGCAAATTTACGAAATTCTTGGTATGTTTGTGGATCAAAGCCTTGATAAAAACTGACAATATTATCGCTATATGCCATTTTTAGTTGAAGTTCAACCGGAACATTCTCAGAATCAATAGAATATAACAAGGAAACGAGATCCAGTTTAGATTTGAGAGCTTCCAAATCTGAAACTCCTCTAAGAGTGCATCCAATACAGTACTTATTAATTTCTGTGCTTAGAGATTGCAAGTGTTGAAGTGGCTTTGATTTTTCCATGGTATGCATGTTGTACAGCCCAGATTAACACTGTCCCAAGCAGAGCACGTAGGTGCTGCTGTTTTGGGCGTTATGGGCATGCTAAGCACCAAAGAGCACACTTGTGCTCAAGTGCACCGTTTGGCATCCCTGATGCGAGTACTAATTTATAACCACAACAAACAAATTCATTACAGATAACAATATTTTCTTCAACAGATGATTATTAAAACCATAGTTACATAGTTACTAGTTAAATTCCTAGGCTTGTGAGCTGTGGTCTACTGGGTTCCTTCTTTGCAGACATTTTTCGAGGCAGTGGCATGATCAACGTGTTCCCATGGAAATCCTAACAGCGACTGTATTATTTTGAACTTTCTAGGAATAGTCTATTAAGCCTTCACTCGGAAGGAATTTTGTATCGCTTGTAAGCGACTAGTGATAGACAAATGCACACTATACAAAAGATGTAGAACTCTTTCTCTTCTTGTCCTTTTCTTTTGTTACTTCAATCATTTGCAAGATATTCTTTGTTCTTTGTTTGAAGGCTGCAATACTTCATTTCATTCTTTTTAAGTATTGGAAACATTTAGTTGATTCCCAGAATATCATTGAGAGAACATAGAATTTTGAAGTCTATAATATAGCAACCCATAGACTATCGTTATCTCCTTTGTACCTGTAACAAATTGCGCAATGAAACTATTTATGCTGACATTTACTCAACTTGAAGTAGATAGAAGAACAAGCTTTTGTGGTAATAGTTTTTGAAAACTGTACAGAGATAAATGATAGTGCATAGAAAATTCATGTGAATGCAATACATCAGGTATTTTAAATTGATACTGCTATTCAGTTGTTTCTCGTAGTCATGGAAAGAGTATGCCATTTCAAGGCCAGCAAGTGGCAATCTACTTTTAAATGTCTTATTATTGATTTGGTTTCCTCTATCACCCTTCATACATACAAGGAGTGTAATGAAACTTGCTGCAAAGGTAATCTCGATAACATTAGGTTAACCCTTTCATGCCTGAATTATTTTGCTACATATGCCGGTCTTCCTCTAATTCGAAACCGGTTTAGATTAGACGGTCTGGGAGACCTTCAACCTGCTGGCTCGGATAGCCATGATCATTAAGGCAACACGTAGTGCACTGGCCATGCGCTCAAAGCCTGAGGTCGTGAGTTTGAGTCTCGGCAACCGCAGTCAAATGTGCCTGTGGTAAAGGACGGGGAGGGCCCACGTAAAATAATCGGTGTAATGGCACACATGGATGATGACGGGGTATCATTTGACTGCGGTTGCATGGATTTTGCTTCTTTTCTTATTAAAAAAAAAAAAAAAAACTACAATATAAACTGTAAAAAAATAATTTTTTACAATCCAAAACGTCTCAAATATGTATTTTTAATTGGTGACAGACAGTACAACAAGAATATAGCAGGAAAAAAAGTTAAAACTAGTACAAATAGGAAAAAAAGCTAATGTATCTTATAAGACACACCAGGCATGAAACGGTTAAAAAAATAAACTTTAGTAAGAATAGTTTGTAGACACTACATAAAAATAATAGTAAAATGTAACATAATTTATTCATATTAAGTAAAATAGTCAAGAAATGGCTTGGTAATAGCCCCAGTTCTTTCCCAAGCCACATTTCCTATAAGCACAAAATATTAACAATATACCTACCATAAAATATCAAATATTAACAGAAAAGAAATCATTGAAATGAAATCAGTTCCTGTCTGCATAGGTAGACAACTTGTTCAGTCACTCAAACATGACATGAATAAAATATTCCTTTTTTAAGCTGTTGTTTATGTAAAGACATCACAAGTTAATATAAACTAAGTAGAACCTTTATGCATCATCTTTCCTTACTGTTCATTGCCATTTGTTCTGACTTTGTATTGATACTCCTCAAGTCTCCTAATATGTAATATATAATATTAGACAATGTTCTCACACACACTCGCGCGCAACTTTTCCCACCAAGCTTCTGGATGTTTCCTAATAATTCTGCGTATAACTCTTAATAGGTTAGTATTAAAATATTGGCAAGACAAATTTTGTTATGACAATGTAAAAGACATGGAATTCCACTCAAAAATCAGGCATTAATGACCCTTATGGTTGAGCACCCATAAACGCAATTCTCTATTTCTCAACAAAACCACTACAGCCATTTGGAAAAAAATAAAAAGCAAATAGCAAAGAACAAACATGTTTTAATGTGAAAGGATAGCTTATGTTCAGAGGATTTTATATTCATCTCTTTGTCAATGGAGAAACTGTATATCCAAAATGAATGAACCTCTTATGCTATCCGATTTTTCGTGAAATAGTCTAGTGTTATAGTTATCACTAAAGGCGTGTAAATTTTTCCATAGGTATAATGCACCTGAACTTTCCTGTTATTGCTCTCGCATGTAAACAACTGCAGGTAGGTACAGTCTGACCATGAAAACTGCCTCACTGCAGCACAACCTACAAATATCATAAACCATACATTCTGGAATTGCACTTAAACACTTATACCTACTGCTATTTATTAACTATAACATTATCACAGAGTGCATTACACTGGCTTCAATGTACACTCATAAATTATTAAATGTGAAATTTCAACGGCTATCACTGAAGCACTTTTTAAACAGTGAAACACCTCTTTCTACGTCACACACTGTCAGAGGTGCAACTGTAAAGAATTCCACAGGCATGTTTTCCTTCTTACTCATTTTCAAAATTTCTGGTTTGTAAGTCCTACATATAATGGGAGGATTATCGGGCAAAGAAGACACACATAGCTTGATAACTACTATGTTTGTTTAGAACTTTTCAATGCCTGGCACAAGAGGTATCCTATAATAGCAGTATGTTTTGATACCGTTAATGCCCAGACCAGCTGATTTTGGGACACTGGGCAAATAAAATATATTGACATACTGTATACTAAACGAATACAATACATGTTTTTCTTAATTTTTTTAGAAAAAAATAATAAGTTGGGCATTAATGGGTTAAAGAAATAATTTTACTGGAATATTCAACCTGAATCTGAACTGGTGCACCAGCTGTTTATCAAATGCTACACTGTAGATAGTTTAGGCTATCAAAATTCACCAAAAGCAAACTGACATTTTCACCATTATACTCCTCTATGGTTATAATTATTTAGTGACACTGGATCACTGCTCAATTAGCATTAATATTAGCAACTGTTTCTAAAATGCTTCTCGTTGTAAAGATATGGCCACAGTAACTGTCAATTTCACCAGTTAGGTTAGTGGAGTGGAGTGTGGAGTTTAAGGGCCCGTCGGCAGCTGGGTCATTTGGGCCCCAGGTCAATTTTTACGGTCTAAAACAAATTAATGCGGTTAAAAAGCGAAAACTAAAATAGCAGTAAACTTTTAAGAAGTTAAAACGTGAAAATCTAAAACAGTTAAAACGTTAAAAATCTTAAAGACAAATATTAAAATAAAACAGATAAAAAGTAAAAACAAACAGTGCAACAATAAAACCGGGATTCATTGTCTAAAAACTGTAGAATAAAACACAAAAAATAAAACACAAGTTAAAACTTGTTTCCCAAACCCAATTTGGGTGACAAACCGCAGAACCTTATCTACCGATACCGGGTCGTCGCCCAGAATTGACTGCATAGTAAAACCCAGGCCAAGGGACTGGCGCTCTCTAGTATATCGTGGACAATCAAGCAAAACGTGTGGGACAGACAGTTGTACACCGCACGTCTGGTTAGGTTAGTGACATAGCTACTATCTTGCAGATAAATCATTAATTTAAAGTACATTATCTTGTTTGCATAGATGCATTGTTTCCTGTGGATGATTATTTGGAATTGTGTTAGTGCTTAGAAAAGTATTTCATCCTTTGTAATTGTGTTTACAACACAATACAGTAAATGTATGTCTTTAGTGTTGGGAAATTATTTAATCCAGAAGGGTGGTTTCAAAACACTTTCCTATTTTTTTTATTGTTACAATGGTAATATTGGCAGCCTCTCTTTTATATCTTATTGCCCATTGGCAGTGGTGTTAGCTTGCTTTACAGTAGGTTTTAGGTCTGGACTTGTTATACATTAAATTCACACTCTCATTCCAGACTCTGGGAAGGATAGGGAATAATCTTGCCTAGAGAAAAATTCCCACCCCCAGCTGGGAATCGAACCTGGGACTCCTTGCACAATAGGAAGGTGACTGAGCAACAGGACTGCCCAACAACACTATTTATGAAACATTTTGTCCTAGAAAGTTCCTACACAAAAGCACATGAGCAACTAAAACATTTCTGGATTAAATCGCTTCCTGGCTCAAAGCAGTATTCACGGACTGCCCTGAAACTTGTAATTCCAATTGTAAAGTTAGCAGTACTTCAATTTAATATAATGTTGCCCATTCATGGAAATTGGCATTAAAGTCCTTCCCCTCTAACTGATCTCTAAAATACTCAACAAGTCAAGTGCATTCTAAAGATTATTGTGTGTATAGGATCAGTGGAAGTGACAGCCAATTTCCCAGTAGAAGGAATTACTTATTACATCTAATGTAAAATTATGTTGTAAAGAATAGAAAGGAAAAAGAACTAAGTATTACATTTGGGCTACATGATGGCTTTATTGAAAAAGCATTCTTATAAATGATTTGACAATGTTTTCAATATCCAATTCTTTGCATCAGAGGTAAACATTTCTATAACTTATTTTACACCAGTTTTTTCAAAACCTAATAACATAAACAAAGGTTTTGCTTGTTTTCTATTACATGATTTTTTTTATATAGCTACTCCAGAATAACACTTTCCACATTAGATATGCAGTCAAAGAATCCAATTTGTTTTACACATTTTCCATGATTCCATTGATCCAAGAAAATAATATACACAAAACATCTATATATTTACAGTAGCACATTACAAATCCAACAAAATTTCATTCTTGAGTTCTTCAAAGTAATACTATACAAGAAGTAAAAGATTTCTTATAAGTCAATCAAAATATATGTTCCAAATGTGCACATTTTCTATATCACACTCATTCCACCATAAATTCAAAGAATTACATTAAAAAGAAATGCGTTGTTCCCTTATCTACTTACTCTGGAAAAGCTTAAATTAAAAAAATCCTCAGAGAAAAGTTTTATTTTACAATATTCTTACTACTCAAAAGGCTTTCTCATTTTAAAGAGATAGCCCATGATGTTCATTTTAGGCAAATAATTAGTAAGGTTTATGCCTTTGCAAGTGCCTTTAGATCAGCAATGCATCTATTAAGTGTATCCTTTTCTTGTTGCGCTGAAATGGACTTGAGCACATTCTGGACAATCCATGAAACCATATGCTTGTGTGCAATGCGCCTGTCTACATTCTGGCGTTCCACCTGATAATCCAATCGCTTCTTCACCTGTGTAAAGAATTAGTTATTGTAAATTATAAATAACTTTTTGGTAAGACCAGTGAAATGAGTTAATAGCAACTGAAAAAAAAGACAACTTCATTAATTTTCATCAAAAAACTTGCAATTTCCAGTATGTTTCAAAGGCAACCATTCAGTAACTAAGTGTAAATTACATTAAATTCAAGTCCCACTTACTAAGTGGAATAAAAAACTACAGAAACATCAAACACACTTCAAGATTGCTGTTCTATTTTCATATACATAAAATACGCACTCATTATTTATTTATGGTAACAAACTTACTGTTGCTTGAGAGGTAGAACTGGAACTTAAAAATTCAATGCCACCACTGGGATTTGAACCACAGACCTTCCGCTTACCGGGCGAACGCTCTAACCACTGAGCTATTGTGACAAACTGCCAGAATGGCATTAAATTCTCAAACCAGTTCGTATTTCTCCTGGTAAACCAGTTCGTATTTCTCCTGGTAAACCAGTTCTACCTCTCGAACTTTGCCCACACACGGCTTGTGTGTTTAAAAACATCAACAGTAAGTTTGTTGGCATAAATAAATAATAATTACCATTCTGAAGGTTATTTAATCCTGGGATATAAAATACTTACAATAATAAGTCACCATTGGGGTAATTTGTCTCTGATGTGAGACTGCCTTTGTGGTTTACCAGGAGAAATACGAACTGGTTTGAGAATTTAATGCCATTCTGGCAATTTGTCACAATAGCTCAGTGGTTAGAGCGTTCGCCCGGTAAGCGGAAGGTCTGTGGTTCAAATCCCAGTTGTGGCATTGAATTTTTAAGTTCCAGTTCTACCTCTCAAACTTTGCCCACACACGGCTTGTGTGTTTAAAAACACCAACAGTAAGTTTGTTGGCATAAGTAAATAATAATTACTGTTGCTTGTTTAAAAACACAAAAGTTGTGTGTGGGTCATGTGTGAGAGGTAGAATTGGAACTGAAAAATTCAATGCAGAAGGTATGTGGTTCAAATCCCAGCTGTGGCATTGAATTTTTCAGTTCCAATTCTTCTTCTTTCCCTGATTACCCTCCCCTTATGTTGCACTTACACCCCCTAGCCAGTGTCTAGGGTCAGACGCCTGTCAGGGAGCAGAGGGACCTCTGGACCAGAGTGAAGACCTGGAAGCAGGTGGTCAGCCAAGCACCAGGTATGATAGGAAGAGGATGATATGAAATGCAGGTAAAATGAATGATTGAAAGGGTGATAATGGAGCAATTGGTGGAATGAATGGCGGGGGAAACCGGAGAAAACCCACCCAGATGCCACTTCATCCACCACGAATACCACATGTGGATCCCGCCTAGGTGGTGGGCGAGCGGTCTAACCACTCAGCCACGGTGCTGCCATTATACTTCCAGACTTAGGGAAGGATGAGGAATAATCCTGGTTGGAGAAAAATTTCTACCCCCTGCCAGGAATCGAACCTGGGACCCCTTGCACAGCAGGCAGGCACTGTACCAACTGCGCTACGGGGCCAGCCCCAGTTCCAATTCTACCTCCCAAACATTGCCCACACATGGCTTGTGTGTTTAAAAACATCAACAGTAAGTTTGTTGGCATAAATAATAATTAGTATCTGAATGCTATTTAATACCGGGACACAAAGTACTTACGATAGTAAGTCGCTATTGGGGTAATGGTCTCTGAAGTGAGGCTGCCTTTATGGTTTACCGGGAGAAATACAAACTGGTTGGAGAATTCAATGTCATTCTGGCAGGTTGTCACAGTAGCTTAATGGTTAGAGCACATGTGAGACTGCCTTTGTGGTTTACCAGAAAAAATACGAACTGGTTTGAGAATTTAATGTCATTCTGGCAGGTTGTCGCAGTAGCTTAATTGTTAGAGCACCCACCTAGTAAGCGGAGGGTCTGTGGTTCAAATCCCAGCTGTGGCATTGAATTTTAAGTTCCAGTTCTTCCTCTCAAACATTGCCCACACATGGCTTGTGTGTTTAAAAACACCAACAGTAAGTTTGTTGGCATAAATAAATAATAATCATATACAATTATTTATTTATGCCCACCAAACTTACTGTTGGTGTTTTTAAACACACAAGCCGTGCGTGGGCATGGTTTGAGAGGTAGAATTGGAACTGAAAAATTTAATGCCGCAGCTGGGATTTTTTAGTTCCAATTCTACCTCTCAGTCATACACAATATTTACATTTGCCATGCTTAAACAACTTGACATATTCTCTGGTGCATTTTAACACACACAATTCCAGTTACAGCTATTACAATAAAAGTATTTCTAATGGATCATCTTTACAACCTGAAGTTTAAGTATAACAGCATACAGAAGAAATGTAATTATGTAAATGAAAAATAACCCATAGTGCAACAGCCCTTTGTGGGCTAAAGCTTACATCCTGGCAGCTGTATCCCCGACTTCTGCCAACTACAGGCAGCATCAGTGGGGTACAGAACTGGAGGGTGGGACGTGGTCAGCATCCTGAGCCCTCCCTGCCAGCTAAGCAGCCTTTGCGACCTGGAGTTACTACCTTTTTATCAAGTAGCTCCTCTTGGCCACTCTGGGACCTAATGATGCTGAGCACACCCCGTGCCAGACCTCCCAGTGGGAGAAAAAGCCCCCATGCCAGTACCGCAGGTCAAATCCGGGTCCTCCATACCAGAGACAGGTGCACTACCACTGCACTATGCAGGCGGTCAACTCTATAAATAGCATATTAAATATAAGCAATACAAACAGGTAAAAAATTTTGGCTTTTGTTCCTTAGCAAATATGTTGTTTTCTAGTGCCTTGCATCTGGCAATGAAGCCATTAGCATTCGTGCTTTCCAATACTTTTGAACTGTAGTTTCTTCTGATCTTAATGCTTCACAGGTCTTCAAGTGGTCTTCGTTCATTTCTGCTGGATCGTTACACAGGACACATATTGGTGAGGCTGAGATACCTATTCTGTAGAGATGACTTGCTAAGCAGTCATGATTTGTCAATAGTTCCTTAGCAAATATACAAACTAAGAATATTTGTTATATTAATAGTAATAATTGTGTATATTCTGTAAATTTAATTTTATACATGGAGAAGTTGGTGAATAAATAAATTTGTTCCTTTTTCAATTACTACGTAATCTAACACAACCTAATCATCATACCTCAAGGAAGGCATTCATGAGACGCTCTCTGTACACTGCTTCTAGCTGAAGTGCCACATTTTCTTTTTTGGCTTCCATCAGGGCACATTGACCTTCAGCCCGCCATTGTTCCATCTTTTCTGTATCTATAGCCTTAAGATAAGTAGCTTCTTCATTTTTGCGTCCTTCTGCCCAGCCCTCTGAGACAGCCTATGGGTAAGGAAAAAAGTAATCCAAATTACAGTATTTATATTTATTCAATTTCCAATTTTGAATGTGCAACCTTAAGTTAGAGCACTTAACTTAAAGTCTGCAATTTTAAATGAACGTGGAATCAAACAGAGTCAAGTAAATGTAATTTATTAAACATTACTTAAGAGTCAACTTATACCCTCTAACTTGCTATGATTGACACAAAATTTAATGGCAGGTGGCAAGAGGAGCTGGTCAACACAAAATCCAATCAGAGGCTTGCCATGCCTTGCAGTGGTGAATAGTTAAACACACTGTAAAATATCACTGTAAAATTAATGATATAAATATTATTTGTGCCCACAAAATTGATTTGCACAACAGAAAAGAGCATAGCAGTGGTCAGTTATCAGCTGCCATTAAATTTTGCGCCTGCTATAGTTTTTCCTAGAAAATGTTTCACGGCTTCCATCCTGAATTTGTTGACTGCCTGCAACTTCCAAATCAATTCCTGCTGGAGTTGGGTTGAAAGAGCAATATCAAAAAGACGCATAACTTCAACCCCAAAACACATAAGCAGCAGCACCCACTAGCATGATGCACTGACTTGTAAATATATCACTAAACAAGATAAAGAACACACAAATAGTATCTGCAGCAATAAATTAATTCAGCAAAGAAAAGTACTTAAGTACAAATACTTGGCAAACAAGAGTCCAAAGCATGTCATAAACTTTTATCTTCTGAATCAAAAAACAAACATTACAAAAAATTGATAAACCATTGGGGAAGTTTCTACAAGTTTGACAAGATTAAAAAAATCATACAATAATAGCATCAGAAGGATCATAAAATCAAATAAAGCAGACCAAATGCCTCCAGAGAAGGAAGTCAAGGAACAACCAAATACTATCATCCATGACAAAAACGGGCCGTGATTAAAACTTTAGTGGACAGAGCATTAAGGACATTTGAACCTTAGCATTTATGACAGGAACTACAATATTTAGATCATGCTCTTCGTAATAATGGGTACACAGATAAAGAAATAAAAAGAGCCTTAAGCCCGGTAAAGAAAACTCAAACACAAAGGGGAGAACCATCGGCTAGCAAAAGAGGCACAGTGTACCTTCCATATTTGAAACATACTACAGAACACATTTCTAAATTACTAAAGGCCCATAATGTTGAAACAGTTTTCATACCGATCAAAAAAATCTGATGTGTTGCACTCACATGACTTTCTCTACTCTTGTACTAACCATTCTTACAAACTCTTATTCCTATATCTTCTTCGTGTTAGTTAAGACAAACATTTGTACAAATTATCTTATTGCTTATTTCCTTGTAGGTGCAAGGGGAATATTGGAATACAGTAGGCTTTGTGTGATAGTCAAATATTTTAAAGCTTTGAGATCTCGTTCTCTTTGCACACGTAACATATAAAAAAATGAACAACGATGACCCATTTCACGAAAGTACTAAGTTTTCCGAAACTCACACACATAACAAGGTATATCTCCGAAATGGTTCACCCTACAAGAAAATTTATTGAGACATAAATTGTGTATTTTAGCAAGATCTACATTTTTTGTATAGTATAATTTGGTCTATCTCTAACGGTTTACCAGTTATGCAAAAGTCGTCCAGAGTAAATACGACTACAGGGGCTATAGCCAGAAAATTCAAGATATACATTTCATTTGTCATAAAAATATCTCAAACATATGACATTTTAATCAAAATCGTTAGAGCCATTTTCAAGAAAATAAAAATTTTCTAAACATTTTCCATGTAAAGGGTAGTTTAGGGTGGGGCTATTTTCTTCAAAATCTTCGTGTCACATCCTTGAACGACATTAAACTTAAATACCAACTTTGGTTTTTAACCGACTTTTCGTTTTTGAGTTATGCTGTCCACAGACTGACAGACACACAGACAGACCTTTTTCTAAAAATGCTTTTTTTGGATTCAGGGGGCCTCAAAACATGTATTTCCGGTGAAATCTCGACTTCGAATTTTTGGGTGGTATACAATACTTCCCCTACTTACCAGTAGAGAAAGTAAAAATTCACTGCTTCCTTCGTTCAGCTAAAGATCTTAGGGATCCACTCACTTTGGCTGGAGTGTACTGAATACCTTGCTTTTGCAGGTTAGTCTACATGAGCACCACCCAATGCAGTATCAATACTAGGATAAAAGAACACCGTAGGCATTGCCACCTTGGACAACTAGAGAAATTGGCAGTTGTGCAACATGCCTTGGAAGCATTTGGGGAACACATCATCCACTACAACGAAACAGACATCTCATTACCGTACATACATCTCATATGTCATTACCGTACACACCTGTACCATGAAGCAATTGGTATTTATAAGCATAATGAAAACTTTAACAAGAAATAAGAAGCTTTCAAACTTTGCAAGACATGGTACCCTGTTCTACTAAACAGATCCACAGCCAAACCCCGTGGCCATTCACAGAAAACTATACCTTCACCTCTAAGAAACACATGGAGCAATCAGGTTACAGGAGGAAGGTACCTACCACCATATATAAACCAGCTCTTTCTGCCGACAATTCAGTAGCAGCAGAGAGACCAAGGAAAGTCTTACAATGCTGTTGATGCTTGCCGCAGCTACAAGCAATACATCTGGGAGTGGAAAGAAGCCCAGTGGACCACGATCTCTTAGCCCAGAAGCATATTTTACTAATTATGACTCCAGCCTTGAAAGGCTTTGTTTATTAATAAAAAGAATATTAACTGGTAGTGGTTATCTAAGGAAAGTAGTATAGACGTATATATTGTATACTTAATTCTAATTTTGTTTATGTAAAGTTTAGGTATTGTTAATACTTCATGACGAGTCACCAGTTTACTGAGCTTTTGCTCAAAAATTGTAGTTGTTAGCTAATGCTGGATTTCTGACAATCAAGTCCTCTTGCTCTCCAATATTTTTTTATATTGAAGAGAGCAATAGCAGTAATAGTAACCGCTTTTTAGAGAGCACCATATTTTTATGTTAGCAATAAGCTAACATAGCAATCAATGTAACCGCTTTTTAGAGAGCACCATATTTTTATGTTTTGGTGGTCATTGTCAGAAATCCAGCATTAGCGAACAACAACAATAACAACATATTTTTATGTTTGCTCAAAAATTGTAAGCATATGTGACAAACCATCTTGTCTTACAATTATGAATATGACTAGGCATTCAGCACAGGCTCTTTGCCAGTCATATCCACTACATGCAATTTCTAACAAGTTCTTAAAAATACAAAATATCTATTACATACCCTATAATTTTATTTATATTAAACCCTTCACAAAATTCATAGGTCTCAGAATTAACCCAGATTCTATTCCAGGCTATACAAAACAGTAAGCAACACTACTGTCTACAACCACTATTAATAAGGGGGTTATTAATATTAGTTGTAGACAGTAGTGTTACTATTATTGGGGATTCATTATTTCTACCACCTAAAATCGTAGAAATGGCAAATAAAACTATATCATGACATGCAGATGTGTTGACAAAATAATATTTGGAAATATTCTCTGTCTCTTGTAAAATTACTTTTATATTACGTAGCTGATTTTGCAGGTGTAATAATATGTTAATAGAAATATACATACATCAATCTCTTTGTCGAGGTAAGCAGCAAGTTTAGGTCCCAGCTTCGTCACACCAATATAAGCCATTATGAACAAGGAGATACCCGAGTAGAACTCGTGCTCCATGACGTAAATTTCTTTACTGCATAGATAAGTTATCAGTCCAACTCCAAATGTGTAAGGACCTATACAATATAGAATTATAACTCCATAAGATACACATAAAATCTTAAATCCTAAAAGTTTAGAAATTCTAGCTCTTCTCCCTTCCTGCAGTGTACAATATTTTAAAATACTAGCAGTAAAATTATAAAACCTTATTACTAACCTTTAACTATGTCTATTAGTTTTATGTATAATCAAAAGAAAATGACTCCAAATCCCATTTAACTTATTGCTCAAAAGAAACAAAATGTATGTGCAATAGAGTATACAAAGGATTTTGGGACAGGAATCTTTATGTACAAGCACACAATTGAATTTCAAAACAATTGTCTAAAATACCTATTTAGTGGTAAAATACAAGCTAAGGAGTTAAAATCATAGCACCCATTCTGGCACAGAAAGATAACCTTAGTTTAGATGTTAAGAAACTTGTATATGTGGTTTAGCATCTGAAATTGGTTGAACAATCTGGCAGCTGAAATTGTAAACTTACATTACAGTTGAACCTGCTTTATATGTAACCCAGTTCTACATAATTCGCATTTATACATAAATTTTTGTAGGTTTCAGCAAAATGTAATTTACAAACGTGTTAATAAAATCTATTTATATGTAATACATTTATATGTATTAAATTTCAGTGAAATACAACAGTTTTATGTAATTATAATGAGCACACAGCATATGTTATCTTAAAAGAAACTCAAGGCGTATTTTCCTTATCTTTGTTGACAAAGATGCAAGCTGAATGGATTGTGTTCGGCACGACAATATTGTAGCAACAAACAAGAAGTAAACGTAAACATTTTTGGTATATGGTGTTTAATGTTGAGCAATGGTTTTGTCTTTCAGTTCTCAGCTGCTTTTAATCAGCCACGGAGAACAGAAAGAGGAAGTGGTACACACTAGATCACAAAATAAAATTTAATCAAGAGATGGAACTTAATGTACACGAAACCAAAACTAAGATTGCTCAGACTTAGGAATTGGTTACACCACAATCAGTAACAAAATGAGGTGTATGAACTTAATGCAAGAAAAGTGTAACAAGCCAAATTAACAGATTTCTTTCAAGGAGGACTAAGTTCAAAGTAATGTTTTCTTCATACATATCCTTGTTTGTAAAATTTTACACATGTAGGCCCAATGTATTGCTTTTTAAAAAAAATATGATGTATTATCAAAATCTCAGTTAAAGTTACAAGTAATCTTCCCTCTTCCCCACATACACACATAAATCAGCTTCAACTGTACATGGTTAGAAATATCTTCAAATACTGGAAGTTGATGACTGTTGTTGGAATCAAATTAAAGGTAGAAAACGAGTCAATTAACCTAACCACGAGACCCACAATCAACACTATGTACTCACCAGTCTACAATTAGGTAAAATGGCTAACCAAGAATTCAATTCATTTCCTAAATTCAACTGCTTTAGCATCAGAAATTCAACTGCTTTAGCATCAGAAACTCTTTTCAGCTTGTAAAAAATATCAAACATTTACAGTTAAAGATGACAATATGCTATTGTCATTCCATGTAAAATAATTATTTTCTAGTATTCCAATAAAGAAACCACTAGCATTCATCAAAAACTGACTGAAAACCACAAGGATATCTGCAGGTGAAATTTCAGAACACATTTCAAACTAACCAAATTATACACAGACCAAAAATTTTACCAATTCTAATCAAACCCACCATCAAACTTCAGGAGTAACAATGGGCAACCCGCTTTCTCCAGTACTCGCAGATCTCTTTGCGAGTTCACTGGAAACCAGAATCACCAAGGGTTTCTCTCGGATACTGAAAATCTGACAACAGTGTGTAAATTACATTTTTGCAACATACCAAAGAAGCACATTGAAAATCTACTAAAACTTTTAAATTTACAAGAAAAAACCATAAAATTCACTCTAGAAACAGAAATAGATGGACAACTACACCTGCAGACTTAATCGTAAAAAAGGCAAACAGAATAAACTTTGAGATCAACAGAAAACCAAAAGACAGACAAATACATAAAATCCAATAGCTGCAATCCAAGATAGCACAAAGGGCAGCTTTCAACAGTTTAATGCATGGGCTTGTGAACATACCGCTTTCAACACAGAAATACCAAGAGAATTTTAAAAAAGCATTGAAATAGCAGAAATAAATGGTTCCCAAAAATCCTTATTAAAGTGAACATGAACATAGAGAACACAACACCCAATTGACTCCAATCAACAAAAATAATAACCCCAGTGCAACAGCCCTTACGGGACAACACTTACCACCCGGCTGCTGTGTCCTCCACCTCTGACCACTACAGGAATGAGTGGGAACAACACTGGAGGGTGGGATGTGGTCAGCGCCCCGAGACATCCTGGTCGGTTATGTGACCTTCGCAATCTGGAGTCACTACTTCTTTATCAAGTAGCTCCTCAATTGGCCCCTCCGAGACCTAACAAGGCTGAGTGCACTCATACCAGGCCTTCTAGTGAGGGAAAAATCTGCATGCCAGTACCAATCAACAAATACACCATAAAAAATGTAGTTGGTTGTATCAGTAAAGACAACATCCATTCAAATAGAAAATCCATGATCTATCAAATAGAATGCAATTACTGCAACCAAATTTATGCAGCGAACTTGGAAACAAGGACCAAAGAACATTTCAGATGTATCAAACACAATCACCTGAAAAAATCGGCAGTTGCCACCCATTTTTAGAAGGAAAATCATGATATTAATCAAGAACCAAAACTATTAAAGCACGTAACAGGAAACCAAGAATTGTGAACATGGGAAGAGATCTTCACCTGAAAGAAAAGGACAGAGTACTAAATTTTGATATTCCGGTGAGAGACGTTGTATAAGTTCCTAGAATCACCAGTAGAGCAATCTATAGAAGGGCAGCTTCACAAACCAAGATCAGTTGCTGTTCAGTTGATAATGGATGAAACTAGCCCCCAAAATTTAAGAAGTGAGTGATGTTTTGTGTTATTTATCAACTCAGTTTCTTGCAGTTCGGCTGCTCTGTATCTGGCCATCTTTCCTATAGGTAAAGAGACATGATAAAAATTAGCATTGTCAATCTATTATTGACATAAGACTTGCTCATCAAGCGTGAAAATTGCCTGCCAGCACCATACACTTTACCCATGTATCTTCTGCTTCTACATCTGTTTCTAACCCTCTTCTGTGAAAAGCACATGACTTTGGCTGTTTGCTGTATGTTGTCATGGTTAGTTTTATTATAATTATTAGAACCTGGATGTTATGCAAAATGCCTTTTTTAATGGGTGGTAATAAATAAAATTAATATGTAGATCAATTATGTTTTAAGTAATTGGAAAGTATAAAACCAGTTTTTATTTTGCCTCTTTAAGATATGGCTCCCTATTTCAAATTATTGTAAATGCCAATTGTTGCCTTTTTACCGTTTTTGCTATGTCAAGTTTAGTATTAAAATTCAGCATCTTTCAAGGATGCGACACAAAGATTTTCAGAAAAACCCAGAATGTTTAAAATATCATGACAAATGAAAGGGCTCTAAATCACCAACAATATTCCACGGTGTTCAAACTCTCGAAGTTGGCAGCACAAGGAAAGCAGAAGCAATGCTTCCATAATGTCTCAGCTGGGTTGCATGTTATGGTTGTTGTGTTGTTTATAAGGAACTGAAGTACATATAATGGTCATAAATGATTTAAATGCAGTTTTAATCTACATTATCTGTATTTATTATGATTACACAATAAAAGAATCATGTATATGTGTGATATAGCAAATCTCAGTGATTCCCTGGATATTGTTTAGTTTAGGTGACGCGAGCACTTGATCAGAATTTTGGCTAAGTCCAACTCGGCAGTGTGTACGAATGGTCACAAAAGTTGCCGAAGTTGCTGTGTTAATTCAGCGCTGCCAACAGCACAATTTCCCCAGGAGTTTGTTGCCAATAGTAAGTTTGAATGTTTTAGCGGGACCCGGCAGTATGCTGGTCACCTTAGAAGCAAGTTGTGAGCAATGGATCGCTTCATTAGCATAGTAGATTTAGCGCCTCTGTGCTATAATGAGGAGGAATGCATGCAATTTCTTTATGACGAGGGCCTGCTGAAAACTCAAATGCTATGCAGGGAATGTGATGCCATGTTACACTGCGTGAGGAGGATATTATAATATAAATATAATATTATATATAAATAATATGATATAAATGTAATAATAATAAATAATAATATAATAAAATAATATAAAATAAAAAATAAAATAAATAAATAAAAAAAGAACGAGCCAGCATTTCGTGGACCCAGTAGCAAGGCAATAACGATAATGTACACAATAATTTCCACAACAATAGTATGGAGTCGCACTAGCGATATATCTGTGTGAGCAAAATAATGTACACAATATCAGGCCGGCAAGTGCTAAGTCACCTATTCAGCAAAATAATAATGTGCACGGAGTAGCGCTAGCAGTATGTCTGTGGCGGCAACGACGCGAGTGCATTTGTGTTTAATGTGTTGGCAACGAAAATTAGTGTAGTGTAAAAAGCAATTTGGCAGATGTGAAAATCGTCTGCTAGTGACAGCTAGCTCATGCAGCGAAACCTAGTGGCGATTCTGAAACTACTGTCGGTGCATGCGCAGTAAGTAACTTCAGACTTAGAATCTGGCCGGCAAGTGGCAAGTAACCTAATCTAAACTTGAGCCGATTTCCTTATATGAGAGTTTAGCCCATTAGGATACCTATTATGCATTACACATTAAGCATGGTTTAAAACAAACCATTATATATTTATAAGCATAATTTAGGTACCAGAATCTACTGTAAGTATTTACCAACTCTTTTAACTAAAACTATCAGCAAGAAATTCAGTTACAGCCAATCTGAAAAAATGAAATACATAACCTCTCACCTGTTACTCCAGTTTTCTTATAGAACATTTCAAACCACTCCTCAGGAATAAAACCATGTCGCACTTTGCATGGAAATTCGTGTCTCACCGGTCTTGGAAAGTTAGTTTCATCTCTTTCTCCTGCTGCTTTAACTGCTGACGCTGGTGCAGAACAAGCTGCAGAAGTTTGACTGCTTCTTACAATCACCAAAGGTCTGCTTTGCTGAACTATAACAATTAATTTAATATGAAATTATTTTACCCATAGATTTTAAAAGTAGATCTAGTAGGTCTACTAGACCACTCAACCCCATTCTCAATGTCATACTTTGCACTTCTAAAATACAGAGGCAAAAGGAAAGCAACTTCAATTCTGCCAAATGTATATCTATGAATTTTGTCATCTTTTTTCTTTCAACGTTTACAGATAGCTCTTATTGCATACACCTCAATTGTACCAAATCACTTCGTGTACTTCAGCATCTAATGAAGAACTTAAGTGATTATGCAGGCTGCAAACTAGGGTGCAGAAAAGCTAATATTAATTCCTTGACAAATGTAGTTACGAGATACAAGTTTTTCATTTCAATATTATTCATTTTTGGAAATATATATCAAAAGAACAATTCAGTTAAATTTATTATAAAAATTACCAGCTCTAATTGCCACCCGCGACAGCATTTTTCGGCTGCAAGATCTGCCCTTTCCTAACTTTCAGAAAGATGGAGGAAAGGAGCTAATAGGACAATCTACTATATTTAATTTAACTAGAACACATATTTTATTTACCATTTTCGTAAAATATAAGAATTAAAAAGACAATTTAAATAATTATTTATAATTACTTGATAAAAATGTCAGTATTTTCGTATTTTTTGCAAATGTTTATGTATTACGTGCATACTCTTGATTTCCGTTTGAAAGATTCACCAATAGTTGAATTAGTTTTGGTTTGTGCTAGCAGAAAGCAGAATGACTATAACACAGACTATAACCTATTTTGTCATTCCGAGGTTGTAATTTCATCAAATGTGTGTTGCATAATTTGTAAACCGAAGAAGTAGCATCTGCAGCAACAGTAGTGAAAGGCATATTTGAACACTGAAGCGTTTAATAATATTGGTGAAACGCAAATAGTTCAGAAAAGTGAATTGAACTGTTTTCAGATATGGGATTGTGTTACTCGTGTTTCAAAGGATCTTCAGTAGATTACACAACTCCAGATATGGTACTAACCTTTTGTCAATATCATTAACCTAATCTTAAATGTTTACTGCTTTTACAAACAGCTTTTGGCCCGAAAAATCAATTCTACATTACATATTATCGTCGTTTTAAATTGTGCGTGTGACATTTAAGATCGTTTGAGCTTTCGCTTTTGACACTTTGACTTTTGGTTTACTTTTGTCGAGCACAGTGTAGCATTTTGCTGCAAGATTGGGAATAATGAAGTAGTGAATATTGTAACCACTGCAGCAACGTTAGGAAATTAATTCTAAAGTAATTCTATTCCGCGGCTAGCAATCATGTAAATAGAAAATAAGTCGAATATTGCGTATACGAAACAAATGGTACGTTTATTCATATGAAAATATTTATAAGAAGCCTAATGCAAAATATTCTAGGTTTTATTCTGGATTTGTAAGAAATCTACTTTAAAACTGAACTATTGTCACATTGACAGTTCAGGTTGTTCTGTATATAATAGCGGCTTCAGCTCCTCCACTATCCTATATAATAGCGACTTGCAAAGGAACATTACTTTGATGCACGGATTGTTAACTCTTAAAAGAAGAATAAAACAATATGGAGTGTGATAAAAAGTAAAACTCACAACTCTAGACCTCCCGCTAGAAATAATATATACTTAACAGAAAATAATGCAGTTGTAAAAAATCCAGCTTACGTCCCCAATATACTCAATTACTTTGACACTGTTATGGATAGAGTAATTTTGCCACAAATTGGTACTAACAATAATATCCACCATGCTAAATTGATCAAAAATTAAATTAGCATCTACCTTAAACCTGTTATGCATGAAGAAATAATTAAAATCATAACATTTATAAGAACTTGCTTCTCGGCCAGTCCTTATGAAGTGCTAGAATATATGGGGATAATAGAAGGAATTGAGGCCAGGCTGCCATTATGTAGGATAACCAAAAGTTGAGCCAAACTACATAACAAAACGATCACATACTGTTTGACCACCAGAAGAAGGTGAGCTGAGATGTGATAGGGGGCTTGAACTATTAATCTGCTCACGTTGTTGATTTACTACAAAATGTGTGTGTGTGAATCACCCATGCTCTCAGATCTAATACTTACATGTAACTGCTGTGATTCGTATTACACATTTATCTGACAGTACTGTGTGTTGTATATTAGTTTGTTGTGCATACAGATGATGGGGAAGGTAGAAAATGTTTACATAGCACATTCCTCTAGTTTGCCTTCTTCTGGTAATAAGATATTACCTACCAAGTTAGTGTTGTTGTTTTCTAGTGCCTTGCATCTGGCAATGAAGCCATTAGCATTCGTGCTTTCCAATACTTTTGAACTGTAGTTTCTTCTGATCTTAATGCTTCACAGGTCTTCAAGTGATCTTCGTTCATTTCTGCTGGATCGTTACACAGGACACATTTTGGTGAAGCTGAGATACCTATTCTGTAGAGATGACTTGCTAAGCAGTCGTGATTTGTCAGTAGTCGGAAGGCTGCAACCGCTGTTTTCCTTGGTCTCTGGGGGATTATATCTGGGTTGGAAAGTAGTGTAATCCATTTTTTATCTTTGGCATTTGTTTCTATTTCTTGTAGGTATGAATGAGAAAATTTTTTAATGATCAAGCGTTTTATTGAGGAATATGAGAAATTGAATTTAGATTTTTGTTTTATTGTTGTGCCTTTCTTTGCAAGTGAGTCTGCAGCTTCATTCCCCATGACTCCACAGTGTGCTGGAATCCATTGGAGATGAACAGTCTTATCAACTTTTTGGAGTTGTGTTAACATTTTGTAGCATTCTCTAATTTTTGTTGACTTCTTTGTAGTATTTGAACATATTCCTTGAATTGCAGCTTTAGAATCTGAAAGAATTACTGCCTTGTTAAATTTATTTAAGGGAAAATTTAATAATTGTCGGAGAGCAATGTATATAGCCTCTATTTCTCCATCATAATTTGTTGTGTCTCTGCCAACAGAATGATAAAAGGAAAAATGTGAACACATTACTCCAGCTCCAGTAAAGTTTTCCGTGGAGGATCCATCAGTATATATGTGCAGCCATTTTTCTGTGGGATACCTAGTATTGATTGTTTCCAGAGCTAGAAGTTTTTGTATTTCTTTTGGTGTGTCTGATTTACTTATTTCCTCTATTAATTCCAAACTGAAGGTAGGTTGTAATAATTCCAATGGATTTTCTCTTATAAGTAGATTTTCTCTGGTGTTAGGAATGTTCAATTTGGATTTAATCTGTGTTACCTTTTCTAGGAAACTGCTATGAGTTTTAAGGATTGAAGGGGGGAAGTTCTCTTCTGTCCATTTAGAGTTTGGCTGTCGTAACATTTTCTCGTGTTGGAACAATGCTTGTTCTTTTATTTTTGTTGTTATTGATGGGGTCCTTGTTAAGGCAAGCATGGCATCAATAGTTGTGGATTTAACTGCTCCAGTGATTAGGCGAAGAGCCTGATTTTGTATTTGTTCAAGTTTATTGATGTTAGCATTTGCTGCTGTTATTAAAGCTTCAGAGGTTTGGTTTAACACACATTTTGTATGTTGTGTTAAGGACTCTCCTTGGGCAGCCCCATTTAGCACCAGCTAACCTTTTCAGGATTTGCAGTTTCTTTTCAACCTTTTCTGAGATGTTTGTTATATGTTTTTTCCAAGTTAGCTTTCTGTCGAAAGTGATGCCTAACTATTTGGCATCCTGAATAAAAATATCATTTGCATACCTTTTGGCTTATTAGTTTCTCTGATAGTTTTTTGGATAGCCTTATCTTGTTTTTTATACGCTTGGGGTATTCTTTGTGACTGAGCATAAAACTTGTTAGGGATTCTGCTATATCCCTATCTGTAGTTAAGCTTTTGTTATTATGTTTTAATGGTTCAGTTGTATTTTTTGATAATTTTGTTTTATTAAGGAATTTGTATATTTTATTTCCATCTTTCCTATAGTCCATATGTTCTACAAAATTTGTGAAACTGGCCCTCTTTGCTGTAATTAATTCTTTCTTAAAAATGGCTGCTTTTCTTCTCCAGTTTTGTACATCTTCTGGACACTTGGTTCTTTCGGCTTTGACTCTTGCTATATTTCTTTTGTGTTTTAACTTAGATAAAGATGGAGACCAAAAGTAGCTATATTTCTTTAACTTTCCTTTGGGGATATGTGTTTTGGCTGCTGTCAATAATATTTCACAAATTTTTTTATTCATTTCGTCTGTTGACTTGAACTCTGATTCTAACAGTATATTACACTTCCCTTCTATCTCATTTTGGAAACTGGACCAATTTGCTTTTTTAAAATTCCAAGAAGTTTGAATTTTTGGTTTGTTACTTTTATTTATTAGACTTCTTATGGAGTTTATGGTGATTCTGTGGCCTGAACCTGGGTCTTCTATTATTTCTCTTTTTGTATTGTCAATTACGTCAGATGACACCATCAGAAGATCAGGATTTGTACCTGAACCATTATAATGAAGGTAAGTGGGTGGATCATTTGGATTAAATATTAATTCCATTGTTGATGAGTTTAATAGGTCTTCTATGACTTCCTGCTGAATTTATATCTCTGTAGCCCCACCTAGGGGAGTGTGCATTAAAATCACCTATTAAAATACTTTTGGGTTCTATGGGAATAGAATTTAGATTTATGTATTGTCTGGAGGATTGTAGATACTGTAAATTCTATAGTGGTAGTTACTTTTCCATACTTCAATTTTAACTTTAATTTTACCAAGTTAGTGTAATAATTTTGAAAATTCACTTACAAAATATGGAGTAAATACTCATGATTTATAATTAAACACATAGAGCCATTAATATTTTACATTAATAATTCCAGTAATTCTTTGGTTTCTTACTTCCCTGTTTTTCCTTTCTTTTGTATTTCCATTGTTTTGAAGTCAGCCAGGAATTTAGAGATAGTTAACATTACCCTACCAATAGCTTTACTCCTTCTATTGTTGGTATTCTGTCTTTCTTTTTTAAATAGACAATCATGGTTCATAAATTGCTTTTTTTTTTTTTTTTCCTGGATTACTTCTTCTGGCTGACTGGCGCTGATCTCAAACCTGATGATGGAGCCCAGAAAATTTGTAATTTATTTCACTGATACTACAAACAACAATTCCTTTTGCAAATGAAATAATGATATAAGTCTAAACCCAGGTTCAAGTTATTACAAGCTAGTACACATTAGAGGTATGTGTGGGCTCGGACCAAGTGCTGGGCCAGGTTCAGCGTAATTTGAAAAATGTTTGTCAGGCTTGGGTTGGACCCAGGCTTGAAAATTAAGAAGTAAAAAATAACTTCTCATATTTTTTGGTCACCGATGCTGAAATGCTGAGAATAGCATAATTATCGCAGCATTTCCTTATTAGGAATTTTATATGATTACTCTGCTGATGTATTTCAAATGCTGCTAATAAATCAATAACTACAAAATAATGTTGCTTACAGTAAAATTATACAAGCAGCCCCAGGCTGGGTGGTACACTATAACCTATACTCAGGCCACATTTAGGCTTGTTTGAGCCAGGAAGGGTCAGGATGAACCTAAGAATGTAGATCCTTGCAGACCTCTAGTATACATTTGTTTTTCTTATCCTTGCACTATGAGTTGCTGTGTACCCTGGAACCCAACAGACTAAAATCCTCTAGCTACCAAGCTATTGGCTCTTTGTTATAACTTAAATCTAATACCTACTATTTTTTTTTTCTTACCCTGCTTGATAATAAATTTTCCCCATTCATTTAGTTCTTGCTTTTCCTGAAAAGCTCCCTATTTCCTTATGTTTTTTCTAGATTTTATATTTATAAACTTTACTTTCCCCAACTCTTGCCTGTGTATAAAATCTCTGTATTTAATAATTTATTTATTTGTGTGTTTATTCAGCACTAAGTACGTTACATTAGAGTAACCTTTTGGCCCAGGCCATTCTCAGGTAGATCTCCATTTTCTATTTAATATAATTCTTATCTCTATAGGAGTGTGGTACATTCGTAATCTACACTGTCTACTCTTTACCTATTTGTCTTTGGCATTTCATTTTCACTCTACAGAGAAATTTCTGTACATCTCTCACTGATTTTTATCTTTAAACATTTTCTTCAATCCTACTACTCTGTTTAACTTTAGCCATTTCTGATTTATCACCTCCTTTCTCCATTCATTAGTCTTCATACATTCAAACATTACATTGATTCATTTTCTTCTTCCCCACAAATTGGGCAGAACCCTTGTGTAATTTTCCCTCTCAACCCTTTCAGCTTCCAAATCCCTAATCTAAACCAAACTATCCCTTATCAATAACTTCTGCTACGGGCCACACCGTAGCCAAGTTGTTAGACCATTTGCTTCTCACCAAAGTAGCCCGGGTTCGATCCCAGGCAACCTCATGTGGGATTCATGGTGGACGAAGTGGTGCTGGGGCAGGTTTCCTCCGGTTTCCCCCGCCATTTTGTTCCATCGGTGCTCCATCTTCCTTCCATGCATCATCAGTGTCACCACCTGCGGTGCCGTAGTAGTTAAGCCAAGTGTTAGGCACCTCAAAAAAAACTTCTGCTACAAACCTCTGCTACTTCAGTCATCTTTTGCCTCTTCTGAAGTCAGTCTGGAGATACTTTGTTATTAACCTCAACACACTGTTGTGTTCTTTTGGTCAATATGTCTGTAAACTTTTTCCCTATATAAATGCCTATTTAGTAGTTCCTCTATGTTCTGTTTTAGCTTGTTACATAAGTATGGGTCATTGAATTCTGAGGAATTTGGCAGATTTTATACTGTTACAACACCTACTTTATTAGCCATAATCCACATAAAACATGCCACAGGACTGCTTTTCCACCTATTTCATTAAAAACTTTTAAATTTTTCTTTTTAATTAACAAACCTAAACTTCCTGACCCTCAAATTTTATCCTTTTTGCTTTTTGTACTATATTTTCCACAAAAATTAAAATTACTCAAACCCACAATAGTATCTCTTATCAACCAAGTTTCTACCACACTCCTCACATCTGCTAAGTTTAAAATTTGAGTAATTTCCCCTTTTCAAATAAACCTTCAATGTTCAGTATATAACCCCCAGTTCCTTTCCCTGTACAGATTTCTTTGGAACCAGAATATACGAGACGTTGTTACAACCATTACTAGTGATGTCTATTGTTGTACACCTGCCACCAACTGTGATACATGTAATTTCTTTGTGAACTTCCTATTCTTTCTGAGTAAATAAGTTGAAATTTTAGGTATTATTCAACAAAGTCAGGCCTTCCCAAGTACATCTCTAGTCTGCTTGTAGCATAAATTGGGAACAATATGCAAACTTTTAGCAGTGCTTGCAACAGACTATGTTCAAGAAATGTTCTAAACAGAACAAGGTTATATTGAAGCTTCAAAGCTTCTTTCCATTCCAATCTAGTTCATTCTAGTCTTGCCGTATGTTACATCTATTAGCAGTGTAGTCTCGATAGAGGATGATTCCTTTACCACAAATTTTCAAATCCACCATTTTTCCCACTTTTGTTTTCTTAAAATGTTACTTAATTTTATTATACCAAGGTAACTGGTCCTGTTTATTATTTGTGCTATCCCATTTCAATCTCAAAATGTCTTTCTTCTCCACATTTATATTCTGTATTACATATTTATCTGCTTCCATTGAAGTAGTTGATACAGAAGTGGTACATTGTGCCTTCCATAATCCCAGACCTTCCATTTTTCTTGGAGAGAATGAAATACAATCAGGAGTATCAGTGGGAAAATGAAGGATTTCTTTTGAGCTCTAGGTACAATTTAACCAATACTTAATAGAAAGGATTGAAAGAGCTTAGTTGTCGTAGTGTTCTGTAGAGGATATATCCAGGAACACCAAATGTATTGATTTATAAATCTAGGCACTTTTCTTCTGATTTTTGTAGTCTCTGTTGTTAACCAATGGGTCAGGTTGGGTTTTTAATTCATTTACAGTTCTATACTCATTTACAAAGGAAAAAATGGTCTCAAAATTTAACTTCAAGATATCATTTTTAATTTATTTGTTTACCTTCAGGTAGATAATGGAGATGTCCTCTGGAAAGTTTGGTGGAGAACATGTAGTTTTCTCTTTTATGATGTTGAAATCTATAGATTTTGAGAGTTTAATTTAAGCCCAATTTTTGTGACTACTTCTTTTGCCATGTGGTAAGAAGTGTTGTGTACTCTTCATTATTACAAAGTAAGAATAGGGAGTAGTTATGAGAGTATAATCTGAAGGGTAATAATTGGCACATAATTTTGGAGTGCGAGGAAATCAAGATGCTTAGGGATAGGATATTGTTTCCATTCTCCAATAAGAAATTGTAAATGTGATTGTTGCATTTCTGTGTGCACAAGGTCAAGCGTTTGTGAGACAAACAAACCAGTTACAGTGCTGCCTTTACAGCAGTAGGACATGTGCGGCTCTCAGTACGCCTAAGCAAATTGAACCATGTTGGGAAGGCAACATTACTGCCCTTTCCAACGCACAGCTTGAAGAGTGAGACTGAAAAATTCAATGCCATGACTGGTATCTGAACCATGGATCTACCGGTTACCGTCCGTTCTTTCCAATCCTATCCTAAACACGACTTGTGTGGAAGAACATTAATTACATTGCACAGTATAGTTATTATGCAAGAAGCAACATTTTATTGTGTCAAAGTACAGGATTAGCTCAGTGTTGAATAAAAAGGGAAAGTGTCGCATGAGAGTAATTCCAAAAGGAAGAAAACAGGCAAACCCTTGACCTGCTACACGTTCTCCAGAAGTGATACGGAAGGTCAGGTCCCTCCTCTCTGGCAGTGTTCCAGTCACACAATGAACTACTGCAAACAAATTGGGAATACCCCTCAGAACTATTAACACCATTATAAACAGATTTAGTTGTTGTTGTAGTGTTTAACGCCCGCTTTTACTACTATGGCACCGCAGGCAGTGACACTGATGATACATGGAATGAAGATGGAGCACTGGTGGAATGAGATGGCAGGGGAAATCGGAGCACCCGGAGAAAACCCGCCCTGACGCCGCTTCGTCCACCACAAATACCACATGCGGGTCCTTGGGATCGAACCCCGGGCTGCCTAGGTGGTAGGCAAGCGCACTAACTGCTCGGCCACGGAGCAGCCATAAACAGATTTAAATATGGAGAAATGTCACAAAGGACGAGTTCATAAGTTGTTACCAAATCACATCTCAGAACATCACACCAAGAATAGGAAGCTCTATGAGAAGCACCTGACAGGAGAAAAATGGAAATTTGTGGTGACATTAGATGAGACATATGTGTATCTTAGTGACTGCAACAAACCACATGCAATTTACTAACGACCAAGGGGTAGAAAAAATTTTCAAATGTGTTATGCAGAATGCAGAGAAAGTTTCACGAAGGGATTTATGATCATTGCTCATTACTGCTACAATGGAAAATTGATAAATTGTAGAGTTGCTAAAAAGTTCAAAATCAATTCCAAAACAAAGTCTGGATGCACCAAGGTAAAGGTGTCCAGTCACACTTCTGTTTTGACTCTTGCATTCTTGCAAAGAATGGAGCAGGAAACTAGAATATATGCTATTCCATTCAGCATCCCAGTGAAATATTCTGATGCCTCTGATGGATTTTTGCACCTTTGGATTCTTGAAAAGGGCATTGGGAAGTAGACACTCTTGAACAAGTGATGGTCTTTGGAAAGCCTGTAAAGAGGAGTGGCAACTTCTGGACATGATTGCACTATGCAAGAACCTTTTCAAGTGGAAACTGAGGTGCAGAGTGATTGCTCACATGAAGGGACAACAAATAGAGCATGACTGGTGGTGGAGACATGGCTTTTCTAAGGTAGGAACAAAGCCAAACTTGTTATTAGAGATAGGAAACAACTCTCCAAAAAAAGTAGTGGTCAAATTTACCAAAAGAAATTCAAGTGAAAGGTTTATTTAAAAAAAAAAGCTTTTGGAGAAAAGTAAGAGCCAAATGACTGAGGAAAATTACCAAGCAAGGCAAAGAATAAAGTTAAATAATAGTTGGTATTACAGCTGGAGGGAGGTGTGAGCTGGCTGGTATGTGTAGGTTTCTTATAAACAGAACAACGTATGTTCATTGTGTCACGCTCTACTTGGATGTCAAGGAAGGGTAACCTGCCATTGTTTTCGAGCTCCATTATGAACTGAATATTCTAGTGCAGGCTGCTCAGGTGTTTCAGAAATTGTTTACCTTGTGCTCTCCATGTGGCGAGATAACAAAAGTATTATCCATATATCATAACACAGAGAAGGCTTCAGAGGGCACCAGCACAATGCTGTAGCTTCAAATTTCTTCATAAACAGAGCTGCCACAACTGGTGACTCCTATGTCCGCTCCCTCTACATACTCATATAGTTCTCCTCTTTAACAAAAATATGCAGAGGATAAGCAATGGGTGATCATCTGGCATGTTGTTAGTTGCCAGTTTTTCTTTAATGACAACCAAGGTGTCTTGATGGAAAGGAACAAGCTGATCAATATGTGGTATTTCTGTATTTGAAAGTCTCTGACAAGCACGGCAAAATGATTAAGAGTCCTTAATGCAAGTTAGTGTTCTTTCTATCAATTCTTGTAGCTTCCTAGCATATGTATTGGGGATTCTATGGCACTTACTATTGGCCTTAAGGGGATTTCAGATTTGTGTACCTTTGGCAAAGCATAAATAGCCGGAGTTCTGGAATCATGTGGTATAAGTCCTTGGTACCTCACCTTGGGAAATAGATGAGTCTATTATAAGTGTTGCAATCATAAGTACTTTATCCTGGATTAAGTCACCCTTGGGATATTTTATTTATCTGTGATATGAGATTCTCTTATGGTCTACTGGGAAAATACAAATCGGTTGGGGAATTTGTCATACTGGCGGGTTGGTCATTGTGGCTTAGCGGCTGCGTGTGGGGCTGGGGATCTGTGATTCATGTCCTGACGATGGCATTGAATTATTCATTTCTGACTCTATCTCTTAAACATTGCTCACACATGGTTTGTGTGTGTGGTTGGCATATGAACATAACATGTACATTATCTGTTGAATTGTTCTATTTATTTACATCAATATATGTTGAATTGAGCACAATTTAACTTATTTTTTCATTTCTTTGATTTATTTTTCATAGATTCAGATTTTTAAAGAATTTTGAATGGAAAGTAAGCCTAATTAAGTTAGGTAAAATGTCTTAATATAGGATGCAATTCATGAAATTTTAGTTCAATATTGTTTAAGTTTTTAAAATGCAAATTCCTTTGAACTTCAGTTCCTTTTCTCTCCGTTGCTTTTTGATGAACCATATTATTTTGAAAATTAACAATTTTCCTAACAAAAACAGGAGCTAATTTACATTTAAAATGTATATCCACAAAAACATGCCTTCTTTTCTCTTGAAGTTTTAAATATAATTAAATTTGAGGTTTGGCACCATTAAAATTTAAACTAAAGAAATATTTATTACATTCTAAGATATGCATCATAACCTAAAATGTAATTGACTGAGAAAGCAATTCCTCAAAACTAAAAGGTGAATACAATGAAAAACTGTAGCTATTGACAGTGAAGCAATATAAATTAACAAATATTAATGAGCATTAGTAACACTTCATTTATTCATGAAATAAATCCTAATCTTGAATTTTTAAAGCAGCTAAATGGACCCATAGAGTTGACAGAGTGGGAAAACAATATTTTGAAAAACACGTCATGTGAGGCAGCCAGATCTTGAGTTTATTTTATGTATTTACTGCCTGTAGTATGAGACAGCCCAGCCCCAAGCCTTTGCTGTGTTGCTGCTGCCATTGGCCCATGTCACAATAGAAAATGAGTTGATTAATAACACTGGCCAAAACACTGATTACAACAACAGTCATCAACTTCCAGTATTTATTAATTTCAATTATCACTGCTTAAAACTTGTAAATTTATAAGCATAGAACAGAAATGAAACAAACTAGACAGTTGCTCCAGTAAAATGCTGTTTGCTCACATCATGCTGTTGCGTGTACAAACAAGTGCATGTTTGTGTGCAGACAACAGGAGTCTCAGGAATATCTTCTGGCATGTATTCTGCCATGCATAGTTGGAATGTGAAGGAAAAGCACTATACTTGCATTATTTTGTGCTATTCTATATATACCAACATATATGCTTTAAATATTAGAACCTTTTGTTAATCCAGAATGAAAACTAACTAGCATTAAAAATACAAAAAATTATTTCACCAAGAATTTTGCATATATTGTACAACATTTAGTTTATACACACATGCTAGCAAATGAACAGGTAAGAATAGGTAAGGTTTATGCACAAATGCTCTGGGAACTTGTAGCAGCATTGTGAACGGTAGATGCTGATAACCAAAACTGCTTACTTACATAGTACTCTACACAAAAACTTAAAATCATTTCTTGTTATTCTCTGGACAAACTAAGTGATAATATGCTTATTCTTTGGCAGGAAACAAGACGAAGACAACAAGCAGAGGCAGCAGAGAGGAGACTGAGAGAACAAGAAGGCCGTGGTATAAAGGATCCTGAAAGGTTCAAGCAGCAGTTAAGAAGAAAAGAAGAGTTGGAGAGAAGGCAAGATGAGGCAGTGAGACAAAACCCAGAAGTTGGACTAAAGGTAAGTAAAGCAATTCAAGAATCTATCAATCACATATAGGTATATACAGGGTGGAAGTGAAATGACTTTAACAGTGAATTTCTCATGTGAATAATAAGGAAGTCTAATACCAAAATGTTGGCAAGTTTATAGTTTTTTAGAAAAAAATATTTTTATCAAAAAGTTTTATCATCACCTGGCTGAAAAATTATTCATTGAAGGTTCTTGATTTATGGCTATATTCACAGAAAATTGAATAAACAACTTTTTCCTTTGGCGTATTTCAATAGATTCAACGGTTTTTGTGTTAATTAAATTTAAAAGAACCCACAATTAGTTGTCTTTTTGTTGCAATAAATCTATTGAAATCTATTGAAATCTATTGAAATACGCCAAAGGAAAAAGTTGTTTATTCAATTTTCTATGAATATAGCCATAAATCAAGAACCTTCAGTCATAATAATTCATCCAGGTGATGATAAATTTTTTTGATAAAGATATTTTTTTCTAGAAAACTATAAACTTTTCAACATTTTGGTATTGGACTTTCTTGTTATTCACAACCTGAGAAATTTGCTGTTAAAGTCTGGCGGATCATTTCACTTCCACTCTGTAGAAGTACTCCATTACAGTGCATACTGACTAGGGAAAACTATAAAAGATGATCTCTGTAGATAAAGTGATTACTGAAATATTTCTTTGTATGTAATGTTTGTTATGATTATTGTTGTACCGTCAGGTGCTGCAAACAGAATTTTAACATTGCAAGATATTAGGGATGTTATACACAGTTATTTTCATGTAACTGTAATGGCTATATTGTGTTTGTAGTTAAAAGTATGAAGTAACAATTATGATTATGTTGTTAGCGGCAAAATCACTATCACTTTTGCAGTTACACTGCATTAACAGTTAAAAGTAACAAAGAGATGTAATTGTGATATACTGGGAGAGCAAGAAACTTCTGAGGAGGCTGTACTGTGTTTTACCTGTCAGTCCTTGACATTGTTGCCATGTGCCGCTATCATAGAAAGACATGGATGAAACTATACAACATTTTGAAAACAACTTTTAAAAGCTATACTGACCAACTTTATGAAAGGAGATGCCGAAACATCATTGTCCTCCATACATACATTTTTGGCACCTCTATAGGAAATTATCCATTGCTCGATGTAGTTCACATTAAGAAATAGTCATGTCCTGTGGTTAGATGAAATTTAGTTACTGCAGATTTACGTCGTATGTGAGGAATACTTTCTGGGTTGGAAATTGTATTATTCCAGAGGTGAATATGGTCAGAGAACTCAAGCTCTTCATGGCAGGTCCAGAAGATCCATTGACCAACGACAGGTACAGTCCTCCACTCATACTGGGAGTTTAGTGTGAGTGAACAACGTAACCACCATAACAATTAAAAAAACTGGTGTTCTCTTAAATGTTTACATATATGCCATATGAGGATGACACCTTTAGATAAATTTTCTGGAGCTATAGTCCCCCAATTGGATCTCCAGAGTGAGACATCTACAGGTCAATGCCATTTAAAAGCCAAATATATTCCAGTGGAATGCTGGAGTTCTTATGCAGAGATGTCTAATATCAAACGTTACCAAATCCATTCACCTAATTTATTGTATAATTGCAAAAAACTGCCCAGAGTAAAACATTATCCAACGTAATTTAACTGTTAAAACGTTAAACTAGTAATTTAACATGAAATTTTAGAATATAAAGTAGTTCTGGAATGTGGTTTTTTAAATGTTCAGAAATAAATTTGAGAGAAATTGGATGTAACAGTATTTGATACCAAAATTGGTATTTAGTGGTTCCTGAAACTGAAGAATGAAAGGTTTGAAAGTATGGGTAACACTAAAAGAGGTTCTATTACCCATGTTATATAAAAATAACTTTTTCATGAACTCAGTTATCTAAAAAGTTAGTTTTAATACCTAGTGAAGGTAGGTGTCACATGATTACAACACAAATCAAGAAGTGTTATTAAAAATATGACTTGCACGTTTTGTAAACTTTTTTCATTTTACGTCATATTCCTTCCTCATGAGCTGCTTCCTGTTCATTTTCTTCAATTTGAGATCCTAGATCATGGGTTTTCAAAGCAGAATAAATGTATCTCCATACTTCTTCAAAATGTTTTGATAGTTATTTTGATACATCATATACCTTGGCAGAAGCTTGTGGTCTAATGTGAGTCATGTATAGATTAGTCTTAGTGACAAGCACTAAACTGCATTCCAATAAAAAAAACTTCACCTTTTCACCTTCAATCACAGCATTATTTAGTCTTTTTCCTTCTTTTTGCTGGGTTAAACTTAAAATGCCATTGCCCGGGTTTCTTAAACAATTTTTACTTTCTCTACTACGTATAGTAAAGTAGAGAAAGTATTGTATTCCATCCAAAAATTTGATGTGCAGATTTTACCAAAAAGATATGTTTTGGTGGCCTCCTGAATCCAAAAAAAGGTCTGTGTGTCTGTCTGTCTGTCAGTCAGTCTATGGACAACATAACTCAAAAATGAAAAGTCAGTTAAGAACCAAAGTTGGTGTTTAAGTTAAATGTCTTTCAAGGATGCGACACAAAGATTTTGAAGAAAATTGCTCCATCCTTTACATGGAACATTTTTTGAAAATTTTGATTTTCTTGAAAATGGCTCAAATGATTTTGCTTAAAATGCATATGTTTGAGATATTTTTATGACAAATGAAATGTCTCATTTGAATTTTCTGGCCATAGCCCATGTAGTCCTGTTTACTCTGGATGGCTTTTGCATAGCTGGTAAAGTGTAAGAGATAAACCAAATCTTACTATAGCAAAAATGTAGATCTTGCTAAAACACACAATTTATGTCTAAATAAATTTTTTTGTAGAGTGAACCATTTCGGAGATATGCCTTGTTATTTGTGTGAGTTTTGGAGAACTTAAACTTCTGTCAAATATAACATCGTTATATAATTGTTAATTGTGCAAAGAGGACAGAATCTCAAAGCTTTAAAGATTTGGCTATCACTCAAAGCCCACTGTATTCTCATATTCTCCATGTACCTACAAGAAGATAAGCAATAATATAATTGCTGCAAATGTTTAGCTCAACTAACACAAAGAAGATACAGGAATAAGAGTTTGTAAGAATGGTTAGTACAAGGGTAGAGAAAGTCATGTGAGTGCAACACATCAGATTTTTCAGTTGCAGATTTCCAATGGCGAGTAGGAATATTAGTTTCTTAGAACACTCTTCCACATCTTTGGAGAGTATCTTCATGCTCATCCAGCTGGAGTGTCAAATTTAAAATAACCACAAGAATTATTTGCAAAAGCAGTTTGAAAAGCTTCTAGTAAGAACAAATGAAATACATTAATATGCAAATTCATTACTATTAACACATTTAACTGCACTACAAAATGCATGTGCACACAGCCATAGAAGAAAGTGAAGGGACAGAATATACAGTTTATTCAAAATGGCATCTGTCATAGATTGCGTAAAGCATTGCCAAAGGATATCATTATGAAGTGGTGAAACCGAATTGTTTTACAAAGTGTTTTGAGAAATACCCAACACCATAAGAGTTTAAGAGGTAGAACTGGAACTTAAAAATTCAATGCCACAACTGGGATTTGAACCACAGACCTTCCGCTTACCAGGCGGACGCTCTAACCACTGAGCTATTGTGACAAACTGCCAGAATGGCATTAAATTCTCAAGTTAGTTCGTGGTTCAAATCCCAGTTGTGGCATTGAATTTTTAAGTTCCAGTTCTACCTCTTAAACTTTGCCCACACACGGCTTGTGTGTTTAAAAACACCAACAGTAAGTTTGTTGGCATAAATAAATAATAATTACCCAACACCATAATTGTGTTTTTCTTTATTTTACGTAAGAGTATAGAATATATCCATTCCTTCACTTCCATTTATGGCTGTAAGCAAAATCTGCTAGATGGCAATGAAATTCCTGTGCAATACAAGTTCAAAAGCCAGAGGCTACTCATGTGACGATGGCAGCTTACATATGCACATGTTAAGTCACATCCTCATTCTGCTGGAGAAGGAATACAGTTTTGCACTTTGTTTACATTGCAACCTAAAGTAAAGCCGGGGAAGGTATAATGTAGTATTTTAGCAGTCTTATTGTCAGAAATGTTGGATCTATAATTCTATATTCTTTTTTAGCACATTTTGAGTTATGGAGAGGTACTTGGAATGTTGCTTTCAAATTTTCAACACTCCAGTAATGACTGTTCTGGGTGTTAACATACCTATTGAGGTGAAATCAAGCCTCTTAGTCATCATTGCAGAAAATTAAAGCAGAGTTGAGATATTCATCATGAATGGTTGGGTGAAACCTGTACGAAAATTAATTCTCCTTTCAAAGTCTGGCACTAGTCTGTGGACAACCTGAATTTTATATAATTTCAATTTAAGAAGTTTCTTGGGTTACAAGTAGAAGATCTTGATAAATTCAGCTGTTGTGATAATCATTTAAATGACTTTCTTGGACTCCATCTAGGCAGGCACCAGTTTTGTCTAATTTATGTTCCATTAAAACGTGTTGGTTTCTTGCAACCTGTTATCTGGAACTGACTCTGTAGCTTTTAGTTTTGATGTATTGTCTTATTAGAAGGAATGAGGGAATTTGGAATTTTCTGTGAAATAATCAGAGTCCAATTCTTCATAAAATTGAAATAAATAAAAATTCTTTCTTCGACTATGTACCTCATTGTTAAACAAAACATAAATACATTTTCACTGTAATTGAGCTGAGTACTGTAATTTGTATTTTCAAAGGCTTACAATATATCCATTCAAACAATGATGAATGAATGCACATGATTAATGTTGAACTGATTGTGCATGTTGTAACAACTCTTGGTGACGGTAGTCGGTTGTGAATAGTAAAGGGTGTCACATGTATTACCAATATTAGCTTTTAAAGTGTCCAGATGGAGTTCTAATTCAGCAGCACCAGGAGGAGGCAGACATGGCTTGAGGGGGTGCTCTAAGTGAGAGGAAGAAGGGATTAACAAATTTAGCAGTCAGGAAAACAACCAGCAATACTATGAGAGAATTGATGCAATTGGAAGGATTGTTGGAACAAAGTATAAGTTTGGAAGAGGCCAATAAAGGGGAAGAGATTAACAGAAATGTAAAAGAAATTAAGAATGAGATTATGAACATTAGAAGAAGGATGGAGAGTCTGGAAGATAAGAGCAGATGGTACAATCTGGTAATTTCAGGAAAGGATGCAAGAAGAAAGATACATCAGTTTTAAGAAGATAAGGGATGCTAGTAAGATATTACAAAATTTGTAAAGGCCTCAAATTTGGTAAGAGAAGAGGGCAAATAGGTATACTAATAACATTTATAAGCATACAATTAGTCACAGATGTGATAAGAAATGCAAAAAAAAAACAGAGCAATGGCTGCCTACTTCAGCAGGGACTTATAAGCAAAGAGAGCTACTGAAAAGTTTAATAGAACAAAGAAGTTTAGCACACAACAAGGAAAAGTAGCTTACCTTATAAATTTTTAGTAATGGATTGATGGTAAAATGGCAGAAGGGACACCATAGCGATAAAACTATGAAGTAGACAAAAAGAACACAATGAACTGGGAAAGATATTGGCACGAAGAGCATGGCACTTCAGGACACTACACTAACTTTTGAGGTGAATCATCCAGGGATGCAGAATCATCAAAGCAAGCAAGAAACATGCACAACAGTTGAGCTTGCAGGTTACAGTGCAGTGAGAGAGGGGGCAACAACCCAGAGTAAAATTTCAGCAGAGCTAGGAGTAAGTGATGGAAAGAAGGGGAAGTTTAGCAAAGGGGAAGAAGGCACGGAAAAATAAGTTAGGTCAGTGGGGTAGTAAGGAGTTAGTCTAAAGGAGCAATTTCAGAGGAAAGTGTATGGAAGACAAGTAAAGAGATGAAATAATATTGGAGGAGTGTGTATGGAAGGACAAAAAAAGTGGGTATTGTGCACAAGTGCAAAGGAGGAAGGTCCATCAAAATCTCTAAGACACACTGTGGGGTAGTTTGCATTGTCCCTGTTACCATCAGGCATGTCAGTCTTTACAGTGAATTCAATTTGGCAGTTACTGTCCTCACGGAGGAGGCAGACCATAAAACCAGTGCTGCACAAGATACAGAATGCCTTATGACCACAGTGTATAAACTGTCCCACCTTCTAGGGTCAGAGGCCCTACTTCAGTCAATGGCTCTCCTACAAGCCCACAAAGCATTGTAAACTTTCTTCTCTTTATGCTCCACGTGTTTTTTGCCAGACTAGTCCTGCATCCAAGATAACTTTCAGATACTTAGGTGATCCAATTACCTTTAATTTCTTCCCAAGGTGAAGGGGTTGTACCAATCTATGGAGGTTCTTTCTCCTTGTGAAGACCATTATTTTTCTTGTACAGGTTACCAGACAATTCCTCCGGCATATGTAAGGAACTCTGCATGAGCTTTGAAACAGTACTCAAACTTACTGCTCGCTATAGGCATATACCATCTCCACAGCCCTGTCGATTCTTTTCTGTAGCTCATCCATGACTAGACACCATGGAGTGGCTGACAGAACCCCTTCTTGGGGGTAGCCTAGGGGTTCTGATGACCTCATGGTCTCAGCCTCAAGACATCAAAACCTGTTGGCCTTCCAAGAAGGCCATTATCCAGTCCCTAATCACCAGACTGACATCTTTCCTCTTCAGACTCTTCTTGATGGTGCCTAAAGAAGTATTACTGAAGGTACCTTCAATGTCTAGGAAAACTACCATGGCCAGTTCACCACAGTTATGTGCCCTCTCCAGTCTGGTAACTAGCTGATGAAATCCCACCTTTATGGGTTTACCTAGTCTGTAGGTATATTGATGGGAATATATAGGTCTGAGAGGTAGAATTGGGACTGAAAAATTCAATGCCACTGCTGGGATTTGAACCACAGACCCTCCAATTACCAGGCAGGTGCTCTAACCATTAAGCTACTGTGACAACCTGCCAGAATGACATTGAGTTCTTCAACCAATTCATATTTTTCTCCCTGTAAACCAGAAAGGCAGTCTCACATCAGAGACAATTATCCCAATGGTGACTATCGTAAGTACTTTATGTCCTGGGATTAAATAACCTTCAGGTGGTAATTATTATTTATGTCAAACTTACGGTTCCAGTTCTACCTCTCAAATATTGCTCACACATGGCTTGTGTGCTTAAAAACACCAACAGTAAGTTTGTCGGCATAAATAAGGTATAGGTCTGAGAGGTAGAACTGGAACTTAAAAATTCAATGCCACAACTGGGATTTGAATTTTTAAGTTCCAGTTCTACTTCTCAAACTTTGCCCACACACAGCTTGTGTGTTTAAAAACACCAACAGTAAGTTTGTTGGCATAAATAAATTAGGTATATTAATCAACACCTATTCAAATGTCTTATTTACCAGCTCTTTCCAGAGCTTCAGCATATCAGGCTGATAGCATAAAAATCCCTAGACGTGCAGTAAGATTGTCTGCATGGCTAAGGTATAAAAGGCACTTAGACCTGTCTCCAAAGGCATGAAACATGCCTTTTGACCAGTCAGGTCCTAAATATTCTCACCAGCTATAGGTAGATAATCTCTCAGAGCTCCCGCAGAGGTGCCAGGAGGATTCCATTCACATGTACATTCTTATAGGGCTCAAAATTAAAATATTGAAACAATATTGAAGGCCATATGCCAACTTTCTTTCCATAGCCTACATGCTCCAGTCAAGAGAGGTCCATTCTAAGGACCCATGGAAAATGGGTTTCGAGCACCTTCTGATAGCATCCTTGCACTAGTGGGATCCTCCAATGGGGCCAGTCTGGACTGACCTCCCAAGTGCTCATGAATGCTGTCACAAAACTGCCACCAAGATCCCTCAGAGGTCTTTCCATTGGCGTTTTTAAAATGTCCCTGGAATTCTTTATGTCTGTCCAATGTTACCTGGCATTTATTAGCCATATGCATGTTATAAGGTGCATATGACCTTTTCCTCATGAATTTTGTCTGAATTAGTCTCTTGTCCTTACCTCATGTATGAGGAGACACTTCCTTTCATATGCAGTGACCATGGTGTTCATGAAAAACTCCCCAAACAACTCAGATTCCTCTGCATTCTTTATCCTAATCTGGGTTCTAGTTTTAAGATCATCCCCAAGTCCCCTCTGAAAGGGTTCCAATTGGTTTCTGTATGGACAGTCATTTGCTTTTCCCACAAGATCGGAATGAATATACCTGGTCTGATGAAAGTTTCTTACTGACTTTCCAGTTTCTCCCTTGAACATTAACAAAGGTTGGAACATTCCATTGGTTTGAGATCTCAAGATCTGTTATGTTCAAGTATTTGAGCAATGCCACTTCTCTCTCTTGATGTCTGTGCTACCCCACACACTATGATGTGCATGTCACAGGCATTTATTTAATAAGTTGACTTTTTTCTTACATTACACCATAGGTTCTCTAAACTCCTTAGGAGGAGTCTTGGAGTCGTAAGGAAAATAGGTCAAGCAAACTACCACATGTCAGAGCAGTCCAACACCCTCATATCTTACCAGGTGTGCCACCATATCTCTTGTAAGAAAATCTAGCAATGCCCAGGTATTACTGTGTCTTATTGTGGCACACTCTGGGTTTTTCATCAGCTGAAGTGCTGTAAGCCGCATATTACAGCCTTACCTAACCCATGGTTCCTGTATTATGGAACTTCCATACCTTACATTGTTATGCTCCTACAGAACACCCCTGAGTAGTAATGCCATTCTACAAGATGCTCTCAATGAAAGGAATCATTGTGGCCTAACCCTGCAACACCCTTCTCTTCCAATGAGACCAGGCCCTCTATGGAGTACGGTACCTCTTTTGGAGTTAGCTTCCTTTGTATTAGTGCTCTAGGAGATACTGAAATTATAAATGTTTGTTTCTAAAATTAGCTAGGAATATCTTGGGTCTACCCAGACAGGGCCCCACATGCCTTGGTAAGACTTTGGGAGGTCATCTGCTGTCTCAGAGGCTCTGTTAATGACACATCTTGCATTTTCCATGCACACCTTTAGCAAGAATTGCCCAACACCTTGGGATTGGGGAGTTGGTTTGCACTCTCCTGTTGTTCATTAGGAGAATTTTGTAAAAACCTGCTGGGAACTCCACAAAGTACAAGTGCATTGTGAGAAATGGGGAGGGTAAATATAAGAGGGTGGTTAATGGAGAGAGTTCTTAACTATTGGTTCAGAATTCAATAGATGCCAGAGAACTTTTTGTTTAAAGAATATTTAACATTCCAGGTCAGGGGATGTGTATTGGGTACACAAAATTGAAAAAGAGTTAACCAGGAATGGAATAGATGATGTGTGGCTGAGAAGAGGGGCATTAAAGAGAAGTTTCTGGAAACTGATCAGGTTTGATGATACAGATAGTTTTTCTACAATGACAGAAAAGAAGTCTAAAGTTTTATCAGAAGATAAGAGGTGATACTAGAAAGGAAAAGTATATTAGTACAGTAGAATCCTGAAATAATGCAGTTGTTGGGGGACATACTTTAGCCCCTCATTATAACTTCCACAGTATATCAATGTGAGCTTAGAAGTGACAAAAATCGATCCCACGGAGTGCCCTTATAGAATTCATGGCAATAGCCAGATATAAATTTCAATCAAAAATAAAATCACTGGTAACAATAAAAATATACACATAAACGTAAAATACAGTGGTAATAGCCAGATATAAAACAAGGTAATAGATATGTCAAAAATCATAAACAAATATCTAAAAATTTAAATCCTCAAATTGATGTTACAATCTGCTAAAAACTTAAAAACTCTATCAACCGCTGTTTTGTCGTCCGCTAAGACCTCTGCAAGCCTACCAGGCAGCTGCAGAGAATCTCGAAGGTGCTCTAGAGAGGAACAGTCTAGCAGCACGTGACGGACAGACAAAAGATTGTCACACAGCGGACAGAGGGGCAGGGTCCCTTTAAATAGGTAACCATGTGAAAAATTGCAGTGCCCTGTTCTTAATCGAGCCAAACTAACTTCCTCGCGACGAGATGTGCGACAGGAAGTTACCCAGTTTATCGAAAGTTCTTTCACTTCTCTAAATTTATTACCGTGGAGAGCTGACCACTTGCCGTGCCAGCACGTCAGCACCGCTCTCCGTACTTCAAGCCTAAAGTCTTCCGAAGTAACACCTGAGATGGTAATACTGGGTTCTGTAGTTGCCGTCTTTGCTGCTAAATCTACCATTTCATTCTCCGGCAAACCTACGTGTCCAGAAATCCATGCATATACCACGTCAACGCCAGAAGCGTGTAAAACATGGAGGGCATCCTGGATACGTTGTACAATAGAGTGGGGGTTGTACAACTGACAAAGGCTCTGCAGTGCACTAAGGGAATCGCTCAAAATCAGCAGTCACCTAATTTACGACGGCGCACATACAAAACGGTTCGGTAAATTGCATAAAGCTCTGCAGTAAAAATGGAAGTGCTATTTGGAAAACCGAATGTATGTGGTTCGGTTCCATAAACATAAGCACATCCAACGCCGTTGGTGCTCTTTGAACCGTTGGTATAAATACATCGACGGCCAGTGTAGCCTGACAAAAATTCTAAAAAATACGTGCGGATACTTGAAATAGGCATCGTGGACTTCTGGTGTACGGTCATCCCAATATCCACATGGGGCGTGCCAGATAGCCAAGGGGGGTAAAGCCTCTCGCCCTTGGCGAACATCCTAGGCAGTTCCACTCCAAGCTTCATTAGAAGATCTTGGAAACGAAACACCGCAGGCTTAGGACTAAGGGTGCTATTCCTATATTGTTCTCTTAGCATGGTGGTGAAAAAAGGAGCAAAAGTTGGGTGCTTAGGGTACATCTAAGCGCACAACCATAATTTGCCAAGAGAATCTCACGCCGACATTGCAGAGGAGGTTCTGCGGACTCGGCGTAAAGGCTCACCATTGGGCTTGTTGGAAAAGCTCCTATTGCTTTGCGGATGCCCCTATTGTGGACCGCGTCTAATCTTCTCAGCACAGATGATCGTGCTGACGAATAAACAATACACCCATAGTCTAGTTTGGTTCGGATCAATGCGCGATATATTCGCAACAAAATTGTTCGATCCGCTCCCCACGATTTGCCATTCAGTACTCGCATAATATTTAGGGAACGGTCACATCTCGCTCTTAGCTGTGCAATATGCGACGACCAACTAAGCTTCCTGTCCAGGGAAGTAAATCTGGACCGAAACGGAGCGAAGGTGGTAATCGTCTCCTACGACGCCAGAAATTAACGCAGATTGACTTCTCAGTTGAGAAACGGAAGCCGTTTTTGGAACTCTGTTCTCTAAGGTTGTCCAAACATTGCTGCAGGCACCGTTGTAAGAACGCCGTGCGCTGAGAAGTGCAATAGACAGCGGAGTCGTCTACGAATAGGCATGACGAAACTCCAGGTGGAACACATTTCCAGATAGAGTTAATTGCTATAGCAAAGAGCATGACACTTAGCACCGAACCCTGAGGTACTTCCTCTTCCTGAACAAAAGAATTAGAAAAAACCGAGCCGACCTTTATTTGAAGAAAGCAGTCCTTCATAAACTTCTAAATGAACTGCGGTAGGCGTCCACATATGTTCCAGGTATACAGGGAACGTAGAATCCCTGCTCGCCAGCACATATCATAAGCCTTTTCGAGGTAAAAAAATATGCCAACAGTTTGACAGTTCTTCATAAAATCGTCCATCTGTGTTCGATATTGACACAAGATGGTCTACAGTTGAATGGCATCGTCGAAAACCACACTGGATGTTAGTCAGTAGGTTACAACTTACTTACCGCCATACCAATCATCCATTGATCATGCGTTCCATCACCTTGCAAACGCAACTGATTTCACTATACCCATTTTATACTAACCAAATTTTACATTGTCTTAAAGAAATCAGTAAGCTTTGTTTGGTGGCATAATTCACATTTTTTTTTCTGTGTATTGTTTGTATTGTATTAGAGCAAGATGGAGATGAATACTGTTTGATTCAGTTTGCTCCTCCATACACAGAATTATCTTGTTTGTGGTACTTATCACTTCACTAACATGCAGAATATCTTCTTCCATGTGCATGTATTGTTACTTTGGGAAATTCTTAGCAGTGGTCAACGCTAGAAATGCAGTGGCCAAGGTCCACACTAGGGATACCGAAAAGTGTATTCCAGTATTACTGCTCTTTGAAGAAAATTTTAAACTCAACTTTCAAAAGTATAAAATAAAGAAATAAATAAAAAGTATAATATGTTTTTGTTAAATGTTAAATCTGAATCTGCGGTATTTTGGACAGTGCTGTTTTGAGCTTCTATTGTATGTGTAATAAACAAGGCACTAGCATGGTTAGGTTAGAATGTGGACCTTAGGGAGTCGATGGGTCCCAGGTGGGTGGTGCTACAGGATGTAATTTTGTGTATAATGGTGCAGTTCATAAGTACAGCCTTCTGGACAACAGTTCAGTTTTTACTGTTGAGCTGTTTGCCATAGTTTAATTCTTACCTTTTATCTCCAACTCAGCTCCTGGAAATTTTATCATATGCTCAGACTCTCTGAGCGCTTTGCAACAGTTTATCGGCACCTCGGTATTCATTGTAAAACTTTAGACCCTCGTCTCACAGTTGCTCTCTTGCGGATGCCAGTTGGTTTTAATATGGACTCCAGACTATGTGTATTCTCAGTATTGGGAATGTGGCTGCTAAGTCTGTATGCTGTTTGCCAGCACCTGTCTTTCCGATGTGTGGCATACAGCTCTCTTTGTCCCATATTTTATGTGATTGTCCACGATACACTCAAGAGTGCCAATCCCTTGCCATGGGTGTTATTCTACACTCCATCCTGGCCAATGGCCTCGTACTGTAGATAAGGTGCTGTGTTTTGTTGCTGCAATGGGGTTTGGGAAACAAGTTTAACTTGTGCCTCCTATTTTAATCTTCAGAGCTTTTTAGGCTTTTAGAATGTAACAGTCCTATTTTAACATTGCAAGGTTTTAACGTTTTAGGGTTTTAACTCTTTCTGTTTTACTCTTCGCTTTATACTTTTTAACTGTTTTAGCTTTCCCTGTATGTTTTAACTGCAAACCTAGGTGCTTTTGCAATTTTTAGCTGTTTTTTATCTTTGGATGTTGGGCCCAAATTACCTTGAGGTTGATGGGCCCTTAAACCCTACTCACACACACTCACTCTCTCACTCTCACTCTCACTCACTCTCACTCACTTTCACTCACTCAGGGAGGGAACAGTAAGAGGAAAGCAGAGGAAGTGTACAGGCATGTTTACTGTACCCAACATGGATCTGAAGTTGCAGCAGTGTGTCTCAATTAGATTTTGCATTCTTCGTGACAAAACTCCATCACAAACATTGGAAATGTTGTAGCAAGCCTACAAAGAGCAAGCCATGTGGAAATCACAAGTTTTTAAATGGCATAAACAATTTTGGGAGGGTAAAAATGACCTTGCAGATGCTCCATACTCTGGAAGTCCCTCAACTTGAAAGATTGAAACAATGTCAACACAATTGATGTCATGTTGTGGGAAGACTATCATTTATTGTTAACAAAGATTGCAGAGATTATGAATATATCCTATGGATCAGGTGAAGACATTGTATGAAATGTTCTAGGGCATAGAAAAGTTGCAGCAAAGTGGGTGTCTCATGTGATTAGTGATATATAGAAGCCTTACCGTGTGACTGTGTCAACAATGGAAGAGAAGGCTGCAGCGAGAACCAGATTTTATGGACAAAAGTCATCACATGCAATGAATCCTGTTTTCATCATTATGACCCAGAGACAAAATAAGACACTGCTCACTGGAAACATCCTTCAAGTTCAAGACCCAAAAAGGCCAAGGTTCAACCAAGTGCAGGAAAAGTCATGCATCTGGTATTTTTCAATAAGCAAGGCATTGTGTGTGAACACGTGGTGGATAAGCAGTGCACTGTTTCTGCAAATTACTGTTGTGAAGTATTGAAGGGGCCATTAAGGAGGAAAATCGCAACAAAAAGACCATAATGTCCTGATGGATCCTTCATCAAGATAATGCACCAGCTCATTGTGCCATCAAGACTCAAGAAACAATCATTGAATTAGTCATTGAGGTGATGCCAAATCTAGCTTATTCACCAGACCTAGTGCCATGCGACTTCCACCCATTTCCTGCAGTGAAAAAAGAGCTTCGGAACCATTATTTTCAGGGTGATCAACAGCTAAACAAAACATTTCAGTTGTACTCAACAGACTATCAAAAAGAGGCTTGAACATTGAACTGAATGTTGGAATCGTATTGTATCTCAGGAGATCACTTTGAAGGTCTGTAATACAATTTGAATAAAAGTGAGCAGTATTTTCCAGTAAAAAAGTAATTCCGGTTATTTTTTGACACCCCCTCGTATGTGTGCAGACCAATGACGAGACCATGTTATACTTGCAATTACTGACTTAGTATCATGGTTGTGTACATTCTCTGTATTGTTGGTGGTTTGAGTTCAGCTAACTAGAAGTTAGCTGCTTAAGAATTCCTATGCTTGGTTATTAAATGTACTGCCAGGAAACAGAAAAGTAATATAGTAACAATATTTGTTTTGTTTAAAGTAAAAACAAATTAGGAACTAAAAGCTTCACTTATCTTAGTAATATTTCAAGTTGTTTGGTGCTAACAAGTTTTGAGTTGACTCCAAAATTCTCAAAACTATACAAACAAATTTGTTACCATTTGATTTATGGTAACAAATTTGTTTGTATAGCATTGAGAATGAGATGGAGTCAACTCGAAACTTGTTAGCACCAAACAACTTGGAATATTACTAAGATAAGTGAAGCTTTTAGTTTCTAATTTGCTTTTACTTTAGATTCTTGTTGCTTCACTGTTAATAGCTTCATTATTTCCTTATTTGTTTTGTTGTTTATTGCAGTGGCAAGTGGGCTAACTCCTGCAATGGCAAGTGGGCTAGCTCCTCTGAGTGGTGTAAGGTTTGTCGGTGTTACTGGTTGTATTAATATGAACACAAGACGCTTAAAAGGTAAATGTATCACTACTTTCTATGTAACTCACATGTACCTAAAAATTTAAAGTGCATTGCATTAATTTTTGTATATAGAATTACTCACTAAGTATAATTTTGAATATATCTCAAGATATTTATTTTTTCTGTATATTTACTGTAAATGCAATGTTATTCTGTATATGAAAATGAAGATATATTTTCACATAAAAATTAATAAATTAGCTTTTGCTATGATTGTGTTGTAGTACTGGTCATACATAATTACTTTCCTACTGTCGCCTTGCCTTTCCCTATATAACAATCAGATACAGATTATATTCTTCATATTAAAATTAAAAGGAGAAAATGACTTCGTACTACGTGGTATGTAATAAAAGTAAGAAAATGGTTATTTCCTACAAAAACAGATTATGTAACTTAATAATTATAATCAAAAGACTTTTACACTATTAAAATATGTCCATTTTATACTGAAAAAACTTGAGATATTAATATTTACCCTCTGAACTGAATTTAAATTACACAAAGAAAGCAGCAATAGATCTAACAGAATTTTATAAAGCTCTAAAATAGGTAATTCTAAATCAGTCATTACTAGAACATATTATTGAAAAACAGTGTTTTCATGTCCTGAAGCCACCATAACGCAGTATATTAACTGCAAAGTAGCATTTATTGCATATAGTTAATACCAGTGTAACCAGGCCTGTGTGAACAAATGCTTGTAAATACCAGTATGGAATGTAACTCATTCCAACCTAGACCACTCTATCAGCTCCTCCCACCACATACTGCAGGCTAGTAGTTTGTGAATGTAACTGACACCACCCTGTATCAGCCTCTTCCAGGATATGCCACAGGGTAGATTTATGTAATGTTACTGATGCCAGCCTCCCTTAGCCTCGCCCAACAAATGCTGCAAAATAGCAGTGTGTGATGCAACATGCACAAACTAACCCAACCTAACTTAGCCTTTCCCTGCCTATTTTAGCCTCTCCCAGCGTAACATACTCTCTCCCAGCCTAACTTAGCCTCTTCCCAACCTATCTCAGCTTCTCCCGGCTTATCTTAGTCTTTTACAGCCTGCCTTGTCCTATCCCAGCCTAACTTATCTTCTCCCAATCTATTTTAGCTTATCATAGACCCCAACAGCAAAAAATATCCTCTCCCAGCCTATTTTAGCCCCTCTCAGTTTGCCTTAACCTGCCTAATTTATCCCCTCCCAGCCTATCTTAGTTTCTTCCAGTTTGTCTTATCCTCTCCCAGCCTATCTTAGCCTGACTAACTTATCCTCTCCCAGCCTATCTTAGCCTGACTAACTTATCCTCTCCCAGCCTGTCTTAGTCTACTTAACTTATCCTATCCCAGCCTATCTTAGTCTACCTAACATATCCTCTCCCAGCCTATCTTAGCCTCTCCCAGTGTGTCTTATCATGTCAGCCTATCTTAGCTTCTCCCAGTTTGTCTTATCTCCTCCCAACCTATCTCAGCCTGCCTATCTTAGCCTGTCCAGGTCTGTGTTATCCTCTCCCAGCCTATCTTAGCCTGACTAACTTATCCTCTCCCAGCCTGTCTTAGCCTACTTAACTTATCCTATCCCAGCCTATCTTAGTCTGCCTAACATATCCTCTCCCAGCCTGTCTTAGCCTACTTAACTTATCCTCTCCCAGCCTGTCTTAGCCTACTTAACTTATCCTATCCCAGCCTATCTTAGTCTGCCTAACATATCCTCTCCCAGCCTGTCTTAGCCTACTTAACTTATCCTATCCCAGCCTATCTTAGTCTGCCTAACATATCCTCTCCCAGCCTGTCTTAGCCTACTTAACTTATCCTATCCCAGCCTATCTTAGTCTGCCTAACATATCCTCTCCCAGCCTGTCTTAGCCTACTTAATTTATCCTATCCCAGCCTATCTTAGCCTGACTAACTTATCCTCTCCCAGCCTGTCTTAGCCTACTTAACTTATCCTATCCCAGCCTATCTTAGCCTGACTAACTTATCTTCTCCCAGCCTGTCTTAGCCTACTTAACTTATCCTCTCCCAGCCTATCTTAGCCTGACTAACTTATCCTCTCCCAGCCTGTCTTAGCCTACTTAGCTTATCCTATCCCAGCCTATCTTAGTCTGCCTAACATATCCTCTCCCAGCCTATCTTAGCCTCTCCCAGTGTGTCTTATCATATCAGCCTATCTTAGCTTCTCCCAGTTTGTCTTATCTCCTCCCAACCTATCTCAGCCTGCCAATCTTAGCCTGTCCAGGTCTGTGTTATCCTCTCCCAGCCTATCTTAGCCTTCCTAACTTATCTCCTCTCAGCCTATGTTAGCCTCTCCCAGTTTGTCTTATCCCATCCCATTCCACCCCAGCCTATCTTATCCTCTCCCAGCCTATGTTAGCCTCTCCCAGTTTGTCATCATCTGCCAGCCTACCTTAGCCTGCCTAACTTATCCTCTACTAGCCTATCTTAGCCTCTACCAGTTTGTCTTATCATCTGTCAGCCTATCTTAGCCTCTCCCAGTTTGTCCCATCCCAGCCTATCTTAGCCTGCCTAACTTATCCTCTCCCAGCTTATCTTAGTCTGGCTATCTTATCCTCTCCCATCCTGTCTTAGCATGCCTAACTTATCCTCTCACAGCCTATCTTAGCCTCTCCCAGTTTGCCTTATTTTCTCCCAGCCTCCTTAGCTTGCCTAACTTATCCTCTTCCAGCATATCTTATGCTTTTCTGGCCTATCTTATCCTTTCCTGGCCAGTCTTATCCCCTTCCAGCTTAACTTATCTTTCCCTGGCAATCTTATCCTTTGTTGGCCCATCTTACCCTTTTCCGGCCAATCTTTTCATCTCGCGGCCTGTCTTATTCATTCCTGGCCCATCTAATCCTCTTTCAGCAAATCTGACCCTCTGCTGGCCTAACTTATCCTCTCCCGGCTTATCTTATCCCCTTCCAGCCCAACATTATCCTTTCCCAGCCCAACCTCTCCTTTCCTGGCCTATCTTATCCGCATCCTCTTCCAGCGTATCTTACGCTCTCCCAGTCTAACCTATCCTCTCCCAGCCAATCTTATCCTTTCCCAGCCTATCTTAGTCACCCCCATACCTTCTTTTCCTCTCCCAGGGTAAATTATCATCTCCTGGGCTCTCCCAGCTTGTCTTATCCTCTGCTGGCCCTATTCTCTCAACTTATCTTATACTCTCCCATCATGTCAGCCTTTCCCAACTTATTTCTAACTCTTCCTCTCTATGTTAACCTCTCTCAGCCTAGTTTAGTCTCTTCCAGTGTATTTCAGCTTCTCCCTGCCTATATTATACTTCTCTGGCTTATCTTATCCTCTACCAGCCTATCATAGCCTTTCTAAACATATACTGCAGGATATCAGTGTGTAATGTAACTGATAGCAGCCTATCTTAGCCTCTTCCTGAGTATACTGCAAGCTGGCAGTGGCTGATAAAACTGATGCGGACTATCTTAGCTTCCCTAGCCTATCTTAGCCTCTCTCTGCACATACTTTGAATGTATCTCATGCAGCCTATATTAGACTCTCCTAGCATATACTGCAAGCTAGGTGGTGTAACTCATACACCCTATCTTAACCTCTCCCAGCAAATACTGCACCCCAGCAGTGTGTAATGTAACTGATGCAACCTATGTCTTCCTCTCTCACCATGTACTGCACACGAGCAGTGTGTAATGTAACTGATGCAGCCTATCATAGCCTCTCTAACCATATACTGTAGGCTAGGAGTGTGTAACATAACTGATGCAGCCTATCACAGCCTCTCTCACCATATACTGTAGGCTAGGAGTGTGTATATAACTGATGCAGCCTATCACAGCCTCTCTCACCATATACTGTAGGCTAGGAGTGTGTAATATAACTGATGCAGCCTATCACAGCCTCTCTCACCATATACTGTAGGCTAGGAGTGTGTAATATAACTGATGCAGCCTATCACAGCCTCTCTCACCATATACTGTATGCTAGGAGTGTGTAACATAACTGATGCAGCCTCTCTCACCATATACTGTAGGCTAGGAGTGTGTAATATAACTGATGCAGCCTCTCTCACCATATACTGTAGGCTAGGAGTGTGTAATATAACTGATGCAGCCTATCACTGCCTCATTCATCATATACTGTAGGCTAGGAGTGTGTAATATAACTGATGCAGCCTATCACAGCCTCTCTCACCATATACTGTAGGCTAGGAGTGTGTAATATAACTGATGCAGCCTATCACTGCCTCATTCATCATATACTGTAGGCTAGGAGTGTGTAATATAACTGATGCAGCCTATCACAGCCTCTCTCACCATATACTGTAGGCTAGGAGTGTGTAATATAACTGATGCAGCCTATCACAGCCTCTCTAACCATATACTGTAGGCTAGGAGTGTGTAATATAACTGATGCAGCCTACCACAGCCTCTCTAACCATATACTGTAGGCTAGGAGTGTGTAATATAACTGATGCAGCCTATCACAGCCTCTCTCACCATATACTGCAGGCTAGGAGTGTGTAATGTAACTGATGTAGCCTATCACCGTATGTTGCAGGCTAACAGTGTGTAATGTAACTGATGTAGCCTATCTCAGCCTAGCACCATATGCTGCAGGCTAACAGTGTGTAATGTAACTGATGTAGCCTATCTCAGCCTATCACCATATGATGCAGGCTAACAGTGTGTAATGTAACTTATTTAGCCTATCTCAGCCTATCACCATATGCTGCAGGCTAGCTGTGGGTAATGCAAGTGATGTAGCCTACCTCAGCCTATCACCATATGCTGCAGGCTAGCAGTGGATAATGTAAGTGATGCAGCCTATCTCAGCCTATCACCATATACTGTAGGCTAGCAGTGTCTAATGTATCTGATGCAGCCTATCTCAGCCTATCACCATGTGCTGCAGGCTAGCAGCGTGTAATGTAAGTGATGCAGCCTATCTCAGCCTATCACCATATGCTGCAGGCTAGCTGTGGGTAATGTAAGTTATGTAGCCTATCTCAGCCTATCACCATATGCTGCAGGCTAGCAGTGTGTAATGTATCTGATGCAGCCTATCACCATATGCTGCAGGCTAGCAGCGTGTAATATAAGTGATGCAGCCTATCTCAGCCTATCACCATATGCTGCAGGCTAGCTGTGTGTAATGTATCTGATGCAGCCTATCTCAGCCTATCACCATATGCTGCAGGCTAGCAGTGTGTAATGTATCTGATGCAGCCTATCACCATATGCTGCAGGCTAGCAGCGTGTAATGTAAGTGATGCAGCCTATCACCATATGCTGTAGGCTAGCTGTGTGTAATGTATATGATGCAGCCTATCAGTGTGTAATGTTGGTGATGTAGCCTATCTCAGCCTATCACCATATGCTGCAGGCTAGCAGTGTGTCATGTATCTGATGCACCCTATCACCATATGCTGCAGGCTAGCAGTGTGTAATGTAAGTGATGCAGCCTATCTCAGCCTATCACCATATACTGCAGGCTAGGAGTGTGTAATGTAACTGATGTAGCCTATCACCGTATGTTGCAGGCTAACAGTGTGTAATGTAACTGATGTAGCCTATCTCAGCCTATCACCATATGCTGCAGGCTAGCAGTGTGTAATGTAACTGATGTAGCCTATCTCAGCCTATCACCATATACTGCAGGCTAACGGTGTGTAATGTAAGTGATGCAGCCTATATCAGCCTATCACCATGTGCTGCAGGCTAACATTGTGTAATGTAACTGATGTAGCCTTTCTCAGCCTATCACCATATGCTGCAGACTAACAGTGTGTAATGTAACTGATGTAGCCTATCTCAGCCTATCACCATATGCTGCAGGCTAACAGTGTGTAATGTAACTGATGCAGCCTATCTCAGCCTATCACCATATGCTGCAGGCTAACAGTGTGTAATGTTAGTGATGTAGCCTATCTCAGCCTATCACCATATGCTGCAGGCTAGCAGTGTGTAATGTATCTGATGCAGCCTATCTCAGCCTATCACCATATGCTGCAGGCTAGCAGCATGTAATGTAAGTGATGCAGCCTATCTGAGCCTATCACCATATGCTGCAGGCTAACAGTGTGTAATGTAACTGATGCAGCCTATCTCAGCCTATCACCATATGCTGCAGGCTAACAGTGTGTAATGTTAGTGATGCAGCCTATCTCAGCCTATCACCATATGCTGCAGGCTAGCAGCGTGTAATGTTAGTGATGCAGCCTATCACCATATGCTGCAGGCTAGCAGTGTGTAATGTCAGTGATGTAGCCTATCTCAGCCTATCACCATATGCTGCGGGCTAGCAGTGGATAATGTAAGTGATGCAGCCTATCTCAGCCTATCACCATATGCTGCAGGCTAGCTGTGGGTAATGTAAGTGATGCAGCCTATCTCAGCCTATCACCATATGCTGTGGGCTAGCAGTGGATAATGTAAGTGATGTAGCCTATCTCAGCCTATCACCATATGCTGCGGGCTAGCAGTGGATAATGTAAGTGATGCAGCCTATCTCAGCCTATCACCATATACTGTAGGCTAGCAGTGTGTAATGTATCTGATGCAGCCTATCTCAGCCTATCACCATGTGCTGCAGGCTAGCAGTGTGTAATGTAAGTGATGCAGCCTATCACCATATGCTGCAGGCTAACAGTGTGTAATGTATCTGATGCAGCCTATCACCATATACTGTAGGCTAGCAGTGTGTAATGTACCTGATGCAGCCTATCTCAGCCTATCACTATATGCTGCAGGCTAGCTGTGGGTAATGTAAGTGATGTAGCCTATCTCAGCCTATCACCATATGCTGCAGGCTATCAGTGTGTAATGTTGGTGATGTTGCCTATCTCAGCCTATCACCATATGCTGCAGGCTAGCAGCGTGTAATGTAAGTGATGCAGCCTATATCAGCCTATCACCATATGCTGCAGGCTAGCAGTGTGTAATGTATCTGATGCAGCCTATCACCATATGCTGCAGGCTAGCAGCATGTAATGTAAGTGATGCAGCCTATCTCAGCCTATCACCATATGCTGCAGGCTAGCAGCGTGTAATGTATCTGATGCAGCCTATCACCATATGCTGCAGGCTAGCAGCATGTAATGTAAGTGATGCAGCCTAGCAGTGGGTAATGTAAGTGATGTAGCCTATCTCAGCCTATCACCATATGCTGCAGGCTAGCAGTGTGTAATGTATCTGATGCAGCCTATCACCATATGCTGCAGGCTAGCAGTGGGTAATGTAAGTGATGCAGCCTATCAGTGTGTAATGTTGGTGATGTAGCCTATCTCAGCCTATCACCATATGCTGCGGGCTAGCAGTGGATAATGTAAGTGATGCAGCCTATCTCAGCCTATCACCATATGCTGCAGGCTAGCTGTGGGTAATGTAAGTGATGCAGCCTATCTCAGCCTATCACCATATGCTGTGGGCTAGCAGTGGATAATGTAAGTGATGTAGCCTATCTCAGCCTATCACCATATGCTGCGGGCTAGCAGTGGATAATGTAAGTGATGCAGCCTATCTCAGCCTATCACCATATACTGTAGGCTAGCAGTGTGTAATGTAAGTGATGCAGCCTATCACCATATGCTGCAGGCTAACAGTGTGTAATGTATCTGATGCAGCCTATCACCATATACTGTAGGCTAGCAGTGTGTAATGTACCTGATGCAGCCTATCTCAGCCTATCACCATATGCTGCAGGCTAGCTGTGGGTAATGTAAGTGATGTAGCCTATCTCAGCCTATCACCATATGCTGCAGGCTATCAGTGTGTAATGTTGGTGATGTTGCCTATCTCAGCCTATCACCATATGCTGCAGGCTAGCAGCGTGTAATGTAAGTGATGCAGCCTATATCAGCCTATCACCATATGCTGCAGGCTAGCAGTGTGTAATGTATCTGATGCAGCCTATCACCATATGCTGCAGGCTAGCAGCATGTAATGTAAGTGATGCAGCCTATCTCAGCCTATCACCATATGCTGCAGGCTAGCAGCGTGTAATGTAAGTGATGCAGCCTATATCAGCCTATCGCCATATGCTGCAGGCTAGCAGTGTGTAATGTATCTGATGCAGCCTATCACCATATGCTGCAGGCTAGCAGCATGTAATGTAAGTGATGCAGCCTAGCAGTGGGTAATGTAAGTGATGTAGCCTATCTCAGCCTATCACCATATGCTGCAGGCTAGCAGTGTGTAATGTATCTGATGCAGCCTATCACCATATGCTGCAGGCTAGCAGTGGGTAATGTAAGTGATGCAGCCTATCAGTGTGTAATGTTGGTGATGTTGCCTATCTCAGCCTATCACCATATGCTGCAGGCTAGCAGCGTGTAATGTAAGTGATGCAGCCTATCTCAGCCTATCACCATATGCTGCAGGCTAGCAGTGTGTAATGTATCTGATGCAGCCTATCACCATATGCTGCAGGCTAGCAGCATGTAATGTAAGTGATGCAGCCTATCTCAGCCTATCACCATATGCTGCAGGCTAGCAGTGGGTAATGTAAGTGATGTAGCCTATCTCAGCCTATCACCATATGCTGCAGGCTAGCAGTGTGTAATGTATCTGATGCAGCCTATCACCATATGCTGCAGGCTAGCAGTGGGTAATGTAAGTGATGCAGCCTATATCAGCCTATCACCATATGCTGCAGGCTAATAGTGTGTAATGTAAGTGATGCAGCCTATCACCATATGCTGCAGGCTAGCAGCATGTAATGTAAGTGAAGCAGTCTATCCCAACCTATCACCATATGCTGCAGGCTAGTAGCATGCAATGTAAGTGATGCAGCCTATCACCAAATACTGCAGGCTAGCAGCGTGTAATGTAAGTGATGCAGCCTATCACCATATACTGCAGGCTAACAGTGTATAATATAGGTGGTGCTAGCCTGTCGAAGCTTCTCCCAGCCTATCTTAGGCTCTCCCAGTGTATCTTGGCCTCTCCCAAGCTATCTTAGACTATATGTAGCCTACCTGTTCCAGCGTATCCTAACTTATCTTACCTTAGCATAACCTGCCTTTACCAATATTAGTCTATCTTATGCTACCTTAGCTCATCATAGGCTATCTTAGCCTAGCCAATCTTAACTTTTCCCAGCCAGTTTTAGCTTTTCGAGGCCTAGCGTAACCTCTGCCAATTTAACCTATGTTAGCCTATCCAAGTGTACTGTATGCTATCATGCCTCTTCCAGCAAATACTGACAGCTATGCAGAAATATTAAGGAGTTATTCCACTTAAAATCTATTTAAAGGATTTTGTGTTCTTACCTTTGGTTTATGATTTGTTGGGATATCAATACCTAGAATATTTAAACCAAAAAGGTGAGTAGATTTAATAACACTACACAACACTTAATTATAATTTACTGGAACATGTTTTGAAGGGAGAACCATTGGATATCTGTTTGAAAACTGAGGAAAGTCAGTCTCCTATTACAACACTGTTTTTAAACCTCCATGAAAGAAGATACCTATAATATTGTTACATTATTTTGAACAAAATACACATATGCTTTTTATAATAAAAATATATTTATAAAATGCAATTCCTTTTACATGTCATTAAACAATATGTGCATTTCTGAAAAAAGAAATATTTAATTGGAAGTATAATACAAATTGCATTATCAGATTATGATGCCAGAAACAATTAAAGACAATTGTGCATGGAGTACATTAATCTGCTTTTTTTATTATATTCATCTTAAACAAATTGCCAGTTTGTCAGCAAAAGCAATGATCTTTAAATTCATAATGCTCTTAAACCACATACATATGAAAAATAAAATGATCCTTGATAAACTAAATGTACAGGTACCATATCAGTCAAAATGCAGAGAATTAATAGTCTAAACTATTAAAACAACTAGAAAAAGCAATGCTGAACAGGGGATAGATATACAAATCTACTGAAATTTGCACAAAAATAAAAATAATTAAAAACAAATGATAATTCAACAATAAACATTAGGAAGCTATTTTGTGCAAACAATTTCTGTACATATGGTGGGATTTGATGATGGATATAATTACATAGAAGCCAGGCTCCAAGGAACACCAGCATTAACATCTTGGATACTGAAGCAGTCCTCAGAAAAGCAAAATTCCATGAAATAGCGTTACATTAATTTGAATGGATAATGGATCTCAGAGAAGAAAATGCCATTGTAGTCATTTAACTCAACCCACTCTTTTTAAACATTTGAAGGATGAGTACTTCTGTTATTTATAGTAATGCTTCATGAAGGTATAGTATACATGTGCTTTTTGCATTGATAAATAATTATTATAAGAAGCTATATATTTTGAACTGAAGAATGCAAAGGCTTACCTAGCAGTATTTATGAGTTGAATGGGATTAATCCAACCCGGGCACGCAATGAGAGATGCCATGTGGAATAAAGCCATATCCATAAAATCAGCTGCTAATTTCAACACAGAGTACATATAGTAATTTAGGATAGGATCTTGCAATATAATTATTTTCCTTTTAGCTTTTTAAATACCCAAGTGCAACATTTAAATGGTTAGGCAAAGATGTGAACACATAATATCTATGGTTTTAAAGCTTAATTTTCTTGCAATTCTGTTTTACTACTTTTATGGCATTTAAAATGTTGCACATAATGTACATTTTTTCAATTATGCTGTATTGAAACTATAAGATTAAGAGAACCAAAGAGTCATTTCTTGACATCAGGGTAATTTCAGAATTAGGGTTTTAATAATTTAATGTGCAATTGATTTTTATAAAATTAAGTGTTACCAGTTTATTTCAAAAAATAGATTTTAATGTTGCAGTAAGTTTGATTTTAGGAACTCAATTCATTAAAATAAAAACAAAATAATCACACTCTCAAGACATTGGTGTTAACCAAATGTACAAGTTTGGCAGTTTAGGAAAAAGGGGTGAAAAAAAGCAGAAAGAAATATATCTGATGTGAAGCAAAATTAATATTTCTGTTATAACATTTGTTGCAATAAACAATAAGAAGTTTTAAATAAAAACTCAAACAAGAAAGCACAAATAAATAAAAAGTGTTTTCACAGCAATTAAAAAAATTTAAACTACAACGTTTGAGAGATAATACTCATCAAGGCAAAGATGCAGGCTCATAAGATGCTGAACACATTTTCTTACTTTTTTTACTGGTAAGTCTTGAATACATTTAATTGGCCACTTCATCCTTATCTAGAAATAAACATGGAATAACTGGTAATAAAGCATGAAACTACCCTGAGGAAATAATGAAACTTAGGAAGATGGATTGTAACTTCTACATTATAACCCCTGACTTTCTATCTAAGCTGTAGTACGTTAAAAACTATGAAATACTGATTCACAATTTTAAACAAGGAAAGATGAAATTTATCCAAAGAGCAAAATCCCTTGCAAATGACTTTACAAAATAAAGTAAACAAACATTATAAAAACTTTTCGTGGATGCGGCAAAGTCCCAAAGTTATGAAAGAGAAACAAAGAAAGAAAACCTTTTGCATGTTTAATTAATAACAACAATATTAATTCTTTAACTGTTACAGAATTTCAGGAAACTTTTATTGTAGGTTTTTTATACTATTTTAATAATTTTAATTTACTTTCTTTAAAATATGTAAAAAAAAAATTTAACACTGAAAAATGGATTGCTATGCAGCATGCTTGTTAGAAGGCATTTGAGGTAATACTAGGAGGGGCTTGCCCAGAGCAACTGGCCTATCAGGTGTGTAGTATTGCCTAGTTTGGACACTCATGGCACAAGTATGAGCAACAGATTCTTCTCTTTTTCATGCACCCAAAATTACTGATGGAAATTCGAAACTGTAATGTCCCTTGGTATGTGCAGCAAGCCTTTATGAAGCAGCCTGTCCAAAGGTTGTGTTTCTATGTACTATTCTTCTTGAGTTAATACTCTAGGAATAACCAATCCTGTCTCCTGTGTTTATGTTTACAGCATGTTCCAACTTTGAACCTTGCTCATATATTATCTAGTTTGAGTAAGCAGTGATCAGTGAGACATTTACAAAGTGTCATTTGGAACTGAACATGGTTCACGGCAGCCTGGGAACATGCACACGTATTTGTTAATGATTGATTCAAGACCAGTGCATGTGCAAGTTAAGTTTAAAATGCTTTGTGTATCTACGACAGTGAGCATAAAATTTCTGTCTTTATAATCTTTGTTTGGTGAACTGTTAATGTCACTTTCAAAATCTCATACTAGTGGCACAGGCACTAAGGTCAAAGCATTCTGCTCCCAGCCAGAAATATTATTTTTAAAGGGCAGATTTTCTTTAAGGAACATGATCAGATAAATTTTTCACAAAATCAAGAACTTATGGCCAAAGCATGCAACACGAGTGTGCACATTGTGTCACTTATGAAACTTCTAGCACAGAAATTGTTGAACCTTTATTTAAATAAATCTCAAGAAAAGCATGCCAGAAAGCAAAAACACAGTCATTGCCGAGACTAAGAGAGTGTTAAGGCAACGCCACTGAGGATGTTCAACGCAGCTTCGGACGAAACGTCTGGAAGGATAATCAGTTTCTACATTAAATTATAGTTGTATGCAATTGTTAAGCCTACATACAATGTGGTGAGACATCTGGTTTTTTAATTGGGACTATAGAGAATATTATCTAGAAAATTTACAAATGTGTGCAAGAACAGATTTACAAGACATTTCAAACATTCTCACAGAAAAATAATCTCTTGTAACATATATTGAAAGTACTCACGCTATATACTTAGACAAAAGTGGCAGAGATTCAACAGATGTAAATATTTTCCTCAAAGAAGAATCTGAGGAAGAATCAAGATGTAAAGAAAATAACAAATGAAACAGAGATAGTGAAAAACTACTTTTGTGTATTTTGTAAAGCATTAATTGTTGAGTAAATGATGATTCTCAACAGATCAGCATAGAGAAAAGAAGCAATTGGTTGCGAATTGCCATACTAGCTTCAAACCTAGAGATAGTGGAAGTGACTTGTAGAAGAAGCTTTCTATAAGTAGAAAAAATTGTCAACAATAATCACAGTCTGAACCAGAAGAATTAATACATAAGACAATAGGTGTGGAAGACTGCTTCAAGTACATTATGTTCATATAGTTTGAATGTGCTTATTCACTATACATCCTTATACATATCCTCAAGCATGTCATAACTTTATGTTTATTATTTATATATTTTAATGTTGTTTAGCGCAAAATTGTGTTTTGTTTCCATAAGCATTTTATGCCAACATTATTTTGACTTCATTTTGGTTAATTTTTCAATTTCATTATGAATTACTAGTCAATCATCTAAGTAAAAGGCAAATCTCCATGTAGAACATAATTCCATATATTTGGAAGGTTCAACATCTAATTATTTGCAATTTAATGTCAAATTTGAAACTTTATATGTGTGTGATTTTCTGATGATGTCTCTATTGTTTGAAAACAGAGAAATAGGAATGCAATTGTATAGGAAGTTATAAACAAATACATATTTGTATAACTCATTGATGGTTGATGACAATGGAATGATGATACTCAAGAAACACATCTAAAGGTGATGAGCATATTTTAAGATGAATTTCTGGATTCTTTTCTTGCAACACTTTTAAAAAGATTATTGTTAATATGTTATTTTTCATAGCCAACATAACAAGGTCAAGAAATTTGATGCATTCAAATTTCCTAGTAAAATGCATTTCTAAACCAGAATTCCTCTCTTTCAAGTCATCAGTACCACAAAACTCAACACAACTCATCAGCTTCTTCCTGGAAGAGCACAGGCTTGGTCCACCAATAGTTCATAGTAAAATGTAATAACATCATTAATGTCATACATTAGCATCACATTTGACTTCATCAGCACCATCTGAACAATCACGGTGTCCATCGCAAAGTTGCTGTAGTGTGATACAACGTCCTTCAAGACATCTCAGTTCTCCAGCAGGGCAGGGTGATGTGTGTGCTGTCCCTATCTGTGAGGAACCTGTGGAGTAATAATATGAATTCAAATGTTGCAATACCTTTGAGCAATCTAGATTGATAATCATTTTAGCTAATGCATCTGTTTAACTTAAAATATAATGGGCTATCAGCTTTTGCTGCTTATGACCTTTGAATCTTATTTATCAGCCAGAGACCAGCTTACAAGGAAGTGTTACCACGTCATTACAAACCAAATCACAAATTTGGTGATACAATAAATATAGCCCATATTCTAGTCAATGTTAATGTAATTTTCAATAAATTCTTCAACTGAATAAAAAGGGGGTTCTATTAACCATTTATGTGCATATTCTTTAATGTTTGGAATCCCAAGTTGTGTCGGATGCTTGGCAAGTTTTGTTTTAGTACATTTCTGTGAAGTAAAAGCAACTACCCCATAGCAATCTCAGCTAAGTCGTTGGACCAACTCACTTGTTAAGCACTGGTGTACAGATCCCAAGGTTGCTGGTTCAAACCCAACCCAGTCCAATGGTTTTTAAGTGTCCTTAAAAGTAACAGCCCCATGTCAGTAAATTTACTGGCATGTAAAAGAACTCCTGCAGAATGGAATTCTAGCACACCAGTAGTGCTGATAAGATCCTAGCAGTTGAAGCAGCATTTACAAACAAGATATTTATTTTTAACAAAAAGTGAAAGCTGCCTGCCTCTGTCTACCAAAATTTAGGTACTTCTATGAATACTTTGAATATTGTGATGCAGCAGTGCCAAGACCATCGGGAGGTCGGTGTCAGGCAGTCAGAACATAAACAGATAAGCAGCACATTCACCCTGCATAAACACAATAAGCAATATTGCCAGATGACTGGAAACTTCTGGAAGTTTCGCCTTCTTGAGCATTCTGAACTGTATGGAAACTTCCAATGGTGAGTCTCACACAGTCAGTGAGTACATAAGTGAGTTAGTGAGTGTGATTCTGTTGTGACAAAGAGTGCTGTTATTCAAGCAAGGGATTTATGAGTGCTTTACTGCAAGGGATTTGATATGTGTTGTGTAGGACTTCCCAGTGAGTGAACCATCCAAAAGAAAAGACTGTGTCATGCATATTTTATTATATTGTGAAGAAAGTGAAGTGATAGGGTTCCCGGGTTCGATTGCCGACAGGGGGTAGGAGGTTTTCTCCAGCCAGGATTATCCCTCTTCCTTCCCTGAGTCTGGAAGTATGAATGAAAGTGTGAACGTGTGTGTGAATTCAAAGTATAAAACCCCCAAAGATCGGAAAACCCAACATAAATGTGTAACACCATTTGTTAATAGGCAAGCCCGCCGATATGACCTCTGCAGTTAAAGGTGGGATATAAATGGAACAAAAAAAAGTGAAGTGATGGGGGAAATTGTATTAGTTCACATTTGTGAAGTGACAGTAAGTTAAGCAAAGTCTCAGCCAAAGTTGAACTAGGTTATTGCTAGGCAGTGAAGACTGAGTGAAGTGAGTTTAAAACCTGGAGAAAATCACATTGGTGTCAGAAGTGGGATTTAAGCATCACAATGGAGGAAATGTTGCAAAAATGATTAGCTTGGATGGAGGAAATGGTCTTCAGTGTGGAAAAGATGAGAATGGAAATAAAGAACTGAATAGAAGAGATGAAAAGTGAAGTAAAGTATGTAATTTCCAGAATGGAGTTAACGAAGAAATGAAATCTAGAGTCTTCTAGAGTTAACTACTATGCCTGACTACAAAGAGAAGTCATAGAAATCTATAAACACAAAGACAACTTCAATTGTGAGGAAGAAGCACTCTGTGTACAGAAAGCATGGATATCAGTCTTAGATAATTTTTCAGACACACACAACAGCTGTAATAAAACCCCACCTACACCTGGCCTGCTAACCGATACGAGCCAATCATCACCTTAGCGCAACAATGCCCCGCCCACCCCCACTATACAGAGTGCAGTTAACGGTCATTGCTTCCACATCCCTCCCCCTCTCTCTCTGCTTCCATGTTCAAACTCTGACCAGTGCAGACAACAGATCGTCTTACTCTGAAGATGCCAAGTGCAATACTTGGCAAAACGTTGGTATCTACAATGCCTTCTACACCATGGCCTAAAAGCCCAAAAGAAATAAACATGCCTAATACTAATGGATGGTTGGTATGGTGGTTAGAAAGTTGCAACCTACTGACCAACATCCAGTGTGCTTTTCGATGACACTTCAACTGTAGACCACCTTGTGTATCAACACAGATAATGAATGGATTTATGAAGAACCGTCAAACCATTGGCATATTTTTCAACCTCGAGAAGGCTTATAATACATGTTGGCGAGCAGGGATTCTACTTTCCCTGTATACCTGGAACATACATGGATACTTACCTCTGTTCATTCAGGAGTTTATGAAAGACAGCACTTTCCGAGTGAGGTCGACTTGCTTTTTTCTAACCTTTTTGTTCAGGAGAACGGGATACTGCAGGGCTCGGTATTAAGTTCATACTGTTTGCTATAGCAATTAACTCCATCTGGAAATATGTTCCACCTGGATTTTCATCATGCCTGTTCATGGACGATTTCACTGTATATTGTACTTCTCAGTGCACAGCATTTTTGGAATGGCACCTGCAGCAATGTTTGGACAACCTTCAAGAATGGAGTTCTAAAAAGGCTTCTGTTTTCAAATGAGAAGTCAATCTGCATTAATTTCTGGTATAGCAGGAGACATTTTGGTGCAGGTTTACTTTCCTTCACAGATGAGATGCATTTCCTGATCTTGGATAGGAAGCTTAGTTGGTTTTCACACATAGCACAGCTAAGAGCCTGGTGTGACCATTCCCTGAATATTTTGAGAGTCTAAATGGCAAATTGTGGGGAGCAGAGCGGACAACTTTGCTGCAAATGTTTCATGCTCTGGTCTGATCCAAACTAGACTATGGCTGTATCGTTTATTTGTCAGCACGAGCATCTGTGCTGAGAAGATTAAACGCGGTCCATAATAGGGGCATACATCTGACAATAGGGGCTTTTTGAACAAGCCCAGTTGTGAGCCTTTACACTGAATTGGCAGAGCCTGCTCTGCAATATTGGCTTGAGATTTTCTTAGCAAATTATGGTTGTGTGCTTAGATGTATGCCTAAGCACCCAACGTTCACTTCATGCTAAGTGAACGATATAGGAAATGGGTTTTCATTTCCAAGAGCTTCTTAGGAAGCTTGCTGTTCAAATGTGCCTAACATGTTTTTCAAGGGCAAGAGGCTCTACACCCATGGTTACGTGACCAGTCTCATGTAGATCTTGGGGTGACCATACAGTCAACGATGTCTATCCCTAGTATCTGAACTTGTTTTCTAGTATTTTTGTCAGGCTGCACTGACTGATGTTTGATTTACACCGATGGATCAAAGAACACTAGCAGTGTTGGTCATGCTTATGTTTATGGAACTGAACTATATATATTTGGTTTTCATAACAGCACTTCCATTTATACTGCAGAGCTGTATGCAATATACTGAGCCATTTTATAGGTGCACCATCATAAATTTGGTGACTGTCTGATTTTGGGCAATTCTCTTAGTGCACTTCAAAGTCTTCAGGAGCTGTACAACATATCCAGGATATCCTCCATGTTTTACATATATCTGATGTTGATGTGCTGTGCACATGAATTCCTGGTCACGCAGGTTTGCCGAGGGAATGAAATGGCAGATTTGGCAGCAAAGGCAGTAGCCACAGAACTCAGTTATTAACATCTCTCATATTACTTCGGAAGACTTTAAGCTTGAAGTGCAGAGAGCGGTGCTGTCGTGCTGTTAAGAAGAATGATCAGCACTCCATGGTAATAAGCTTAGAGAAGTGAAAGAACTTCTGATAAACTGGGTAACTTCCTCTTGCATATCTCATCATGGGGAGATTAACTTGAATTGGTTGCACATTGGCCACTGCAATTTTTCTCATGGTTACCTTTTTAAACAGGACCTTGCTTCTCTTTGTCCTCTGTATGACAACCTTTTGTCAGTCTGTCATGTGCTGCTAGTGTTTCTTCCTAGCTCACCTTTGAAACTCTCTGCAGCTGCCTGTCAGTCTTTTAGAGGTCTTGGCGGATGATAAGCAAGTGGTTGAAAGGGTTTTTAAGCTTTTAGCGGAGATTAACATGAGCTTGAGAACTTGGAACTTTAGATATCTAATTTTTATACTGTTTTGGCATCTTCGTCACTTTATTTTAATTCTGGCTTTTACCTCTGTGTTTTGTATATTTATGTACATTTACTTTCCTTTTTACTAGTAATTTTATTTTATTTTTATTTGAAGTTCATATCTGGCTTTTACCATAAATTGTTTCTTAAGGGTGCTGATGACCATGCAGTTGAGCACCCTTAAACCTACATGTCCTCCTCCCTCCACCCAACTTAATGTGAATCATTTAGTTATAACAGGCTTTTTATTTTTCATTGTCATCAATATTTATTATTTTGATAATAATGGCATTTGAATTTTTTTTATTTTATTCCAAACTTCTATTTTTATTTTATTCTGAATCTAGCCTTGTTGTGAGTTATCATAAAAGGAACATTCCAACCATTTTTTTTATTAACTCTTTCACTTCATAAAGCACTGAAAACGATAACAATAACCAGAACAAGAAAGTTGAAATACATGCATTCAAATGGAAATGCTTACAATTGATGATAAGCTTTCCCTGCTCCGGGAACAGCAAAGAAGGCTTCGCCAAGTTTTAACTTTCTGTTCCCATTACCAGGCATGACATGTTAGGTTCATATATTGCATATTAGACTTTTTGCTTTAGAAATTATTCAAGAGCTCTCTCTAGTCACAAGGTAAACAAAATAGTTTTGATCAGTTAAGAACAAATGAACTTCCAATGTGCACAATAAATTAATCAACAGTGTATCTTGCTGGACTGTAGTGAACCGAAATATTGAATGCTCCTTTGCTTCCCATTGCTGTTGTGGTTACCATTGCCAGGTGGTTGTGAACCAGCCTTAAAGTGTAGTTTAACCATTGAAGTTCAAGACGTACAGCTAACTCTTAGTTTAAATTTTCAAAACAGATAAAGGACTCAATAGAAGGTAAGCTAAAGTGATTAGAATTTCTAAAATTAAATACTAATTAATTCATCTAGTAAAACAAAACACTTATTGGTGGTAAATGAAACAGTTATTAAACAGAAATTCTGTAAGAAAATATATAAATGCCTTCCTTGTTTTAAAATAAAATAAAAGTGAATCCTTACTTGCTTCAATGATTTCACAGTCTGCCTCATCAGAATGATCTGCACAGTCATTCACTCCATCACATCTTAGATCTGGTGATATACACTGGAGCGTATTTCCACACTGGAAATCTTCAGGATTGCATCCTATTGCGAGATACCATAAAATGTAAATTTTATAATAAATATACGGGTACATAAATAAAACTCTAAGAACCTTTATTAAATTTAGTTCACTAAACATTAAATTTGATTTTCTTTACATTTTCCTGATTAGTGGTGCACAACATTGGAGGAATGGAGGGCCGACATTTACAGTTTGTAAATATGCTGTCAAAATGTCTTATTCTTATTCTTCTTCTTGGTGCTATTTTCCAAAAAACAAGGGTTTAGTGATACTCTTATCGGGGACTCAACTTGAGAATCACAAACTATTGTTTTTAAAATACCTGTAAGAAGGGAGAATGTGATAATGCAATTAATTGCTCTTCCATACAGTAGCTGTGTATAGGACAAGGTTGGAAAGAGTAGAATGAGACTGAAAAATTCAATACCATAGCTGGGATTTGAACCACAGATCTTCTGGTCTCCATCCGGCCACTCTAACCACCTAGCAACATGCCCACATGACATTAAATTCTTCAACTCGCTTGCGTTTGTCCCATTAAACCACACAATTTTATCTCAAATTCACATGAGATAACATACCCTAATGGCGACTTACCACATTGTAATGTAATTGATGGGAGAATTTAATGTTATGTTGGCATGTTGCCATGGTAGTTCAGTGGTTTAGAGCGGTCAGACGAAGATCAGAAGATCTGTGGTTCAAATCCCAGCAATGGCATTGCATTTTTCAGTCTCATTCCATCCTTTCCAACAGAGGATGTGATAATTTAAACTTTAGGTCAACACAGTATATGACAATTCTGATCATCAGTTTTTCAGTGTTGTAATGTCAATGTGTCTTCCTTTCAAACCCCAGAAGTTTATAGATTTTCATAGTGAGATGTAATTTCAAAGAGCTTGATATATAAATAGAGGTTGGTGAGAGCAGAAAGGTGTGATGTAGCCCTCTTTCATGTGATAATATTGCTTTGAACATTGCTTACTAATGAATATAGATATGTCCCCCATTAAATTCACAAAAGAGAATTGAGGATTTTGAAATGTTCTTGCTCTTGAGCTAGTCCAGGAAATCTCAGACCCACACGACAATGGATAATAATACTAATAATAGGAACACTTGAGGCAAATTTTTGTAATGTATATTTAAAAGAAAGGAATTCTTATTAGATATTTGTTTTGCTTCTTTGAGGGTACTAGAGTATAAGAGGACTTGTCCCCAAATTTTCAACAGAAAGAGAGGTCTAGTTAAGTATATATCTCTGCTGAAACTGGAGTATATCATGGTAACAGTTTCTTAATACTTCTGATCAGTCTATTTTGTTGCCAGGCCCAAATTTAGGACCTCTGACGCCCCTGGGCAAAAAAACACATTTGCTACCCCCCCCCCAACTTGCAATACATATATTACTTAAATTTTCACAACATAGAGAATGGTTTCACTAGTTTGGATACTTAAGTATGAGTGGCAAATACCATAAGTGAGGTTATTAAAATGTAAGTAGGAACATCTTAATAGAAAAAACTTTCACTCACTAAAGAGGCATTACCCCACATTAGATGTCAAAACATATATTACTGTTTCAATAACAAGAGGCTTCCTCCTTGCCCTGTCATTTGCAAGCAAGTTTATGAGTTCGTCATAGTCCATTTTCACTGGTAAGTCAGATTCAATTGCAAGAACACCAAGATAACTAAGACGATCCTTCACTTGTGATGTTCTTAAATAATTATTTATGCGTCCTAGAGCAGAAAATGATTTCTCAGTTGAGCAGTTGGAAGCAGGGGGCTCAAGTATATTTGTAGAGCTGTGTTTAAGTTTGGGTAAACACTCTCTAGAAATTTGAGAGGTAGAACTGGAACTTAAAAATTCAATGCCACAACTGGGATTTGAACCACAGACCTTCCGCTTACCGGGCGGCTGCTCTACCACTGAGCTATTGTGACAAACTGCCAGAATGGCATTAAATTCTCAAACCAGTTCGTATTTCTCCTGGTAAACCACAAAGGCAGTCTCACATCAGAGACAAATTACCCCAATGGTGACTTACTATTGTATGTTGTATTGTATCAGAGACAAATTACCCCAATGGTGACTTACTATTGTATGTGAGACTGCCTTTGTGGTTTACCAGGAGAAATACGAACTGGTTTGAGAATTTAATGCCATTCTGGCAGTTTGTCACAATAGCTCAGTGGTTAGAGCAGCTGCCCAGTAAGCGGAAGGTCTGTGGTTCAAATCCCAGTTGTGGCATTGAATTTTTAAGTTCCAGTTTTACCTCTCAAACTTTGCCCACACACGGCTTGTGTGTTTAAAAACACCAACAGTAAGTTTGTTGGCATAAATAAATAATAATTACAATCTGAAGGTTATTTAATCCTGGGATATAAAGTACTTACAATAGTAAGTCACCATTGGGGTAATTTGTCTCTGATGTGACTGCCTTTGTGGTTTACCAGGAGAAATACGAACTGGTTTGAGAGTTTAATGCCATTCTGGCAGTTTGTCACAATAGCTAAATGGTAGAGCAGCTGCCCGGTAAGCGGAAGGTCTGTGGTTCAAATCCCAGTTGTGGCATTGAATTTTTAAGTTCCAGTTCTACCTCTCAAACTTTGCCCCCACACGGCTTGTGTGTTTAAAAACACCAACAGTAAGTGTGTTGGCATAAATAAATAATAATTACTCTCTAGACAGTTACCTTATAGCTGTGTAGGAGAGTGCATCGCATTTTCATTCTTTTCTATGTAGCTTTTGAAGTGTAAGCATTCAAGTACAAATGCTGAATCTTCAAGATCTGAACTGTGGACTTTCTGAAGTCTGGATGATGCTTCCTGAATTTCAAGTGGACTAAGCATCTTCAGATTTGTCAAAAACATAAATGGTTCACTGAATTCCTTGTAGGAAGAAACTCTGTTGTTCAGTTCTTCAATCAATTTATAGAATCAAAAGGAACTTGGTGTTTCATGTCTATGCTTTTTTTTTTTTTTTTTTTTTTTTTGCTGCAGCTTTCCAGTAATTTTGCCGCCCCCTAAGATGTGCCGCCCTGGGCAGTTGCCCGGTTTGCCCTTACGTAAATACGGCCCTGTTTGTTGCATTGAAAATGGCAACAGCACAACTTACACATAAGAAGTTTAGCCACATTTGAGGTATATATCCAAATTAACCCACTATGGATAGAATTATTCGGCTACATATTATGCTGTTCTTCCTCTGTTTACCAAACTGGTTTTCATGACCCATTCAAGGCATCAAAACCAAAGTGGTTCAAATAGCCATGATTGTTAGAGTGATATGCAATGGACTGGCCATCCATTCAAAGCCTAAAATTCCAAATTTGAATTTCAGTAACTGCAGTCAAATTAAAATGTGCCTGTGGTAAGGATGGAGAGGACCCAAGTAAACTAATCAGTGTAATGGCAAGCTTGGAAGTTGACGGGTTTACATTTGATTGCAGTTGCATGTATTTTGCTTCTTATTTTTTTTTTAAAAAGAACTAAAGACGAGTATAAAACAAATTATAAAAATAAGCCAGTGAAGGAATCTGAAAACTTAGGAAAACAACTGTATCAAATATGTCATACCCGCTCTTATAGGGTTCATTTAATCTCGTCTGCATATGCACTCTTGGGACTTCAATAGTTAGCCAGAAACCAAAATTTAATTTTAATCATTGATCTTTAAATATTTTGCATAGGTATGTATTCTGTTTTGAAGCAAATCCTATGCATTCATACCTTTAATAAAATAAAGTTTCCATGCTTAAATAATAAGAAAACAGGTGTAAAAGGCTAATTTGAAAGTAAAATCTGTGTTTGAACTGCAGTCACTTTTCTGGATCCTCTTGTGCACTTAAGACTGCAAGGCTGGCAGACTTTTGAATTCACGTTTGATTTGCAGTTGTAACATGAACATGTAAAAAATAAGTAAAGGTGAAGCTAGGAAAGTAAAAAACTAAAGAGCACATAACTTCTGTTTTTCATTACCTGAAAAAGAGCAATTCTTCTCATCAGTGTTGTCTTTGCAGTGCATTATTCCATCACAAATATATAATGCAGGTATACATGTAGATTTATCAGCACACTGAATATGCCCTGGTAAAAGACAACCTGTAACAGTGTGAAAAAAATGAGTTAGTTACACATTCCTATTTAATGAAAGAATAAATCGGTGTTCCTTAAGGAAAATAAGTTATAAAGTTTAACAAAATAAAAGTAAGACTTAAAAACTATAGAATGTCATTTATGCAGCTGCACAGACAGCATTTTGTTCGTTTTTACCCTCAGAGTTTCCACCATCCAAAGAATAAAATACCTAAATATGTAAATTAGGTTGAGCTCTACATTAATGTGGCACACTATCTCTCAGATAAATTAAAATAAACAATCAAATAAAATTTGAAAAACTTCCATTCTGGCACCTATTTCCTTAAACTGGAACGTGTTTTCCAAATTCTATATTTATTGTGATATTAAAATTTTATTGCAATTATATATACCAGGCGAGTCAGCTGCCCCTTATTTTCCAGTTTTATGCAATCTGTTTTTATACTTTAACATGAAATCATTGACTCCTATGCTTTTACCTACCCAAGTATTTAACATAGATGTCTTTGATTACACACTCAAAATCAGTAGGTACTAACATAGATGTTTGAGCATTGTCTCTTAATATACTCTTAATTAGGCAGCCAATGATCAAATGATCACTGGGACCAGCAAATACTACATGTTTACCTCTCACATTACTAGGTAGCTCAGTTGGTATGAGCACAGGATTCATAAGTAATCCGCAGTGGCGGCTCGCAGTCAAAATTTTAGGGTAGGCAAAGTGTAACAGCAGCAACAACAGCCACAACGACGACAATGATGATTATGGTGATAATATAATAATAATGATGATGATGATGATGATAATGATGATGATGATGATAATGATGATGATGATGATGATGATGATGATAATAATAATAATAATAATAATAATAATAATAATAATAATAATAATAATAATAATAATAATAATAATAATAATAATAATAATAAACCCCGAAATATATTGTTTGGTTGTTTAATAAGAGCAGAGTGAATGAGTGTTACTTACGGACGAATTACCGCCAAAACTAAAATCACGAGTGCCGGCAGACTTTTCCGGGGGGGGGGGGGGGGGGGGGGGGGGGGGGCACATGTTGGAAATTTGCAATCATATAATATTAAATCATTATTTTAGTTTCAAAATTTATAGTATTTGTTGCAGATAACCGTATTAATTTGTGCTAAACAAAAATTGTTCTTTACATCAAAATTAAAATAATAGTTTAATAGTTAGTAACTGCACATTAAGTTCAACTTCCAAACGGCCCCCCTTGCCCCCGTTTCGCGACACTCATGACTAAAATGGATTAAGAAATTGGAAAATTGTGTGACTGCAGCTTTGTGTTAAATGGCTAAAACACTCCTCTTTTCATTGTCAGTGCGCCGCGAAAGTGGAATTTGTAATAGTTCACTAATTAAGTCGGTCATACTGGTATTACAGAGTGATAACGACACGTTCGGGTCTCTGAGCTCTTCGTTCGTGGAGTATGGCTGTTCGGAAAATGTCGCATAAATTCGGATTTGGGCAGGCAAGTGTTCGTATTGCTGGCAGACGCGTCTACGCATGCTCGGAGTGTGTATACAGACGGAATGTTTCCTTATCCCTGTTCAAGGGCCACGTACTGAGGAAATGGGGCCGGGCAGGCAGAGGTTAAGCTATCCTGCTCTCCACTACCCAGGTTCCATGCGTATCATTTCTGCCGCGCATTTCAAACATGCAGCGCAGTTTTGATGAATCGGAATTGAGATTAAAGGATTTGACCATGCGCTAGTCATTATAACCGAGAAAACTTTTCTTGAACTGCAATTAGGGGGAAAATGACGGTTCAAATGTAAAATGCAGAATCATAGTTAAACATTATTTGTTGATGTATTACGATAGGGTAGGCAGTGCCTATCCTGCCTACCCTGAGGAGCCGCGCCTGGTAATCCGGCTGGTGTAGATGTTCAACTCCCCCGCATGCACTATTTTTTTTACCGCACAATATTACAAATAACATTGGTTGAACAATTATTATTTTAAAAGCTGTTATTTTAATTTGTAATTGTTTCATTTCCGTTTTATGGAATTATCTATTAGGATATCTCTGCCGGTATAGATGCTGATTTGCTTTGTACATTGGCTCTTGCTTCTCCATAGATCAAAAGCATATCGATGTTCTCATCTGTGAACACATGGTGAAGGAATGACACAAAATATCATACAACAGCTTGTGTGGAGAATGAAGGGAATCAGCATTCATAATGACACACATCATGCCAGTCCACGGGGCAGAAGTCATAATGCTTTTTCTATTACAAAACGCAGACAACCAAAAACAATTCAAGTTAGCGTAAGAGGTGGAATCAGGACTGAATAATTCAATGCCACAATTTGTTGGCATAAATAAATAAGTAAATAAATAATAATTATCAAGTTATCATGTCTTAAACCCTCAGAGACTTTATAATTAGATTATTGTGAATTTGGTTTCCAAGTTATACTTAAGTAACAAACAGTTGAAGGCATTAGAACAACCTCTCAACTTTGTAACATTGTTACTGTACTCACATGGGAAGTGATGCAACAAACTTTTGTTCCTTATTTTAAAAGTGCTCCTTGCTTGAGAATTTTTAGAAAATTGAAGCAGATAATCAAGGTTTTACTGTAATATATAAGTAAAATATACCTGAAGCCGGACAATCTCTTTCGTCTGAGCTGTCAGCACAATCTATTTCTCCATCACACTGCCAGTTTTTTGGTATGCACATATTGTTGCTTTGGCATCTGAAACAGACATAATTAAATTATTTAAATAGTTCTAGTTAAATTATAACAAGTACAAATAGCATAAAGAACAGACTATCCAACAGCTGAAAGTTTACACAACATGAAAATTAGTAACTTGGAAAATAAGCATGAGCCAATATATTAATAAGAAACAAAGTTTAAAAAATGTTCTTAAATAACCTAAAATACCATCATAGGAACAGTACTTTAAACTACCTATAGATATTCTAACCAAACAGCATACACTCTTAATGATTACTTTAGGAAAACAATTCTTTCTTTTTGTGCTTGCTATCAACTGATGAGCAACTTCACTTAAGATAAGTATTGGTTCTGTAGGTACAAAAGAGAAAAATCTGATGTGTTGCACTCGCATGACTTTCTCTACTCTTGTACTAACCATTCTTACAAGTTCTTATTCCTATATTTTCTTTGTGTTAGTTGAGATAAACATTTGTACAAATTATCTTATTACTTATTTCCTTGTAGATGCAATGGGAATATTAAAATACAGTAGGCTTTGTGCGATAGTCAAATCTTTTAAAGCTTTGAGATCCCATTCTCTTTGCACGCTTCACATATAAAAAAAATGAACAATGTTCCATTTCACGAAAGTTTTAAGTTTTCCGAAACTCACACACATAACAAGGAATATCTCTGAAATGGTTCACCTTACAAGAAAATTTATTCAGACAAATTGTGTATTTTAGCAAGATCTACATTTTTTGTATAGTATGATTTGGTCTATCTAATGGTTTACCAGTTATGTGAAAGTTGTCCAGAGTAGATACGACTACAAGGGACTATAGCCCAAAAATTCAAGATATACATTTCATTTTTCATAAAAATATCTCAAACATATGGCATTTTAATCAAAATTGTTAGAGCCATTTTCAAGAAAATCAAAATTTTCGACAAATCTTCCATGTAAAGGGTAGTTTAGGGTGGGGCTATTTTCTTCAAAATCTTCGTGTCACATCCTTGAAAGACATTAAACTTAAATACCAACTTTGATTTTTAATGGACACACGTGCACACGCGCACACACGCACACACACACACACACACACACACACACACACACACACACACACACACACAGACCTTTTTCTAAAAATGCTTTTTTTGGGTTCAGGGGGTCTCAAAACATATTTCCGGTGAAATCTCGACATCAAATTTTTGGTTAGAGTACAATACTTCCCCTATTTACCAGTAGAGAAAGTAAAAATGGCATGTCAGTGATCACTTGAGTGGAACTGAGATACCCTTGTAACCTTGCAGGACTCTTGTTGGTGTTAGTTACCTACTGAATATATATTTATACAGTTTTGTCATAAATATAATTAATATACTTACAGTTGTCATTGTTATGAACAATATCATTCTGTAAATAACCATGGGCCTTTTTTTAAGGTGTAGTTACTTTGTAAATAATCAGTACCCAAATTATGGTCCCATTGGTATGTATTATGCAACCAGAGGAAGAAAATGAATTATAATGATGCAATGGCTATTTATAACCCTAAGCATAAATTTAATAAAAGCTGCTTTTTATTTCTGTAGACATATTAATTATTGTACAGGAGAGTGGGATAATTGGGCTGAAGAGGAACTGGGGACAGAATTTTTAAAACTATTCTTTCTGCTATTAGTAAATTTGAATTTCAAATTAATAAAACGTTTATTTGTTAATAGAAAAATATTTACTGTTTTTCTTATTGTACCTATATCTATAATGTTTTTTAGCTTACAGTTTTCTTTTTTTTTTTAAATGCTTCCTTTCTGTGGTTAGAATATCTTATTTTTAATTTGAGCAACTTAAATTGAAAGTTAGGGTCAATAACATGTGTGAGAATAAAATATAGATTGCCATCATGCACTGCCATGATCTAGCATTCTATTCAGACATTTGCAGCATCTCTCTGTGTTAATTTACATTGAATCATTGTTGTTTTTTTTTTTCACTGTAAGTTTAGGGAAAAGTAAGATAAGTTAGATTTCACTCTCTTGAATTAAGTGTTTAAAATAGAGTACGAGCTCTAATTAGCTCAAATTAGTTTTGAATTCACACTGTAAATCGCAAAATAAAATATATATTTTTATTTTACTTGTTTTCATTCAATGCTTAGGTGAGCATATGAACAGGTTGTTTGTATCCATAATTTTCTTCTTTTAAGTAAATATTTAAGTTAGGCAGTTATGGCATTAGTTCTTTTCATTAATTTGTTGCAAATGCATGGAAGAACTGTCTTAAGAACTAAATACCTCTTACAAAAGTTAATCTGATTCCTATAATGAAGACCCAGTCACTTTTTGGAATTTAGTTGTAGCTTCTGTCATGAAGCACCTACCGCTCCAATGTGACTTCTCACTCGCCTGCAAGGTGAAGTCAGGAGTTGCAAAATGTCTCCTCTTCCAAAGAGTTTTCCTAAACATCTATGAAAGTCAGAAATAAGGTGTTCATAAACTTTTGCAGTGTACTCATCAGGATCTCTCTCTGGTTTAAAGGATGATATGTATACCCCTTTCACCAGTTATGTCCTTATATAATCATTACAAGCATAGATTTCCCCATGCAAACCACAATAGTAATTATAAATAATTAGTTCCCTGTTTTTTGTCCAGTTATTAAATACTCTACCTATTGGTATTGCGATTTCTCTGAAATCAGTTGACTTTATTATTCACTAAGTTTCCACGGGGAATTCAAATTGGTTTGAGTTCTCACTCTGGATTGAATACTGCATGGAAATGCATATTCAGATTGAACTGAATTCTTGGATCCAATCCTCTTAGAATTGGGATTGGATCAAAATTTTGTTGCATGGAAACACCTATCGGTTTCAAATCAATTTGAATCTGCCAAAGATGCTAACTTCTTCTGTACTTGTAAAATGCTGCATGCTTGTCATTTTCTTTTCTTAGTGAAAGTGATGTAATTTATTTTTTTTATTTATTGGTCAATAAAACACAGCAACAAAGCTACTTTTATTGCTTCTATAATCTTGCAATATACTCTTATCAAAAACATCCAGTAACCTCAAAACCTATTTAAAATACACAGAAAACAGTTTTTTACAGGTTCACCAACATAAACCAAGTGAGCAACATAAAAGGTTGAATTATTTATGCTTGAACCATCCATATACAAATTGATTTCAATTCCCAATGGAAACATAGTGATTGTCAAATTGAAATTCATGAATTTCATCCTTCATTCAAGTTTTCAGTATTCCCTCAATTATTTGTTCTTCCCTTTTCCTAAACAACTACCTATCTTTATGTCACGGTCACCCTTTGGCCTAGAGGTTTTAACACTCACCACATCAAACTGAATTCTGCTGAATCACTTTCCTTCTTTGATTTATTTGCATTCTAAGATATTATGTATATAACGTCATTTCATTTTCTCCACACATTGTACATCTTGTACCACTTTTGTTGCCTTTTAGTTTTAAAATTCCTATGCTGTCCAAGCACTGATAAATTTTTCTGTACTGCATCAATCATAAGACAATCACAGTGGTAGTATGCCTGCCTTTGGTGTGGGGGACCCTTCACTTATCCTCATTAGGTCCCTGAGGGATCAATTGAGGAGCTACTTGAATAAAGAAGTAGCAGCCCCAGATCATGAAGGCTGCATAACTGGCTAGGAGGGATTGGAGCGCTAACCACATACCACCCTGCAGTACTGCACCCCACTCCATGGCACCTGTAGTGGGCTGAGGTGGGGGATGCAGCGACTGTGCAGTACACCTTGGCCCAGATAGGGCTGTTGCACCGTAGGTTTAGTTAGTATCAAACTTAAAATGTTTATATGTTTACAAAGATATTTTTTCATCTAAACGATCAGCCATAATTTTGTCTCTTTCAGTATGTTCTACCTCTTATCTTCTTCCAAAAATTCTTATTGAATAGGTTTTTTTTCTCTAAGGCCTCCCTCGTACCTATTTCCTCTAGGATTTAGGATAACTTCACCATTTTTTCCCCTCTGAAGATGCAAGCTTTGTTTAAGAATCTCATTGCCTGGATAATTCTGAAGCAGAATTTAAAATCATTTTCCAAAATCTTATCTCTACTACGCTTATTCTACTAAGTACTCCATTAGAAGATATATGTTCTAACTTTAGCTTGCCTCAGAAACTGTGGCTTGCCATTTTTGAAAGCTATGATAGGTCTGTCTTGAAACCAGTTTTAAGCACAAGACTGTTCATACCTGTACTCTTCAGCATTACAGCCACGACATCCATTTTCATCTGCAGGAGTTCCTGGACAGTCATTTGTACCATCACATTTCCATCTACTAGGAATGCATGTTCCATCAGGACAATGAAACTCACTTTCAAGACAATTATCCCCTGCAACAAAATGTTTGGTTTCACAACTTCTTAATTTCGTATCTATAATATGAAATCCTACAAGACCAGCTTCTACTCTGTGTTATTTAGTCACCACATACAATGTGTTTCATAAAGGGGTTTACATTCTTTGAATATCAATAATATTAACTCCAGTGTTCCGGACAATACACTTATATTGCTGCCAATGGAAGACATTTTCAATATCTTCCACATTAGAACATCATCAGCAATGTAATTAATGTTCTTCCAAACAATAGCCATGTGTAGGAAAGGAAAGTGGTTCAATTCCCGGTCATGGCATTGACTTTTTCAGTCTCATTCTACCCTTTCCAATCATCAGTAATGTTTTGAACATCTTTGACTTAAAAAATACTAAAGTTCAAAAAATGTAAACCTTTTGTGGGACATACTGTATCTCAGAACTGAAATGCACCACCAATGCAGGTTACTCAGAAGTTTCTGAGTGAGAAGAAAAATGTGCACTTTATTGAAAAGGGACTAAAAGAAAAGACAATGAAGCTGGTTAACCTAAGTTTGTGATAAATCATAGAAAATATCATATTTGCGGTGCTTGATTAAGAATTCTCTGTCCTCACATTGCTTTTCTCTAGGATTAGCACAGGCATTGCTATATCTTTTGTGACTATAGTTTTTAGGCTTGCTGCATAGGTATCAAATGAGAAGTCCTTACCTTTTGCCAAGTTCACACACGTAGATGGATCATCTGAGTCTGGATAAAGATCACAATGGAACACTTTTGAAAGATCAAGCTTTTGCAGAATGAAGTCCTTGCAGTCCTCAGCAACAGCTGCCAACAAACATACAAACATTCACTGTGTGTTACAGGATAAAATCTGCAAACTCATGTTTCAGTTATCCCAAAATGAGAAAAGAACTTTATGTCAGCAATTTCATTGCTTTCTTCACATATTGCCATTTTATGAAAATTCCTTGTTCATACACAAGACTACATTAATTCATGACTGGTCTCATGTCCCAAGTTTGATTCTCAACTAGGTTTGAGAAATCTTTTTTTAAGACATATATCTGTGAAATTTAGTAAAAGTATAAACATTTTCTAGTTTTTGCTTCTTGAACTTTTATACTACACCATAGCTTTTTTGTAATATCAATAGTTTTAGAACGAAGTGGATATTTAATTGGTTCTTTACCATTTAGGTAATGCACTGCTTTGAACTTTACACTCCATTTTTCTAAATTTCTTTTTTTCAGTATTCTTCACTACCTATTCATAATGCTCCTTGTACCATGGTTTGTAGCTTATTAATTTGAAATTTTCAGAATAGCCTCAGAATTTGTGAATTTAAAAACTAGTTAAGAATTATGAAACAGTTCAGGCAAAATTATTTTCCGTAATTCACATTGGAAAAATTGAAAAATAATAATAATAATTTGTGCTTCTTTATCTATTCAGCCTGTTACTCGAGAGAGTAGCCAGGATGGGTGATAGCTCCACAGCCTGGTATGGGAGTAAGAAAGGAGATAGGAATTGAGGGCAAAATTGATGAAGGGAAAGGTGATAATGGAGCAGTTGATGAAACAAATTGTGAAGCAAACCAAGGAACCAAGAGAAGTCCTGCCCAGATATTGTTTTGTCCACCACAAATACCAGATATTGCGTTGCCCACCACAAATTTCATGTATGGTGTCCTGGGATTAAACTGGGCTGTCTTTGTGAGAGGCGAGCAGTTAACCCCTTGGCCATGGTGCTGCCACAAAAATTTATTAATATGTACAGAAAATTATATTTTTCTCTTAAACTAATTGAAATTAAGAAATGCCTGCACAAAAGTTTAAGTTTGTATACTAAGCTCAAATTAAACATTTGGGAGCAATACAATGCACTTTAGGATCCAAGGAGCCTTTCATATTACCATATATAAAACTAATTAATTATGAATAAAAAGTTAATTAACAACAGTTTGATACAACTCATCAAAATGTGTGCAATATACAGTGAGTGAGTAGGGTTTAAGGGCCCGTCGACAGCTAGGTCATTAGAGCCCCTGCAATATACACTTTCTGTTCTGAGTATATGGCAAAAAAGTCAAAGCACCCAGAAGAAAACAGTAAATTTTTGGATTTTTACAGATAGATTGCCTCAAAAAGAGGCTTTTTGGTATATTCAAAATGTGTATATCGAAGTGATTATACGTTTGAACATGAAACTTCTTTGTGTCTATAAATATAATTCTATCAAAGTTTTCAGATTATGAAAACGATGCATGACAGTTAACTAGCTGTGTTTAGGGACTCTTGTTATTTCTTTATTCATGTTTAACATGTGACATCTTTTTGTGGGGTAATTTTTAAATGAAAAAAAAGGCACTCAAACATTAGGACTAGGTGAAAAAGAATCCTGCAAAGAAGATTTTAAATGAGTAAAAATCATGATAGTACCAGGATTTTTTATTGTTATTAAAGAAAAGTTTGAGCAAAATACAGTAAGAGATGCGATTCATTCTTACAGTATATGTACAAACCAATCAATTGATGCACCATATTCCAGGCTTTGCAAAACATATCAAAGTTACTAGAATTTAGAGTTAAATTTATACAACAAATTGCCAAAATACTGCTGGTCACTTCCGATAAATAAATTTAAATCTTTTTTAGATAAATGGTTGAAATACAAGACCCTATATTCAGCTGAAGAGTACTATGAACTTGTAAAACAAATCAGTCAGTAGATTGGGCTAGTAATTAAATTGTTTATTCTGTTAGTTATGGTTGCTTAGATTGTATAAATGGGTGTTGGAAAATATTGTATGTGGGATGCAAGAATTTGAAGAGTTAACAAGAATAACATAAAATGGAGATTGTACTACATGTATTGTATTATAAGAATAGTGCACTCATAGTTGTTAGTGATGAAACCTATTGTAAAATTTGTATTTACTTACTGACTGATCAATAAACTGAATTGATTACCTTTGCAAGCCTTCTGGCATGGAGGTAATGGAACAGGTCTGCATTCTGGTTCTAGTAGAGAACATACAAACTGGCGAGCCCTGCCGCTACATCCAGACTCTAATACCAATTCCAGATAAGGTAGAATACCCTCTAAGTCCAGACCAGCAGGTAGAAGTGGCAGCATAGTTAGATCATATGGTAACACACCACGGCACATTGCCAGCTGTGGTGACACACATTCTCCAACAACTATGGCTAAATCAAAACAATCACAAGTGTGTAAATTAAATACAGTAGTGTAAATGAATGTGCCTTTGATTGGTGAAACTATTATTGTGTTTATATATGTAGCATGTATACCAGTTACGCAGAGCATGTGTAGTTTCTCTGCAGGCCACAAATAAACAAATGCAATATTATCTGTCCTGAATAATACATTAAAACAATGGTAAATATTAGGGAATGTTCAGAAATTTAGTTTCTTTTAGAAAATTATCACTATTACATCTGTAACAACAGCAGTTAAACGGCTCAATGTGCTCATTTTATTATCCTCACATGTTAAGACACAAGTAACTAGTGCTAGATGGTTACCAGAACATTCTGTACTTATAGTGAAGTAGTGGGTCCCCCCTAGTCAAATGGTTAACACATCGGACTGGGTCTTAGCTGGGAGTTTAGTCTCTATGTACTACTGTTTGCCTTTTGGTCCCTTAAATGCTTTAAAGGTTGTTTATTATCATGCTGATCTGTCAAATCTCTAAAAGTGACCTTAAAATGAAGCTATGACTGACACTGTGAGTTAAAACTATTTGTTTCAGCAACCCCCCCCAAATGCACTTTGTTCCAATCCTCCTCAAATGTGCTCTGTGTACCTCTGAAATAAATCTTATTGATTATTATAGAAGACAAATTCTACATCTGTAAGTGTTCATGTGACTTCCATAAACCTGAAAAATGTTTTTAAAACTACACCAAACCAGAATTGAATTTAATATTGTTTGTTAGCTAATGCTGGATTTCTGACAATGAAGTCATTAATCCTCTTGCTCTCCAATATTTTTCACTGATATTGAAGAGAGGAATAGCAGTAATAGTAACCGCTTTTTAGAGAGCACCATATTTTTATGTTTTGGCGGTCACATCGCTCTCTCACAACCCCCAGAATGTCTGGAGGACCACACCTGTCGTTGGTTTACGGGTCTCACCGGCCTGACCGGGAGAATTATCAAAATAAATTCACCGACCATATCCTCTGATTACCAATCAGAGGACGTATTACATGCCATGACAGGTCAGCATTATATTAAATATAATAGTGTAGAGAAAAGTGAAATTCTTAATTTGTTACCTACCTAAAGTATAAAGAAAAAATAACACATTTTTGAGAAAGCATTGTATTCTAGAAGCATTAGAATGTAACACTGTACTTACTTTCAGACTTCTTTTTCCTCCTTTATCTTTTAATTTTGTATATTCAATAAACATTGCTGTTTTTTTATAATGACAATGCGGCCAAAAATGATATCCCTATATCCCTGCCATAACACAAATCTGTATGCATTTGGGAATAAACGCAATAAAATTAAAAAGATTTTATGTATATATGATTATTGCATTTTCTCAAAGTGTCCTCCATTGTATTCTATATAACATCTCATCCTTTCAAGCTATTTTTAAAATAGCTGGCTGAATGCCATTCTTCCTTGGAGAGAATGCAAATATATTCTTCATAAGCAACTATTGGAGGCAATTCAAATCGTCAACCTCAATTTTTTTTCTTTTATTTCGAGGAATAGAAAAAGTCATATGGTGCCAGATCTGGGAAGTTGGATAAGTATTTGATTCTTGATTCCTTCAGAAATTGAGTTATCTCTCATGCAGTGTAGGCAGAGGCATTATCATGGTGCAACAAAATTCCATGCAGACCGGTTGTAGGACACTTTTTTCTCCGTTCATGAAGACTTATGGCAGACATTTTGTGGCTTATCATCTGGCAGTGGTAGCCTCCCGTGCCTCAAGTAGAACTGTCACAATATGACAACCAGCTGATAAGAACAGACAGATCTTCTTGTCAACACTTCTTTCTCACCTCACCTAACTTGTTGGGGGATGACCCAGACCAATGACTGTTGCTTGGTCATTGTTACAATGACAATCTTTTTGGATCTTCCTCCACAAAATTTTCCATCATTTTCTGGCACCATTGCACATCTGCCTGTTTCTGCTCATTTGCAAGGAGGTGAAGGAATCCAACAACTGCAGAGCTTTCAACATGAACCTCTACTTTAAGGATTGCCCTCACTGCTGGCAACCCAACATTAAGGACTCCTTAAATATGCTATGTGCAACAATTGTTTATGCACAATATTTGCTCTTCTTCCATCACATTTTCATTCGTTGTTGCTGAAGCTGTCTGTCCTGTGTGGTGTTCATCTTTGAGGGAATCCCTTTCTCTTCTTAAGTTGCAATCCACCATTTATTTATGGTTTGCAAAGGAGAAAGATCGATTCAGTCTCTCTCCCCTAAATCAACTTTAAATTTGCAGAAAATCATAGCACAGAAATGTTGTTGCTTGAGAGCCATCCAATCAACTGGCGTAGCAACCCCGGATGTATATGCACAGTGGTGCTAACATTGCACATTGTTGGATCATGCCCAGGCTAGCACACGTTACCATCTGAACTTTAGTTTAAAGCTAGGAAGAACTGCTTTGTCTTATACCAACTCATTATTTCCCATCCTCAAAATTTTCAGAGTGATCTGTGTATACACAAAATCTCTTAAATATTCTTATCTAACAGAAAGACACATATAGCCAATGCATATTTTTTAAAAACATTATATAACCTTTGTAGCCTTTATTTTGTCAATACCCAATAGAATTAGTATCTTACATAGCTAAATAACAACTTATTTATCATTATGCAAACTTTTCTTATATGTGCTTAATTAATGATATTTCGTGGAAGTAGAGAGTAAACAGGGTGTTCTTACAGTCAGAATGGTTGACTGGTTGAGGCAATATTGTCGTAGATGTAGTTCTTGTGCTGGTTGGCAATGTAGGATGCACTGGCCCATGTGAAGCACCTAGATCAGGTGCTGGAACTATTTCAATGAAATCATCTGGTCCCATCTTCGTCTTGTTCTCTCCTGAAATAAAGCACTATATATTAACTTCTAAAGCATTTATCTTTTATACCAAAATCTCAAGAGCGTTCCTGTTTTGCAAGTCTCACAAGTTAAAATCATCAAAATACTTAATTTGTTGTAATGAAACACAGAATTTTTCACAATGAGAATTTAAATAATTTCTAAAAACAATTGACATTGTATCAAGAAAGGAAAGTAACCTGTATTTTTCTCCCATATTCCTACTTTCAAATGGAGGTTACAATGTTTTAGGTACAAGGATCTTATCATGCTCCACTAGAAAAAATATTTTTGAAAAGCACTAATTCACCTTCCTGCATCACATTACTGCTACAATCTCTTTTACAAGGAGTAGAACATTCAGAAAGGGTTGGAACCTGGACATAAATGTCCTTTATAAATAAACCATTTTTAGCACTATCTTCATCTTAATTTCAATTTAATAAGACCTTTAAGGGCTATCAATAGCTTGCAATATATTGATTTGTTCTAACAGTCACAGTAATAAGAAGGAGAAGAATAGTGTTTAAGGGTTTACATTACCTAACTGCAATGTGCTGCACACGAAATCATGTGATGCACAGAAGGGTGTGCAAATGTATCAAGCCCAAATAGGTTCTCTTTCAGTGTATCATACCGCGTTTGACAATGGCAGAATGCGCACACAAAAACAAAGAGACAGGAAGTCTCCTTGCACTAGTCAATGTAGTAGACTTTTCTGCTCCCGAACCTGCTACTCGTATTGAAGTCCCTGGATCTACAGTGCAGACGTAGGTAAGATTATCCAAGGAAGACGTGTAGCTTTAATTGCAGTAGCAGAGACAAACCCTTTCCAAACTGCTGCTGAAATGAAGGCAATTCACTACTCCCTGGATAAGCTCGAACAGCTCTGTGACGTGTAAGCGACGCGGGACCTCTCGTACGAACGCCACCTAGAACACGGAGTTTCGATTCGCATTTGCAGAGAAAATGGCCAACCGCGACTGGAATAACATGATATTCTCAAACGAGCTTACACTTTCTTCTACACGTGCTAGCGCTTTTTCTAGTCACAAGCTGTAAAACCAAACTGGAGCAAAATCTAGCATACAAGTCATGGGCGTCGCGAACGGGAGGCAAGGGGGGCCCCGGCCCCCCTTGGAAGTTGGTAAAGTTAATGTGCAATCAATTACTGGCTATTAAACTATTATTTTGATTAAGAACAATTGTTATTTAGCATAAATCAATACGGTTATATGCAACAAATATAAATTTTGACAATAAAATAATGAATTAATAATATATGATTGCAAATTTCCAACATGTGTCCCCCCCCCTGGAAAAAAGTCTGCCGACGCTCATGATACAAGTGCGTCCTAACCTCGGATCCTGGCATTCGCAGATCCATTTAGCGATGGTTTTAGCGAAAGCGTCATTTGTAGTTTGTTTATGGAAACTCAAAACTGGCATTTCCTCGAAAAACAATAGTACAAACTACAAATAACAGCAAAACCCATTGAAACCAAAAACATATCAACTTTAATGTGCACCATTAATAAAGGAAAGAAAGTTTGTTATGACTAAAGGATTCGAAAATAATAGATAATGGATCTGCTATTAGAAAACGTTTACTCTACCTATAGAATTTTGACGTTGGCTAACTCGCATTATGTTGACGAAATTCAAGTTAGAGATTTCTTCCAGGCTTAAAAGCCGTGGTCTGCTGGAATTTTTAAGCCAGAAAGAAATTTCTAGCCTTAATTCTAACTCCGGCCGTGAAAGCTTCCGACTACTCATAATAAATAATCGTTGGTAAATTTGAAACAAATCAAATCCCAATGTGCAGAGTCGACTTTTCACTTTGTTATCGATATGGTCTTCGCTATGCATTGCCGTTCTCGTTAGCGGGCTATTGTGAACCAAAATCTTGCATTCTGTTTTGCTTCCGGTCTTGTTTCCATGTTTGTTTCTGTTCTCGGGTTATTGTGCACTCCGCGTTCGCCGAACCTCAATCCATTAGGTTTTTGTAGCTATAGAGACATTTAAAGCCTTTGGTGCATGTCAAACACACAAAAATGTGGACATTTTTGTAAAACTGCTCATCTGTCAACACGTATTCGTTTTTGGATATATATTTATAGGAGCAATTACTCTAGTTTTGACCAATCCCAACTCCTGTTGCAATATCGGACACTTTTAAACACCCTGAATATTTAATGTTCTCCAACTGGTAACCCTTATAGATATGTTTAAATGGAGGATGGTAGAATACAGGTAAGTGAAGTGAACTGTATGACAGGGGACAGAAGTGCTCGACTTGCACTACAACACCGACAGCCCTTCACAACACTTAGCCTCGAGCATTTTCATTGTAACATGATATTGAGTCCTTGTTTACTTTACAAAAGTGGAATATTTCTGTATCTACTTGAAACAATCTGTCACTAGAACGATCCTCTTGTAGGTAAACACTGGCCAAGCGACCCAGTCCACTCTCTTCCTTTGCCAAGGCAATTCGTTGGCATTTTCCTTTACTTCTGCACTACGTAAAGTATATTGTATTCCACACAAAAATTCGACGGCGAGATTCCACCGGAAATATATGTTTTGAGGCCCCCTCATAACAGAAAAGAACATTTTTAGAAACACGTCCGTGTGTATGTCTGTGTGTTGACAGTTTCAATACGGGACTAGAGGCGTGGCACTGTAATGTAACGATTCACCAGTATTGTCTCTGCCTTTGTTACGGCGCTTATGTCGATGCTAGATATAGAATACATAGACACGTCCGAGCTGTCACAGCTTCCATTGTGATACTAAAGCGTCAAACGCTTGCATGTGTACAGTCAAGTTCTCTCGGTAATGCGCGATTAACACGGTGTCAATCACCGAATGTGTGTGGGGCCCAAAGCTACACTGTCGAGATACGTATTGAGACCAGCGAACGCGCGTTGAACTTCTCTCGTTTGATTCATTCATATACTCCGGCAAACCTCCAAGGCAACGTCAGTTACTCCGATATAAAGCATTATTTATTCCTTAACACTTTTGGAGGACTTGAAGCACACAAAGGAGTTGTCTGTTGTCGATAATGAAAGAAAACATATAGGCGCAGGAAAAGAAAGATGAGCAAGAAAAATAACTGTATAACCAGATGCAGATCTTAAATTCTGTTTGCATTACAATCCAAGGACCTACCTTGAGAAGTCGTGGGCTCTTTGGTAACATGGTATTCGCCCTCGTGGTATGTGACCCCGTGAAGATCCAGTATGACATCACCATCCAAGGCTACTACATCATCATTACCAGACATGTTTGGCTGACCTTCCGATGATTTAGTTATGATGGGCGCCAAAGTCTTCATGTCTGTTGACAAAAATCATGCAACATGAGGAATATACTAAATCTTATAAAAATGCAGCCCGGAACACAGAATTACATCAGGCAAGTTTTTGTCTACATTTGCGTTAACTTACAAACAGTTCACAACATTGTAGGAGTTCTAAATGTCTGCCTCACATTCAAGAGGTCCTTAGTCCAAAATTCTCTTGGACTGGACAATCTCACTCTTACTATTACTTTTCAACAAGTTGCTACAAAGTGAAGTGTTTCAACAAATAATAGCTGTTCATCCCATTACATTTTAGTGTTTTAATAACTTAAAAATTTAAATTAAAATATTGTTGTAGGTTATGTTGGTCAGGGTGAATAGAAGTTTGCAATGGCGAAAGAATTACACTGGTCTACAAAAATTAACTTTTTCTCTTTCACAAGAATTAAAATAACAGATTCTAAAAGTATTTTTCGTGCTGAATTCAAATATAATTACAGTTTGTCCGCATCGGGCAGGAGTTTTGTGTGATATTCATTTGAATTTTTATAATATTCTAAAAAATCCGTAACTAGCTATCTAACTCAAAATTATAACTACTGATTCTGGCTTACCTAGAAAGTGGTAGATAGTGATTTTCGGGTATATTTTACATCTGGAACGTCTCTCATTTTAGTCCAACAGTAGTCAGCCAGCATATTGGAACTCCACTTGCCTTGGTATCTCTTCTCTATCGTAGACATTTGCTGATGAAAACGCTCACCGATTTCATCGCTGACAGCTCCAAGGTTTTCGGGGAAGAAGTCCAAGTGAGAGTCCAAGAAGTGAATTTTTAAAGACATGTTGCATCCCATAGCTTTATAAGAATGCAGAAGATCAGCCACTATGTCACGATAGTTTTCTGCTTTATGGTTTCCAAGAAAATTGCAACATAAACTTTTGAAAGACTGCCAGGCTGCTCTCTCCAGTGGATTTAACAGTCCCTCGAAATGTTCATCAGCCATTAATGATCGGATTTGTGGTCTATAAAAACTCCTTCTTTCAATTTAGCATCACTGACTTTGGGGAATTTCGATTTCAAGTACAAGAATCCATCAGAAAGTTTATCCATAGCTTTGACGAAATTTTTCATAACTCCTAACTTAATATGCAATGGAGGTAAAAATATTTTTTCAGGATTCACTAAAGGGACACATGCCACATTTTTCTGGCCAGGGAGAAGAGATTCACGTTTTGGCCATGACTTTCTAACGTAGTGAGACTTCTTATCTCTGCTGTCCCACTCGCACAAAAAACAGCAAAATTTGGTGAACCCAAGTTGCAAACCAAGCAATAAAGCAATGACCTTTAAATCACCACAGATATTCCATTCATATTTTCCATATTGTATTTTCTCTAAAATTAGTTTCATATTTTGATATGTCTCTTTCATAGCGGCATGCGCTACTGGTACTGATGGAAGTTCATTGCCAATATGTAGCAGCACAGCCTTCAAACTTACTTTAGAGGAGTCTATGAACAATCGCCACTCATCTGGTCGGTGTTGATGCCCAAGAGTTTCCATAAGTGAACAAATATTATTACAAAACACAACACCATATTCTTCAGAGAAGTATTCTTTGAAAACACTATGGCGGCTACGATAACTACTTATTCTTATATCTTTTTGGAGTAAATTCCACCCTTTGAGTCTGGAAGTTAAAACTTCAGCTTGCAGTTTAGACAGATTTAAATCCCAAATCAGGTCATTAAGGTCTTGCTGATTGGGAAAGTATGGTTCTGATGAACAGCTACTGGCTTCATATGTAAGATCATTTTTATTTTCATCTGAATCATTTTGAGTTTCAGTTAGGTCAGAATCAGAGTTATCACTTAAGGTGGTATCTACATATACTGGTACGGGGAACTCTTCACTGTGTAAGACAGGTCTCAATGCAGATTGCAAATTCGGATACTTAACTATATATTTTGTTTTAGATGTGATTCCTTTAATATTTGTCAAACAAAAATAACAGTCAGTTGAATGATCCTTCGGTTCCCTCCAAATCATGGGAATTGCAAATGGCATATGATGTGTACCATTTTTCCACCCAGTCAGCAGTCTAACACACGAAACACAGCATGTATTTGGGGCCCAGCTCTTACCAAAGTCACCAACTTGACAGCCAAAGTAAAGATGATAACACTTCTTTACAAGTGGGGTCATATTTCGCCTCTGAGACTTGAAGGTCAGCTCACCACAAATATAGCAGAAATTATCTGCATGATTTACACACTCTCTTGGCATGATGAAAACATTAAGCACTGAAATACAACATGCACAACATACACAATACACTTCTAAACAGAAAGGAAGGAAATATTTCACTAGTGAACAATGTCACAGTCAGCTCAATACTGACACATCACAATGCCAGACAGGTCTGAGCATGTCTAAACATGAATGAGCCTGCACAGTCTTGTTTTGTGGTGCTTCAGCGTGATATTACAAATAATTTCAATAAATACGGCTTGAGTAAAATAGCTACATATGAGGTAAAGGTTCCTATGACAGGTCAAAGAAAACGCTAAAATCATATTTTGAAAAGTAGCTTTCACAGAAAAACTATGCCTGATGGGAAAATTCTGACTACATATCTGAATTCAGGATGAAAAAATGCACTAGATTCACTATTCAGATTTCTTGTGAAAAAAATCTTGTCGACCAGTGTTATCAAAACGGCTCTGTGGACACAACCATGCATAGGCATGCACGAGAAATTTTTTCTAAAAAGTATCTCTAACTTGGATGTTCAGATTGGTTTTTCATCTGCAAAGGTTTGAGTCCATATCTGGTGGCTTGCCAAACTTTTCATAACGGGGCAACATTTTATGTAAGTATGAATTGCCGACGAAGCCACGTTAGACACATGGTATCTGACGGTGGTGGTGGTGGTGGTGGTGGTGGTGGTGGCGGTGGCGATAAACTTGTAGGCATGAGGCGCATAGATCAAATTAGTTTTCAAACATAGTGTTTTAGAAGACATTGGTTCGCAAATTATCCGCGATTCTTGGTATGTTTTACACAATCATTTGTCACTAGATGAAATAAATAAACAAACAAATAATTATAAAATGGTTAGCTGTCCTATTTCCACATTTTATAATAATTTTGCACATTATTACACTTTCATATTTTTAAATTATAGGTTTTTCGTCCTTCATTATTTATATTTAAATTTTTTTTCTACAGATTTATTAGCAGGTTGTATCTTTATGATAACCCTAAAATAAGACAAGTATCCAATTACTGGATTTTCTCTCAGAGTTAAAATCTAAACTTGCATATTATTAACTGCTGTAATTAAATACTTAAACTGTTAATCTTACATTCGTAGTCACGACAATATAATTCATAAACCAGCGATGTCCAACCTTGGCTCTTATGCGTGCTAATGTCATTACGTTGTCTCTACCCTGCCTTCATTTTGTGCATGAAGCATTTTCCCTTCACTCAGGTGTAAAGCATTATAGGTTTGTTTTTTAGTTCCATGTATGTGCCATAGCTCGGGGAAAAGTAGGTGGAGGTAATTTCGCCCTCCCCTCTTTCACATGGGCTCTAAATGTTTATCAGTCAAAGCAGACCTATATTTTGATTTTACATATTTCATATTTGAAAACTCTTCACAGATATGTCGCTGCTGACCAAGTCGTTGAGCGTCTTTAAATAAAAAACAAACAGATATGCACAGATATGTAAGCACTGATATTGTCCTCGTGTGAAGTCTTTCAAGCGAGGAAATGCATAATCGTCAGACAGTTACAAAAGTCACAAAATCAACTTCCTTGTAATTATTGTCCTTCGTGGCTCATTGCTTTATACAGGTTTTTAGGGGAATAAGCGCAGATACTTTGATTTGTAATTGAGGATAACGTAATGAGCAACATTACATCAATGTTTACTTAATTTTCGGACTTAAATTTTGCTTATTAAGAGTAGCATGTTTTTGGGTTGGTTAGTACCTCTAAGTGGGCGTGGCAGAGAAGGCATGACGCAGAGTGGGCCGATCTCGGGATAATGAATCGTGTAGCATTCTGCAAGGTGACCTTACAATACCTAGGCCAGTAGAGGTGTGAAGCAAGACGGATAGTCTATACAACAGGAGTTGTTCATTTTGCGGCGCACTTACGACTACACAAAAAACTCAGGTAGTAAATTTTGTGATTGGTTTGTTGGATTACTGTTAGACAAAGGGGGGAAAAAAACCAGCTAACACACTGCAATATATTAAGGTACCATTTATCAAAATATATACGCTTATACTCCTAACAGCCTGTGTATAAACTAAAACTCGGAGCGCCTTATTTAATTTAATCGTTCGATTGATTGGTTGGTTGGTTTGGTTTAAGGGCGCTCAACTTCGAGGTTATCAGCGCCCTATTAATCGTTCGAAATTCGTGAACCAATTAATCTAATAGAGGAGCGCCATTTCTTTTTATTTATACGTTTTGAAATTTGTAGGTGGTTTGTTGGGCCCCGGACCGTAATTGGGAAAGTATGGTGTACAGGAAAGACCGCAGCTGTCAAAAGAAAGTCAGTATGGAAGGAGATTTATGCAGGCATACACTTCAAAGTCAAGGACAGTGGATTTGAGACTGGTATATTGTACGTCAGTGTGCAGCACTGCCTTAGAGAAAAAGGGAGCTTTTCACCCAGAATTAGGATTATAATACGATTGCGTTCTGTAGGTTCGTAATGGCAAAAAAGTCTTGAATATAGAACACGTGAATTATTTCCGAAATAGTTCTTTGCAGAACTGCCTTCTATGAGTGCTACAAATTATTCGTACGACCTGCTGTATTAGGAATATGCGTTTACAATCCACTGAATTATCCCAGTATATAATTCCATATTCCATAATAGAATTAAAATAAGCAAAATAAACTAACTTAAGTGTAACGACTGGAGTGTAAGATAAGCCCAGAACCGTATCATCTGTTGAAGGGTTTACGCAGTGTAGATGAACATTAAGCTATTTCAGCAAATATTGGTCTCCAGAAGAGGGTGATGATTCACAACAATGTTTACATCGATACACATAATCTCTGTCACATTCAGCCTATGCAAAAAAAAATTATTTTGTTGTTTAACGACGCTGTCAATTGCTAGGATCACATCAGCGTCGCCGGTGTGCCGGAATTTTGTCCCGCAGGAGTTATTTAACATGCCAGTAAATCTACTGACATGGAGCTGTCGTTTTTAAGCACACTTAAAAACCATCGGTCTGGGCCGGATTTGAACCCGCGACCTTGGGATCAGTAGGCAGCGTCTAACCAACTGAGCCACCCAGACCGACTCAGCCTATGCAGATTTCCTTCTCAGAAATAATTCCTGCCAAAATGTGAAATAACAGTGTATCCTGACCCCTAAATATTTAAACATGGTTCTGTCATGGTTGAAGCGAGATTTACCCGAGATGGTATTTTGCATTTCCGTAACTGTCACGTTTGGGCCACATCACCACTCACGAGTACGCGTATCAGGATATCAGCAGCGTTTCTCTTTGAATGTCTGGGTAGGACTGCACGGAGACAGCATGTTTGGATCACACTTTCTACCGAACAGACTAACAGCAATTTCGCTTCATGCTGGTCAGTGCTCCAAATCCTCTTCATGATGTCCAGTGTTAGGCCTAAACACGTGGTTTAAGCAGCTTTATTGACATTCGAGTAAACGTTGTACTCAGGGTTATGATCAATGTTGTGGTTGACCTGCGGAAGAAGTGGCAAACTTAGATTCCAACAGAGGTGATACTCGTACTTTTAAATTATATATAGTTATTAAAATATGTAAGCTAACTGGCTGGATGCATAGATTTACAACAATGACATCATTCATGGTTAATAAAGATGGTCGTTTCTTTTTTGGTAGTGTTTAACGCCCGCTTTTATTAAATGCGGCATGATGATACATGGAATGAAGATGGAGCATCGGTGGAATGAGATGACGGGGAAAACCAGAGAACCCAGAGGAAACCCGCTTCTACGCCGCTTCGCCCACCACCAATCCCACATGCAGTCCCTTGGGATTGAACCTGGATCGCTTTGGTGAGAAGCGAATGGTCTAACCACTCGACCATGACACGGCCAAAGTTGACTGTAGAGTTTCACTATTTTCGTATATTGCGACATGAGTGGTGTATACACTTTTTAAATGAACACCCCTTATGGTGAAAACGTTACTGAAAGTTGCCAGTTGCTTCTTATTTTTATAGTGTGGCACATTACTGATGACAGACAATTGTAACTAGATAAGAATGCAGATCCTGACTTTGCACCTGATGTTAAACCCGAACATCACAAAACTATCCTGTGAATTAAACGATTTAGGCAGCGATCTGGAACTTTCTATGGTCAAGGCAGAGCTGTTATCCTCCATATGCAACAATGGAACTATTTTGCCGAAAATGTGGAAGTGACTCTCTCTCTCTTTTTTTTCTTTTTTGTGACCGTCAGAAACATCTTGAGAAATATTTTTTTTCTAAGGAAGGCGATTTAGTGTTCTACACTTATGTTAGTGGCTTATTGAGTGCTCTGAACATTAATCATATCTCTTATCAGTGGCGGTTGTTTATGAATATTTCAAAATTAAGTTGCAAAGCTGTGTGACTACATAGTGGCAATCAGTTGCCGTCAATTTCTATTGGCAGCTACATATAGCAGCCTGAAACCCCTTGATTCAATTCAGTATAGCACGTATAAATGGAAAATATGTGCAGATTTCAAAGTAATTGCAATTTTAAGTGGACTCCATGTTACACTAAACACTGTTTCATATGTGAATGGGGCAGTAGAGATAGAGCTGCTCATTTCATAAAAAAGGAATGACTTTTATATCAAGGTATGGAAACCGGAAAAATGAATGTTAAACATGAACCTCTGGTGAAATCTGAGAACATTTTAATTCTCCACTACTATAAAATTTGGTCTCATCAAAAACTTTGCTAAAATGTTGGACTGAAATGGACTGGCATTCAAATACTTAGTTACAAAATTTCCTAGGATTAATGAGGCCAAGTTAAAGGAAGGGTCTTTTTTTTTTTTTTGCCCACAGATTCATCATCTTCACCAAGATGAGATATTTGAACACCTTTAAATGATGCTGAGAAAGAGGCATGGATTTCTTTCAGAGAAGCCGTAAAAATTGTTTGGGGGAAACAAACGAGCTGGAAACTATGAGGAGCTTCTTACAAATTTGCTGTTATCACGAAGTGGGACTCTAAAAGTCTCCTAAATTACACTTTTTACACTTATCTGAATTGCTTTCCTGAAAGTTGCGGGGAAGTAAGCGATGAACATGGCGCACGTTTCCACCAACAATCATTAATAGAAAAACGTCACCAGGTAAAGTGGAGTGTAAAAATGCTTGCCGACTACTGCCGGACAGTCACCAGGGATGCTTCTCAACTCGATTATAAGAGGATATCAAAGAGGAAGCATATTTAGTAACGATAAGCGATCATGAATATGTTATACAATACATCAGATAGATTTTCTAGAAAAAATTACTATTACACTTTTCCTTAATATTATTCTCAAACCAGAACCAATCTAGCATTCTTACTGTCTTATTCGTGTTCAGCATAGTGTAATCCTCAAGAAAAGTGAGATTTCATTCATGTCGCAAACAAAAGTCAAAATTTGTTGTTCAGTTATTTTTAAACCACTTCAGTTTCTGGGTTCTACGAGTTTAATATGTGTATTTGTACCCATTTGCATCCGAACAACATATTTTCTACTGTACTCATAACACTCGTCTCATTCAGGAGGTATAACTTTTCATAAAATTTAGAAAAAGGAACAAAAGATATAACGCTTCTTGTAAGAGGATATAACACAAACGTTCTACAAGCCACGAGTCTTTGTAGTGGAGGTGAGTACTGCAGCCAAACTGAACTGGAGCTTTGTAGCTACTAAAATTCTCCCAACGGAGTACAAATATGGATAATGACCGAGCAACAAAGAATGCCATTACAGATTACCCAGAGGAAGATGGAAGTAAAAATACAAGTATCAATAAGAGACCGGATAAGAAATACAGATACAGAAGAACGCAAGTGAAAGACGCAGTGACAGCAGCAAAAATAGCGAGTGGAGATGGGCACGTCACACAGTAAGGCTCAACAACAATCGCTGGACAAATATAGTAACGATGTGGGGCCCAAGAGAAGGCGAGAGGGGACCGGGAAGACCGAGGACGAGATGGGGAACGAAATGAAGAGGAACGCTGGCAGCACCAGGACCAGGACGGTATGGAACCGTAACACCTAGAAGGCCCACGAACATCTGCTCATTAACCAAGACAATCAGCGTTACCGAGTGCCAAGGAAGATGAGACATATCTGAACATGACAGTGAAAAAAAAGTGATAAATGTCAAAAAAGTGAACTATGTTGTGTCAAGTGCCAAAACAGTGAGATTCAAGTGCAGAGGCCAGAGAGTGAAACTTAAAATAAGTTTAAACAAATGTAGGTTTAAGACAAATGAACTCCCAAAGTTAAAGACAGGGGCAAAATTTGCGAGAAGTACAGGTTTACACTATTTCTGACCACACCTATCTTGTAAGGAGGTCTTTCCACCTGCTCACAAAAAGCCGATGGCATATCACAGCTTTATAGACTAAACTGAGGGCGAATGAAAATTTCTTTGGTATATTATAGGTCGATAGGTCACGCATTTAGCTTTAAACTGTTGATAATAATCACTCTATAAACGTTAAAGAAGCAGAATTCGCTGTAACATGTGCTCTACCTCTCATTATTGATGAGTCATTCATGAGATGCTGCAAGAAGAGAGAGTGCTTCTGGCAAGGTCAGAAGTAGGCGATTAGAAAAGAAAGGAAAATTCTTTTTATTACCGCGTGGGAAAGTAATGTGTTCCGTTTCATTGTGCAATAGCATCATAACAGATCCGTTTAAAAGCAGGAGTCTTAAGTACATTCGTAAAACAAACAAACGTTAATGTTCTGTAAAATATTAAAGCAATCAGAGTTCTAATTATACTGAGTAATGAATTATTTTAATTTATGGTATTAAATTTAAAAAATAAAAACCGTAAAGTTTTGGCATAATTATGTTTGCCAGTTGCCATATTGTTCAGAACATGGAAGCGTACAAGCTTGTCTCTTATTGATCCGAAATGAAACATCCAAAATCCTGTCTTTTAATAATAATAATAATAATAATAATAATAATAATAATAATAATAATAATAATAATAATAATAATAATAATAATAATAATAATAATAATAATAATAATAATAATAATAATAATAATAATAATAATAATAATAATAATAATAATAATAATAATAATAATAATAATAATAATAATAATAATAATAATAATAATAATAATAATAATAATAATAATAATAATAATAATAATAATAATAATAATAATAATAATAATAATAATAATAATAATAATAATAATAATAATAATAATAATAATAATAATAATAATAATAATAAATAATAATAATAATAATAATAATAATAATAATAATAATAATAATAATAATAATAATAATAATAATAATAATAATAATAATAATAATAATAATAATAATAATAAATTATAATAGTAATAGTAATAATAAAAATAAAAATAAAAAAAATTAATAACAATGAAAATGATAATTTATGGCACGATTGCCCATAAAGGGCCAAGGCCTACCAACCAGACTGCCAGCTTCACGTCCGCATGCACAGGACTGAGGTGGCTGATCATCCAACCGGTAGGGGAAAGTGATGTCAGCATCATGCGTCCCCCGGCCGGAAGGTTGCTTTTCGTGACCCCAGCGTACATAATTTTCCTCATGACGCTAAATGGGCACTAGTAGAGAGAAGAGGAGCTTTCACCACCAATTTGCATAAATATCCCATTAATCAAATCCTGTCACGCCCCCCCCTCCCCCCCCCCCTCCCCCTCCCCCCTCACCCCTCCACCCCCACATGTGGGGAATTTCCAAAAAGGTATGAGCTTTCTGCCCCACTTAACATAATTTCCCCATTAATAATCCGCCCCCTCCCCCTCCCCCCCCTTAAGTGACATGGGTATTTCTTTGGACACGTGGGAATTCCGAAAAAAGAGGGTGGATGATCTGTCGCGAATAGGATGACAAAGGAAGGATAATTAATGACCCCCGTCCCCCCTGACCCTCCTATTCTAGTGTCTGCAGGTGTTTTCGAAAGAAGAACGTGAGGGTAAGAAACCCTACAATGAATGACCCCTTTCAGATCTTGATATATTTATGTGACAGTTGGAAATGTTTCCCTCTGACAGTTTTGAAAAGAACAAGGCTTCATCTTGCAAGGGGGCGAGCATAGACATCCCCATTTTCCTGTCTGAACAGGCTTAGTGTTTTTCTCTTAACAAAGCAGCCAAAGATCACCACCTGCAGGAAGAAACCTTTTCAATAGCGAAAGAATACTTCTGTATTGACGCGTGGACCACCCATGTGATCGCCCACTGCGAGGGTTTCCCTGCCTTCCCATTGTGTTGAATGGCCGTCCAACCCCTCCAACACTTCAATGCGTTCCCACACAGTGGGGACAAAAGGAAACCTGTAACATAACTCTTAGCAGAAAACAAACTTGCAGTTCGACATAACGAAACTTTTACTGATCAAAATCTACCCCCCCCCCCCCACACACGCATTCTTCCGAAGAAAAACCTATTCTCACTGAAATTTTCGGACCGCACACATCTTTGACTTTGCACTAGCCATTAAGCGGAAGGGTAATGAGGCTTTTACATTCACAAGGCTTTATCGGTCCACTTTTCCTGTGTCATGTTTTCTAGTTTTTTGTTCTTTATTTATCTATTTTGTTTATTTTGGATTCCTTATGGACTTCAATGATGTCCCGCACAATCAACGCAAGCACTATCTCACGATCTTTTACGCTCATAGAGTTCTCTCTACACACGTTTCTTACTGTGACATGTTTGTTTGCATTCTGTTAATCCTCATGGAAATACTGGCTTATACTCGCATTTAATTTCAGTATTATTTTATAAATAACGTTAGTTTATACTTGCAACATTCATTTTGTGTATAGTATCATGTTCGACGATCAGAGAGGCTGTTTCTCGTTTCTTTCAAGCAAATTTAAGCTTTGACAACATGTTACTTAAGCTGAAAATATTGTCTCGTCTGTTACCCTCACGCAACTTTCTCTACTCTTGCCCTAACAATTAATACAAAATGTTATTTGCACTAACATCTTCGTGTTAGCTGAGATAAACGTTTTCACAAATTATCTCCCTGCTTATTTCCTTTTATGTGCAAGGAGGGATATTAGAGTAAGGAAGGCTTTGTGTACTGATCAAAAGCTACATGCAATTCTACTGAAAAAGCATTCACAAGGAATTTTTTGGGTCCATCCACATCTCTTGACTTCGCATTTGTTTATGTTCCCAAAACTCAACTAAAATCATGGAAATATCTCCAAAAAATCCTACAGGCACACACACATACTCACACGTAAACACACACACACACATACACCCCGCACACATGCACACAAATACACATGCACACCTACACACATGAATGCACAACCACACACACACACACACACACACACACACACACACACACACACACAAACAGACATACATACGCGCAAACACACGCACAAAACCGCATAAGCTTCATTTATAAGTTCCTTAAATTAAGGACTTTATGTTAGCCAATGCATCACTTTTCACAAGGATACTCTACTCAGTTTTCTTTGTGAAATATCCGGGGTGTTTAAGAGGACACTTATTTATACATTTATTTTCTTGTTTATAGTATCTTACGAGATTACTATGCTTGTTTAATCCTAGCAAGTAATATTTTTTAAATCGCACCAAAGAATAACGATACCACAATGCAGGAACAGTAAGCACCCGAGGAACGTAGCTGAATCATTGAACCATCAGCAATACAGGTTTCAAAGTAATGGGCAAATTTCAAACACTAAGTAATATCTCGCCTTATTATTAGTTTCTTTATTGACCAATTCGAGAGCTCTGGTCAAAGTAATTACTGGAATAACCTTCAATCTTACAGAAAATTCTTTTCACTTCATTTCTACATAAACACAAATATTAAAAATCTGATGTGTTACACTCACGTGACTTCTACCCTCTTGTACTTCCCATTCTTACAAAATCTTATTCCTATATCTTCTTCGTGTTAGTTGAGATAAACATTTGTACAAATTATCTTATTGCTTATTTCCTTGTAGGTGCAAGGAGAATGATAGAATACTGCAGGCTTTTCTGCCATAGTCTAATGTTTAAAAGCTTTGAGATTCTGTTGTCTTTGCACACTTAAGATATAAAAAATGAACAACAATGATCCATTTCACGAAAGTTCTAAGTTTTTCCGAAACTCACACACATAACAAGGAATATCTCCGAAATGATTCACACTACAAGAAAATTTATTCAGTCAATTTTCAGGCAAAAATTGTGTATTTTAGCAAGATCTATATTCTCTATAGTATGATTTGGTCCATCTCTAACGGTTTACCAGTTATGCAAAAGCCGCCCAGAATAAAAACGACTACAGGGGCTTCACCCAGAAAATTCAAGATATACATTTCATTTATCAAAAAAATATCTCAAACATATGACATTTTAATCAAATCGTTAGAGCAATTTCCAAGAAAGTCAAAATTTTCGAAAAATGTTCCAGGTAAAGGGTAGTTAAGGGGGATATTTTCTTTTCAAATTCTTCGTGGCGCATCCTTGAAAGACATTAAACTTAAATACTAACTTTGGTTTAACCGACTTTTCGTTTTGAGTTATGCTGAGCACAGACTGACACACACACACACACACACACACACACACACACACACACATGCCTACACATACACACACATTTTTAGCAAACACACCTACACTCACACACACATTTAGACATACACACACACGCACACATACACACACGAGCATACACACACATACACACACTCACACACGCGCAGACACCCACACTTACACACATACACTCACACACATGCACCCAAGCACACACATACACACATACACGCACCTTTTTGTAAACCTGCTTTTTTGGATTCAGAGGGCCTCGAACATATATTTCCGGTGAAATCTTGACTTCGAATTTTTGGGTGGAGTACGATACTTCCCCTATTGACCAGTAGAGAAAGTAAAAATAGAGGTTGCGACAACTGAGCATAAAAAATACACAACGCTAATTTCATTTCAATATATGAAACTCCTGATATTATTCTTTGTTATCAAATGATTAAAAATTGAAGAGACAGAATAATGAAAATTTCATTCATCTTACCCTTGCTATTGAATAAAGTTAGTGAATGAGACCTGATGCTCTGAAAGTATTTATTTTTTCTCAAGTAGTAATAGATAAGGTGTTAATAAAATATCAACAGGAACTTTTTGTCACTAGATGTAAGTTTATTTAATAAGTTTGCCAGTTTATAGCAGGTTTGTATAAAACAATTGTACTATTAAATCTTACAATCCAGAGGCTTTTAAGGGGAGAATATGTTTGGAAACAACACAAAGAATAAGTGAAAACTGCGCACCAATATTCATTACAACACCAAACCAAAACGGAAAAAGGGGGGGCTTGTAGACAGAATACAAGACGAGCTCTATGGTGTTAAAGGAAATTAAAGGCGCAAAACTCCTTATGTGACTTAATCCCTGGGAATGACTGATGGTAGCATGGAGATGGGAACAATAACAATGATAATGAATAGGAATCCCGCCAGCCTATATTTTAAACATTTTGCTCGGTGTTATTCATCTTTATTTTTTTATTGAAGCATAACATTTCTTGTCATTTCTTACTGAACCTTCAGCATTCAGTTCATTGAATAAGAAAAGAGAATAAAGACATCATTCAGATGTTCATACATTCATTTTAAATTACATTAAAGGCTGGCTTTGTCACTTTCATTTTAAAACAAGCTATTATGTATATCATTTCACAGTATCCAAATATTGGAAAGAAAGCTAACTTCTTAGTTTAGCCAATAGAAACAAAGTTCGGCGGGGTGGTGGGGTAGCTGTTTTACTGCGCAGCTGCACAGGTGTGGTGGGGGAAAGCATTCTAACCTATAAAAGGGTACACCGTCCGCAGGAGTGAACGGACTCACAAGACACACAGGTGTGATTGCAGTTCTAGAGGGCGAAACATCAGTTGGCATTTACACATCACTGCAACAATAACATACATTCCATAATGGCAGGTAAGCCCATTTTATTATACCTTAAAGAAACATTTTGGTGTCTTTCTACGAGTGAAAGTCATTAAATAGGAACAAAATACGCAGAAAAAAGTTTTTATATGTTAAATGGCATGTATTTCCTTACAATGGACTTGAAATTATCAGCTCATCATTCATTGCCTTTACACATTGAAAGATTAAGTCAAAGTGGAAATCCGAACTAACGATGAAATTGCCAAATGTAGGAAAACACGATAACTTTTTTTTCCCACTATTCATTAAATGTTTTCTTTTGTTGTTATTTTTATTATTATTCTTTTATTCTTTTGTAGGAAACATCGACAGGGCAAATGAATCTAACACGAGCATCAATGGCTCGCCCCCCTGGACGTTGCACAACACGACTTGACAAAGTTACAACGCCAGTTAGGCCCAATAAATGCAGTTGTGTTAGTTGTAAAAATATTTCATCACTGAAAAGTCTACTGGGGGAAATTCAAGGTAAGAATTATTAAATATTGAAATGCTAGTTTATATTGTTCCTTATTTGTCTCATTGTAGGAATTCCATCGTAAGCAATTTTTGTGTACATTCTGTCTTCCAGCGTTAGCATTACAGCTCCAAACCATATGTTCAATCGAAATATCATATATGATATTTTGTTTTTCATCATTCATCTGACTTATAATATCCCTTTTAATACTCTCTTCTTCATATCAAAGTGACTTATCTCAAATAATCTGTCTCTAAGCCAAAAACATTTTCTTTTATACCTGAATTAAATATAGTCTTTTATTCAATCTTTAATAAATGTTCACTTGCTGAATATGAATATCCACTTCAAATATTATAACACCATTAATTAATTTTATTGTTTCATCTTACTTCAGGCCCATATGAACCAATGGACCTTTCATTGAATCGCCAGCCTAAGGAACAGCACACCATGAGACCTTCACAAACAGCTTTACACAGAGAATCAGCGCAAAAGAGGGAATTATACCATAAATCACTTTGCGATTGCAAGATCGCTAATCAAGCTGGGAAGAGCACATCTTCTTCAATATCGCAGAGTAATAAGCAGCCGCATGAAAACACCCATCAGATTACAGATGAACAATTATATCAACAACGCAAGTACAGCTGGGAACCTTCAAATAAAAGATGTCATACTCATACAAGGGAGCAATTCAACAGCCCGCAGCAAAGAACTCAACAAAACTTAAAGGAATTGAGCGAAAACAAGACAAGGATATGTATTCATACCTGTGAAACTATGAAATGTGATACTTTGAAAATTGCCATAGAACTTATTTTATAATTCAATAAGATTTCTTAGAACAGATAACCAGCTCTTATAGAGATACGTTATTGACTTTGGCAGGGACTCTAGGTCATATCTAACGACAGTAACAATCATTCATCATGTAATTCATGCTTAGCCTGCAGAGTCGCAGTTATCAGAAGTAACAGGTATTCTATTTTATTCCAAGGGCGGAAAAACAGCATGATAGACACACACAGAGAGAGAGAGAGAGAGAGAGAGAGAGAGAGAGAGAGAGAGACTGACTGTTATGTGCAGGTGTTTTACCCATATTTATGAATTCTGTATAATATCCACAGGCATTTAGCCTGAAGCAGTATCTACTTATATTGTGAAATCATCAATTATGTTGAAATGTAAAAACGATTTTGATTCATTTAATAAAATTTATGAAGAGAAATATCAGCGTTATCATTTAACCGTCGTAACCTATCCTAGCCTAAGCAAGCCTACCCTATCCAAATTTAGCCTATCTTAACTAGGAATGCATGCAGGAATAACATAATGTATGATATAAATTAACAAAAGAACATAATTACAATCAGATAATTTTATTTAACTTATAAAGATGAATACACTACCATTACCATTCAGAAAGCAAGCATATACTATTGAAAGACAATACATATATTTTCATTTCATTTCTTAATCATTCAATGATGCCAGTCGATTTCAGTTCATTGATAATTCCTTGAATTTCCTTATAGTGATTCTGTCCGGTCGATTCTTGTGACATGATTAATAATCTTAAACGTTTTACTAATTCATTTGGATCGAACCAAGGATATTCCAGACGAAAAGCAGCATTTGATGAAGGAGCATCTTGCATGTTATTGGATACTTGGAGATTATTACTTTCTTCCAATGATGTCATGTTTCCAGATGTTTTTACAAGGACGCTTAGCGTTGATTTTCCATCTTCATTATTAGATGATTCATCAATTCCAGATTTTTCACTCTCTTGCAACGGAAATGCCCCTGATTCAGAATTAGCTATATTGTTCACAGGACCATTAGAAACCTCTTTCTTGCATATTTTATTATGGCGTTGAAGCCTACTCGTTATCCTATTCTTTAAAGTCTGCCCACACTCACAGCATTTGAGGAAACGATCCTTTCCAAGTCTAATATATGAAAAATTAAGTCTTGCGTATTTTGAGCAATACAACCTTTTACTGTGATCACTCATTGTGAAAATGCAGCTGAAGCTGACAATAACCGTTTAAGCAAAAGTTAGAGATGCTCGATATTTTATACATTGATTGTTCATATGTCAAATATAAACTCGCAACAATGCAAAACAATTTAGTGTAGGCAGACACCCTAAGTAACCACAGGTGAGCAGATGAGGTGACCATGGGTGACCATGGGTGACCAGATGAGATGACCATGGGTGACCAAGGGTGACCAAGGGTGACCAAGGGTGACCATGGGTGACCAAGGGTGACCAAGGGTGACCAGATTAGGTGACCATGGGTGACCAGATGAGGTGACCATGGGTGACCAAGGGTGACCAGATTAGGTGACCAGGGTGACCAGATGAGGTGACCAGGGTGACCATGGGTGACCAAGGGTGACCATGGGGTGACCAAGGGTGACCATGGGTGACCATGGGTGACCAAGGGTGACCATGGGGTGACCAAGGGTGACCATGGGTGACCATGGGTGACCAAGGGTGACCAAGGGTGACCATGGGGTGACCAAGGGTGACCATGGGTGACCATGGGTGACCATGGGTGACCATGGGTGACCAGGGGTGACCAGGGGTGACCAAGGGTGACCATGGGTGACCAGATGAGGTGACCATGGGTGACCAGATGAGGTGACCAAGGGTGACCATATGAGGTGACCATGGGTGACCAGCTGAGGTGACCATGGGTGACCAGATTAGGTGACCAAATAGGTGGCCCGTGACCCAAGCATGTACGTGAGCAAAATAAGTGCAAGCTAATGTGAGACTATCAAACATTCAAGATATATAACCTAAACCTAACCTAAGCTAACATAATGTTACCTGAACCTGTTTGCTTGAATCTACACACTGTAACTATTTTTAATTGAGGATTTCATTCTGATTGCACCAACAAATATAACATTACCTATGCTGAATTCTTCTATTTCAAACTTTTATTCTCGTAGCACATGCACTAAGTCATCCCATCCCATACAAATATTCAATTTCCGTATAACATAGCCTAATCTACTCTTAATGTGTTTCATGTCACTTAAGACACGATTCAACATTCAGAGAACAATGTCTCAGGTCGATTCTATAGACACACTTAACAAATCTTTTCTGGAAAGTAATGTTATTCCACTATTCTTCCACACATCACCCATACAGGTTATTCACACCAATCAGATAAACATATATCCTACCCTCACCTAACTCTAATCTAAATTCAAGCAAACTATTAAGAGAATGCTATTGTATTGATGATACTCTGATGAAGTCAATGTGATCTTTTCCTCTCATATACAAATATTCAATACTCTGAACACCAAACCTGGCTTAATATTCTTGATGACACATAAAATCAACCACAATTAATCATCTTGAGAGCAAGCTGTTTCGATTATCTTCTGGCGTGTTTGATTTTATGTGCCATCAAGAATATTAAGCCTGGTTTGGTGTTCAGAGTATTGAATATTTGTATATGAGAGGAAAAGATCACATTGACTTCATCAGAGTATCATCAATACAATAGCATTCTCTTAATAGTTTGCTTGAATTTAGATTAGAGTTAGGTGAGGGTAGGATATATGTTTATCTGATTGGTGTGAATAACCTGTATGGGTGATGTGTGGAAGAATAGTGGAATAACATTACTTTCCAGAAAAGATTTGTTAAGTGTGTCTATAGAATCGACCTGAGACATTGTTCTCTGAATGTTGAATCGTGTCTTAAGTGACATGAAACACATTAAGAGTAGATTAGGCTATGTTATACGGAAATTGAATATTTGTATGGGATGGGATGACTTAGTGCATGTGCTACGAGAATAAAAGTTTGAAATAGAAGAATTCAGCATAGGTAATGTTATATTTGTTGGTGCAATCAGAATGAAATCCTCAATTAAAAATAGTTACAGTGTGTAGATTCAAGCAAACAGGTTCAGGTAACATTATGTTAGCTTAGGTTAGGTTTAGGTTATATATCTTGAATGTTTGATAGTCTCACATTAGCTTGCACTTATTTTGCTCACGTACATGCTTGGGTCACGGGCCACCTATTTGGTCACCTAATCTGGTCACCCATGGTCACCTCAGCTGGTCACCCATGGTCACCTCATATGGTCACCCTTGGTCACCTCATCTGGTCACCCATGGTCACCTCATCTGGTCACCCATGGTCACCCTTGGTCACCCCTGGTCACCCCTGGTCACCCATGGTCACCCTTGGTCACCCCATGGTCACCCTTGGTCACCCATGGTCACCCATGGTCACCCATGGTCACCCTTGGTCACCCCATGGTCACCCTTGGTCACCCTTGGTCACCCATGGTCACCCATGGTCACCCATGGTCACCCTTGGTCACCCCATGGTCACCCTTGGTCACCCTTGGTCACCCATGGTCACCCATGGTCACCCTTGGTCACCCCATGGTCACCCTTGGTCACCCATGGTCACCCTGGTCACCTCATCTGGTCACCCTGGTCACCTAATCTGGTCACCCTTGGTCACCCATGGTCACCTCATCTGGTCACCCATGGTCACCTAATCTGGTCACCCTTGGTCACCCTTGGTCACCCATGGTCACCCTTGGTCACCCTTGGTCACCCTTGGTCACCCATGGTCATCTCATCTGGTCACCCATGGTCACCCATGGTCACCTCATCTGCTCACCTGTGGTTACTTAGGGTGTCTGCCTACACTAAATTGTTTTGCATTGTTGCGAGTTTATATTTGACATATGAACAATCAATGTATAAAATATCGAGCATCTCTAACTTTTGCTTAAACGGTTATTGTCAGCTTCAGCTGCATTTTCACAATGAGTGATCACAGTAAAAGGTTGTATTGCTCAAAATACGCAAGACTTAATTTTTCATATATTAGACTTGGAAAGGATCGTTTCCTCAAATGCTGTGAGTGTGGGCAGACTTTAAAGAATAGGATAACGAGTAGGCTTCAACGCCATAATAAAATATGCAAGAAAGAGGTTTCTAATGGTCCTGTGAACAATATAGCTAATTCTGAATCAGGGGCATTTCCGTTGCAAGAGAGTGAAAAATCTGGAATTGATGAATCATCTAATAATGAAGATGGAAAATCAACGCTAAGCGTCCTTGTAAAAACATCTGGAAACATGACATCATTGGAAGAAAGTAATAATCTCCAAGTATCCAATAACATGCAAGATGCTCCTTCATCAAATGCTGCTTTTCGTCTGGAATATCCTTGGTTCGATCCAAATGAATTAGTAAAACGTTTAAGATTATTAATCATGTCACAAGAATCGACCGGACAGAATCACTATAAGGAAATTCAAGGAATTATCAATGAACTGAAATCGACTGGCATCATTGAATGATTAAGAAATGAAATGAAAATATATGTATTGTCTTTCAATAGTATATGCTTGCTTTCTGAAAGGTAATGGTAGTGTATTCATCTTTATAAGTTAAATAAAATTATCTGATTGTAATTATGTTCTTTTGTTAATTTATATCATACATTATGTTATTCCTGCATGCATTCCTAGTTAAGATAGGCTAAATTTGGATAGGGTAGGCTTGCTTAGGCTAGGATAGGTTACGACGGTTAAATGATAACGCTGATATTTCTCTTCATAAATTTTATTAAATGAATCAAAATCGTTTTTACATTTCAACATAATTGATGATTTCACAATATAAGTAGATACTGCTTCAGGCTAAATGCCTGTGGATATTATACAGAATTCATAAATATGGGTAAAACACCTGCACATAACAGTCAGTCTCTCTCTCTCTCTCTCTCTCTCTCTCTCTCTCTCTCTCTCTGTGTGTGTCTATCATGCTGTTTTTCCGCCCTTGGAATAAAATAGAATACCTGTTACTTCTGATAACTGCGACTCTGCAGGCTAAGCATGAATTACATGATGAATGATTGTTACTGTCGTTAGATATGACCTAGAGTCCCTGCCAAAGTCAATAACGTATCTCTATAAGAGCTGGTTATCTGTTCTAAGAAATCTTATTGAATTATAAAATAAGTTCTATGGCAATTTTCAAAGTATCACATTTCATAGTTTCACAGGTATGAATACATATCCTTGTCTTGTTTTCGCTCAATTCCTTTAAGTTTTGTTGAGTTCTTTGCTGCGGGCTGTTGAATTGCTCCCTTGTATGAGTATGACATCTTTTATTTGAAGGTTCCCAGCTGTACTTGCGTTGTTGATATAATTGTTCATCTGTAATCTGATGGGTGTTTTCATGCGGCTGCTTATTACTCTGCGATATTGAAGAAGATGTGCTCTTCCCAGCTTGATTAGCGATCGTGCAATCGCAAAGTGATTTATGGTATAATTCCCTCTTTTGCGCTGATTCTCTGTGTAAAGCTGTTTGTGAAGGTCTCATGGTGTGCTGTTCCTTAGGCTGGCGATTCAATGAAAGGTCCATTGGTTCATATGGGCCTGAAGTAAGATGAAACAATAAAATTAATTAATGGTGTTATAATATTTGAAGTGGATATTCATATTCAGCAAGTGAACATTTATTAAAGATTGAATAAAAGACTATATTTAATTCAGGTATAAAAGAAAATGTTTTTGGCTTAGAGACAGATTATTTGAGATAAGTCACTTTGATATGAAGAAGAGAGTATTAAAAGGGATATTATAAGTCAGATGAATGATGAAAAACAAAATATCATATATGATATTTCGATTGAACATATGGTTTGGAGCTGTAATGCTAACGCTGGAAGACAGAATGTACACAAAAATTGCTTACGATGGAATTCCTACAATGAGACAAATAAGGAACAATATAAACTAGCATTTCAATATTTAATAATTCTTACCTTGAATTTCCCCCAGTAGACTTTTCAGTGATGAAATATTTTTACAACTAACACAACTGCATTTATTGGGCCTAACTGGCGTTGTAACTTTGTCAAGTCGTGTTGTGCAACGTCCAGGGGGGCGAGCCATTGATGCTCGTGTTAGATTCATTTGCCCTGTCGATGTTTCCTACAAAAGAATAAAAGAATAATAATAAAAATAACAACAAAAGAAAACATTTAATGAATAGTGGGAAAAAAAAGTTATCGTGTTTTCCTACATTTGGCAATTTCATCGTTAGTTCGGATTTCCACTTTGACTTAATCTTTCAATGTGTAAAGGCAATGAATGATGAGCTGATAATTTCAAGTCCATTGTAAGGAAATACATGCCATTTAACATATAAAAACTTTTTTCTGCGTATTTTGTTCCTATTTAATGACTTTCACTCGTAGAAAGACACCAAAATGTTTCTTTAAGGTATAATAAAATGGGCTTACCTGCCATTATGGAATGTATGTTATTGTTGCAGTGATGTGTAAATGCCAACTGATGTTTCGCCCTCTAGAACTGCAATCACACCTGTGTGTCTTGTGAGTCCGTTCACTCCTGCGGACGGTGTACCCTTTTATAGGTTAGAATGCTTTCCCCCACCACACCTGTGCAGCTGCGCAGTAAAACAGCTACCCCACCACCCCGCCGAACTTTGTTTCTATTGGCTAAACTAAGAAGTTAGCTTTCTTTCCAATATTTGGATACTGTGAAATGATATACATAATAGCTTGTTTTATAATGAAAGTGACAAAGCCAGCCTTTAATGTAATTTAAAATGAATGTATGAACATCTGAATGATGTCTTTATTCTCTTTTCTTATTCAATGAACTGAATGCTGAAGGTTCAGTAAGAAATGACAAGAAATGTTATGCTTCAATAAAAAAATAAAGATGAATAACACCGAGCAAAATGTTTAAAATATAGGCTGGCGGGATTCCTATTCATTATCATTGTTATTGTTCCCATCTCCATGCTACCATCAGTCATTCCCAGGGATTAAGTCACATAAGGAGTTTTGCGCCTTTAATTTCCTTTAACACCATAGAGCTCGTCTTGTATTCTGTCTACAAGCCCCCCCTTTTTCCGTTTTGGTTTGGTGTTGTAATGAATATTGGTGCGCAGTTTTCACTTATTCTTTGTGTTGTTTCCAAACATATTCTCCCCTTAAAAGCCTCTGGATTGTAAGATTTAATAGTACAATTGTTTTATACAAACCTGCTATAAACTGGCAAACTTATTAAATAAACTTACATCTAGTGACAAAAAGTTCCTGTTGATATTTTATTAACACCTTATCTATTACTACTTGAGAAAAAATAAATACTTTCAGAGCATCAGGTCTCATTCACTAACTTTATTCAATAGCAAGGGTAAGATGAATGAAATTTTCATTATTCTGTCTCTTCAATTTTTAATCATTTGATAACAAAGAATAATATCAGGAGTTTCATATATTGAAATGAAATTAGCGTTGTGTATTTTTTATGCTCAGTTGTCGCAACCTCTATTTTTACTTTCTCTACTGGTCAATAGGGGAAGTATCGTACTCCACCCAAAAATTCGAAGTCAAGATTTCACCGGAAATATATGTTCGAGGCCCTCTGAATCCAAAAAAGCAGGTTTACAAAAAGGTGCGTGTATGTGTGTATGTGTGTGCTTGGGTGCATGTGTGTGAGTGTATGTGTGTAAGTGTGGGTGTCTGCGCGTGTGTGAGTGTGTGTATGTGTGTGTATGCTCGTGTGTGTATGTGTGCGTGTGTGTGTATGTCTAAATGTGTGTGTGAGTGTAGGTGTGTTTGCTAAAAATGTGTGTGTATGTGTAGGCATGTGTGTGTGTGTGTGTGTGTGTGTGTGTGTGTGTGTGTGTGTGTGTCAGTCTGTGCTCAGCATAACTCAAAACGAAAAGTCGGTTAAACCAAAGTTAGTATTTAAGTTTAATGTCTTTCAAGGATGCGCCACGAAGAATTTGAAAAGAAAATATCCCCCTTAACTACCCTTTACCTGGAACATTTTTCGAAAATTTTGACTTTCTTGGAAATTGCTCTAACGATTTGATTAAAATGTCATATGTTTGAGATATTTTTTTGATAAATGAAATGTATATCTTGAATTTTCTGGGTGAAGCCCCTGTAGTCGTTTTTATTCTGGGCGGCTTTTGCATAACTGGTAAACCGTTAGAGATGGACCAAATCATACTATAGAGAATATAGATCTTGCTAAAATACACAATTTTTGCCTGAAAATTGACTGAATAAATTTTCTTGTAGTGTGAATCATTTCGGAGATATTCCTTGTTATGTGTGTGAGTTTCGGAAAAACTTAGAACTTTCGTGAAATGGATCATTGTTGTTCATTTTTTATATCTTAAGTGTGCAAAGACAACAGAATCTCAAAGCTTTTAAACATTAGACTATGGCAGAAAAGCCTGCAGTATTCTATCATTCTCCTTGCACCTACAAGGAAATAAGCAATAAGATAATTTGTACAAATGTTTATCTCAACTAACACGAAGAAGATATAGGAATAAGATTTTGTAAGAATGGGAAGTACAAGAGGGTAGAAGTCACGTGAGTGTAACACATCAGATTTTTAATATTTGTGTTTATGTAGAAATGAAGTGAAAAGAATTTTCTGTAAGATTGAAGGTTATTCCAGTAATTACTTTGACCAGAGCTCTCGAATTGGTCAATAAAGAAACTAATAATAAGGCGAGATATTACTTAGTGTTTGAAATTTGCCCATTACTTTGAAACCTGTATTGCTGATGGTTCAATGATTCAGCTACGTTCCTCGGGTGCTTACTGTTCCTGCATTGTGGTATCGTTATTCTTTGGTGCGATTTAAAAAATATTACTTGCTAGGATTAAACAAGCATAGTAATCTCGTAAGATACTATAAACAAGAAAATAAATGTATAAATAAGTGTCCTCTTAAACACCCCGGATATTTCACAAAGAAAACTGAGTAGAGTATCCTTGTGAAAAGTGATGCATTGGCTAACATAAAGTCCTTAATTTAAGGAACTTATAAATGAAGCTTATGCGGTTTTGTGCGTGTGTTTGCGCGTATGTATGTCTGTTTGTGTGTGTGTGTGTGTGTGTGTGTGTGTGTGTGGTTGTGCATTCATGTGTGTAGGTGTGCATGTGTATTTGTGTGCATGTGTGCGGGGTGTATGTGTGTGTGTGTGTTTACGTGTGAGTATGTGTGTGTGCCTGTAGGATTTTTTGGAGATATTTCCATGATTTTAGTTGAGTTTTGGGAACATAAACAAATGCGAAGTCAAGAGATGTGGATGGACCCAAAAAATTCCTTGTGAATGCTTTTTCAGTAGAATTGCATGTAGCTTTTGATCAGTACACAAAGCCTTCCTTACTCTAATATCCCTCCTTGCACATAAAAGGAAATAAGCAGGGAGATAATTTGTGAAAACGTTTATCTCAGCTAACACGAAGATGTTAGTGCAAATAACATTTTGTATTAATTGTTAGGGCAAGAGTAGAGAAAGTTGCGTGAGGGTAACAGACGAGACAATATTTTCAGCTTAAGTAACATGTTGTCAAAGCTTAAATTTGCTTGAAAGAAACGAGAAACAGCCTCTCTGATCGTCGAACATGATACTATACACAAAATGAATGTTGCAAGTATAAAATAACGTTATTTATAAAATAATACTGAAATTAAATGCGAGTATAAGCCAGTATTTCCATGAGGATTAACAGAATGCAAACAAACATGTCACAGTAAGAAACGTGTGTAGAGAGAACTCTATGAGCGTAAAAGATCGTGAGATAGTGCTTGCGTTGATTGTGCGGGACATCATTGAAGTCCATAAGGAATCCAAAATAAACAAAATAGATAAATAAAGAACAAAAAACTAGAAAACATGACACAGGAAAAGTGGACCGATAAAGCCTTGTGAATGTAAAAGCCTCATTACCCTTCCGCTTAATGGCTAGTGCAAAGTCAAAGATGTGTGCGGTCCGAAAATTTCAGTGAGAATAGTTTTTCTTCGGAAGAATGCGTGTGTGGGGGGGGGGGTAGATTTTGATCAGTAAAAGTTTCGTTATGTCGAACTGCAAGTTTGTTTTCTGCTAAGAGTTATGTTACAGGTTTCCTTTTGTCCCCACTGTGTGGGAACGCATTGAAGTGTTGGAGGGGTTGGACGGCCATTCAACACAATGGGAAGGCAGGGAAACCCTCGCAGTGGGGGATCACATGGGTGGTCCACGCGTCAATACAGAAGTATTCTTTCGCTATTGAAAAGGTTTCTTCCTGCAGGTGGTGATCTTTGGCTGCTTTGTTAAGAGAAAAACACTAAGCCTGTTCAGACAGGAAAATGGGGATGTCTATGCTCGCCCCCTTGCAAGATGAAGCCTTGTTCTTTTCAAAACTGTCAGAGGGAAACATTTCCAACTGTCACATAAATATATCAAGATCTGAAAGGGGTCATTCATTGTAGGGTTTCTTACCCTCACGTTCTTCTTTCGAAAACACCTGCAGACACTAGAATAGGAGGGTCAGGGGGGACGGGGGTCATTAATTATCCTTCCTTTGTCATCCTATTCGCGACAGATCATCCACCCTCTTTTTTCGGAATTCCCACGTGTCCAAAGAAATACCCATGTCACTTAAGGGGGGGGGGAGGGGGAGGGGGCGGATTATTAATGGGGAAATTATGTTAAGTGGGGCAGAAAGCTCATACCTTTTTGGAAATTCCCCACATGTGGGGGTGGAGGGGTGAGGGGGGAGGGGGAGGGGGGGAGGGGGGGGGCGTGACAGGATTTGATTAATGGGATATTTATGCAAATTGGTGGTGAAAGCTCCTCTTCTCTCTACTGGCACTCTTCCTACACATGCGCCGAATAATCAGCAGCTCCAAGGGTGGGCAAGAACTTTGGCGCATTCCACGACCAACATATGCAACGCGCGCTGCGCTCCAGCTCACCTAGTCTTGACCCATCAGTCAATTGTCATATTCTCATATAAGACGAAACTAAATAACAAAAACTGCCAAAAACCGCATTCCTAGTTTTTATGTAGTCTTATTAATTGAAATTTCCTTGCCATTCCTCGGTCTCCTGTTCGTGATGTAGTCCACAAAATAGTACATTTACGGTCCTACAAAATGCAGTTACGTCAGCGAATCTATCCCCAGGACAAAAACAAACGGAAAATCTTCGCCGTAGAAATTTGAGATAAAACAGAAGAAAACGGTGCTTTCCTGGATAAAGTATGTTTCTGCGATGAAGCTACTTGCCATGCGGAGGCTGTACGAATCCTTCCCACATTTTCCATAGACACATTCCGTTCGCTGTGCTTTCCACATGTAAATAAAAGACTACCAGTTTCTCGTAACTGTCTGTCCCATGTCATAATGCTTACTTTCGGAGGGGACATTATCATCATGACCAAGGTAAAATTTTGCTGTACCTGTCTCACAGATTTTGTTATCGGTCCAAGGACACGGAAAATCTGTTGTGGGGTCCACATCGCCATCTTTGCATATTTTAATCTAACCTAATAATGTGATCATTATTATCATTGTTGCACTCATAAATGGCAAGAGAACTACTAATCACATGTGACCTTTCTTTATCTGGATATACGTTTGTAATACTAAACGCATATGGGCTGAACACTGCATATTTTTCTCAAGAACTTTCAAGATATGTGCATGAAATTTAAAACACAGTAGTCAATTTAGATATATGTATTTATGACATCATAGTGAGCTGCCATGTGCTACTGTCTCCCCTTTCCCGTCCAGAGAGCACAACATAGCTCAGACGTTTTCTCGTTAGAAGCCTACAGTATAATTGTGGTACAGTAGCATGTGATACAATTTTGAAACCATCCACACATAATCTTAAAGGTTTAGAAATTTCACCTAAGGCGCAGCACATGCAGGTGTTAGGGGTTTAGTGCATATCTTGATAATTGATACCTTACTATGTATCTGCTTCGGTGCGTTAATTCCATTTTCTTTACGTCTAACAGTTTTCTCGCAAACTAATCACATAATTTACTTCTTTGTATGGCGTAACTGCAAGGCCTGCCGTATACGCTATCCGGTTTGCTTTACACCTAGAGGTGTGATCTACTGGTCTAGGTAGTGTAAGGTCCTTGGCCTTGCAGAACGCGTTGGAACTCGGTTCCGGTGCACCATTCGTCATCACGAGACCGTCATGCCTTATGTGTAACGCCTACTTAGAGGCACTAACCAACCTGAAAACATACTGCTCTTAATAAGTAAAGCTATAAGTTCTCAAATGAAGCAAATATTGATGTAATATTGTTGATTACACTTCCCTCAATTATCACTTATACATCTAACACCCTATATATGTACGACCGTAGGCTTGAAGTTTATTGTAGTTGAAGGCTGTACTACCAGAGTTATAGGTATTTAAATAAAAGAAATGAAACAAGGGAGCAGAGTTAACTGTATTATAGGGAATCAATACTCACCTATAACAAGAAAATACACGACCAGGCCTGTGAGGAGCAGCACAGCCAGTGCAATAAGCGACCACCAACCACGCCTCTTATCCCTCCACCATCGGGGCAAGGAGTCGGACTCCGTTCTGTAGATGGCATCTGTGAAAGAGCCCTGTAAACAAAACAGAACATTTCTTCAAATTATTTACATTTACATTCATGTCTGCATTACTTTTAGTCCCTATATGTATTGCACTGTGGAGGAAATCAATCAAGCCTATTATTACAACTTCAATTCGTATTCCTTTTTTACATGCGGGGCATACTTCTAACGATGTTTTACACTTGGGGCTCTTGGAAAGTCATTAAGTGAGATCTTGTAATGATTGGTCCCTTTATCTTAGTAAACGCTAACATTAAAATCAATCAAATAAAATCAGTCAATCGATCTATAATTTTCCACCCACGGGCAGACTTAACTGCAAACCTAGCCTACTTTGCTCTTCCCCTGTTCCGTTTTTCTGATTGTTCCGCATATGAACCATTTATGTATATTGTCGAATACCTCGTATATTTCTCTGTCCGAATCCGTTTACCAGTCGCCATGCTTTCCGGTGCATATCTTAGCAAGCTACTTCTCCGTCATTCCGTCTGTCCATATCAGCAGCTCAATTATCTTCGATATTCACATTTCGAATTCTTCTAATCGTAATTTTCTTTTCTTCGTCGCAAAGTTCAAGTTCCCGCATTATCACACTTAATCCAATGATCAACTACTTTCCTCAATTATTTTTACCAAGCATCTACTGTAAAGAGGCTTCTTTTCCTGAAGCGCTTCCCTTACTATTGCTATTTTCTGTTTGGCTTCTAGTATATAAAGCACTTTCTCTACTAACTCATCTCGAATACGCACGCGTTTCTTCTTTGTTTCCTCCCTCGAAGATTTCATTGTAATTGCATTTTTCGTCCCATTGTCACGTATCTCAATTAAAATATTACTTAGGATTGTTTCCCCCTCCTCCTACTATTTCTCCTCCCTTGTTCTGAAAGCAACTGTGTAGTAAATTTTCACGAGTTGCTAACATTCTACTTTGTCAAATGACTTCACTGAAATTTTTTTTGTCAAATTATAGGTACCTCCAATATTTCTTACATGAGGCTTGATGATATCCAAAACAAAATCAGTACATTCAGTTATGTATGCAGCGTTATTAATAGATTTCTAAAACGTACTTCAACAGAAAGGAAATTAAGATTATATTTTACCATTACTCATTACGACTCAAGGTTTTGGGTTATGACAAAAAAGGAGAAAAGGAGAACTGAAACGGTAGACAGATTTTTGAGGTCTGTTGCGAGATATACCCTTCTAATGAAGACGTCTGATGTGCTGCACTCATATAACTTCTCCAGTCTTGTGCTAATCTTTCTTACAAACTCTTATTCCTCTACCAATGTCGAGAAAAACATTTGCAGAAATTATCGTATTGCATATTTCCTTGTAGGTGCAAGAGGAATATGGGAATACAGTAGGCTTTGTGCGATAGTCAAATCTTCTTAAGCTGGTCACTGTGTGAAGGCTCTGAAATTCCGCTCTCTTTGCACGGCCAAGAGATAAAGCGAATAACAGCCTTACATTGAGAAAAGTTGAAGTATTGCAAAACTCTCACAAAGAACAAGGGATACCTCCGAAATGGTTCACTCCACAAAAACAATGCATTCAGACGTAACTTGTGTGTTTTAACGAGACCTGCATGTTTTATATAGTAAGATTTGATCTATCTTTTACGGTTTACTAGTTATGTAAAAGGAGTAAACAGGACTACATTGACTTTAGGGAGAAAATTCAAAATAGGCATTTCATTTGTCATAAAATATTTTAAATATAGCATTTTAATCAAACTCGTTAGAGCGATTTTTGAGAAAATAAACATTTTTGAACAATTTTCCATCTAAAGTGTAGTTTAGGATGGAGGAGTTTTCTAAAAAATCTTCGTGTCGTATCCTTAAAATATATTAAACTTAGATACCAAATTTTCGTTTTTGAGTTATGCTGTTCACAGACATACATACATACCGACAGACAGACAGACACACACAGATACACGGGCCTTTTTTTTCAAAAATACTTCTTTTTTATTCAAGGGCGTCAAAACATATATTTCCGATAAAATCTCGACATCGAATTTTTGAGTGGAATACGAGACAACACTTCCTTTACTTTCTATAAGTAGTAGAGAAGGTAAAATATGACAAGATATGAGGGAATTAAACATATTTAAAATGACAGAATAAAACAGGGTAGAAATGATTGGAAACAACACATACAAAGAATGAACGACGACCACATACCAAAATTCATCGTAAACTCCAAACCAAAGGGAATGTTAGTAGACCGAATGGGCTCAACAGCGTTAAAAGAAATGAGACGTAACAAGCACATGGGCTTAATCCATGAAGCTGCTGGTGATGGTGATGATAATGATCATCATGATCAATAGTATATCCAACAGAGCTCGTTTTATGAAAATGTTGCTTCATACAGATTAGTTTTGCAAAAGCAGTGCTCAATAATACAATTGCTGATAGTGACATTCACTGTAAGGAAGAATAGGTAATTCCGATAGAAAGGAGATGTTGCAATAAAGTTCTTCCACCTGTTATTTGGGCGACTAGGAGAGTTAATGGAGGCGAAACCTCATTACGACGTCTCAATTTCCGTTGAATGCCTCGCGGTGAGATGTTCTGTTGTCCCTGACATTCTGCCTTCACAACAATGGGACAGGCTGCACGCAAGTCACGACCGTGGTGCTGAAGAAGAACAGCTATCCGATTTGGGAAAGGTTGCACATTTCTCCGCCCCTCACGACACGCATACAGAAATATGCGCCCTTTCCGTGGGCGAGAAATATTTGGTCAGATAAACACACAAACACCCCGTTCGTTCGCGGGTTAAGCAATGTGCTAGCATTGATCCTGTATTTCATAACTCTCAAGTGTTTAAAAGTGTTACACCGGCTCAACTCATAGTATGTCTTATCGACGGAACACCTTCCTGCCACAGTTCTTAGCGCAGAAAGGTGATTTTAAATGTCATGAAGCATATTTGCTTGTTTTACCGAGGTGACTCATCCACATGTTTGGCATGTGTGGTAATCGAGCATAAATGTTCAAATAGGTTATAACGAGACAGTTAATGTAAACAACTGAATTTTTCAACCACTTCACTTTTCCCATTAGGGTGGTTTTCTGCTGCTATTACAAGAAATTAGAGAGACCCTTGTGTTGACTCTCCAGTAGGTGAACCGTCCGGCTACGTTGTGCGTATTTCATTCGCTACGTCGCGAAGAAAGCGAAGTGATAAAAATTGGAACTATATCAAGTTAGAGTCAGCGAGAACTTAATACAGTGACACATAAAAACGGACAAAGTCGCAATCTCGTACATACTAATTTCTGAACCGATCTCAACCAAAATTAAATGATCAAGGTCGCGGGTTCCAATCCAGCCACGATCGATTGTTTTTAAGTGTGCTTAAAAATGACAGCTCCATGTCAGTAGATTTACTGGCATGTAAAAGGACTCCTGCCGGATGAAATTCCGGCACACCGGCGACGCTAATGTGATTAACAGCTTACAAGATTTTTTAACTTTAACTTCCAAGCGTGACTTATAATTCAGCAGTTCGTAGAGATCGAGGTTGATACTGCTTTTGAACAGCCGACGATTATTAATTTTCTTTTCTATCGTTTATACCTATTCTAGTCGAAAAAGTAGTACAGTTGCTTAAGTGCTTTGCAGAAACTCGACGTCGTCTCATATTTTCAAACTTTTTCCTCGTTCTCTTGCGCACTTGTATCACCGTATCCTATTAGAGAACGGAAGTGGACAGTTCTGTGAAGTTGATCCAAGTGGAAGAAAAGGAGAAATATGTATGAGGGCCGGCGTACGACAACACGGAAATAAGCAGATAAAGGTAACCACTTTTGGGAAGACAATTATTCATCTTTATAATCACACCTTGGTCCATGAATGAAATGTGCTCTCGCACTAGGTTTTCTGGACTGGGCCATAACAGCATGCCAGAGAGGATATTTATCTTAACCATGCTCGTGCAGATAGATCTAACAAACGAAAATTAAAACTGTATTCATTCAATTTTGAATGCATGAAACATTTTGGTCCCCTAAAAGAGCACTCACATTGAAATAAAAACAAATAAAGCGTTTTATTTATCTGATTTCGAGTATCTGAATGTGTATCCAGCAGCTCTTGTAGCTACCGGGGTCCAGCAGATTTGATACGCCGATTTCTTTTGGCAAGGCAGATTACAGGATTGGCTAATCTATAGCAGTATCTCACAAAGAAACACATTAATTACAGGAAGGGTTCTTGGCCTCGATATATCGATACGGAACACAGATGGCCTGCAACATCTCTCCGCGGGTGGAGTAGGTGAAAGGAACCAACCGTTTCAGTGGCGGCTTCTCATTTTCCCACAGTTTTCAATAAGGACAGGGAGGGGTCGAGGACTAGCGAAAGTACAAACCACGAAAACGTAGAACTTACCTTGCAACTCATTTAAATTGTTATAGTGCCTTCCCTTTTTCCTAGCTAGTTTAAAGGTCAACTAACAGTTCACCTATGTTTACAAATTCGTGGATTCCCTAGTTCTTTATGTTTAACATAGAGACAATAAGTGGGTTTGTAAATAGCAGGGGCTTATCGTGATTCGCGATGAGATGTGAGGTTAGATCACACGAAAGAATCTGCGAAATATATCGTAATCTTTGCAAACAAATTCGATTTATCACAGCTGCTGGTAGACTGTTTTATAAATTCGCTCTTAGGTAAAAATTAGGTACAAACTGCTCACATCCGACGCATTATTTTTAATAAGAATAGGGGAACTGTACTCGACTCTGTTCAAATTATCGTTTGAAGTTTTTGATAAGAAATGTATAACATTTTTTGAAAAGTTTGTGAAAACTGAGGGCATAATGAAGCCGAAATGTCTGTGGTTTTGCCTGAAGGTAACACTGGTCTACAAAAATTAACTTTTTCTCTTTCACAAGAATTAAAATAACAGATTCTAAAAGTATTTTTCGTGCTGAATTCAAATATAATTACAGTTTGTCCGCATCGGGCAGGAGTTTTGTGTGATATTCATTTGAATTTTTATAATATTCTAAAAAATCCGTAACTAGCTATCTAACTCAAAATTATAACTACTGATTCTGACTTACCTAGAAAGTGGTAGATAGTGATTTTCGGGTATATTTTGCATCTGGAACGTCTCTCATTTTAGTCCAACAGTAGTCAGCCAGCATATTGGAACTCCACTTGCCTTGGTACCTCTTCTCTATCGTAGAAATTTGCTGATGAAAATGCTCACCGTGTTCATCGCTGACAGCTCCAAGGTTTTCGGGGAAGAGGTCCAAGTGAGAGTCCAAGAAGTGAATTTTTAAAGACATGTTGCATCCCATAGCTTTATAAGAATGCAGAAGATCAGCCACTATGCCACGATAGTTTTCTGCTTTATGGTTTCCAAGAAAATTGCAACATAAACTTTTGAAAGACTGCCAGGCTGCTCTCTCCAGTGGATTTAACAGTCCCTCGAAATGTTCATCAGCCATTAATGATCGGATTTGTGGTCCTATAAAAACTCCTTTCAATTTAGCATCACTGACTTTGGGGAATTTCGATTTCAAGTACAAGAATCCATCAGAAAGTTTATCCATATCTTTGACGAAATTTTTCATAACTCCTAACTTAGTATGCAATGGAGGTAAACATATTTTTTCAGGATTCACTAAAGGGATACATGCCACATTTTTCTGCCCAGGGAGAAGAGATTCACGTTTTGGCCATGACTTTCTAACGTAGTGAGACTTCTTATCTCTGCTGTCACACTCGCACAAAAAACAGCAAAATTTCGTGAACCCAAGTTGCAAACCAAGCAATAAATCACCACAGATATTCCATTCATATTTTCCATATTGTATTTTCTCTAAAATTAGTTTCATATTTTGATATGTCTCTTTCATAGCGGCATGCGCTACCGGTATTGATGGAAGTTCATTGCCAATATGTAGCAGCACAGCCTTCAAACTTACTTTAGAGGAGTCTATGAACAATCGCCACTCATCTGGTCGGTGTTGATGCCCAAGAGTTTCCATAAGTGAACAAATATTATTACAAAAAACAACACCATATTCTTCAGAGAAGTATTCTTTGAAAACACTATGGCGGCTACGATAACTACTTATTCTTACATCTTTTTGGAGTAAATTCCACCCTTTGAGTCTGGAAGTTAAAACTTCAGCTTGCAGTTTAGACATTTAAATCCCGAATCAGGTCATTAAGGTCTTGCTGATTGGGAAAGTATGGTTCTGATGAACAGCTACTGGCTTCATATGTAAGATCATTTTTATTTTCATCTGAATCATTTTGAGTTTCAGTTAGGTCAGAATCAGAGTTATCACTTAAGGTTGTATCTACATATACTGGTACAGGGAACTCTTCACTGTGTAAGACAGGTCTCAATGCAGATTGCAAATTCGGATACTTAACTGTATATTTTGTTTTAGATGTGATTCCTTTAATATTTGTCAAACAAAAATAACAGTCAGTTGAATGATCCTTCGGTTCCCTCCAAATCATGGGAATTGCAAATGGCATATGATGTGTACCATTTTTCCACCCAGTCAGCAGTCTAACACACGAAACACAGCATGTATTTGGGGTCCAGCTCTTATCAAAATCACCAACTTGACAGCCAAAGTAAAGATGATAACACTTCTTTACAAGTGGGGTCATATTTCGCCTCTGAGACTTGAAGGTCAGCTCACCACAAATATAGCAGAAATTATCTGCATGATTTACACACTTTCTTGGCATGATGAAAACATTAAGCACTGAAATACAACATGCACAACATACACAATACACTTCTAAACAGAAAGGAAGGAAATATTTCACTAGTGAACAATGTCACAGTCAGCTCAATACTGACACATCACAATGCCAGACAGGTCTGAGCATGTCTAAACATGAATGAACCTGCACAGTCTTGTTTTGTGGTGCTTCAGCGTGATATTACAAATAATTTCAATAAATACGGCTTGAGTAAAATAGCTACATATGAGGTAAAGGTTCCTATGACAGGTCAAAGAAAACGCTAAAATCATATTTTGAAAAGTAGCTTTCACAGAAAAACTATGCCTGATGGGAAAATTCTGACTACATATCTGAATTCAGGATGAAAAAATGCACTAGATTCACTATGCAGATTTCTTGTGAAAAAAATCTTGTCGACCAGTGTAATGAAAGACTTTTAATGTGGATATTTTTTTTACTATATATGGATGAATATATACATATCGATATATTGGGAGACACAGTAGCTGAGCTTATCTGTGCGTACATGATAACTGTTGGTAAAACCTTGTGTTTCTCAAATATATCAAAATACTTTATGTAAAATATATTGCAATTTCCTTGGAAGTAATAAGATGAAGATCAAGACATATGGGGAGGGACTGTTGAAAAATAAAACTAAAAACCCAAGCTTAATCCTCATACGTTGTATAATAGCAGAACAATAATGATGCTGATAACGACAATAATTGATACCAATACCAATACTGGCGGCGGCAGCAGCAGTAGTAGCGGTAGTAATGGTCGTCTGCTTAGCGCAATGGTAGCGTTGCTTCTTACAAAGCGGGGAACCCGAGTTCGATTCCTGGTATCGGCGTGGGGAGACCTGATCCGGGGTTCACTCAGCCTCGTTAGTTCCCTGAGGGGCCAATTGAGGAGCTACTTTGTTGAGTAAGATTCCATGCCTAAACCGGAATCGAACCCAGATTACCTCCAATTGCAATCAGCTGTAAAATACATAAAGAGTTATAAACCTGTAACTGTGCACGGAGTTCTGCTACAAAGCTACCGTCCAAAAAACGCTCATTCAGACGTCACTTTCTGAAGGATTAACCGATAATCATTGTGAAACAAAATCAATTCAAGATTACCTATATCAGGCGTATCAATAAGGAAAAGAGAGGGAGGATAACAACTGCTCAAACAGCACATTACAGAACGACACATGATGTTCAAGTCGAAGCCGTACATTTACCCTCATTATACCGTTGTTTACCCGTACAAATACACGGCAAAGTAATAGTAAATTTGTTATAGTAAAATTGTGCATTTTAAATAATTTAGTTTTAGATCCACGGCCGTGTTTTCTCATTACCAATACATTTAAATCAGTTTTTAAAGCCCAGAACATAAACTAAATTCGCATCTGTTAATGTAAGACCTGGATTTGCTTTTCACATGATTAAATTTTGAAATACGGTTACGGGTCCTTGCAGATAGTTGAATGGCGTCGTTGGAAGTTTGTGGCGGCTTATTTTTATGTAGTCTGTTGGAGAACTGACATTTGAATTCCTCAACCCTCTTTTGTCGAATGTCCCACATGACAAGAAAATTAATTAAAATGTTGAAAAATTTGATAGCGTGAGTGGTATGACTTTTTCATCCTACAAATACTAGTTATTGTACAGCGTGATGATGATGATAATGATAATAATAATGATAATAATGATAATAATGATAATAATAATGATAATAATAATGATAATGATAATAATGATAATAATAATGATAATAATGATAATAATAATAGTAAAGTAAATAAGTAATAATTATTATATGTTTTAAGAAAATATATAAACATACTGATATGGCGTTCTTGCCATATTCATTGATATGTTTTTTGTTAAAATGGCGTACATTATTAGGTATGGCGTGATGAATAATCACACATATTAAACAAAATTGTTTTTCATTATATAAAATACAAAAATAATCTTCCCATTTTTGGTGAAACGCACGCGTAGTCATTCTGAATGACCGTTCAGTACTGTATACTGGTTTGAACTGCACCATGTAGCCTGCTGGTATGGAGGAAGGTACACAGCTGAGTAGTGAGGTGGCTTCCAGGAGACAGTTAATGACACGCCTGTCCTATATAGTTGAGAGATCAGCACTATGGCTCCTCAATCTAGAATGTTTCTTTAACCAATATCCCAAGGAGTCTGGAAGTAAGAGCGTAGGAGTAAATGTGAGTGTCCTTAGTAGTTAAAACTGATGAAGCAAGAGCTAAGAAACTCTACACTTCGACGAGTAATAACACTATCAGTTGATTCTCAAGTCAAAGCTCCAGATAGGACTAAATAAGTTAAAAGGGGCTATAGGAATGAAGCAGTTAAATCTTTCCTTAAGAATTCCAGTTTTGTTTGCTTTCCTGCTTCAAAACAGCAGTGTTTTCGTCATTCATCTGAGAACTGATCCCTGTGCAGTGCAATAGTCAACGATGCATCGATTTTTGAGGGGGAAAACCGTTAATCGTTTTGGGAAACCCAAGTGCAGTCTTGAGAGATTACATTAGCATACTTGTTCCACGTGGAAATTCTGTTTTGCACTTTTAGGAGCGGGATGTTCGTTTGAGGAGATGCCGCCACTGGGTGTCGTGACCAGGAGTTGGCTATTACACAGAGTTGCCTCACAGCCGACAGTTGAATAGCGATGAGGCTCCCGCCCGCATACCAACACAGCCGGGAGCAATTAGGATGCCTGCGTACCATTCACCAAGTTCGGGCGTGGATCAGCAAAGAGTAGGCCATTGCCACCTGGGAGTCAGAGGTATTATCCTGCTGACCTGTTACGCCTTCTGGCATTCCAAGCTTTAGGGACACTATCATATCTCTCAGATGCTTAAGTGCGATACCTTTTAGCAACGCACACATCGTAATCACATGACATACAGCACGGCGGGCACCACTCTGGGTTACGTAGTTTGTGAAATAATCTAACTGGCAAAACTTAGTTCTGATTTACTAACTTTCCTACAGTTTTCACTGTTCATTAAACCAATTACATTAACGAAATACACAAAAATAGATGGGCAAATTCATGCTTTGTGGATACATTTCAGTATTCAGACCCGGTAGTTAAAACTGGTCTCGCAAAACTAGACAATCTGGCTGCTTTCAGACCTGCTCTCATGCGGCATCAGTTCACGTGAGTCCTTCAGCTCAAGCTCGGCAACACAAATTTCGGATTCACAATGTATTAGAACTTGTTATTCAGTGGCGGCTCGTGACAATACAGTATAGGTGTTCACAAGTTTTAAGCTTAGAATAGTCCTGAAAACGGAGATTTATGCCAAACAGAAAAGCGAATAGTGGTCTCCATCAGTGGCGTATAACGGCTATCAAAACTATCACCGAAGTCCGTATTTAAAGTAAACTAAAATTAGTGAGTGAATCGCCGGAGTTGATCGTGTGAACAATCAAGCGTTTTGTGTCAAGGTTACGATAAGACAGAACAACTTGAGTTGCAAGGTGACAATTAATTGTAGATTGTGTTAACGATAAAACAAAGGACCTTGCTTTTGTGATTCAATTTTAAGAGAAATAAAGTGAGAAAAAATTAAGTGAACTTGTCATTGTTTATAATATTTTGTGAGCGTATCTTATAAACTTGAGGTTGGAAACAGAATACTTTGGAACCGTATTCCATAAGCCCAGGTAAAACGAAATAAGCTCATCTGTTAATTAAGGGGGTCAGTTGTTTAGTTATGAGGTATCTAACTTCATGTAGATTTTCATTAGAGACACGGAACTACTGACTACACACTCAGTTATGAAGGACTTTATTGAGCATTTCCTTTTACATCTCTGGAAAAAACAGTATAGGTATACAATATTCATTATCTTTATGGATACTTTAGAAATGTCGGAGAATTGGAATGGCGAATTAAAAAACAAATCCAAGGTAAATGCCTTGGATTCCTTTGTTCTCTCTCTTTCAGCTGTGCACGTGCGTTCAAAACAATTGCTTCTCTAATAGCATAAGAATAACATCCCTTAAAAGGGAAAAATGCTAATAGGTATCAGTTGAATCTGAAGATTAAAAGAATTCATCATCTGGTATTACCCTCACACAAGTAACTTTCTATTTCCAATCCTCAACAAACTATTCTTACAAAAGCTGTCCTACCCATTTCATGATAATCGAAATAAACATTTGTAGAAATGATATTTCCTTGTACATTTGTAGATACAAAGGGAATAAGGGAATTCTGTGGGCTTAAACAATAGTAAACGTTTTTAAGAGTTGGTCGCTAAGCGTGAACTTCGAAATTCCGTTCTGTTTGCATGTCAAGAAATAAAACGAATGGCGACTTCCTACTTGACATTTTTAACGAGAACTAAATTATGGATTACCAGTTATGCAAAACTCACCCAGAGGCTAATACTACAACATTTAAGATATACATTTCATTTGTCACGAAAATGTCTTAAAATATAGAATTTTAGCAATAATCGCTGGACCCAGTTTTGAGAAAATCAAAATTTTCGAAAAATCTTCGACGTAGGGTAGTTTGGGGTGGGAATTTTCTTGAAAATCTTGTTTGACATCATTAGAAGATCCTGAATTTAAATATCAAGCTTTGTATTTAACCAATGCTGTTCACACACGCATACGCACAGACGCACGCGCACACACGTTTTCTAAAATGTTTTTCATTATATAGGGTGGGTCAAAGAAACGGGAAATTATATACATATATTATTATATATACACACATTTGTTTTTATTTTTTATATTATTTGTTCTTATATTCAGGGAGTCTCAGAATATATATTTCAGTGACATCCCGATACTGGATTTTTGGGTAGAATGCAGCTTTCTGCCATATACTCCGGAGTTGAGTTTATTGTGCAACAAAACGGAATTTTTACGCCTCTGTCTAGACCCTACATATTGCAGATGTGGACAACTGCCTGCCAGATGGACGAAATTATCCCAAAGAAAATCATTGACGTCGCTGAGGTCAATTCTTCAATGGTCGTCAAACCATTACCCTCAAATTGACCAACCTGGATTTATTTCTCTGAATTCAGATTGATAACTCACAAAACGGCCAGTTTCATAGTTGACTACGTGAACTGAGGTTATGTCATTATCTTTCTCCTGAGAATATCAGACATTTTCTAATGGGATAGTCTGGTTTACCTACTCATTGATAGTCAGCTAGGTTTCTTCTAACGATGACGAGTTCAAGCAAAAAACAAAAAAACCTATCACTTTCATTCGGAATGGGAAACCGATTACTTCTTTACCCAGGCAAAGGACAAATGTGTGGGTTCACTGTACTATGCAAGTGTATCATTTGAGAAGGAAGAGAACGACTTAATGCTTAACAATTGACTTTTTAAACCCACTAAATAAGAATAAAGCAACAGCTGAGGAATAGTTCCGGGTTTAAAAAAGCATTGCCATAATGAGCAACTGTACGAAGAAGTGAATTAATCAAAATTGCATTTTTAGAAGTTGCAGAACATGATTTCATAATTTCAAAAACAAAACTTAAATAATGGCTGCTTTAAAATTTGTAAAGCTTTCTGCAAATACAGTGACGAGGGTTGAGGCTATGAGTTCTGACGTCACTTCACAACTTAGAACTGACTTGGATCTCTGCAGTTATTTTTCGCTACCACTTGACGAATCGACTGATACAGTTGATGCACTCAGAGGCTTTTGCTTTTGATGATTTCGAAATAAAAGAGGAGTTGGTAAACATTTACACTAACAGGACACACTGCAGGATAGGACATATTTTACATTTGCGAAATTTCTGTGTCACCGTTGTATATACATCAACAGTAATTATGTGGAAAGTTTTAAGTATCTAATGCAATGGAACAGTAATGAAAACGGACATAAAAGCAGTGAACAAACTGAGAGTACGTGTTATTTAGAGATGTTTGCCTAGAACACTGACTGATGAGTTAGATAATCAGTATGGTGAACTACTGCTTCATACGGAAGTCCGTTGGTTTAGTAAAACCAGAGCTTTACTACTCTACTAAGAGTTGCCTTAAAAGAAGTTCTGAAAGAACGAGGCGAATCCTTTCGTGAACTTGAAGATCCAGTTTGGCTGCAAGATTTTGATTTTCTCGCAGACATCACCGAAAAGCTAAATAAACTTAACTTACCTTTCAAGGTAAGGACACAGACATTGGTGGAACAATTTCAGATGTTGCTTAATTCTTAAAAATGCTAAAGCTGTGAGGAAAAATCTTATCCATGGCGAATATAGCAAATCTTTGACAATCCTTCTAACCCTCACTACAGTAGTAAACAATACGTTGAAATTCGTTCAGATTTTAGAAGTGAACTTAAGAAACGCTTTCAAGGTTTCAGAAGCATTTCAATTGTAATACAGTTTCTCAAATTGCCCTTTATAGAGATTGATGCTGAGGGTTCATTACTTGTGTCGTGGAACACTTTGACTTTAAGAAGACAATGCTACAGAGAGTTTGAACGGGTTCATTTTTAAAATTATTTACCTTTAAAGTCACTTTCCTCAAACTCCGAAAGTCTTGTTCCTAAAAATGTATCCAAATTCAGTCCAGATTGGTCCAACAGTGAAGGCACTGTTCGGCTATGCATATTTGTGTGAGGTTTCTTTTTGTTGTATGAAATGTATAAAGAACAAGTACAGAGACAGATTGACTGAGGAACATTTGGTCAACTGTATTCGAATGAAAACCCTGCCTACTCTCCCAACATTAAACATATTGTTGATGACAAAAAAGAGTGCCATACTTCTCATTAAAGTTAATGCAACTTCTGATGAAAGTCTGATGAAAAATTTGTTCTTACATTTCATTTACACTATTGGTGGCTACATTTCACTTTATTTTTTCTTTAGTAGATTTAATTTCAATTACTTTTTCTTATATCAAGCTTTATTCAAGTTGATTTTATATTTACTAGAAAAAATTGTGTTTGTAAACAATAAACAAGTGTAACAAAAAAGATTCTTATATCTGTGCTAATTTGTTAGCTCACAGTAGGGTTCAAAAAGAGTCACGGTTACTCAGAAGCTTCATATGATTGGTGACCACTGGTATAAAACAAGAAAGCTGCCTCTGGCTGAATCCCTTTTGTGGGCTGATTTTGCCATTTGCCAGATGGTTACCGATTCCTTATCCACTTTCTCTTACGGCTCGCCAGTAAATATGAATAAAGATTGAATCTTCTTTTCCATATGTGCTTAGGTTCGAAACCGTGAACAGCTTTACCAGATGATGAAGTATATTGGAAGGAAGATTTTGGCAAGCAGTATTTTCTGTCGAAGTTGTAAACGGGTGTTTCTCAGGAGTTTATCATTACATTTGTAAATATAAGGTTTTGCTCCAGCGGCATCAAAGCTTTGTTCAAAACGCAGATGTGCCAACAGCTGAGAGTGATTTATCGGCTGATGTCAATAATAATTCTCAGAGGGAGGGGCTGACATGTGTAGAACTTTCACTTGTAAGTTTGCTTATTTCTGGTCAACAACACTGCCAATAGTCTTTCTTTATTTCCTTCGTTGGTTTGCCTTGCCATATTTTATTTCTTTATGATCGCTTCCTCCTCATTGAGCATACGATTTTGACGTCTTTTATGAATAGGACATGGTTCTCTGGATAATTGCAATCTTTTGGGCGATGTGCAAACATGAGTATAAAACGGTTTACATCATCATTGGTCTTACTAAATGAACGTTATGTCGAACTCTCTGCTGAAATAAATTTCCACAAAGGAAATGCAATTTTTTTTTTAAAAACGTCATATACACAATTACAGCTGTTGCCATTTTCGATATAAGATACTTCTTATCCGTTGTTGACATTTGAAGATATTTAAAAACTTTATATGTAGGAAAAAACCTATAACTATACTCTTCCTGAAATTTTCGATCTTGGATATCTGACCAATGGGCTAAGGCAAAAATAACATTTTTGAATTTTTGCTTCCTTCCCTCCCAACCCCGCCTCTCTCTCTCTTTCTGTGTGTGTGTGTGTGTGTGTGTGCGCGCGCGCGCGTATGGAATGTTTACTGAAGGAGGACAGTAGATTTCTTTGAAAATTGGTATTTGAAACTGTTACCATACATACACTCATGTGACAGAGCGGGAAAAGATGGCTGGGCATGGACTACGTCATGTTTACATAGATTAAGAGGAATGAGAAAGGGTGTAAGCTCAGATATATGTCTGTTGAGTGGGGAAAAGGATAATGATTATATTAAAATATGAAGAAACAAGGTTGTGGAGGGAACAATTTTTGCCAAAGAAATGGGGGAGTAATAATAAAGAGGTTAATAAGATTAAGATAATGAAGCTAAGTACGGAAGGTGATATAAAGCTATTAGGGGAATTTATGGCAAGAATAAGGGAAAATGATATAGGAAACTGAATAGAAATAATGTGGTACAGGATGGGCCCAAACCATACATAAATAACCACGGAGTTAAAATGTATGGTGGGCCAAAGAATAAAATTAGCAACTCCCAAGGTAGGAAAGATATTATAAAATTGAAAGCAAGGGTATTGTAGATATGTTTTTGATGTATTTATTTCGCTGTAAGTTGGTTTAATTGTATTGTTTTGAGCATAAATCATTCATTCATACATACGCTCAAAGAATAAGTTCTGTGCCAACTTTGCTCAAAAGGTGGAGGATTATAATAGGGAACGAAAACAAAAGTGGAAATATGTCACTTATACATTTTCGTGATAATATTACAAACTAAAATGTCTTTTATTTATAAAATTTCGATGAATATTTGAGGAGTCATGCCAATGTTCCGTTATTATCATACGCCTATGTACTTTTAAAACATCAGGATTTTGGGTTACTATTCGTTTCCCACATATAAAAACGCTTTAAAAGCAATGGGATTGATCTGAAAGCAGTACGATAAAAAGTTTCATTGTACAAACATTGCCTTGCAATTAGGAATTAGTGCTCCAAAACCCACACTGATACTCAGACATCGATAGTTTAAAGCTCTTGATATGAAAAAGAAAGTTGTTTATCCTTTATTCTATTCCTATTAGGCCGAGCTATTTAGTATTTCAATATTTTATATTTTTGAAATAATCAATCGGAAAAAATATTGCATGAAGTGATATACAGAATATTGTAAATAATTAAATAAATACTAATCTTCTTTCGATTTCTTCAACTTCTTCAATGTCCGCTAGTGAATTAACGAAATAGATTAAATGAGTCATCAAATGAGCACGGAGAAGTCTCCAGATCTTAGAACTATTCTATACTTATTTTCTGAGCTCAAGGAAGAATCCTAGAAAAATGCTCGTAATTAGTCGAAATTGGAAATCAAGCCCTTGGTACTTGAAGCACACAAGTTATTCCCACATCATGAAGATTATTTTTAGGGTGGGAAAATTGTAATACCCAACGTTAATGCTATTAGGAAAGAAGTTCATTAATCTGGATTTCCGGTTTAGCCAGATGAATATTTTGCTTACTTTTGCCTTGGTTGCTCTTCTGCTTCTCAACTACAGCACAAAGTTGAAACAAAAGAAACTTACCTACTATTTCAGAAAATAAAATTACGTTTAGATGCTAAAAAGCGACTTTTTTTCTCCCTTTTTTGTTGGTGAAATAAATACTGGCATAAATCAGTAAAAGATAAAGATACTCCGACAGGCCCCATTGATCAAGGGCCTTCCACAGCTTGTGGGCTAGCTCTATGGAATTCAAAGGTGAGCTATCCTGTAAATTTTCCTTCTGGAATTAATTGACATGATAATTTAGAAACACACAACTCTCTCTTCTCTTGTCACTCTTGCCTAATGATCACTAATCACTTCACCCACTTCACTAAATTCTTGTGCCTATCTCTGACATGGTTGTTCTCGGTTTCTTTTTTCCCCATCTAGGATCCCAAATGGTCGTGGCGTAAGCCCACCTATTTTGGAGGCATTCTGGCCACGTGCCCTCCCCATTTCCATTTAAATGTCCTACATTCCATTTATTCTTCTCAGCTCCTCGTTTCGCACTTTATCCCTGAGTCTAATCTCTAATATCTTTCTCTCCAATTTCCTCTGGCATATCTGAATCATCTCGATCTGTTTTGCTGTGTATTTCCAAGTCTGGCCACCATATAGAAGTAGTGACACAGGTTTGTAGGGTTTCGAATTTCAACACGAGGTTGATAGTTTTTTTCCCATTAATATGAGTTTTATACTTCAGGATTTTTCCCATGCTAAACATATTGTTCCCTGTAGTTACACTTCTCGTTTTTCTGTCATGCTGGTTGTTTGTTTCAGATAAATGTATTTGCTGCAATATTGAATAGGTATGACCTCAATTTTAACTGGTATCTCCGTAGAATTCGTCATTACTTTAGTTTGTCGGGTTCATTTGCAGCCCTACTTCCTTGCTTCTTACATGTAGCTCTGATCTCTCTTGAAGTTCCGCCGCGGATTTTGCAAATAGCATGATGTCGTCAGCAAATCTTATGTTCGTGAATCTTCTTCCATTAACTTTAATGTATTTATGTATGTATTTACTTAACAGTTTGTTTCCGGTTTATCCGGATTTTGCTCAACCCAGATTACCTCGGTCTCATCTAGGCCGGATAAACGAGTTTCTTATGTAATTATTCAGTAAAACTACTGTAAATGTGGGAAATATGTATATTTTAGCCCTAATACCCTTTGAGTTGAATTTAATCTACCTTTGATTCACTGCAAATTAATCTACTTGATTAGCAATTGTTTAGTTTTCCAAACATCCATGCCACCTGTCTAGCGTCTTCTTTTAACAATCGATAAGCATGAAGCACATTAAAACAAAAGAGAGAAGCCTTGCGAATTTATGAACAGAAAGTGTCCATAAAGCGCATGTTTCGCATGCAGCATTTAAGCAAACCGGTTCCTATGTAAAAAGAGCCACCGGCCCTTGGAAAGTTTCTTCAAGAGACTTTTGGTTGCCGACCACCGGATTTCCATTCCCTTTAGGCCTAAGCATTAATTACAGTCACGAAACTGTTGACATCCACCACACCCTAATTACCCCACGCTATATCAATAACGCCTAGATCGTGTTGATTGTTTTAAAACAGTTTCATTGGGCTGTATTTGTTTCTTTTTGGGGCCATGACCTGAAACGATTCTTTGATCATACCGTGTTTCACCAAGATTTAACCCCACTACTCTCTCTCTCTCTCTTTGAATTAATTACTGTGCTCTTAAGCCAAGCACGCTAAATCTCAAGTCCACGGGAGGGAGAAAACACACGCCAACATCCATCTTAATAAGCGCCTCTTTGTCAGTAATCCTGGTTATTCGATGCGGCTCCGTGGATAATCAAATTATCTGCACGATTAAACTACTGTGCCAATGATTCATGCTTCCCTATCTTGATGTTACACCTACCGCACTCATAAAGGCGTATTTATAGCCAGCTACAAATATTTCTATAAACAGTCTCTAAAATTACCCAAGAAATGAACTTGGAGAATTTAAAATAAAACATAAGGATGGTGCATATACGAAGTGCATTCAAGTTCTAAGGTCTCAGATTAGATTGTTTATCTTGGAGATGGGGCAGATATAAACATGGGGTTAACTCACAGGGCGTAGGCATTCTTTGTGAATGCGTAAAAGAAAAAGCAGCAGCATATTTGACGAATGACACTTTCATCTCACAGCTGTTCTGTCTCATGTCTTATCGTAACCTTAACAGTACTGTACTGTCTTTCTAACCTCTCTGTCTCACAAGCTTCATCCCACGATCACACTCACTACAGCTGCTTCACACAACAAACAACTCCGTCGCGACGATTAAATGTCCAAAACTGTCTCTGACGACACACTCAAATTTCTCTCGACGACTGTACACACACACACACACACACACACACACACACACACACACACACACACACACACACACACACACAATGGGAGGACGAATATTTTTGTTTTCAGATGAAGAAGATAAAATTAAGTGCTTGATCTGTAAGACTGGTAGTTGCAGATTTATACCATTTCCATTGCTTACGTTCCGTGTTCACGATAAATGTTATTCTCCTGGAAAAATACAACGACCTTTTGAAGCAATTGTGCGACACATTCTCTTCACTGTTTGAATATCTAAGAACACTTGAAACCAAAATCCAATTTGTTGCCATTTTGAAGTTTCCATGTAGTGAGGCTTCACGCGGGCTACAAAATATGGAACTACTTCCATTGCAGAATTCCACGACCGTAAAATGTTTTGAGAAAGAAGGGTGGGAATTATTTAGATCTCTGTCCTGCTGTGAGTATCTGAGATCACGTTTGTTTGCATCTAGTTTATTGGCAGCCTTTGACTCCACTTAAATCTGCGAACAAACATTTGCAAAAGTGAACTGCATTAAAAGTGAGTATCGCGGCAAGATAAGTGAAAACCACCTTGCTTATCTTTTGAGACTGTGCACTTCATCTTTTGCACCAAATATTGAAGACCTTCTGAAACGTAAATCGTGCCAAAAAGTAATTCTCAGAAACATCGTGGGTTAGAGTAATATATGAATGTGTGTGCCTTTGACTTCCTAAGAATGACGACACAGTGCTGCCACTGGAAGTAACCAGTAACCACTGTAAATGCATCATTTTCTCCCAGCGGGTGAAAGGTGGTGATTTCAACTCCCCTAACTTGCCTGCGGTTGAACACCCCTGACCTAACTTGTTTCATAGTGTCCAAGTTTTGCTGCCTGTTGATGTGTTTTACATTCCTGAATCAGCATGAATCATTATTACTTGCAGGGTCCAACTGATTGGTGTTCGTCAGCAAATGACTGAGACAAATGCAGGTGTCATGGATGTGAATAACAGTGTTCACGAGTACAAAAGTTCACAGACAAGGGCCAAAAAGTTGTGCAAATATGCTTTTTCATCACGGCAATGCTGCTCATTGGACAGGAATTCTGCAGAATTTCCTTCATGGCGATAATCTTGGAGTTCTCATGCCCCTTACTCAGTGGGCTAAATACACCCCAAAGAAGCGTGTGTGACAGCCATACAATCATGGTGCCGATGCTGCAAAAATGTGTAGAGCAGACTGTTGAGGAGTGACAAATTTCATCTCTGTGTGGCCCTAGTAATCTATGAGGAAAAAATAGGAAACCTAAGAACTTGAATGCCTCTGCAGAATATATAAAATGAAATGAAATGGCGGACTACTGCCAATAAAACGTCTGATCCAAACTGGAGATGAAGAAACAAAAATGCTCTCTTGGAACGAACTCTGCTTGAAGGACGGTTTCGCTGACCTGCTTGCAAAGAGAGATGAAATTACATGAGGATTGTATAAAAAGACTTTATAGAATACAGAAGATAAAAGGGCCTGTGTGCGACAGACTTCTAAGAAATTACTTTAACTTGATTGTCATAACAGTGCCTTACTTATCTCAAGCTGGTTATGGTAATGCATGAGGCTTGCATTCGGGAAGTCCGCCATTCAAATCCCACCAGAACTTCCCTAACTGATGGGTTTCATTTTTTTACTTCCGCTTCTACGTATAGCAAGTAGAGGAAGTATCGTATTCCGCTCAAAAATTCGATGTCGATATTTCACAGAAAATATACGTTTCGAGGTCCCCTGAATAAAAAAAAAAACATTTTTAGAAAAAGGTCCGTGAATGTGAATGTGTGTGTGTGTGTTTGTCTGTGTCTATGTCTGTCTGTCTGTCTGTCTGTCTGTCTGTCTCTCTGTCTGTTGACAGCAAAACTCAAAAACGAAATTTCGGTTAAAGACCAAAGTTGGTAACTAAGTTTAATGTCTTTCAAGGATACGACATGAAGATTTTGAAGCAAATAGCCCCACCCTAATCTACCCTTTACGTTGAACATTTTTATTTTCTTGAAAATGGCTCTAAGGATTTTGATTAAAATGACATATGCTTAAGATATTTTTATGACAAATGATAGGTATGTATATTTTGTGTTTTCTGGTTATAGCCTATGTACTGTTTACTCTGGATTACTTTTGAATAACTCGTAAGTCGTAAAAGATAGGCCAAGTCTTACTATACAAAAACAGATGTTGCCAAAACACACAACTTATATCCAAATACAATTTTTTGTAGAGTGAACCATTTCGGAGATATTCCTTGTTATTTGTGTAAATTATGGAAAAAAACGTTCGTCTAACGGAACATCGTTATTCATTTTTTATATGGTAGCCGTGCAAAGCTTTAAAATATTTGAGTATCATTCAGAGCCTACTGTATTCCCATATTCCCCTTGCACCTACAAGGAAATAAGCAATAAGATAATTACTGCAAATGTTTATCTCAACTAACACGAAGAAGATAGAGAAATAAGAGATTGTAGGTACAAGAGTAGAGAAAGTCATGTGAGTGCAACACATCAGATTTTTTAATAAGTTCTCCATAGTCTTGATAACTGGCAAATGCTGGAGAGATAATCTAAACTTGCGTGAAACATTTCCTTACTAGTATTCCTTTCCCAAACCAAATAAAATGTTATTTCGTGTATCATGACTATTCACCACCAGGCGTTTAGACAAAACAAAAAGAAACACCTTTGGTGTTTTCCCAGTTTAGTACTCATAATCACTGAAAAAGTTTCATTTTAAAATTTAAATACGAATTTTCTGTTTATTCGACATTGTATTTTTAAGTCAAATTGCTTTTCACAAATGAACACACACACACTCTCTCACTCACTCTCTCACTATCTCTGTCTCTCTCTCGGTCTGTCTCTCAGATCTTTCCATGGGCTCTGAAAAAATTATTTACGATCTCAATATCGAAGTTTTGTTTGGATTGTGGTACATCTACCTGCTTGATGCAGTAAAAAGACAGGTGGTGCGTGTTTTGCAAGCTACCGGGAGTGCTAACGACCATTGGAAATGATTAAATACTATACATCGTTCACCGGAAAGATTGTATTGCAAAGATAACGGTTTACGATTTACAGACAATGCTCATAAAATTTAAGAGCGAATCTTCGTAAAATAATAATTGCGAGGTAAAAATGCGGAAGTTTTCGCTGTCATGAGATATATCACTTCACACCACGAAGAGACAAAGGAACTCGTATGTGGTTCTTCAGGTTTAAAATGAATGGTTCAGTTACAATCTGGCATCAAATGACTTCATGTAACAGACAGCCATCTGAGGATTCTTCTGACGTAGCTATTAAAACCTCCATAAAGTGGCATTTGAAGTGCTTTCGGAAGAGCGGCAAGGACTTTGAGGACCGGTTTTGTCATAGACAAACATCGAAGAAGAATATTGCACGAAGCAATGACATTTAACAGTGTAAGAACTTTTACAAGTGTATGGGTAAGAGTATGGATTTAATCTCTAAAACTGCAGGTCCTTGGAATCCGGGTTGCTTGTTAATTTTTGTACTCACTAAAATTGAATAACCTACATTTTGTACACACTTGCACGAAGACACATTCATTATAACGCCTTTTCCACTTCTTAATCGACGTTAAGTCCTTGCCAATTAGAAGAATGTGCATTCCCAGACGAATGCAGTCATATTTCTGTTATTTTAATGACGCCATAGCAACTGACGCAAGCTTGACTCTGTACAGGTGAATCATTACTTGCTTTAATGTGTGTAAAATCAACAGCACAGCATTTACCTCATAAATAATAATTTATTTACGGAAACTTAAGTGTAGCGAAAGCTACCATATAACCCGACGCCTAAAGGCCAAAGGGATAGCTGAAGAAGGCGGCCATATCGCATAGATGCAACAACACGTGGTTTGAAGGAATATTTTGAAATTGAAAACAGATGTATTAAAGTACACAAAACATTTACTTTTTCTGAGTTACATAGAACTACCAAATTTTGTCCAAAAGCTCATCATTGTCACCGGAAGTGCTCGTTTTGAAATACCTGAACAAAAAAGAATGTTCTGCAAAAGGTGCATACGTGTGTGCATGAGAGAGAGAGAGAGAGAGAGAGAGAGAGAGAGAGAGAGAGAGAGAGAGAGAGAGAGAGAGAGAGCAGTATACCTAAAAATATACAATCGGATGAATACCAGACATAATTCTTATGTTTAAGATATTGCGCTACATACAAACGGTGCATCTTGGCTTTTCTGTAACCACCTGAATTTCTAACTAAATTTTACGTAACTAAGAAGTCATAAGGGATGGATAAAAAAAAACTGCTGCAGAAAGAAATAAAGAAGTATGCGATTTTTCTGTATTTGTTCTTCTTTATCAGCTGTTTTTCGTGGTGATCGCATCATCACCCAAGCAAGTGTTAAGTCGTATGACCTATTATTTTCTCATAACGCAGAATTTTTCTTTCCACCTCTTCTTGGGACGCCCAAGAGATATTTACACGTGGGGTTGGTAATAAAGCATGCCTTTAGGAAATTATGTCATATATTATTCCTCCCTAAGAAACTGGGCGGGGTGGCTCCGGCCGTGACACTCGGGACTCGCCTTCGGGACATCGGGTTCGACCCCCGTTGACCGACCTCTCCGACCAAAGGCAGCGTCATATTTACCTGGGGCGATGTTAAACACATGCTTCTGCACGAAGAATCCTGACGCCGAGATGAATTTCTAGGGACCTCAGTAGGTAGATTAGGACAGAGCTGGCGCACTTTTTTATGGGCAAGATGGCCGCCATACGCAACCTAAGGATTATTATGTAGGAGGGTAGAGGGGCGCAGGATGTAGGCGTTTGAGGCTGACTAGGGATAATGTTTAAGGCAGTACATGTATGTTTATGAGCGTCCATGGTAGTTGAGTATGTCGTTCACTATATCGATGCAAACTGCCTAACGCAAGAGATTTCTATCTTGATTGAATATGTTACCCCAACATGACACCTCGCCCCACATAGTGGCCCTAACCTAGCCTAAGCCTCATACTTCTACTCGTCTAACCTATCCTAACCTAATCTAACCTAGCCTAAGCCCCTTACTTCTACTCGTCTAACCTAACCTAACACCTCATCTAATGATTTATTCTTCATCCCTTTTGCTCATCTAATCCCTACTCTTTTTACTCTGGTCTATCATAATTTAACCTAACCTAAGCCCCATACTTGTACTCGCCTAACCTAACCTAACCTAAGCTAACCTAACCTAGCTCCCACTCTTTTTACTCTGGTCTTTCATAATTTAACCTAACCTAAGCCCCATACTTGTACTCGTCTAACCTAAGCTCACCTAAGCTAACCTATCCTAATCTAACATGGACTAGCCTAACCTAAGATAGATCCTCTTATTATTATTTATTCTATTCTACTAACATGATACGTTTCTAGACATTCATTCTATCCTCTTATCATTTATCCTATTCCCTCCTCTGCTTATCTATTCTATCCTGTCATACGCTACCCTGATCTCCCTCTAGGAATTTCATAAACATTTTGATACTATTTTGAGTCCTCTGATAGATCTTTTTAAGCACTTTTAGCATATTCTTAATGCTTTTACAACATATTTAACATCTTTTCAGACAATTTTCAGAATTATTCAGTCATTTTCATACATTTTTAAGACGTTTCGCCCCATTTTGCTACAATTTTGCACCCTCTGTTAGATCTTTTAGACGCTTTTAGTATATTCAGGGCGCTTTTTCAACATATTTAACAACTTTTCAGACAATTTTCAGAGTTATTCAGTAATTTTCATACATTTTTAAGACGTTTCACCCCATTTTGCTACAATTTTGCATCCTCTGTTAGATCTTTTAGACGCTTTTAGTATATTCAGGGCGCTTTTACAACATATTTAACAACTTTTCAGAGTTATTCAGTCATTTTCATACATTTTTAAGACGTTTCGCCCCATTTTGCTACAATTTTGCACCCTCTGTTAGATCTTTTAGACGCTTTTAGTATATTCAGGGCGCTTTTACAACATATTTAACAACTTTTCAGACAATTTTTCAGAGTTATTCAGTCATTTTCATACATTTTTAAGACGTTTCACCCCATTTTTTGCAATTTTGCACCCTCTGCTAGATCTTTTAGACGCTTTTAGTATATTCAGAGCGCTTTTACAACATATTTAACATCTTTTCAGACAATTTTCAGAGTTATTCAGACATTTTCATACATTTTTAAGACGTTTCACCCCATTTTGTTGCAATTTTTCACCCTCTGCTAGATCTTTTAGACGCTTTTAGTATATTCAGGGCGCTTTTACAACATATTTAACAACTTTTCAGAGTTATTCAGTCATTTTCATACATTTTTAAGACGTTTCGCCCCATTTTGCTACAATTTTGCACCCTCTGTTAGATCTTTTAGACGCTTTTAGTATATTCAGGGCGCTTTTACAACATATTTAACAACTTTTCAGACAATTTTTCAGAGTTATTCAGTCATTTTCATACATTTTTAAGACGTTTCACCCCATTTTTTGCAATTTTGCACCCTCTGCTAGATCTTTTAGACGCTTTTAGTATATTCAGAGCGCTTTTACAACATATTTAACATCTTTTCAGACAATTTTCAGAGTTATTCAGACATTTTCATACATTTTTAAGACGTTTCACCCCATTTTGTTGCAATTTTTCACCCTCTGCTAGATCTTTTAGACGCTTTTGGTATATTCAGGACGCTTTTACAACATATTTAACAACTTTTCAAGCAATTTCGAGGATTATTTAGAAGTCATATTATATATTTTCAGCGTGTATTGAGACCCGTTTAGACTCGTTGATAGATATTTCAGCCTGTTTCCAGATATTCTGAAGACTTTTACGTCCAGTTTAAACATTTTTCAGAGTATTTTAGACGAATTTGACATTATTTAAGGCAATCCGAGAGTTATTCTGGACGCCCCTGTCCATTATTGTTTGCTTTAAGCACTTTGAAGGGTAATGGAAGATAATTTTCACGATATTAGGAATACTGAACCGTCTATTTCAATGCTGTTAGACGTATCTCTACCAGTTAAATATCGTTTCAGCCATTTTAGAGGCATTTTAAGCACTAGAGGGATATTTTAGACCTAACCTAATCTAATCTGACCTAAGCCCCATACTTCTACTCGTCTAACCTATCCTAACCTAATCTAACCTAGCCTAAGCCCCATACTTCTACTCGTCTAACCTAACCTAACACCTCATCTAATGATTTATTCTTCATCCCTATTGCTCATCTAATCCCTACTCTTTTTACTATATGGTCTTTCATAATTTCACATAACCTAAGCCTCATACCTAACCTAGCCTATCTCATCCCATTTTACACGAGCATTATATTCTTCTATAACCTATTCTGACCGTCGCAACATGCCGTTTCAAGCTTAGATATTTCACTTTCTTTTGGAGACGTTCCTCCAACAACTTTAGCTACCTTGAAGATATTACACCCCCCCCCCCGACATGCGAACCCTAACGATTTCTGAACATTTCATGGTATGTTAGTGCTATTTTAGGAGTTGGTAAGTATTTTAGCCATTTTTGCGGTATTCTAGAGATTTTCAGGATTTTGTTTTTGCAGCTTCGTTGGTATTTTCTATGTTTTCACGTCGTTAGTATGGTTTAATGTTTTTAAGGGGTATATGGAGCCCTTTTTAGCGATTTGTTATGCTTTCATGACCACTTTCCATCCTTTTGTAAATGTATGATGTTCTCGTCTAGAGAATTGCTTACAGTCTTTCTAAGACTAACCTAACTTAACCACAAACCTCTTTGCAGACATTTCTTCAACGTTATTTAACATTATACAGCCTTCTTTTTCTGCTTCCTCCGGCTCTTTTCCTAAACTAACATTAGAAGACGTTGTAACCTTGTTATTCAAATAGCTATTGTATCCGTCTTTGTACACTGTTCCAGTATGCTATACATGCCAACTTCATTTAACAATTCTCTTGCATAATTCTGTAGGTTCTAATGGTAACACGTCAAACGTTGCACACATTCCTTCTAAGACTATCCTAACCGAACCTATCCCACCACCACCACCACCACCACCACCACCACCACCACCACCACCACCACCACCACCACCACCACCACCACCACCAACACCATCACCACCACCACCACCTCCACCATCACCAGCGCCACCATCGTTACCATCACCACCACCGTTATCGCCACCACCATCATTACCATAGCCACCATCCTTGCCATCATCACCGCCATAACCATCACCAGTACCATCATCCTCACTGCCACCTTCACGTTACCATCACCATCGTTACATTATCCACCATAACCTTCACCAGTACCTCCATCCTCACCATCACCACCATCGTTACCATCACCACCACCGTTATCGCCACCACCATCGTTACCATAGCCACCATCCTTGCCATCATCATCACCACACCAACCAACACCATCTATTCTGCAACACCTCCAACACCAACAACAACAGCAACACCCTCACCACTGCCACTATAACGGCCACCACCACCATCATCACCAGCACCATCATAGCGGACACCAACACCACACCACCACAATGAGACGTTTCTAGACATTCATTCTATCCCCTTATTATCTATCCTATATCCTCCTCCTCTGCTTGTCTATTCCATCCTGCCATAAGGCGTCCTGGTTTCCCTCTTTGCGGATATAACCTCGAGCATTTACATGTTACTTGTAGAGGATTGTCAGCGATTTTAGGATTTAGAATGTACTCAGACACGATGACACGCATATTTAAGAACCTTTCAGGCAATTTTGAGAATTATATAGGTTATTTATTAGATTTTTCCAGAGGTTTCGTGCTATTTTGATGCTGTCTTAGGTCGTTTTACAGATATTTTAGCTGCTTTTAAGCTGTTCAGAATGCTTTTGCAACATATTTAAGAACTTTCTAGGCAATTTTATTATGGTTCCTCTGATAGAGCTTTTAGACACTTTTAGTATATTCTTGCTGTTTTTCCGGTATATTTAAGAACTTTTCAGGTAATTTTGAGGATTATGTAGATTATTTGATCGATTTTCTAGAGGTTTCATGGTATTTTGAGCTTGTTTTAGACCGTTTAACAGATATTTTACTCGCTTTTAAGTGCTTTCAAGGGCAATGGGTGAATTTTGTTCACTGCTTCAGTACGCTATACATGCTAACTTCATTTTAACGATTCTTTAGCATAGTTCAGTATGTTCTAATGGCAACACGCCAGACGTCGCTTACATTCCTTCTAAGACTATCATGACCTAACTTAACATAACCAACCATCATCGTCACCAACGCAACCTATGCTGCAGCGCCATAACCATTGCCACCACCGCCTCCACCACCAACACCACCAACACAGCCATTACCACAACCACCACCACTACAACTGTCATTACTACCATCATACCCCTTAACTACCAACTCAGCCATGACCACACCCACCATCATCATCACCACACCAACCAACGACACCTATTCTGCAACACCACCACCACCACCACCGCCACCACCACCAACATCAACACCTGGAGCACCAGCACCACCATAGCCTGCACGACTATAACCATCGCAGCACCCCCACCTCCGTCATCACCACCACCACCATTTAAGAACCTTTCAGGTAATTTTGAGAATTATGTAGGTTAGTTATTAGATTTTCCAGTGGTTTCATGCTATTTTAATGCTGTCTAAGGTCGTTTTACAGATATTTTAGCTGCTTTTAAGCTGTTCAGAATGCTTTTGCAACATATTTAAGAATTTACTAGCCAATTTTATTATGGTTCCTCTGATAGATCTTTTAGACACTTTTGGTATATTCTTGCTGCTTTTACAGTATATTTAAGAGCTTTTCAGGCAATTTTGAGGATTATATAGATTATTTGATCGATTTTCCAGAGGTTTCATGGTATTTCAAGTGTTGTTGGACGTATGTATCTGCTAGTTTAAATATCGTTTCAGACATTTTAGAGACATTTTAAGCACTATGCGAGTATTTTAAACTTTTACACCGACATTTTGATTGGTTTTCAGAATCCTTTGAAACACTTTTATAGGCGTTAGACGCTTTTAATGGTATTTTTCGAGCGCTAATTAAGACATTTCAGCTCCTTCACAGATATTTTGAGGATTTTCAGGGCATCTTAAACTCGTGAGAAGCATTTTTTTCGCCAGTTTGAAGATGTTTTAAGGCACTGAAGCAGGTATTTTTGAAGTTGCTAGGGGTATTTTACTAAGCTTTCTTCAGTAATCGCTTTGTTTTACAGTAGTTGAGGTGCAGTCCAACCTATCCATTCATTTATTGCATTTCTTGTACTTATTATTTCGACTACATTTCACTACTAACCTAACCCAGGAACAAACGCATCATCATCATCATCATCATCATCATCATCATCAACAACAACTGCTCTATCTCGTAGTCTGACCAAGCTAACCTAATCTAACTTAACCTAAGCTAAGCTCCATACTTCTTTCGTCTAACCTAATTTCTAAGCCCTTGCTTCTACTCTTTTTACTTTGGTCTTTCATATTTTAACCTAACCTAACCTAACCTAACCTAACCTAACCTAACCTAAGGTAGCTAGCCTAGATCCTCCTCTTATTGTTATTTATTCTATTTCATCACCATGATCCGTTTCTAGATATTCATTCTATCCTCTTATCTATTATATATCCTCCTCCTCTGCTTGTCTATTCCATCCTGCCATAAGGCGTCCTGGTTTCCCTCTTTGTGGGTATAACCTCAGGGTATTTATTCGTTGCTTGTAGAGGATTTCCAACAAATTTAGGATTTAGAAGATATTCAGACTCACCGGCATGCACGTTTTCAGGACTTTTTTAATCTTTTCGGAGCGTTGTATTGCTACTTTAAGTGTTTTAAGACACTTTTCGGGATATTGAGAGGGCTTTTACACCAGTTGTAAGTACATTTTTTGAAACGTTTCACTCCAATTTCAATGCTATTTTGGTCCCTCTGATAGATGTTTTTAGTCACTTTTAGTATATTCCTGGTACTTTTTGCAACATATTTAAGAACTTTTCAAGCAATTTCGGGGGGGGGGGGGGTTATTTAGACGCATCTAACATAACCAACCATCACCGTTACCAACGCAGCCTTATCCTGCACAACCACCATATTCTGCAACTATGGTATAGTATGTTTGACATTTTCTCCATATCTACCCTGAGCTAACCCTACTTATTCCACTAGCACGTACCTTATAAATGACTACGCGATTCAAGATTAAGTTTGTATTTTTAAAATATATATCATTAAACTACGTGAGTCAAGATTAACTTGTTTCATTTTTATTTGCCAGTTCAACGTTAACATACATTTCCCCTCATTTTTAAAGTTTAAACAAGGTAAATTATATTTCAACCACTGTATTTATAGAAATAAATGTTTATAATTTTAATACTTCCATGCCGAACACACACACACACACACACACACACACACACACACACACACACACACACACACACACACTCACACACGCGCGCTCGCAAAATTAAGACGTGAAACGGCGGTTATATATCTTTAAGTAACATTTCTTTTATCGATATCGGCCGCCCCTTAAACCATACTAATTAAACGCTTAAAGAAACCAAATTTCTGCTATATTTCATCAACTCTTCCTATTTTTATGACTTTTTCTCGTCTTTTACGCACCTTGAAACGAATCCAACAGAAAAATTAAGACGCGAAACGGCGGTTATGTATCTTTAAGTAACATTTCTTTTATCGATATCGGATGACAGTAATGGAACCATCTAAACATTATTTAAACGCTTAAAGAAACAAATACCCCGTATTTTTATAATTCTTTCTCCATTTTTATTCACTTTAAGACGAATCAAGCGTCAAATTAAAACATGAAAAGATGATTATGTTTCTAAGTACCATCATTTCAACAACAAAGACATTAATTTTAACTATCACCACGAAATAAACCTATTTGCACGCGTCTTAACACGCTAACATACTATATGTTACAATCTATCAACTGAACCTCTTTTAAACGTGTCCCAACAGGTAAAATCGTCACCATGTCATTAGTTGAGAAACTCTACCCTCAAACACAGGTGTAAACCTCTCTAAAAACATGTCCCATCAGGTAAAAGTATCACATTGTCCTCACATTAACGGAAAAAACCTTAGCCTCACGCAAAGGCGTCGATTTATAACATTAGTGGAGAAATTGTAGCCTCGAAGAGTCCCGGCGACGTGCTGTCTACAAAAAACAAGTTCAGACAGGAAAAATTACAAATACTCATTCTTTCGTGTTTCGGAAAGACCCTAAAGATGTTATCGGATTGCACCATTAGTAAGATGCTTTTAGCTGAAATATAAAATAAAATCTCTTCATCTTGTTCTGGTTCTTCTTCTTCTTCTTCTTCTTCTTCTTCTTCTTCTTCTTCTTCTTCTTCTTCTTCTAGTCTCATTCTCCTTCATGCTAACAGGGAATATACGCGAACTGAAGGTTATTAGCTGAAATATAAAATAAAATCTCTTCTTCTTGTTCTGGTTCTTCTTCTTCTTCTTGTTCTGGTTCTTCTTCTTCTGCTTCTTCTTCTTATTATTATTATATTCTCATTCTCCTTCGTGCTATCAAGAAATATACGCGTAATTTTGACGTTATTACCTTAAATATTAAATAAAATAACAGCATTCTCCGTCAATTATATCTAAACCGACTTTTTCCGTGTTATGCAAGATTTAAGCTTCTAGAATCAACACAAGCAATGTTTCTCTCAATAACAGCATTTTATAATTGATTTTGTAAGTAATAACACCAATTTAAACTTTATTACAGATCTCTAAGACCCTAGTTTGCAAAGTATTTAAATGGACACTTAGAGATTCGAACTAGACCCACAGTACAAAAGCTACCATTTTTTATCAATAATTCAAGAGCAGATATTTAGCTGAAGTGTTTAACTTTTTATTTCATCACGCTAACTTTATTGATTCGCGAATAAATCGACTTTGAAGTAATTGCCCCGTCCCGGTAATCGAACTATGAGTCGTAGGGATAAAATTGTCTAGTATATCATTTTATATGCCAAGTTACCCTAATTTGTCTTTGCATTACTATTCCAAGTGTAAAAATAGCGATATAGAGCAAATTTCAATAATTCTCCACAAGATAGGGATCGAACCTACGATACGTTAACTCTAGCATGTTATAAAATAATCGTCCTTAACAAGTATTATCATATAAAGTTTATTTCAGTCTTCCAACACAAGCGGTTCTCGAAATAATTAAATTTACCAAATCAGGATTGGAACCCAAGACTCCAGGATACCGAGCATACCACAGAGGAAAGCTTATAACAATACCAATTTAATACAATTTATTGGAAGATTTTATCACTAATAGTTTAGGAGTTATTCCAATAATAATTCATAATTTGCACGGGGATCGAACGCTAGGCCACCGACAATCTTCAAAATTAGACCAAGGATGCGTCGTTTTATTATAAGATAATTACCGTTTACCACATTTCGATATCTCATTTAGTTTAGGAGAAATCAGGCATCAATTAGTAGAGTAATAAGGGGGGTTTAAAACCACTCAAAGGGATGCCGCTAATTGGTTAATTGGTTAACAATGGGGGCTAATTGGATTACACGTGTTTTCACACTCCATTGTCTTTGTCGGTGAAAAGCCGACAATGGGTCGACCCTCATCATCTGTCAGATTACCATCGATAAGGGTTGACAAGGGTTGACAAGGGTTGACAAGTGTTGACAGGTTAATTACCAATTACCGTCATTGTCATCGAATTAGTGGCGGCTCCTTTGAGTGGTTTTAAAATGTTGTGTTGCGCACAATATTTTCAAAACACTCAAAGGGATGCCGCTAATTGTTTTTAAAACGCCCCATATATACTCTACTCATTGATGCCTGATTTCTCCTAAACTAAATGAGATATCGAAATGTGGTAAACGGTAATTATCTTATAATAAAACGACGCATCCTTGGTCTAATTTTGAAGATTGTCGGTGGCCTAGCGTTCGATCCCCGTGCAAATTATGAATTATTATTGGAATAACTCCTAAACTATTAGTGATAAAATCTTCCAATAAATTGTATTAAATTGGTATTGTTATAAGCTTTCCTGTGGTATGCTCGGTATCCTGGAGTCTTGGGTTCCAATCCTGATTTGGTAAATTTAATTATTTCGAGAACCGCTTGTGTTGGAAGACTGAAATAAACTTTATATGATAATACTTGTTAAGGACGATTATTTTATAACATGCTAGAGTTAACGTATCGTAGGTTCGATCCCTATCTTGTGGAGAATTATTGAAATTTGCTCTATATCGCTATTTTTACACTTGGAATAGTAATGCAAAGACAAATTAGGGTAACTTGGCATATAAAATGATATACTAGACAATTTTATCCCTACGACTCATAGTTCGATTACCGGGACGGGGCAATTACTTCAAAGTCGATTTATTCGCGAATCAATAAAGTTAGCGTGATGAAATAAAAAGTTAAACACTTCAGCTAAATATCTGCTCTTGAATTATTGATAAAAAATGGTAGCTTTTGTACTGTGGGGTCTAGTTCGAATCTCTAAGTGTCCATTTAAATACTTTGCAAACTAGGGTCTTAGAGATCTGTAATAAAGTTTAAATTGGTGTTATTACTTACAAAATCAATTATAAAATGCTGTTATTGAGAGAAACATTGCTTGTGTTGATTCTAGAATTTTAAATCTTGCATAACACGGAAAAAGTCGGTTTAGATATAATTGACGGAGAATGCTGTTATTTTATTTAATATTTAAGGTAATAACGTCAAAATTACGCGTATATTTCTTGATAGCACGAAGGAGAATGAGAATATAATAATAATAAGAAGAAGAAGCAGAAGAAGAAGAACCAGAACAAGAAGAAGAAGAAGAAGAACCAGAACAAGAAGAAGAGATTTTATTTTATATTTCAGCTAATAACCTTCAGTTCGCGTATATTCCCTGTTAGCATGAAGGAGAATGAGACTAGAAGAAGAAGAAGAAGAAGAAGAAGAAGAAGAAGAAGAAGAAGAAGAAGAACCAGAACAAGATGAAGAGATTTTATTTTATATTTCAGCTAAAAGCATCTTACTAATGGTGCAATCCGATAACATCTTTAGGGTCTTTCCGAAACACGAAAGAATGAGTATTTGTAATTTTTCCTGTCTGAACTTGTTTTTTGTAGACAGCACGTCGCCGGGACTCTTCGAGGCTACAATTTCTCCACTAATGTTATAAATCGACGCCTTTGCGTGAGGCTAAGGTTTTTTCCGTTAATGTGAGGACAATGTGATACTTTTACCTGATGGGACATGTTTTTAGAGAGGTTTACACCTGTGTTTGAGGGTAGAGTTTCTCAACTAATGACATGGTGACGATTTTACCTGTTGGGACACGTTTAAAAGAGGTTCAGTTGATAGATTGTAACATATAGTATGTTAGCGTGTTAAGACGCGTGCAAATAGGTTTATTTCGTGGTGATAGTTAAAATTAATGTCTTTGTTGTTGAAATGATGGTACTTAGAAACATAATCATCTTTTCATGTTTTAATTTGACGCTTGATTCGTCTTAAAGTGAATAAAAATGGAGAAAGAATTATAAAAATACGGGGTATTTGTTTCTTTAAGCGTTTAAATAATGTTTAGATGGTTCCATTACTGTCATCCGATATCGATAAAAGAAATGTTACTTAAAGATACATAACCGCCGTTTCGCGTCTTAATTTTTCTGTTGGATTCGTTTCAAGGTGCGTAAAAGACGAGAAAAAGTCATAAAAATAGGAAGAGTTGATGAAATATAGCAGAAATTTGGTTTCTTTAAGCGTTTAATTAGTATGGTTTAAGGGGCGGCCGATATCGATAAAAGAAATGTTACTTAAAGATATATAACCGCCGTTTCACGTCTTAATTTTGCGAGCGCGCGTGTGTGAGTGTGTGTGTGTGTGTGTGTGTGTGTGTGTGTGTGTGTTCGGCATGGAAGTATTAAAATTATAAACATTTATTTCTATAAATACAGTGGTTGAAATATAATTTACCTTGTTTAAACTTTAAAAATGAGGGGAAATGTATGTTAACGTTGAACTGGCAAATAAAAATGAAACAAGTTAATCTTGACTCACGTAGTTTAATGATATATATTTTAAAAATACAAACTTAATCTTGAATCGCGTAGTCATTTATAAGGTACGTGCTAGTGGAATAAGTAGGGTTAGCTCAGGGTAGATATGGAGAAAATGTCAAACATACTATACCATAGTTGCAGAATATGGTGGTTGTGCAGGATAAGGCTGCGTTGGTAACGGTGATGGTTGGTTATGTTAGATGCGTCTAAATAACCCCCCCCCCCGAAATTGCCTGAAAAGTTCTTAAATATGTTGCAAAAAGTACCAGGAATATACTAAAAGTGACTAAAAACATCTATCAGAGGGACCAAAATAGCATTGAAATTGGAGTGAAACGTTTCAAAAAATGTACTTACAACTGGTGTAAAAGCCCTCTCAATATCCCGAAAAGTGTCTTAAAACACTTAAAGTAGCAATACAACGCTCCGAAAAGATTAAAAAAGTCCTGAAAACGTGCATGCCGGTGAGTCTGAATATCTTCTAAATCCTAAATTTGTTGGAAATCCTCTACAAGCAACGAATAAATACCCTGAGGTTATACCCACAAAGAGGGAAACCAGGACGCCTTATGGCAGGATGGAATAGACAAGCAGAGGAGGAGGATATATAATAGATAAGAGGATAGAATGAATATCTAGAAACGGATCATGGTGATGAAATAGAATAAATAACAATAAGAGGAGGATCTAGGCTAGCTACCTTAGGTTAGGTTAGGTTAGGTTAGGTTAGGTTAGGTTAGGTTAAAATATGAAAGACCAAAGTAAAAAGAGTAGAAGCAAGGGCTTAGAAATTAGGTTAGACGAAAGAAGTATGGAGCTTAGCTTAGGTTAAGTTAGATTAGGTTAGCTTGGTCAGACTACGAGATAGAGCAGTTGTTGTTGATGATGATGATGATGATGATGATGATGCGTTTGTTCCTGGGTTAGGTTAGTAGTGAAATGTAGTCGAAATAATAAGTACAAGAAATGCAATAAATGAATGGATAGGTTGGACTGCACCTCAACTACTGTAAAACAAAGCGATTACTGAAGAAAGCTTAGTAAAATACCCCTAGCAACTTCAAAAATACCTGCTTCAGTGCCTTAAAACATCTTCAAACTGGCGAAAAAAATGCTTCTCACGAGTTTAAGATGCCCTGAAAATCCTCAAAATATCTGTGAAGGAGCTGAAATGTCTTAATTAGCGCTCGAAAAATACCATTAAAAGCGTCTAACGCCTATAAAAGTGTTTCAAAGGATTCTGAAAACCAATCAAAATGTCGGTGTAAAAGTTTAAAATACTCGCATAGTGCTTAAAATGTCTCTAAAATGTCTGAAACGATATTTAAACTAGCAGATACATACGTCCAACAACACTTGAAATACCATGAAACCTCTGGAAAATCGATCAAATAATCTATATAATCCTCAAAATTGCCTGAAAAGCTCTTAAATATACTGTAAAAGCAGCAAGAATATACCAAAAGTGTCTAAAAGATCTATCAGAGGAACCATAATAAAATTGGCTAGTAAATTCTTAAATATGTTGCAAAAGCATTCTGAACAGCTTAAAAGCAGCTAAAATATCTGTAAAACGACCTTAGACAGCATTAAAATAGCATGAAACCACTGGAAAATCTAATAACTAACCTACATAATTCTCAAAATTACCTGAAAGGTTCTTAAATGGTGGTGGTGGTGATGACGGAGGTGGGGGTGCTGCGATGGTTATAGTCGTGCAGGCTATGGTAGTGCTGGTGCTCCAGGTGTTGATGTTGGTGGTGGTGGCGGTGGTGGTGGTGGTGTTGCAGAATAGGTGTCGTTGGTTGGTGTGGTGATGATGATGGTGGGTGTGGTCATGGCTGAGTTGGTAGTTAAGGGGTATGATGGTAGTAATGACAGTTGTAGTGGTGGTGGTTGTGGTAATGGCTGTGTTGGTGGTGTTGGTGGTGGAGGCGGTGGTGGCAATGGTTATGGCGCTGCAGCATAGGTTGCGTTGGTGACGATGATGGTTGGTTATGTTAAGTTAGGTCATGATAGTCTTAGAAGGAATGTAAGCGACGTCTGGCGTGTTGCCATTAGAACATACTGAACTATGCTAAAGAATCGTTAAAATGAAGTTAGCATGTATAGCGTACTGAAGCAGTGAACAAAATTCACCCATTGCCCTTGAAAGCACTTAAAAGCGAGTAAAATATCTGTTAAACGGTCTAAAACAAGCTCAAAATACCATGAAACCTCTAGAAAATCGATCAAATAATCTACATAATCCTCAAAATTACCTGAAAAGTTCTTAAATATACCGGAAAAACAGCAAGAATATACTAAAAGTGTCTAAAAGCTCTATCAGAGGAACCATAATAAAATTGCCTAGAAAGTTCTTAAATATGTTGCAAAAGCATTCTGAACAGCTTAAAAGCAGCTAAAATATCTGTAAAACGACCTAAGACAGCATCAAAATAGCACGAAACCTCTGGAAAAATCTAATAAATAACCTATATAATTCTCAAAATTGCCTGAAAGGTTCTTAAATATGCGTGTCATCGTGTCTGAGTACATTCTAAATCCTAAAATCGCTGACAATCCTCTACAAGTAACATGTAAATGCTCGAGGTTATATCCGCAAAGAGGGAAACCAGGACGCCTTATGGCAGGATGGAATAGACAAGCAGAGGAGGAGGATATAGGATAGATAATAAGGGGATAGAATGAATGTCTAGAAACGTCTCATTGTGGTGGTGTGGTGTTGGTGTCCGCTATGATGGTGCTGGTGATGATGGTGGTGGTGGCCGTTATAGTGGCAGTGGTGAGGGTGTTGCTGTTGTTGTTGGTGTTGGAGGTGTTGCAGAATAGATGGTGTTGGTTGGTGTGGTGATGATGATGGCAAGGATGGTGGCTATGGTAACGATGGTGGTGGCGATAACGGTGGTGGTGATGGTAACGATGGTGGTGATGGTGAGGATGGAGGTACTGGTGAAGGTTATGGTGGATAATGTAACGATGGTGATGGTAACGTGAAGGTGGCAGTGAGGATGATGGTACTGGTGATGGTTATGGCGGTGATGATGGCAAGGATGGTGGCTATGGTAATGATGGTGGTGGCGATAACGGTGGTGGTGATGGTAACGATGGTGGCGCTGGTGATGGTGGAGGTGGTGGTGGTGGTGATGGTGTTGGTGGTGGTGGTGGTGGTGGTGGTGGTGGTGGTGGTGGTGGTGGTGGGATAGGTTCGGTTAGGATAGTCTTAGAAGGAATGTGTGCAACGTTTGACGTGTTACCATTAGAACCTACAGAATTATGCAAGAGAATTGTTAAATGAAGTTGGCATGTATAGCATACTGGAACAGTGTACAAAGACGGATACAATAGCTATTTGAATAACAAGGTTACAACGTCTTCTAATGTTAGTTTAGGAAAAGAGCCGGAGGAAGCAGAAAAAGAAGGCTGTATAATGTTAAATAACGTTGAAGAAATGTCTGCAAAGAGGTTTGTGGTTAAGTTAGGTTAGTCTTAGAAAGACTGTAAGCAATTCTCTAGACGAGAACATCATACATTTACAAAAGGATGGAAAGTGGTCATGAAAGCATAACAAATCGCTAAAAAGGGCTCCATATACCCCTTAAAAACATTAAACCATACTAACGACGTGAAAACATAGAAAATACCAACGAAGCTGCAAAAACAAAATCCTGAAAATCTCTAGAATACCGCAAAAATGGCTAAAATACTTACCAACTCCTAAAATAGCACTAACATACCATGAAATGTTCAGAAATCGTTAGGGTTCGCATGTCGGGGGGGGGGGGGGTGTAATATCTTCAAGGTAGCTAAAGTTGTTGGAGGAACGTCTCCAAAAGAAAGTGAAATATCTAAGCTTGAAACGGCATGTTGCGACGGTCAGAATAGGTTATAGAAGAATATAATGCTCGTGTAAAATGGGATGAGATAGGCTAGGTTAGGTATGAGGCTTAGGTTATGTGAAATTATGAAAGACCATATAGTAAAAAGAGTAGGGATTAGATGAGCAATAGGGATGAAGAATAAATCATTAGATGAGGTGTTAGGTTAGGTTAGACGAGTAGAAGTATGGGGCTTAGGCTAGGTTAGATTAGGTTAGGATAGGTTAGACGAGTAGAAGTATGGGGCTTAGGTCAGATTAGATTAGGTTAGGTCTAAAATATCCCTCTAGTGCTTAAAATGCCTCTAAAATGGCTGAAACGATATTTAACTGGTAGAGATACGTCTAACAGCATTGAAATAGACGGTTCAGTATTCCTAATATCGTGAAAATTATCTTCCATTACCCTTCAAAGTGCTTAAAGCAAACAATAATGGACAGGGGCGTCCAGAATAACTCTCGGATTGCCTTAAATAATGTCAAATTCGTCTAAAATACTCTGAAAAATGTTTAAACTGGACGTAAAAGTCTTCAGAATATCTGGAAACAGGCTGAAATATCTATCAACGAGTCTAAACGGGTCTCAATACACGCTGAAAATATATAATATGACTTCTAAATAATCCTCGAAATTGCTTGAAAAGTTGTTAAATATGTTGTAAAAGCGTCCTGAATATACCAAAAGCGTCTAAAAGATCTAGCAGAGGGTGAAAAATTGCAACAAAATGGGGTGAAACGTCTTAAAAATGTATGAAAATGTCTGAATAACTCTGAAAATTGTCTGAAAAGATGTTAAATATGTTGTAAAAGCGCTCTGAATATACTAAAAGCGTCTAAAAGATCTAGCAGAGGGTGCAAAATTGCAACAAAATGGGGTGAAACGTCTTAAAAATGTATGAAAATGACTGAATAACTCTGAAAAATTGTCTGAAAAGTTGTTAAATATGTTGTAAAAGCGCCCTGAATATACTAAAAGCGTCTAAAAGATCTAACAGAGGGTGCAAAATTGTAGCAAAATGGGGCGAAACGTCTTAAAAATGTATGAAAATGACTGAATAACTCTGAAAAGTTGTTAAATATGTTGTAAAAGCGCCCTGAATATACTAAAAGCGTCTAAAAGATCTAACAGAGGATGCAAAATTGTAGCAAAATGGGGTGAAACGTCTTAAAAATGTATGAAAATTACTGAATAACTCTGAAAATTGTCTGAAAAGTTGTTAAATATGTTGTAAAAGCGCCCTGAATATACTAAAAGCGTCTAAAAGATCTAACAGAGGGTGCAAAATTGTAGCAAAATGGGGCGAAACGTCTTAAAAATGTATGAAAATGACTGAATAATTCTGAAAATTGTCTGAAAAGATGTTAAATATGTTGTAAAAGCATTAAGAATATGCTAAAAGTGCTTAAAAAGATCTATCAGAGGACTCAAAATAGTATCAAAATGTTTATGAAATTCCTAGAGGGAGATCAGGGTAGCGTATGACAGGATAGAATAGATAAGCAGAGGAGGGAATAGGATAAATGATAAGAGGATAGAATGAATGTCTAGAAACGTATCATGTTAGTAGAATAGAATAAATAATAATAAGAGGATCTATCTTAGGTTAGGCTAGTCCATGTTAGATTAGGATAGGTTAGCTTAGGTGAGCTTAGGTTAGACGAGTACAAGTATGGGGCTTAGGTTAGGTTAAATTATGAAAGACCAGAGTAAAAAGAGTGGGAGCTAGGTTAGGTTAGCTTAGGTTAGGTTAGGTTAGGTTAGGCGAGTACAAGTATGGGGCTTAGGTTAGGTTAAATTATGATAGACCAGAGTAAAAAGAGTAGGGATTAGATGAGCAAAAGGGATGAAGAATAAATCATTAGATGAGGTGTTAGGTTAGGTTAGACGAGTAGAAGTATGAGGCTTAGGCTAGGTTAGGGCCACTATGTGGGGCGAGGTGTCATGTTGGGGTAACATATTCAATCAAGATAGAAATCTCTTGCGTTAGGCAGTTTGCATCGATATAGTGAACGACATACTCAACTACCATGGACGCTCATAAACATACATGTACTGCCTTAAACATTATCCCTAGTCAGCCTCAAACGCCTACATCCTGCGCCCCTCTACCCTCCTACATAATAATCCTTAGGTTGCGTATGGCGGCCATCTTGCCCATAAAAAAGTGCGCCAGCTCTGTCCTAATCTACGTACTGACCTCCAGGCTGGCTCGCGCCCCTAGCCCGGGTTCCGGCACGCCTTTAGGGCGCTCCCATTTCATTCTTTCCTCCCAGAGGTGTGACATACAATTTCCCTTTGAGAGAACAGTGTGGAATCCCCTCCGCTTCTAGCCCTCCACTCCAGTCCTCTCAAATGACCAATTGTTCTGACAGGTATGCCCAAAAAGGAAGACAGGTTTCAGGACAAGTTTTGCCCTTATAACCTTATTTCGTATATAGTACTATCTCATATCCTCCAGCAGTTGTCATAAAATATATTTCATTTGCTGTAATTCTGCCTTCATCAATCCGTCTACTAAGGGCAATAAAAATGTATTTCTTTTTCATCGCCTTATGCAAAGAGTAAGCTACATCAAAGTTTGCATGTATTCAACATTTTAACAATATACTCCGCAGCCTGCTCTATATTTCAGTATATCTACATATATATTACTGAAGCCATTCCTGGCGAATATTTATTATCATCATATCGTAGAAAAATCAGGTTTTATGTGATTAATGTGTGTAAAAACAAATATAACTAGCAGAGGAAGTCGTATGATTGCAACACACCAGACTTGCTTACAAGACCACCGTTGTTTTTAAACTATTAAAACGTTAATATTAATATGTTATTTTATGTTTTTTCGCTCTATAACTTACTCTATATTGATAAATAAAATCATTAGCTTTAATTCCTAGTGGAAATGAAGTTACTCATGTAAAGTATTGTTGCGCGTAGTTGGTGTCCAGTGAACCAGGACTGCAAGAGACAGAGAAAAATGGAAAAACATATTACCAGACGTAGGCTAAAAAGAGTGTTCAGACTAGAGGGAGTAGTTTTGTAGTTGTTTTGATAGAAGTGAATAGTTATGGATAAAATAACAGACTGTAACCAAGGCAAACATTATATAAGGAATAGACATTAATATAATCGTAGTTCTATAGAAACAAGCTTACAGGGATTAGCTTACCCTATAAGTAGCCCTGAATTAAAAATTATTTTGTTGTTTAACGACGCTGTCAATTGCCAGGATCACATCAGCGTCGCCGGTGTGCCGGAATTTCGTCCCGCAGGAGTTCTTTTACATGACAGTAAATCTACTGACATGGAGCTGTCGTTTTTAAGCACACTTAAAAACCATCGGCCTGGGCCGGGTTTGAACCCGCGACCTTGGGATCAGTAGGCCAGCGTCTAACCAACTGAGCCACCCAGACCGACTAAGTAGCCCTGAGCTCACCCTGCCAGTAGGGAGGAGGCCCTTGTCCTTCAAAGGGAAACTATGGGCTATCTTTATCTTTAAAGTAGAAGAGTGTAAATATTAAAGCTTAGCACTCTTTGTCACTCGAAACTTCCAGAGGCGTCCCCCCCTCATTCTATAATATTGTGGTGCCTATGTACCGTTTTCTTTTTGGATGACGTTTACAGTGTGACTAGGCCTTCACGACCTACCTTTATCACATTAACCTTTCGACTTCGTCTTGAAGGTGCAGCTCCCTGTTAAGTGTATGTGAACGCATGACTTCGTGAGCAATTAGAAAGGCAACAGATTGCTTGCTTTGCATTTTTGTTTATCGAAATCTGTAGAATTTATAAGGGACATCTCGAAGGGTGACGTCAACCATCCTTCACTGTTGTGTTTTATTTACTTTTATATGTACTCTCACTTTAAGGGGGTATTGCACGAGGCAATTTTGTACATTCTGAAATTTTCTTTTGTCTGGATTATTGTTCAGAAGAGTGCTCACTAGCTTCCTGTTATTTTTACCCACGAAACATAATTCCAATCCTTTATTTATGTCACACTGTGTAAAGTTTACGTGCGGTGCGCAATGTTAAACTGGTTGATTTGGCTATAAAGCACTGGTATACTCTTCATTTTCGACAAAGAATGCTTTTCTACAAGATATAGCAATCTCTTTAATTCTTCCTCTATGATTTCACCATATATTCCTGGGTGTACTCTGTTGTAGTGTCTTTCAGCAGATGATTCTCTCACACAAGTAATTATTGCACTGCACACAAGATATCTTGGTGTCTATCGTGACGACACTCAAACAAATAAGGAGGTTCCCATTCTGATTTAAATGGAGTTTCGGCATTCTTTGTTTTCTTTGAAGCAAGTTGCTCAGTTATTAGTTATTTGTATGACACGGATCTATTTCACTGATAAGCAAGCCGTCTATAAACACAGGTTTCCTCAAGTCTTCGCTTCTTCGCTCTGCAACGCGCGAGTTGAGCCGAGCTTAACCGAGTCGCCACGATGCACGGTGCAAGGAGCTTCTGTACCTTGGATTGCAACCGGTGCGATTTTAAGTTTTGTGAGGCTCTGTTCTAGTTCATTAGGCGATTAGAAAATTGTTTCGCTCACGATTTACTGTCCCACAAAATAACACCTTTAATTGCTGGATGTAAGTACAGTATTTCCTCGAATTAAACAAACAAACTTGACTGATCTACAAGTATTTCATTCAACTTTGTTGAGAATTACATCGAGTTATACAAAACAGTTTTGTGTAAACTGGCTTTACATGTCTAATGTTCTTCCACATAGTCTTGAAACTTTAAATATAAACATTTAAATGGAGATTAAAGTGATTGTCACAGAGGTATAACAAAGAAAGTAAATTATTTACTCAAGTATATTTTTAAGGCAAAGGTGATTTTGACGTTTGAGTTTGAAAGTAATTTACAATTAATGTCTAAAAGCAAATTAAAACCGAATGTGAAATCTCTTAATTGTCATTGTGGATATTTATATTCCTCCAATAAAGAGATTGGATTAGTCAATTTTCTTGGTAAGAAATCAGTTGTCGAACCCAGGACCTCAAAAATGCGCAAATGAAAAAGCTAAAAACTATAAAACAAATGTATACCATTACTTTGCAGATATGGTCTTGGATTTTAACATATAATACTGAGCTAAAGAATGAAATTCATTTGGCAAACTTTTTTAATTGAAGGTAAAATTATTTCCACTGCCCTGTAGTGCAAGATAAAAAGTTAACGTTGTATATTTGTTCAACTTTTTAATATAGACAGTTGTCTAATTCTAACATCATAAAATTCTATAAGAATTTTATTGTAATACAGCTTCAATATCCAAGAGATACAACTTCGAACAGTACATGACCAAAACTTTTTTTTGAGTCTAACATTTTGACACGTGTAGTAGACAATCCTATTTATTAATTTGGTTCTTTAATTCTTTATGCTAAACTATGCCGTGTTATGACTTATGACTATTAAGGATGCATCTAAATGTGGAATACAAAATATTAAATTTGAGATTTTACAGATAGCAAATACAGATTATGTTGTTGTTTCTTCTACCTTCTTTGTTTTGAACTCGCATCAAAGCTTTGTCCCTCATGTGAGTTCTGGATATCTAATTTTAGATACAGCTGAAAATTTGTTTTCCTTTCGTCTGTTTCAACTTCCAGATGCAATGCACATTTTAAATTCTGGAGAACAGTTGAGCGTAGAACTTAAGAGACAATAATGAAGAGATTAAAGCAATTGAGGACGACATGAAGGTACCTGGGTTCAACGATGTTGAGGGCGTGTTTGGGCCAATTCTTTTCAACTTCTGCAAGACCTAACCTTAGGGTCAAGGAGGACACCGTTGCGTCGTTGTACTTACTCCAAGGCGATCAAGTGACGTTAACCAGAATTCCATCAGCGAATAGAGTGCCGCTGTTGTCTTCAAGGATAAACAACGGAAGCAACGGCTGCTGCTAAATGGGTGTGGGAACTCTAGTGGACAATTACGCTCCTCAACGTGACTAACACGTTTGTCTAGAGACGACAATCGATGCGGCTTCATCAGAGTTGCGAAACTGGTGTACGATCAGTAATTAGGCTTCACCAGGAAAAACGATGTTCATCGCCCAGTTTATGAACCTTCTGGACGCCTCAGGATATCTTCAACCGGCTTTTCGGAGCTTAGCGGCATCTCTAATTTCGCCTTTTAAAATGCAGTGAAGCAACTCGGATTAAGGACAAAACCTGATGCGTTGCACACACATGACTTTCTCTACTCATACTTATGCAAACTATTCTTACAAACTTGTTGGATAGAATGATAATCTAAGGTGATAGTCACATTTTTAAAAAAAGATACCCATGTTTGAAATTCCATGTTCTTTGCATGAGCACAAGAAAAAATAGCGACGTACCATTAAAAATTATAAAACAAACAGCGACTTATCACTTGAGAAAATTATACGTATTAGAAAATTCAAACCAAAAAGATACACATCCCGGAAATGGTTGACGACACAAGGTTTTATTTGATTTCAGTTCTGTCCTTTAACGAGATCTACGTATTTTGTACAAGATTTTGTCTAGCATTCATAGTTTACCAGTTTTACAGACGTCATTCGCAACGAAGAGGACTTCACAGGACTTGTTTTGTTTACTATTGGAAGAGATGACAGAAATCTTTGTGGGGAAAATGCACAAGGTTTGGAAATTAACCTTTTTAAGTCAGTAAGCTCAAATATATTAAAACGCTCCTCTAAGTTTACTCTTGAACACAAGAATATAAGGCTAATATTTTGGAAATTGCTGGTAACTTTAAAACGCATGCAGTGCTTTGTAAGAGTGTGTACTTTTATAAATATACAAACATTAAATAATCTGTACCTACAAAGTTTTTTGAAAGTTCTGTGCTTCGCTATCAAATGAGTTATTCTTTCTAGTTATTACTAACGTAAATCTCCTAACACTAAAGCAGTTAAGAAGGGCATAAGACCACGATGTGTCGTGAAGACTACCGTCAGTTAGTGGATTGTTATAAAATGTAAGTACAAAGAGTTGCGTGAGCATGGAATGGATCTTGATAATAATGCTAATAATGGCTATTGGAAAAGCTTCGGGAAGTTTTCTCTCTCAAAATAAAGCTTATTATGCATTTTGATGTCTATCTGTATGACCATTTTCTTCCAAAGATGTTCTCTACAATTTTATGATTGAGAAGAAACACATTGCGGCATTGATAATGACCTGTATTTCCATAATAACGTAATGTATACGTTCTTCTCCCAAACCAATACTCTCTTCAAGTGCCTTGTGGCAACGTGGGCAGTCTCTATATGATACCTGTATTTCTGACATGTTTGCGTTGTCAGCACCTTTTAGCGCATTTTCACCTGTTAAATGAGTTACACAGGGATATATTTGCTTAAAAATCTAGTGTAGAACCACTAAAAACGATTATCCCCAAATAACGTATGTTCGGAATATCTGACAGTAAAATTTATTATTGGAGTTAGCTATCGCCCTTGCCTAGGTCTGCAGCGAAATCTTGAAAAAAGTTACGTTTTTAATTTTACCCAAGTTTATTTTCACTGCTTTATCGTTTTCGTTATTCGTTCGAAACATTCGGTTTGTAGCAACCATATTGTCAGCCTGGGTGCACTCGAGCGGCAACACAAGGGGTTTTCCAGAGCCTTCGCGAACTGTACGGCGGCCGCCGACGTGTTTGTGGAAGTCGAGAAAGGTCCAGGTTACCTTATCCTCGCTAAACAACGAGGCGAGAAAACAGCAGGAGAGTTACAGACATGAGTCGGTCAGTGTGTCAGTGAGTGCGAGACAGCTGTGTGTGTGGTACTGTCGTCGTGAAAGATACGTCGCGTCGAGGAGAAGAAGTTTCAATGAGCTTCGTGTGATTGCATCGTCGGAGTAGTGTACGAGAAACAGGGAAAGTGAAGAAAGATAGTGAAAGGACTGAGTCAAGGCTACCAGAAGAATACAGTTATGAGTTGTAATATCATGAAAGACTAGATTGTGTTAACACCAGTAAAAGAGAACTGTATTTGTGGATTCAGTTAGAAGAAAATAAAGTGAGAAAAGAGTAATTGGATTGCATTGATTATTTTGTCACACTGGTGTCTAAAGTGGGATTTGTCAAATTGTCTCTTTGTTACAATATTGTGCTTTTAAGCTTTGTTAAAATGTTATCTTAGGATGTGTTAATTCCCTTCTGCCTCGAGAGCGAGCATTAACAAATTTCTCTCTAATACATGATATCTCGACATTTGTGCAAGAATATCCATTTTGAACTGACAGGTCTTGGACAGCTGCGTGTACAGGGTTCACTGTACACTCAGACGGTGCGTTTTTTCCTTTTTTTTTTTTTTTTTTTTTTTTTTTTTTTATGTCATTCAATTTTACACATGTCCCTCAGATGAATATAGCCTACTACAAGATAAAATTGTATGCCGAACAAAGGATATGTAATAGCTGTCCAAATAATTTTTCTTTACAAAATATCTCTTGCTCCACCAACCGTTTGAGAAAATGTGCCACATGTTCAATAAACAAATCGCAAAGACATAAGCAAAGGAAGGCTAATTGTATTGTGACAAAATGTCACTTTATTGTCTTCTAAAGTTTTATTACCTACAGTTTTCTTCTCGTCAACATAGTCTACAGTCTTTCAGGTCATCAACACTCAGTTTTACTTCTCGTAGTCTTGCTCAGTCCTTTCAGATCTTTGTTCACTTTCCCTGTCTCTCATACACTCACTACGAAGATGCAATCACTCGACGCTCGTTGAATCTTCTTTACGATAACCGACGTATCTTTCACGTCTATGACATACACACATCTGTCTGGCGCTCACTGACACACTGGTGGCCCCATGTTTGTAATGTAAACTCCAGCCACTGCTGTTTCTTGATCTCCTTATATAGCGGGATCTTTCTCGATTTCTACACACATGCCGGTGATCAGGTGGTCAGATCTTTCTGGAAAGTTCTGGAGAAATCAGCTTTTGTGTAGCCGCTTCCATTATTGTAGCCTAACCTTGAACACCTCTGCCCACTCGCCTGCCCAGCATGTGGCTTGAAGCAGTCCGGCCCCGTCCATCCTTTATTGTGCGCCTCGCCCGGCGTCACAGTTTGACGAAACAAAGAGAATAAGCGCTTATTGCAATACGATGACGGAATTCTTTTTAGGTATTTAAGTTGGATATCGTACGAGAAATTTAGCATACCCCTGAAGAAGATACTCTCTCATATTGAAAATAAAGGCATGATGTCATCAGACTTGCAATAATGATGAGATTTTGGTAGCAAGACATTTCTGTACAACTGAGGAACTTGTTCAAATTTTCGGAACAACGTATTTTTGTAGACATAATGGAAACTACGAAAAGCGTCGGAAGTTTAGAAATACTACAAAGTACTGACTAATCGAGCGAGACAGTTAACAGGTGGAGCTCGCATTAGGGAGGTCTCCGGGTCAATTCCCTTCAATTGCCTGGTCGGAGATTGTTCGCTGTTTTTCAAGTGCACTTTAGATTTCGCGGTATGTGACGGTGCCGGATAAGTGGTGCGGATGCTTCTTCAAAGGAGCCTTCTAGTATCCCATGGACTTACGCGCGTCTCTGTGGCCTGCGGTCTGTGACCTCCTGTGATTCCTTCTCTTCCTCCTAGGCAGTGGTAGCCACAATAGATCTATGTAGGTCAGAGACGTTTCCCTATACTTTTATAACAACTTTGTAAGGTTTCAGGCCTTTATAAGGTTACAAAACAATCAAGCGGAGTACTCCCTCGAGACTCACGCTGCATTCGAGATAACTTGCGATGTTGTATACGCCGTTAAAATTGGATACAACAACATATCACATCGTTTACATACGTCTGTAGATACTGTATCTTTGAAGTTTGGTTTTGCTGTCTTCCAGCAACCAGTGTAAAGCTGGAGGTGAAGCAGGAAGCACAGTTTCTAATCCTGTCCGGTTTGAACAAACCTGGTGCTCCCACATTTTCATCCGAGTGTTAACATTGAACCTTTGAACAATATAACCAGATAAGATTATTCTAATCCTAACTATAGTTAGAAAGACCTAAAGGAGCTATATTTAGCCTATGTTGTCATATGTCACACTAATGGGCTTTAATAATTCTCCTCGGAGCACACCTACACATAACTAAAAGGCGGTGCGAATTATCCACGTCGTGTAAGAAAATTGACCGTAGCGGTCACGTGTCGAAGAGAATCGACCGCAATTGTCACGATGCCATATCACGAGGTCTCGGCACGAGATTCAGGCGCCCTCCTACTTTTCATTTTCTTTCATCAAGGGCACACGTGAGCAACGTGGGGTCTGTTCGCACATATTCACCTTGTACTTTGGTGGCACCCTTTTGCATACCCGGTATGTGATTTAGCTACTCTCCTCCAGTGTTTCGGCAGAGTGTGGTAGGTAGGTACTTATTCTTCCTGAATAACAACGAAGCCAACAGTTGTTAACCTTGATATAAATCAGAAGCTTGTTTCTTTTGTCTAAGAGAATATAACAATAGGTCCTGACACCATCCACTCATCTGGAATGTTTTCTCGTGCTTAACTGGTACCACGTGAGGATTCCTGAATGCTAAAGCTCGAACAGATTTCTTGCTGCTAACGCTGTCTTCCAGTCCTGGAGCGAAATTGTTCAAAATAGAAAGCAAAATTCAGTAACAATATATTTGAATATATCAAACTGTGAATAGATTCATTTTCTTTGTTTTCTGTTGGAAATCAGTTGGAAAAGATAATGATTAACTACAATTTAAATATTTCAACACAAAAAATAGAAATTATGGCTTTTATAGTGAAAATCAGATGAGATAAAATATAATTATTAAAGATAAGCCAACCTAACTTGAGATCTGATGTCATTTTATTATTACAGAGATGTAAAACAAAAATTATATAATTTTCAGAATATACGTGGATCGTTCAAACGAACTCTGAAAAATAAAGTTCGAAACGAAACTATGTTGAAGTTCTATGAAGTGATGGCCGTACCAACATTGACATATGGTTCTGAAAATTGGGCAATAAACAGAAGGGATAAAAGAATGGTGGAAACGGTAGAAATGAAGTTTTTAAAAATCATTGCAGATATACTCATTTCCATCATATGAGAAATGAGACAATCAGAGAACAACTAAGTTTATAACTTAAATAGTGAAATATCTATGTTCAAACAAAACAGGGCAGATCACATAATACGGATTTCAAATAATGGGATAACTAAAATAGTTGCAGGATATAAAGCTGAAGGGAACCGTAGTGTTGGAAGACCTAACCGTTGCTGGAAAGATGATCTATGAGACGAAACAGGCCGCCTGGCCTATCTTGGTGGTGGTGTTGATGTTTTCTGTTGTGGGCTGTAGTAACGCAAGACACGATTCGGAGGAACGAGGAGTAACAGTAATGACTAGTTCACAACCACCGATAAGGGTAACCAGCATGGCAACGGCAACAGGAAGCACTCAACATTTTGGTTGAGAACAGCCCGTCAACCGTCTCCTCCTTAAATCATTTAGGATGTGAAATTTGTAATGTAAATGATACAGATACTGACAAAAAACTAACGAGATTCCAAACAATTTGTGGAACAAAACATAATCTTTAAAAAACAAAACAAGATCTGAAACGAGAGTAAAATTTTATAGATGTGAAAGCTGGGGACCAATACGAAGGATAATTAATGGAATACAAAGTTGCAAAATGAGATTTCCGAGGGGAAAAAAGCATGCACAAGAGAAAAAAGAATTAGAAATGAGGAAATAAGAAAGGAATTACAAGTGGAAGCTGTCGATTCAAGAATGGATAGATACAGAATGAGGTGGTTTGAATATATTGGGAGGATGATCGCTTCCCAATATGCATCTAAAGGAAAGACAGACGTAAGGAGGCCGAGAAGGAGATGGAAGGAGACCGTGTGAAGACGGAACAGGCAGTAACCTAATACATGAAACGAAGGAGGAGAACAGCCCGGCAACGAGAACGGTAACATATTATCGATCAGCCTCTCGACAGAAAGTGGTGGTCGATGTTGCACATTTGAGAACTCATTGTTTCTGACCAATGATATTTTTTCCAGCTCGCGCCCTGAGAGCTATAGCGGCTCCTTAATGGCACGGCCCCTTGAGTAATTTCTACAGCAAAAGGTCGAATACGCACAATATGAATCTAACAGGACGAGCCCGGCAACGGAAACGAGAAACTTGAAAAATGGCAAAATTTTCTTTTACCGTTACCGGGGGCCTAGAAAGCTTCCCATCGGTTGTGAACACTCCCATTTGAATACATGCATTTTAATTTTCTTGTTTTGTTATCGCTGCCGTTACTGGTGTTTGTGAAGCAGCCTTAAATCCGATCAACCTGAACATGGGTAGCATACGCCATGTTCTCTAAATTCCATGTAACAGTAAGTTAGTGAAGAACAGAGCAGGATGGCTCAGCCGGTAGTGTCCGTGAACCCGCATTCGGAGCTGGTGGGTTCGATTCCCGTGGCCAACATTCCCATTTTCCCCAGGGGTATTGCTCGGCTCACTAGGCGAATGCTGGGAAAAATAATTACATCCCCCGAATTTTCTCTCCCTCAGTTTCACCTCACCTCTTATGCTGGTCCGCTTGTTCAGGGTTGCAAGTGTCGGCGTGCATGGCAGGTGCATTAGTCTCTGTAAATCCTCGTTCTGATTGCGGAAGGTCTCTTGCCTATGTGTACGGTAACTGGTCATTTACAAAATCCTACCTATTGGTTTACAATTGGGAAATTTATCATTATGGAATCAACTCGTCGCTTTGTTCATTAATACGATAGCTATTGTTTTCTACTTTCCACGTGGAGGAAAATACAGTACTCGACTGATAGACTAATTTCACTGCAAACGCAACAATAACCGCTATAATAATAGTTATCAGACTCAATAATTACAAACCAACATGGGTGTGTAAAATGTATTCAAAAGAGAAATTGCTTAAAAACTAATAATGGGCATTACCATAACAAATTAAAGAAATGAGAGATTAGCGTAATTTTGTAAATTTAGTATATAATAAATGACTATTAGATATTTCAGTATTGTCCTGCCATGTCAATATGTATTTATAACTAGTAACTGAATATATTGTAATCTCAATTCAATGTTCATCATGGCTGATAGTACCTGTTTTAAACTTGTAGTGCTTATACATCTGCCTTTGCGCCTAGTCGTAGCTCTTTCGCAAGTAGTCTGGTTTGCATAACAATTCTTTTTCCCCGTTTTTGTGCAACCATATGTATGCGCAGCAACACCAACCTGGATTCATTACAGTTGCAGAACAGTTTGCGAACTATGATGTGCGTGCTAGATACCAAGTTTCCCATCTAAAGCGTGCAAGGTTAGTGAATGTAATGAAAGTGCCTACTTCTCATGCGAATATCACTTAACTTTACATTTTCTCATAATGCTTTTTCACGGAATAGGCGATTCAACAACCATTTACCTTTTCCAGGATTATGTGTTTTCTACTTCTTCCCGATGACATTTACACAGAAGGAAATGAATTCCAACACACGAATTCTACCATGTCTACCAACATAAATTTGTTGGCTATAACTAGGGCCCGAACTTTTAGGTAGAATAAACCATTTTAGGTTTCTTGTATGTTTAATGCACCAAGGCTTTTACGTTTTACTTAACTTTTATGATTAATTTATGAAAGTTTTTCACAAAGGTTTACATTACCAGAGATATCCGTCAACAATACGCGGATAATAGATTTTACTGCTTCTTTTGTAGGCCATTTTTTGGCACTGCAGTAGACACGCACCCAAATTTTCTGGCGCAAACAATTTCCTATTACTGGGTAATTAATTCTTGTATGAAGAAAAAGCTCCTCCAAACAAACATGATGTCAAAGATGTTATTCCAGCGTCTCCTAGTAGTAATCTTTTTGTATATTTTCCTCCCTGTAATACTGACTAATTATCTTCAAAACCACGCTTGCGTTCAAGAATCTTTTGCAGCTTAAACGAATCTGCAACTTGCGGATATATCGCCAACGATATTCAGAGCACAATTGAGCGATAGCCTAGCACTTTCGAACTGGAGGATAGTTTCTGGTATAAAACAAAGATGTGTTTTTACTATGTATTTAAGGGCCGCATTTAATGGCAGTAACCTGAATTAACTCCATCCTACTGCTTACAGAAGTGGTGGAAGCGATTTTACATCGAGTTACAGTGGAAAATAACATAGACTATATATGCTAGGGTGGGAAGCAAAGTAAACCCAATTTTCTATGGCTCTTCTTTGTCTATATGTGCCTTCATAATCCATGTCTCCGACTTCAGATTCTTTTTGAAACATTGAATCCCTATTATCGTCCATGTATTTATTCTCACCACGTCTCAGCCTCCAATACTACATCCCACACATTACGGCTATAGTGAGAACAGGTGGAGGATGCAGTGGCCGGGCGGTAGATCATGACCTGAAAAAGGCTGTTGGCGCAACTAGCCGGGCATCAACCTTCAAACAATTAACTCAAAACCTCCTAAACTGGAGTATCTTATACCACATTAATTATAGCTATTGAATTGGCAGCATTACGTTATTGGAAATAAATAAATAAATAAATAAATAAATAAATAAATAAATAAATAAATAAATAAATAAATAAATAAATAAATAAATAAATAAATAAATAAATAAATAAATAAATAAATAAATAAATAAATAAATAAATAAATAAATAAATAAATAAATAAATAAATAAATAAATAAATAAATAAATAAATAAATAAATAAATAAATAAATAAATAAATAAATAAATAAATAAATAAATAAATAAATAAATAAATAAATAAATAAATAAATAAATAAATAAATAAATAAATAAATAAATAAATAAATAAATAAATAAATAAATAAATAAATAAATAAATAAATAAATAAATAAATAAATAAATAAATAAATAAATAAATAAATAAATAAATAAATAAATAAATAAATAAATAAATAAATAAATAAATAAATAAATAAATAAATAAATAAATAAATAAATAAATAAATAAATAAATAAATAAATAAATAAATAAATAAATACATAAATAAATACATAAATAAATACATAAATAAATACATAAATAAATACATAAATAAATACATAAATAAATACATAAATAAATACATAAATAAATAAATAAATAAATAAATAAATAAATAACTAAATAAACAAACAAATAAATAAACAAACAAACAAACAATCAAACAAACAAACAAACAAACAAACAAATAAATAAATAAATAAATAAATAAATAAATAAATAAATAAATAAATAAATAAATAAATAAATAAATAAATAAATAAATAAATAAATAAGACAATGCTCCACCCCCCCACAATGTTCTCAAAAAGTGTTTTCGAGGAAATCTCGGGATCGAACTTTTGGCTAGAATGCAACACTTCTACTTTGCTACCGGTAAGCAGTAGAAAAAGCAAAATTTGGATGTTTTGCATTCATATGTTGTTCTCTATACATTTTTGAATTATCTGGTGTTGCAAAAACTTATTTCTCTGTCTACTTGTTAATAATACAGGTAAATCTTAGTAGAAATTGCTTACTTCCGTTTGGGTGCAATGAGAGCAGGGGAATACACCAGTCTTAAGCTATAATCAAATCATGTAAGAGCTGGGCGCTATGTGATGGCCTTGGCACTTTATTCTCTTTGCATGGCCAGGAAATAAAAAAAACCCAATAACAAATTCTCATTTGAGAATAGTATAAGTACTGGAAAGTTGAAATCAATAACAAGGAATATTTCGAAAATGGTTTACTCCACAAATAAAGTATTTGACATAGAATGTGGGCTCCACATCTTGTGAAGCAAGATTTTGTCTATCTCTTACGATTTATCGATTATGCAATAGTCAATCAAAATGAAGAGAACTTCACAGGCCATTCCTAAAGGATTCAAAATGTACATTTTATTTGTCAAGAAAATATCTTAAACATATGGTATTGTAATCAAAATCGTTTACTTTTTGAGAAAATCATTTTTTTTTTTTTAATTTCCATGTAAAGAGTAGTCCTGGGTGGGGAATTTCTGGAAAATCTTCGTGTCGTATCCTTGGAAAACGCTAAACTTAAATACCAAGTTTAATCGACTTTTCGTATCTGAGTCGCGCTGTTCATGTGTGCGCCGCCCCCCCCCCCCCCCACACACACACACAGGCTTGTTTTTGGATTCAGGAAGTCTCAAATTATGCATTTCCAGTAAAATCTCAATACCGAATTTGTGGGTGAAATACAGTACTTATCTACTTACTGAAGTACGTCATAGAGAAAATAAAACTGTCATTTTGAGGGCGGGGGGAGGGATTTTCGCAACTTAGTCTCGCCTAAAAAGCCAGAGGCAATCAGTAGAACCGAAGACGGTATGCGGAAGGAAGTGCCTATGAGAAGCTGGTTACACCTTCACAGTCTGACAATACGCCTTCCTTATCCATCGTCCCCGAAGGCAGAAAAATGGTTTTACAATTACATGCCTCGACTTAATTTAGCAAAATACATTTGCATAAGTAGAGCTTGCCAGCCGAGTTGTCAAGGTTACCCGTGCACAGTCACGAGCAAGACTGCGTGATTGTCATACGGTAATTATTGGGACGACTATGTGATTGCATTCCGCACCTAAATAATGCAAGGTCCTGTTGTGAGCGAGGCCAGCTGCAACACATATGCTTTCCTTAACAGCGTACCTCGTAGGCGACATCTTGGCAGTTTATTCTACCTCTCCTACAAAGATTATCGCTATTCGTTTAGGACATGTATGGGCGAGCCGCGTGAAACATCTAAGAGCGAGGGTGTGCAGGGGCACAGTGACGTAATGCAGCTACCTCTCTATTGGAGCATGGGCATTACAAGCGATTCTTAGTTTTCAAAGGCTAGAAATGTCTATTTATCCAAGCCCCAAGGTATCAATCAAATTACAAATCAAAATCAAGTGCTTTATTAATTATTATCCATAGAATAAACGTTTGAAAAGTGAAGTATCTCACACCTCTTATCAAACTGAAAAAAAAAAAAAAATATAACTCAAACTTGCAGGATAAATGAACAAACAAGAATCAATATTTACAGATTTTATAGTAAATGAATATCACATTGCTTCAGCTGACGTTGACTTACTAACTGGAGTCAGGGATACTATTCCATGCTATTTTGTACTATTTTACAGAAAATATAAGTTAAACAATTCATTTATTAAAACAGTGCTCTTCACCACTATTAAATGCTCACTACGTAAACTAATTTATAATTATATAGAAAACTGTTTGGTTTACATAAGGGCTATTCCCATATATCTTTGCAGATTACGAAATATTTTCAGGTAGATTTTTATAGTTGCAATTTTGTTTGCATTTGAGTATGTATTTATATCCTTTGTTGCTTGGTGTCCTTTCTTTATGGCAGTTTATGCAGAGAGCACTTTAGAGTTGCTTTTATTATCCTAGAATTTGATTTAACTATTGTCAGGATTTTCTGAGAAAAAGAGCCACAAAAGGTCATTAAAATTTTGCAAAGAAAAAACACTGGTTTGGGATACAAACGTTTCTACATTTCATTTGCTATCAATTAAACTTCCGCTAAAAGATAAGATAAAGTTTACTTCGTTAACTTTCCTTTTTTTCTATTAAGTGGTGCAAATTTCATAGTACAAAATGGCAGATATGTTGCCACTTTTAAAAATGTATTTAAATAGTAATTATTGTGTCTGCAATGATAAAACGTACACCAAATTAAACAGGAAATTCTAAGATTTTAAGACGGCATAAAAAACAAACATTGAATTTTTAATGTAATCTAAGCTAAATATCCAATGCATAGTAAGCAGGCAAGCCAGTTGTGAAGTTACACATTCAGTTAAAAATATGAAATTTAATTAGCCAAGGTAATTAGCTGTCTTATTTTATGCTTTAGGTATTTCTCTGGTAATGCCCTAAATCTTTATTATTACGTTCCTTCTTAACCTCTATTTACCGAGTAGATTGTGCCCCTCATATGCAGCTGAAGAGGCATTAAATTTAATTTAGAAACCACTTAAAGGTGGGGCAATTATTACATTTGTAAATCCCTCCCTTCCCTTACCTTTCCCGAAGACTGACAGCTTAGAACCACGCATATATCATCCGAAAGGTTCCGGTTCAGAAACGTGAATGACCGGCATGGACCTTGCATCCTTAATTTCACCTAATGACTTGCAGTGCCCTGCTGAAGGACGAAAAATCGCTGACCAGACGGCGTTTTTGAATACTTTAGGCATTAATATTAATCCACTTTTCTGTCGCACTGTATATATACATAAAAATCTGATGTGTTGCATTCACATGGCTTTCTCTACTATTGTACTAACTATTCGTACAAACTCTTATTCCTCTACCTTGGTCGAGATAAACATTTGCAGAAATTATCTTATTGCTGATTTTCTTATAGGTGTAAGGAATATATGGGAATACATTAGGCTTTGAGCGATAGTCAAATCTTTTAAAGCTTTGAAATCTCGTTCTCGTTGCACGGCCAACAGATAAAATTTTTCTTAAATGGAAGGTCATTCACTTTTTTAACTATTACAAAACTCGCACAAATAACAAGGTATATCTCCGAAATGGTTCATTCCACAAGAAATGCATTTGGACATAACGTGTGTTTTTACGAGATCTACAATTTTGTATAGTAAGACATACGGTTTACCAGTTATGCAAAAGTCGTCAACAATAAAGATGACTACACAGGCTATAGCCAGAAAACTCAAAATATACATTTCATTTGCCATAAAAATGTCTTAAACATGTGGTATTTTAATAAAAACTATTAAAGTCATTTTTGAGAAAATCAAAATTTTCCATGTAAAGGGTAGCTTAGGGTGGAGGAATTTTCTTCAAAATCTTCGTGTCGCACCCCTGAAAGATATTAAACTTAAATACCAACCTTGGTTTTTATTAAACTTTTCGTTTTTGAGTTATGCTGTTAAAACACACGCGCACGCGCACGCGCACGCGCACACGCACACGCACATACACACACACACACACAGATCTTTTTCTAAAATGCTTTTATTTAGCTTAAAGGGGCCTCAAAACATATTTCCGGTGAAATCTCGACGTCAAATAGAATACTTCCCCTACTTACTATACGTAGTAGAGAAAGTGAAAATGTCAGACCAGAAAGAAACAGTTTTAAAAACTCTGATGTGTAGATTCACATGACTTTGTCTACCTACCATACTTTTATTTTCCTATATATTTGAGATAAACATCTTTACTTTCTCTACTACGCATAGTAAGTAGGGGAAGTATTGTATTTGACGTCGAGATTTCAAAGGAAATGTTTTGAGGCCTCCTGAAGCAAAAAACTGCTTTTATTTAAGGAGCTAAAAACCCTTGATATCGAAATTGGGCGGACTGCAATACTTCCTCTATCCCCTAGTAAACATGGTAGACAAAATAAGAAAAGCTACTTTCTTCAAACATATCTTGGGAACTTCTGATTTTCCGATCAACCTTTTATAAAGAGTTCAAATAATGTTTGCCAATGCATGAAATCTCTTATTAGCATTCTTTTGGTAGCTTACTCTTCATGAAAAGATTGCGCTGTAATAGGATTGTTTTAATAACCTTACTCCTAAAAAGCTGAGTCAGAGTTTAAATACTCAATATTGTGGACAGGATTCGAGCTATGGATCTTGGCCCTCCTGCAGATATTCTACCGCGACGAGATACGGTCAACTTGCTATACTACAAATAGTTTCCTGGCTTCTCGTTTAGCACTCCATCAGGATTAATTTGTGTCTAACAATTTATAATAACATAACATTTTTTTTTGTTTGTTAATGACGCTGTAAGTTTCCAGGATCATATCAGCGCCGCCAGCGTGCCGGAATTTTGTCCCGCAGGAGTTCTTTTATATGCCAGTAAATGTACTAAATAGAACAATCGTTTTTAATCAATTATTATTGTTAATTAACAACTCATTTTGACAATCACAGCAATGGCAACGTAATAACTTTGTTATATCCAATGATCTTAGCAGCAATAAGCGCAAATGTTCAGGAATTCAACGAGGAATGTAAGTAGTTTGATATATCTGGTAAAGCAAGCAATGGTTCATTCGTTATTGTAATTGGGTTTCATAAATCACAGCCTGGCACTTAAAAATATCTGGTTGCCTACAATGAATGAAGATAGTTACCACTGCGATTACGAATTGCGTGAATTTGCTGCATAGAAATGCGGAGTCTTCTATGATTAGATTATACCGGGTCTGCCAGAGGACTAGCGAAAGATAAGTGGCAAATGTTAACAAGAATGTCAACAATTTCGAAGCCATCTTAGTGAAATTGGACTGATCGCACTTTCCAGTGTTTACTTTCACGCGTGACTCGTAAATTCGCAATTTCAACATATGTACTAATATGATGTACTAATAGTAATAATTGGGCGGATTTTATAGCGTAGATCTGGGCTTTAATAGCAAAGAATAACAACTTCTTCATACTCTTTACAGTGGTAAACGATAACTGACCTAGACAGAATAAATTAAGAAAAGAACACACAAAAGTAAAATAACGATATCGTAATGAAAACTACAAAACAGTTGGAGCATTATAGGAATACATGAGCATTTAATCTCAAATTAGTAATCTTAAATATGCATTACTTTTAACCCTTTGTACCATGTTTTGTCTTGGGGTTTGATGAAATTCTGGGCAACAGAAAATCCTTCCCACAACGCCAAATATTCGTAGATAGACTTCAGCTTATATCCTTCCAGTTAGGAAGTAGCGTTCAACCATGCACATTCTGTGATCGGTGGTCACTTCCATCTCGCGTGCAAAGAACGCACAAAATGTCCCAGTGAGAAGCAGTTCTGCATCAGCGCAGTACATTAATCTACAGGGTTGCCCAAAAGTCCCTCACCATAGGATATAATTTTACGAAGTAGGAAACGCATTTAGTGTAAGGTTCACATTCGCAACTCCCCTTGAGACAACGGACTCACTGATGTCATGACGTCATTAATTTAAACTGTGGTAAAGGCCAAACAAATCTGAAGACCGGATACAAGTGAAGTTCTAACTTAAACTTACTAGTTTTCAAATGGATTAACATTGTAAACTAAATAATTTCGTTGACGTCTTCTCATAATTCCTATTAAAGAGTTTTATCGGTTTGATGAAGTAATTGACTGTGTCTGACAGATATTAAGCATTGTGTTTTAAACAGGCTACGTACCTAACCTAGAATTTATCGCAGGGTAACCGAAATAAATAACTTGCATGCCAAACCTTTCATCCACAACATCTGACAACTGGCACAGCACAACATAAGCACTACGATGATTTGGATTATGACAGCAATAAATCCTCTTAGTGCAGTTCGAAGAGCGCAGTACATTATACGAAAGAAGAAAAGAAAAGAAAAGAAGCGAAAGAAGAAAGATCAAGGCCAGGTCGTAACCACAACAGTGAATACAACACAGGGCAATCTCCCGGATTCGAAGCGCTGTTCCTTTCTTTTCTTGTGCAGCACGAGATTAACGTATTAAATCAATCGAAATGCATAGATGACGTCATAGTCATAAAGGACGCGATGTTTCCACCCTTTTCTAAAAATGCCGAATATTGCCATTAGTTCAATACGAATATTTTTCCCTTCATTTTTTACTTTCTTTACTTCCCCGCCTCCAGCCATAAGTCATTTAAATCCCATGGTGCATTCCTGAACTTGGTTACTGGCTTTCCACGACATCAAAGGTAACCTCTTAACATTTATTGTGATTAAGGAAGTACAATGTGCTTGTCTTTCAATGCTAAATTCCAGCCAAGCTTTTATTAGCACTGGTTAATTTTAATTGCAACCTAAACAATGTAACTGGTTTCTTTTTTGCTTCGAAAATTTAATTAGAGTAAACGTTTTCTTCAAGGATTACAACAAAGAAAAGCTGGCTTCTGATATAAATACCCATTGTGGTTTTTACGTATTTCATATGACCAGCCAGGAGAAATAAATGCAACTAACCACACTGATTAATTTAAAATAAAATATTGCTTTCGTGATTTAGGGAGTTGTGCTTGGGTTCGTACGCGAATATTATGATCCGATATATAAGGAATGCCTCTCGAATTTTAATATGTAGAGAAAGCAGTGCATGTATGTACATTAGGCTCTTCCATTTAAAATTTACATTGGTTTTAGAATAAAAAGATTCTTGACTATAGCAGCGTTTCAACAAATATTTTTGGCTGTTGCATATACATTTCATAAAATATGCTAGGAATGTGAAGCCTATTAACATGAATTCCGAATTCAGAATCTTCAGTTAGGACCAGATTTCATGCATCCAAGAAAGAAAGGAAAAAAGAAAGTAAAGAAAGAAAGAAAGAAACAAACAAACAAAGAAAAAAGCTAGCACAAACCCCTTCTTTATACTTTTAAATTTTAGAACGACAGAATCATATGCTTAAATTTCCATTGCTAAGAAATTTGTCACCTTAATTATGCATGAGGAATGACTAGGCTAGTGATTAGAAAGTACACCTGTACTTATTTCATAACCAGTATAGAAAGAGGGTTCAGTAAGTGGAAAGTAGTTGTCGTTAATGGTAGACTTCACATAAACATGTTATCACAAAAGAACAACAATTAATAGCGCATAAAATTATAATAATGACCTTACAATCACTATTTACCACACTTAACTAGGTAGTAGAACAAGGGGGTGTAACTGATTTAATTAGAAAAGTACGAGCTTATTAATTAGAAACGACGTTTGACTTATGTTTCAGGAACCGCCGTGGTAACGGATACGACTCGCATTCAAGAGGTGATCCCGGCTACAGCGTACTCTGACTTGGGTTTTCTACAGTCACTTATACGAATGCTGAGGTGCTTGCTTTCGATCCAAAGTTTCCTTTCTTTCTCTTTCTCATTTCATTTTCCTTGACATCTTCCAGGTCTGGTTGTCAGCGCGGTGCTTTGGGCAGATGCGGACAGATGGTGCGGATACTAGTGCTGTGTAATACTTCTTCCTTAGCGCCTGAGGAGCTGCGTGCCGTTGCCCAGACCGCTATTGGCGCTTCGACGCACTTTCTGTGTGGAGGTGAGGAGCTTCGATGGTGCATCAGGTGGCTATCTGTCCAACTGTTTGGGACTTCCTCGCGTCTCTGCGGCTGTTCTCGTCCCAGCCCTCTGCTGACTTGTGGTCCCTCTTTAACCTCATCTCTCCTTCCCAGGGGGTGTAGCCTAGAATAATCCATGCCGCGTGCGCGTACACCACGACAGCATGTTCCGGGCCACCAATCTGTACCAGGCTATCGGCCAGCCGCATGCCGCCCTCTCTTGAAAACCATGCATCCAACAACCCTGTCAAAGTACTATCAAGAAGTTCTGTAAACTGTGTTGATAGAAGGAGGGTGTGTAGCTAGTACCAACAAGTGGATGTAAAATCTATGAAAACAAACACACCGTACAGATGGGATCTTCGTAAAACACGTTTGGAATAAGCGGCACTTAGGTTAATAAATGTGGTCACAGTATTATATACGTTTTTTAAATAATTTTTGTTTGCTTAGACTGAAAATAATATTTAGATACCTAATTTGTGTACATTTTATTTAGCGCGCTGTAATTAATATTCACCTTTGCTACCTGTGCTGCGTAACAATAATAACCTGTAATTTACAGAAGTAACACAAATCCATCTTTGAGAAGGGAAAGCTTAGCCTTTGTGTTTACATGTAATTATTTTCGTGTTTTGATGCTACAGTTCTCAAGGGACTTATGGGAACCAGATTACGTAAGAATGACTGTGTTCAGGAGACTTGCTCCGAATTAGATGACACTTGAAAACCCACGCTGAGCTTTCCCAGCAATGGGCATGTCTTGAGAAACTGTCCTCCACACGTCACTTTTATTTACACGCCTTTCTGATGCCTTGTGGCAACATCCCATCCTGAGCGATTTCATACGCGCGCATATTTAATAATCTAGCACGTGTTACAATGGGAACCAATTTGTGGAAAAACCTCTTGCGAAAAGTAGGGTAAAGAGACCTACTTTCCTTTTATTGCAGATACACTACGCCATAATTAATATACCGTGCTAAGCACGCACTGGCATTTTAGAGGTCATGCGTTCGAAATTCATATTGGCACGAGTGTTTTCCTATCTCGCGTTGTGTCTAAATGTAACAGGCAGGGAAGATTATATAAATGTAATGCTTAAATCTGTTTGGTTTCAAGTTATTATTATGTTTATGTTTGTTTCTATCACAATTTTACCGGAATAAACTTTACTGTCTACATTATTATTATTATTATTATTATTATTATTATTATTATTATTATTATTATTATTATTATTATTATTATTATTATTATTATTATTATTATTATTATTATTATTATTATTATTATTATTATTATTATTATTATTATTATTAGTGTAACTGTGACGAGCTACTTCATTTATTAGTGCTAAATTGTTAAATGCAATTTATGACAAGTTGTTAAATACAAAATATCCTTTACGTACTATACAATTTTGTTTATATTAATCCCCTTACAAAATTCATGTATCTTTGAATTAACCCAGGTTTTCTATTCCAGCTCATACAAAATAGTAACATTACTATCTACAAATATTATTAATAACTCATTCAATATTTTTGCCACCTAAAAATTCTACACTATAATTCTCAAACTGTTTTACTACATTCTCCCACATACCTAAGCGAATAGCAGCAAATATTTTTGCATTACCTGATTTTGGCATTTTCAACAATTTGCATTGCATAAACTCTTTCCTCCAAATATCTGTACCTCTGCATTCCAATAAAATATGGATTGCGTGTTTTTCACTTTGCATATAGGGCGTACTAATTCCTACTGTCCCTTATACTGTCCCTTCCCGAGTTTAAACCACACAATACTTTCTCTTTGATCCTTATTACACCTATCGATGTACATTTTTTCGCCGTCATTACTTCCAAGTTACTTAGCAAATGTTAATGAACTTATCCCCACACCATTGCCCACTATCCTCATAATTGGACAAGATTACGTTTTGTACATGTGTCAAGGGACCAAAGGATATCGAATATAGTATTTGGTGGGGTGAGATTCAGAGTTTCATTAGAGTTCAATAGCTTATTTTAGGAGAAGTGCTTAAAGTACAGGTTGAGAACATTCTACTCCTGATACTCGCAGGATGACACCGTTATTGCCGTCTTCAGCGTCCAGCGCGGTAGCAGAGAGCAGTATTTTAGACTAAAAAATCGAATTCAAGAGAGCAAGTATCCTTAGAGCTTAAAAACCTTGGACGCCATGGGTTGATCTACTTCGTTATCAATTCTACATTTATTTCCTTCATACTTGTATGATAGAATGCACTGAATGAACTGTTTGAACTGAATGAACTGATTGATCTGAACGAACTAAATGAACTGAATGCACTGAATGCACATAATGAGCTGTTTGAACTGAATTAACTGATTTATCTGAATGAACTGAATGGACTGATTGAACTGATTGAACTGAAGGAACTGAATGAACTGAATGAACTGAAGGAACTGAATGAACTGAAGGAACTGAAATTTCAAGATCAATTTTTCGATATCGAATTTTCGATATCAAATTTTGGATATCGAAATTTCGATATCATTTTTTCGATGGTGAAATTCCGATATAAATTTTTCGATATCAAATTTTCGATATCAAATTTTCGATATTGAAATTTCAATATCAATTTTTCGATATCAATTTTTCGATATCGAAATTTCGATATTAAATTTTCGACATCAAATTTTCGATATCGAAATTCCGATATCAATTTTTCGATCTATAAATTTCGATATCAAATTTTCGATATCAAATTTTCGACACCGAAATTTCGATACCAAATTTTCGATATCAATTTTTCGATATCGAAATTTCCACATCAATTTTTCGATATCAATTTTTCGATGTCGAAATTTCGATATCAATTTTTCGATATCGAAATTTAGGGATCAAATTTTCGATTATCAAATTTTCGTTGTCGAAATTTCCATATTTTTTCGATGTCGAAATTTCGATATCAATTTCCCGATGTCGAAAATTCGATATCAATTTTTCAATATTAATTTTCGATATCGAAATTTCGATATCGCTTTTCGATATCAGTTTTTCGATATCAATTTTACGATATCAAAATTTCGATACCAATTTTTCGATGTCGAAATTTCGATACCAATTTTTCAATGTGGAAATTTCGATATCAATTTTTGATATCTAAATTTCGATATCAAATTTTCGATATTGAAATTTCGATATCAGTTTTCGATATCAATTTTTCGATATCGAAATTTCGATTATTGAACTGATTGAACTGAATGACCTGATTGAACTGAATGAACTGAATGATATGATTGAAGTGAATGAACTGATTGAACTGAATGAACTGATTGCACTGTATGATCAGATTGAACTGATTGAACTGGTTGAGCTGAATGAACTTATTGAACTGAATAAACTAATTGAGCTGAATGAACTGATTGAAGTGAATGAACTGATTGAACTGAATGAACTGATTGAACTGAATAAACTGGTTGAACTGAATGAACTGGTTGAATTGAATGAACTGAATGAAGTGAATATACTGATTGAATTGAATGAACTGAAATAAATTAATGAACTGAATGAAATTAATGAACTGAATGAAATTAATGAACTGAATGAAATTAATGAACTGAATGAAATGAATGAACTGCATGAAATGAATGAACTGAATGAACTGAATGAACTGATTGAACTGATTGAAGTGAATGAACTGATTGAACTGAATGAACTGATTGAACTGAATGAACTGACTGTAATGAATGAACTGAATGAACCGATTGAAATGAATGAACAAATTGAAGTGAATGAACTGATTGAATTGAATGAATTGAATGAAATTAATGAACTGAATGAAATTAATGAACTGAATGAAATGAATGAACTGAATGTTCTGAATGAACTGAATAAACTGAATAAACTGAATAAACTGAACGAACTGAACTAACTGAAAGTACTGAATGACCTGAATGAACTGATTGAACTGAATGAACTGATAGAACTGAATGCACTGATTGAACTGAATGTACTGAATGAACTGAATGACCTGAATGAACTGATTGCACTGTTTGAACTGATTGAGTGAATGAACTGAACGAACTGAGTGAACTGAATGAACTGATTGTACCTTTTGAACTGAATGAACTGATTGAACGGAATGAACTGATTAAACTTGATAAACTGAATGAACTGATTGAACTGAAAGACCTGAATGAACTTAATGAAATGAATGAAGTACCCGAACTAAATGAACTAACGGAACTAACCGAACTAAACGATCTAAATAATTGGATGGATGGATGCATGCATGAATGAATAAACAAATAAAAAGGAATCTTCATCGTTTATCAGATCATTGCCTTAAATGTTCACCTCTATGTATCTAAGCTAATTCATTAAGTTTGAATAACTGAATCCTCTTCCGTTAGTGAAATGAACAAAATACAGTACAGCGAAACGAAGATAATGGGATCAAATAAAATGTGCCATTAGAGAGGAGCAGAATATGTTAAATACCTTTGCATGGGAAAATTTGAAGCGTGTTTGCGTGTAGTATAGGGAGAAAAAGGTTTGTTTAAAGGTCACATTATCTTATTACGTTTTAAGATGGATGTGCTGGTTTCTTTAGCTCAAAATCAAACAATTTCGAATCCCATGCTTAACCCTCATGAATCAGATAAGAAATTCTCCTTTTTACAGATTATTCATTGACTATTTTATGCTAAAAGCTTTAATATATTATACACGAAATATTATCGGGCCATTCTTTGTTTTGTGCCATTTATCACTGGGTCATTTGTTTGTTTATTCAGTGTTGAAACGGTATTCCATAATTTACTAAAACAATTTATTACGCCATTAAATGGAATAACAATCAAAATTCAAAATGGAGGGCACTTCAAAACGTTGAAATTGAAACATTAATTCAAAATTGTATACCACGTAATACAATTAAAATATGAGTATGTATATGATAAACATATGATATACAATTTGTCATATTATTAAGCATTATTATCTTATATTATCATATACAAATATTTTAGATTATGAACTGATTTTATGCTATAACAAGAGAAAATCGAAACACTGTAATTCCTGGATTTTGTTTCACTCAGTTGACAGTACTGAGTAAGTCCAACTGCAATAATAGTAATGAATAAATTTAGGTTATCGTTTATGGAATTTAACATTTTCTAGTCAAATCCTTGTGATGCAGTACTTAAATTCGTATTTTATTGATGAAATAGTCCAGATAAATATCATTCGACGGCCTGACCTTTCCATATAAATTCTCGAGCGGCGCGAGAGAATTTATCGTTTAGATCAGTCAGACGTTTTATGATAGGACTTGATAATTTACCGAGATTGGTTCAAATTTATACGAGCTGTGAATTACGTGTTCTCTATTGAATGCTGATCTAAAAAGAAGAGTTGACGGAAGTATCTTGAACGTTTTATGATAGATAAGAATAAATAGATAAGACCCTGCACCATGTTACCTCAAATTTCTAGAAACATCAGTGAGCGTTAAGCACACTAAAAGTCAACATCATCGTCGTCGCACCAACGCCACCACAGGTGTCTAAGAAGAATTGACTTGTCGCTGCATCGTATTCTGAATGCACCCGACTTCCACACTTGAAAAGGTCTGATCGAGTATCAAGAAAGGGAAGCATGCAACCAGTAACGAGCACATTGAGAGAAATAATGATACGTTGTGGAGAATCCTTAAAGCAGCTTCACGCAAGGAATTCTTCTGCTAACTGCTACGGACCGCTTCTCAGCAACCTTGAACATCTGCGACTGTCTAACGGTGCCTGTTTCTACATCTGCATAAAGAGGCTATTTACTAAGATTATGATAATTTAAAACAAAAGACCAAATGATGGGAGGTTCTTGAAACTGAGAAAAACTGTTAATCGAATCATTACATAAAGAGTGGCTTTAGGCCAACCAGCTAGCTTATTGTTACTCAACTTACCATCGACAACAGAACTGTACTGAAATTAATAAATAGAATGCTGTTTAAAATGGGTTACATTCACATAACTTTCTCTAATCATTCTCAACAACAGCAGATTCCTCTATCCACTTCATGTTAATCGAGCTAAAAAATTGTACAAATGCTACTACTGCATATTTTTTTTAAGAGCTGGTTGCTATGTGATGACTTAGAAATCCTGTTCTCTTCGCATAACCAGGAGAAAAAAATACTTCCTGTTTGAGAGTAGAACACGTATTGGAAAATAAAACACATAACAAGAAATATCTTGAAAATGTTTAACTCCAAAACAAAAATATTTGAAATAAATTGTGTTTCAACGAAGTCTACATTTTATGTGCAATAAGAGTTTTTCTATCTCTCACGGTTTACCAGTTATGTAAAAGTAGTCCATAAAGACGAGGACTTCCGACGCTATTTCCAGGAAATTGAAGATCTACATTCATTTGTCGTAAACATATGGTACTTTTGATTAAAATCATTGGAGCCATCTTTAAGAAAATCAAAATCTTTGAAAAGTTTTCATGTAAAGAATAGTTCGGATGGGGGATTTTGTTGAAAATCTTCACGTTGCAACCTTGGGAGATGGACAACTTAAATGCAAGTTTGGTATTTATCCACTTTCCTTTTTCGACTCGTATATCTATACAGATACACGCTTGCGGACCTTTATTTAAAAACGTTTTTGGATCCGGGGTGTTTTTAAACGTGCATTTCCAGTGAAATTTGAGTATCGAGGTTTTGGGTGGAATGCAATACCTTTTCCACGTACTATGTACGTGGTAGAGAAAGTAATTAACTCTTTTTTTGTCTCTCTCTCATGCGTTCATCTGTTTTATTCACATTTCTGACTCCATTTGATTATCCAGTGAGAAAACCTTGTATTTTCCTGTTAATTCGGTGGTTCGATGTTATTATAATCTCAAATGTTCAGTTGTTATTAATTCGTTTGAATATATATAGTTAATATTAAATGGTAAATATTTTAAAAGCTGATATTAGTAGCCAAACTTTCTTGCTGAATAATATGTTCCTTAAAAGCAGCAGTTTTCGAGCATGGCAAGAATGAAAATCAACAACACACAATAGAAAACTAAAATCTCAAATGACTGTAATGGCTACTAGAATCAAAGCAAGCGTATTGCATTCTTTGACATGCTAAATTTTGGCGTGTTAAAAACACAAAGAGAATTTCGACATCGGTATGAGTGTACCAAGTATCTAAATACGATACCATAAGTTGTAGTATCGACATTTGTAGAAACAGGTTCTGTGTTTAAAAACAAAACTGCAGGAGGTCGCAGGTGAAACTGGGTACAAGAAGTAACTACCTCTGAAGTCATGACAGTAAAGATAAATATACCATATACATCCTGTCAGCATATTGTTTGAAAGTACCTGAAACTGTACCCATAATATCACTTACAACATCTACACAAGCTTACGCGTTGAGGATCGTGAAGCTGACTTCAATTTAGCATCCATGATGTCTCGACGGATTGAAGATGACGACAGCTTCTTAAACAAATGGCTATTTACAGACGAAGCGAATGTTCATGTCAGCGGGAGAATAAACACAACTGCCATATTTAGACAAGGGAAAATCCATATGTATCCTACGAACAGATCAGCTCCAAAAGTGAACGTAGGAAGGTAGAGTGAGCGCAATGAGATGTATGAAGTACTCTTCTTGGCAGAAAAGACAGTATACTATTGGGCTTATTTGGATATGTTGGAGTTGTTTCTATTGCCATACTGAAGGAACACAATAATATGAATATTGAATTTCAGTAAACGGGGCACGGAGTTAAACGAGCGAGGTGTTGCTATAACGTGTGGGATCGCATTTGGGAGGTCCCGGCTTCGATCTTACACGACTTATGGGTGGTTCGTGCGAATGCTTTTATGGTTTCTCTTATACCACGACTTTACTGTATCCATCATTCCTTAATTGCCCTCTGTTTCAAAGTTGTAGAACCAGGGAATTGTGTTTCGTGGGTTGTGGATGTCGTAAAGGTTTCTTCTCTAACGTCGGTTGATACTGGCCAATCAGGACCCGCCTCTGTATGGACCCCACCAGGGTGGAAGGCTGCTGCTTAGGAGCTTTTAGGTGAGTTCGGGCGGTGTCAGATGCGTTCGTATCATGGAAATGTTGGCTCCGGCCAACCTTGCGTTTATTGTCATCCGGATCTCGTCACCCTTGGGGTCTCTCACCTCATCCCTCCCAGGGATCACAGCAGAAGCACCAAGGGCCGGATGGCCTTCGTATGGATAGTATAATGAAGAATATTGTATCAATATTTGCTTCATTTGCGGATTTATATTCTTACTTATTAAGAGTAGTGTGACTTCAGGTTGGTTAGTTACTCTAGGTGTGGCACAGATATCGCGATGCAGAGTGGGTGAATCTTGCGATGACCATTGGTTAACTGGAACCGAGTTCCAATGCTTCTGCAAGCCAATGAGTTCTCACTAAGCACTACCTAGATCATCCTCGCAAAGATTCGCCAATGGTGACCAGAGCGGTCACTACGGCTCAGTGGAGAAATATCCCATGGTTAAGCTTCGCCAAATACCTCGGTGTAGGTACTCCTTGACCGTGGACTAAAATCCACTCCACACGTTCGCGCAAAGGCCGGACTCGACCACGCTGCACTCATACAGTTATATCCAGTTTTTCGTTTCAACATGCCCACATACGTCAAACTACGCTTGTGTGCCGGGCGACCATTCCGCCCCTGATCCTGTATGGCTGTGAAGCCTGGGGTCGGCGGCACCTACCACCATTCGCAGGTTGTAGACTATGCAGAACAGGGCGCTAAGAGTGATCTATGATACTGAGCGTAGATTCGCACCACACATCGTACATACCCACTCTGCATTCCCCTACATTGTGGATATGGTGCGAGAGAAAACCATATACGCAAACCTAACACCCACACCAACCACCTGGTACGAGCTCTCGGTCGATACGACTACAGATTTTCACGCAGGAGGAACAGTTACCGCTTGCTTAAGGATGCCCTAGGGCCTCCTCGGTAAACGGTGCTGCCATTCCCACCACACCCAACATGAACCCAGAACCCACCACCTTAATCCTGATTTACTGTCAGTTATTGGTGGCCTCACAAGTGGCGTACCTGGCTGATAGAGTGGCCGTGGCCCCACGTTTATCCCATCCTAGGAAGACTGGAAGATCCCAAGCCCGTGGACACAACAGCTTGTGAAAACTATAACTATCCCTGCTATACTGCACAGATAAAGTCGCATTAAGCGGCTAGGTTCTGTGCAGATATAACAAACACTCCGTACAGGTGAAGCTGTACGAGCTGCTCTAAAAATGCTGGAATGCTAGATCGTGCATTGAGCTGTGAAACAAAACGGTGGTCTATATAATAGGAGTTATTTCGCGGATCAGCTGCGACGATGCAAAAAATAAGGTACTGAATTGTATGATTGGTTTGTGAAAACACTGTTAGACGAAGAGAGAAAAAAAAAAAAAAACTAGCACACCCAAGTGGATGCTATTAAGGTACTAATTATCAAAATATCTGCACCTAACACACGTAACACTTGTATACCTTGAACCTTTACCTTTGCCCCCTTGCTGGGCATGGGAGGTTCCTCATTTTTAAATACCGCTTTAAATCGTAGGTGTTTTCGTTAAGGATCAATTTCTTGACCTCCTAAATTCCCCACATCCGATCCCTTCTGACTTCTTTGTGTGTTGTTTAGTTAAATAGACCGTCTATTCACAGAAACCCAGAAACATTGAGGATGTGAAATTAAAAGTTATTCAAGCTTTCCAGTTATCTTTTTGAAGCTACAATGGGCATGGAATTTATTGTATCACCATTATGAGTTGTGCAGAACGCGCAACAGGAGCCATGTAACATGAGCAATCTGCCATATTTCATGTTTTAACATGCAATTCAATACTAAGTGTTTTACAGCAATTTTATTTTATCCATAGGTATCCGAACGGGTCACACTAGTTTAGTTTCAGATGTATATGAGGTTCTGTTTGGAATAAAAACACCAAAACTCTGGTTTCTGATAACAAACATGAAATAATAAATACATAGTAGTACGTCTGTAGTGGGAAGAGATGGGGGACGCAGCGGCTGGGCGGCAAACCTTGGCCCTTCCTGGGCTGTTGCGCTAGGTGTTTAGTTTTTAATACTAACAGCGGGATATTGTAGAATACTAACTCCATAGTATTTTAGCTATGAGTGACTGATATCAAAAAAAAATTAAGTTGATTAAAAATGAAGAGGTATGATATAATGTAAAGCCAGAGCTCATTATTACAATTTAATCATTCTTGTTAACTTATTTGAAAAGTCAGCATTTTCGTTAATTACTCTAACCTGAAATAAAACTGATCTTTAATTTGATTCAGAAAATTCATGCCGATTAAGATGAAGTATACAGAAAAATAAGTGTCTAAGGATAAATGCACAAGAGTGCACACGTCAGGTTTTTCTTTTAATTGATCGCAAACTTACCTTCCACACTCAATGTGACCTTTATACACGCGGTATTATTCATTTTGTTTGCTACACTGGTTCTGTTTAGAGTGTACAATTTACTTTAATATTCATTGGGCTCAGTGCTCTTCAGATTTACTATTAACTTCTCAAAAATAAATTTATATTCTCATAATTAAGTAGTTATACTCCGATAATTATTCTACTTTTGGGAGAAAAAAAAAAACTGTTACACTCACAATACTTTTTCCAGCGCCTGTTCTATAAACTATTCTTAAAAGAGTTTCCTTTTATTTTCTTCTTGTTGATTGGGATAAACATTTGCAGAATATAGGTATATCTGTCGTTGTAGGTAGAGGAAGAATACAGTTGTCATGCTGAAATCTTTTAAAAGCCGGTCGCTGTGTGACATTTCATCCATATTTCTTGATCACGAGAGATAAACGAATAGAGCTTATCACGTGAAAAAGTAAAGTACTTGACGATACAGACTGATCATAAAGAATATCCCTGAAATTGTTAATACTACAAAAATTTGACATAAGATGTGTGTTCTAACAAGATCTGCAACTTTTTGGAGTACGTCTGTACTTATATCATACGGTTTATAAGTTATAAAAAGGTAATTCCAAGTGGAAAGGACTTCACAGGCTTTTCAGAGAAAATTCAAGATATACACTTATTTCTCATGCAAATGTTTTAAACGTCCTATTTTAATCAAATGGTTAGAGCCATTAAAAAAAAAAAAAAAAAAAAAAAAAAAAAAAAAAAAAAAAACACGCAAAGGATAGTTTGGGGTGGGACTTTCTTGAAAAGTCTTCGCATTCTCGGAATATGCTACACTTACGAGACCAAGTTTTGTACTTAATCGACTTCTCGTTCAAACATACCCTTTCGCCCCCCCCCCCCCTACACACGCGCGCGCGTGTTGCTTTTTCTATTTATTTTTTATTGAGATAGCCTAAAACATATTTCCGGTGAAATCTCGATTTTGAACTTTTGGTTGGAATGCAATACTTCCTGCACTTACTATAATTAATCACTTGATTAACTAAAAGATACAGTCGTTTTGTTGCATAAGATAATTCATTTATTAATGGCCATAAGGAATTTACACGGTCCTCTCAGATTAGCAAATTAAAGCAATATGAAAGTGTCAGCTAGTACGAGGACAGACTTAAACGAAAGGGCAGAATAATTGTAAATTCATGTTTTACCTGTAGTGAAAACAGGCTCCCATAAAAGTTTCACTTTACATAAGATGATTCTGCGGCATTATGCAGCCCTCAAGCAGTCGCATTTTCTGTAATAAGTAATGAATTTCAATCAGTTTGTGACCGGTTCCTGCACATAATTCCCATTTAATGTATGCCGACATAGCCTTTTAGGCTTCCATTGACCTGTTTATTCTTCCTGTTCCTATCTCTATTTTTATTCATTCTTTTCGAATTGAATTGACAAGTTTTTCAACAGAGAGCGTTAAGGCCACTCCAAGTTAAAATTTGATCATTTTTTGGTAACTTGAAATTAAGTTTTCATTTTTAAAAATACAGTGAATCTTTATCTCCAATTACCTGTTATGGTTTTGGTGCTCGGAAACTTTTGAAGGACCAATTCGTGAGTATTTAAATGCGAATGAGTGCATGCTCCAATGATCTGTAATATTTCAAATGCTTTTTACTCGACCTTGATTTTTCACATACATAAAACATATTTCACGCAACGCAATTTGTCACCAATCGTATTCAAATTAGAATGAGTTTAAAAATGTATATGATGCATTCACACGAAATTTTCTCTACTACTGGTCAAAAAATGCTATGACACCGGGTGCAACAAAGGACGGTCGGGGCTAAACTAATTCACACCACATACCACGCCGGCGAGCAAAGGCGCTCAGGTTGTCCCGCGCGACTGTTTTTGCATACATGACTAACAACAATGAGCGCGGTGCAAAGCAAAGGATTGTTGGGACCTTCGAGGGGCATCTGGCAGCCGGCGTGTTTGTGGAAGTCAAGAAAGTTTCTATGTTAAGTCATTCTCCCTATATAAGGAGGCGACGAAACAGCAGAGGAGAGAGTTATAAAAGGAGGTCGGCGTCTCAGTGAGTGCGAGACAGCTTTGTTTATTTGTTTGCTTGTGTGTGTATGTGTTTTAGTGTCATCGTGAAAGATACATCGCACCGAAGTGAAGAAATTTTAACGAGCGTCGAGTGATTGTATCATTGGAGTACGAGAGTACGAGAGAGAAAGACAGTGAAAGGACTGAGTCAAGACTTCCAGAAGAAAACAGTTGGTAGTTATAATAGGATTACCATGTTAGTCAGAGATGTTTCGACAGGTAACAAATCCTGCTGTTTGAAAATGACAGTCATCTTCACCTGTATCATTGTCGCGACCATCATAACATTTGCTATAATTATTGGCTCAACTCCTTTACCTTAACAACATCGACATTAGGAATATATTAGCTGAATTCAGAGTACAAGAGATATTGCGCAACGCCAAATATGCTTCCTTTAGGAGTCAAGCACAAACGTGAGATACACTTTATGACCCAACTATAACAGCATATGTATAAACACTATAGGAATCTATTACTGCCTTTATGGGAATTATCTTTAGTACACTCATGTTGAACTCCAAATAGAGAAAACAAAAAAGCTTGCAAAACTCTCAAGGAATGGTGATGACACAACTTCATCATATTGTTACGGTTTAAAGTGTGCCTAACCACAAGATAATTGGACTACTTCACACAGTTCCATTGACATTTCAGTGCTAATTGCAAAATACTCTTCTCTAACATCTGTTGTCTACCGTTATATTTGAGTTTATGCAAGTGCTGACATATATTCTTTTCGAGGGTGAGCAACATTTTGCCACTGTCCACTTATACAATGGACCACCAAGTCTACATCGTTATTATTTACAGTGCAGTTTTAGAAAATACATCGACTACTATATACTCGAGACGCTAAAGAAATCAGGTTTTCTGTGCTTTGCTTTCTACTGACAAAAACCATTTCCTTGAGCTTTATCAAAATGCACTCTTGATTATTTGATTAAGTTGTAATTTTTAAGCATACTGCCAGGACATTAAGGAGGTATTTCAAGTTCTTGTGTATTGAATCTTGGTACAAGGTGCAGAAATTCTTTGGGTCCGTATTGTGCAAGGCTGCGAAACAGTGCGTAATTCTCCAGGGAAACATCAGCACATCGGGGTTTCAATGCAACCGCGAGTTTATGCATGTATAAATGCTAATGTGTTGTTGCAAGAAATGATATAGGACCACTGAAGACATGCAGATGCAAATGCCTCTCCAAGGCCAAACGGGATAGTATTTTTCGATTCAGGAAAATGTGAAGTGTGAAGGATGTGAAGTGTGCTCTTGTGCATAATTGCACTTAAGGTTATTAAATGGCTAATTTTGAGTTTGAACATTGATTGTATAATTATGAGTTAATTTAAGTAACAATGCATTTTGAATATTTTGATTTTTAACAAAGTAATTGGAGAATACTAATTACAGAAGTTTAAATGCACGAATGAAATATTATGTGCTAAAGAAGTTTTATATTGTTTTAATCTTGAATATTAAATAGTTTAAAATAGTAACTATGCATTTTTAAATTTTAAAATGTATGAATGAGATTTTTAAATTCTCAATGTATGATGTAGTTACTGGAAATCAGTAGCTGTAATTGTAGAATGCAATTTCAAATTACTGGAAGAGTTTATTTAGTTTGATAGTTTAGCTTAATTCACTCAGCTTTTGATTTTTGACTGCATTATAAATAAATGAAGTTTTTGGAAATAAATTAGATTGGCATCTGTGTATTTACTTATGAAACACACACTGTGTGTGTGCGTGCATGCGTGTTTTGTGTGTGTATCCCGTATATTTTTAAGAGTAATGCACTAGGATATTCAACATTTCATATTCATCCTATAAAATTCCTGTCCCACTTCCTTGGTAAAAAAACTTTTTCTCCAAACACCTAGACTAAACCAGGCTATATCTTCTCTCTCCAAATTGCAGCACACTTCTACATACATTTCTCCCTTATAGCCAGAGTTTAATCATTTCTGTAATTATTTTCTTTTATTCTCTCTCTCTCTCCCTCCCCGTCTCTCTCTCTCTCTCTCTCTCTCCTATTTCATTAATTTCCATAGTTCTTCCAAAATATTTTCTCATAGTATCTTTATTCAAATATGTTGCATTCATTCTTGATAAGCAAACCTTTATGATTCTATGGTTATTTGAAAGAGACTGCCATTCTCTCTAAGAAATAATGGAAGATCACGAAAACAGCCTTCAGATTTCCGTAACTGCCGTTCATTGCATTGAAACAAGACTGTATCCGGTTGTATCTCCCAATAGAGGTTCAGCCCATCATGACTCACTACCAATGTCATCCGGTGACACTTAAAATAGTCACGTGAAGCATGGAAATTGCTTAGCAATGTGCACCACCCATGCATGCAAATCTCGGAAAGGTTTCGTCGATCTCAGACGAAATGTCGTGTAGGGAGACTGCAACAGGGTGGTGATTTGGCTGGAGAGAACATCTCCGTGAAAGACAGAATGACCTTTTTGTCTTCTTGGAATTGCTTAACGTTGTGTGTACGTGACCACACGCTCAGGTACTTCTGCCAATTGCATGTTGAGTCTGCAGTGTAGCTAACAAATTGTTAATGTGAAAAAAGCGATAAGCATCAGCTATTACAACACGAAAGTACGCTAGAAAAATGACAACAATGCAGTTTCTGTCTTAGAAGTGTTTTGAAAGGATCTTCCACTGTAATACGTATGTTTAGATTACATCAAAGCTTAAATGCCATTCGCTTGAAAATGTACTTGACACTTTACTCCATGCTTCTTGTCAACAATTTAATGGTCAAAGGTTATAGTAATGGTGAAAAAAGATTCGAAGATTGGTACATGTTCTTTAATCGTTTTCAGCACACCCCAAAATTGCAGCCGAGATTCACCATGATGAATTTTTCACATATACTACTCCATGTTCTCTCTTAAAGCAATGTGTGATCATGTGTAATTTTTCAACTTCAGAAATGCCATCCCATATTAGAAACGTGTATTACCCCATATTAGGCACCATCCTATTCTGATGTTTAACAAAACGATGCTGTAACTGTGCTACGTGTAATTCAAGTCCATTTGTTACCGCAATGCAAGGAAACACTTGGAGAATCAATGGATTCTCCATGTTAGACTACTTTCTCTATCATCGCCATCACAGTCCCAATAAATTATCATTATTCGTAAACAATAATAACAAAAATAATGATAAACAAACCTGTTATTTTGTGTAAACTGGTTCTTAGTTAAAAGTTGTCTATGAATGTCCTTAATCAGTACAGACCACCTTGATTATTGATAAAACACCACCAAACCATCGTTTCCTTCAGTTGTCAAGCAACAAGTTTAAAATATAAATATAACTTACTGTTACTCCTCCTTTCAGCGGCTGATTCCCGAGGTCCACGTTCTGGTCGCCAACATACTGGAATTTGCCGGCGTGATTTTTTTGGATCACAGCTCCGTTATTGTTTTTGGTAGGGGCCGGCGCCCCTTTGTCGTCCACCTCGTACTGTCGCGTCACCATCTCACTACACACATCTTCAACTATTTCCTTCAAAGAAAACGCAATTCGCGAATCAGTGGCGTGTTTCTCTAGCGAGTTCACCTGGCAAAATTATGCTAATCTTTCTCACTGCATTTTGTTAACCCCATTTTCTTTTAGATGCATTCTTATTAATTTCTGTTGTACCCTAACGCATACCTACTGCTACAAATAAGACTCCAGCACATTACTATTCAGAAAAAACTTGGAGCATCATCTTCTGGTCTTCGGTGTGCCCCCCCCCCCTCCCGCCCCCCCCCCGCCCCCCACACACCGAAGACCAAAAGATGGTGATAGATCTGAATAGTAATGTGCTGTAGAAAAGAAACGAAATTTTTGTACCCCTAAACAGAGCATTAGCTCTCTAGCAGCAACAAGTTAAACAAGCAATGTATCCTAACCTAACACTGGATCATAATTTGCTTTATTTTATGGCTCTTAGTGATTGTAATTAAAATATGACAAATTTTCAATAAATTGCTTATGAAGTCCCCTTCATTCTCAATGACTTTTGTATAATTGGTAAACCGTAAGAGATAAGACAAAATTTTAGTTTAGGTACAAAGAATGTCGATGTTGTTAAAATACACAATTTGTGTCGAATAAAATACGTATTCCAATGCTTAGAATCTTCAAATATGTATGCTTTTCTCAACTTGCAAGTTGTTGTTCCCATTTTTATCGTGGTAACGGAAAGAGCATGGAATTTCAGACATCGGATAGGTTAAAAATCTGATTATCGCTTTGCCTAGTATATACCGCAACGAAATGTGCAAATGTGTAATACGGAATTATCCACATTACCATCGGGCACAAATGACTTAACTGTCGGCGGGCCCTTGAGTGCTACTTACTCACTCTACGTTACCAAGAAGTGGATAGAATCTAAGGCGTATTACAGGTTATAGAAAAGGGAGTAGATAAAGTTACGTGAATCCAACACACATATTTTGCACCTATAAAATCTATTCGCAACTGCTCTCATTATAAAACCGACAATCAGCCACTCTGGACCTATGAATGCCTGAATTACTGTTTTGTTTACGCTTTCCTGCTATTTCTGGACCAAAATGTACACGCCAAGCATTCACTGATAGCATGTTTATCTCTTCCAATTAGCATAAAGGTAATAAATACTGGAGCACAGTTTCATTTAAAAATATCTTCAAGCGGGAAGCAACAAGGAACTAAGTCCAGAAGCAGCATTAATAATGTGATTTGGCTTTCGTCATGTAGCATAAAGAAGTGTGTAATTAGATTTTAATGTCATACTTTCTTCATAACTATTTTGGTGCTTTCACTTTCTATAAAGAATTTATGTACCACGAAAGTAACCGATTATCCACAGTTGTGCTTTTCAACATTGTAAGAATTATCACTGAGCAACTGTCGTACGATACACGGTGAGAGATGTTTCAATTTCCTCATTATCAATAATTTTCTCTGTCTATCATACTGATTTCTCTCGCTTATACCAAAATGGTTATTAAGGAGGACAGACAATACCAAAACTATTTGATACCGGAATTATTGACGGATAAGATAACTCTATAAAGAAGTGATAGCGATAAACAATTTCCGTATGTTAAAATCAATGCATAATGTAGAAGTACGAGACAAGATTTTGTCATGAGAAAGGTTCTTTAGCTCATGCCATTTAAAGATTGAGGTAAAGACAATTAATATAAGCTGGTGTAGTTTAGGTAATTAGACTTCTAGTGAAGTCAATCAACAAGAATATCATTAGTTTAAGGTCAGTTATCTGGAAATCAGCTATGTTTAAAAGTCCTGCATTAAAGAGACTCACGCAGACAAACATCTTGAAAATTAGAATGGGAACAACATTCTTAAAATTTAGCGAGTCGCAGAGTTACAGTAATGTTTCATAGGCAAAGACCATGCAGTATATTTTGGTCTTCCTTTGACTGTCTCCTCAATGAAGAAGTATAGTGACGTGCACAAAAAGCGGTCCAATGAAAAGTTTAGGCCACGTTCTGTCAGCATGACCTCCTCTATAGCGCGAGGATAATTTTAACCACAGGATTGGAAGGTGCTTTACCTGTCCCAAAACATGGCGTCACTACCAAGGACTGATATTACAACTAGATATCCACATTATCACAAACAAAGTACCGTTTAAGCAATGCTTCATTGAACTTTGGTGCAAAAACAATATATAATGTAATACAAACATATAAATAAAGACAAAGATTGACAAGGTTTTTGGTTTCTTTTTTCTTTCTTTTAATATACTTAACCTTGTATTTTCGTGCTACACTACTTTGGTGTTCAAGTCACTGGTAAAAGCTCACATAAGTAAATGCAATAGATTATCGCCAAGTTTAAGAGCACATTGTAGTTTCCGAGGTAAAAAATAGATTTTTTCTTTCACTATCGAAATTTCCATTCTTATAGCATCCGTTTATGTATAATATATGGGGTTTTCTACATTTTATAGCTGTCAAAATCGTATTTAAATAACAGACTGCACTTGCCACGCTTTTTTAAAAAGTTCTTTGAGTTTGCCGTAACATTATTTTCTACAGGTAAACACTATTTACTCCAAAGCTATTGCATCTAGGAAGCTAAAGTTTTCTGAGCTGCTGAGACATTACATGACCTTTAAAATGAGTGGAGCAGGTTTGCTATATATTATATGTAATTTAGAAATTATAATGTTATCCATGACAAAAATAGGGCTAATTTTTGTAAAGTATATATAAACAAGCAATTTTCACTATAAAATTGTAATTTTGTAAAACTGACTCACAAACTTGTCAAAAATGAGTTTTCTGGGAGCACCATAACTTCAAACTAATTAGGACAGAGGGTTCTTCAAATAAGTGGACCTAAGTGAACATCAGCATACCAAATTATTTTTTCTTTGTATTTAAATATGTCATGTGCTTTGATTTGGATTTTAGCCTTTCCTTCTGTATTGTTGTTGTAGTGTTTAACGCCCGCTTTTACTACTACGGCACCGCAGGCGGTGACACTGATGATACGTGGAATGAAGATGGAGCACCGGTGGAATGAGATGGCGGGGGAAACCGGAGCACAAGGAGAAAACCCGCCCTGACGCCGCTTCGTCCACCACGAATACCTTTCCTTCTGTATCAATGTGTATCTTTCATAGAGATGGTATCCGTACCAAGCCTTCATTTAACATTGATAACATCTTGATTGCTCTGTTTTGCGTCTTTGGATTGATTTTCGGGCTAGTCACAGAGAAGTGATATCGGCTGGGTGGACTCACAGGTCGATTACCTAAAGGTGAAAACCTTACGGAGGGAAAAATATAGGATCAAGATCAGGGCCTATAAAAACTTTTTATGCACCTAAGTGTACACGGAGCACAAATAGTAATAGACCTCGAATTTCTGAAGATCTGTAGGGGCATTTATAGGGCGTGTCTTCTGATATCGGTCTCCACCAGTTTGAAAGGATACACGTTACCTTACCTCCCTACCAGTTGAGGGAGGTGGTTGTGCCTATTCGTAATTAGTCAATGCGTTGACAAAGAGCATAGGTATGCTCTATTGGTTCGATACAGAACACAAGACGTGATCGGTGACAGTATCAACCAAGAAAACGAAAGTAGGACGTAATAAGGTAAGGAATGACGTGCCCACAAGGAGGCAGTGATGATTTCTTTGCATGCTGTCTGTACCTTATGTATTCATTACAATCCTTATATTGTTATGCTCTCCTATTTTTTTTTAATCGAAAGAGTATAGTTATGCACTCAGACCTATGCGAGTGGAGGCAACTAGAATCACGTTCTCTTTTGAATTTGATTGCGTACAATAAAGAGCCCAGACACAAATATCTAAAATGAGAAAAGAAAAAGTTGGATCGTGTGACCCGTGGGTTTAGCACATCATTAGTGCAATGCTTTCATTAAAATGTATCTGCTATGAGGCAAGTAAAGGTATCCCACATGTTTTTATTCCGATGGACCAGCCCATTATTATTCATATCTTTTGTTGACGACAAAGAAATGAACTTCACAAGCAACTACAAGAGATGCCAATTACTCGCCACGACTTTCAGCTTCTTTTGAATGCGTAACAGCGCAATCAGGCCACTCATTGATATGTAATTCAGCAACAGCTCTTAATTACAGCTGTTTCGAAACCATTTGTTGAAGAAGTGAAGGCAGAGCGGAGAACAAGATGTTCCGTTTCCTGATAACGCTCAAATACACACGATCAACGTGACTATAATACATTTATCATTCATTCAAATCCATCAATTTATAGCTCGGAAAAGAATTCGTGAAGCAGATGTTGCAGATCATAAGATAATTACGAAAATTTGTTTTCCTTTCATGTTAAGATAAATGTAAAGATTTATTTTATTGGAAAGCATGTAGGAGATAAAAATCACAAATGACCTTAATCCCTGAATGTAACAATCAGTTTGTGAATTTATATAATATTAAAGATTAGCTTTCAACACAAAATGAATGAAAAATGAATAAAATGTTGAATTCAGGAGAAAGCTCTTACGGGTAATATGCGTGAATATTAGATATAACTTTGGTCATTTTTAAGGAAGGAAGTTAAATTTTACTTTTTAGTTTATTTCGATTTCTTATTCAATTAATTTTACTAGGAGCTTAGTAAAATCTAACTGTGCGACATAAAAGTATTTTATGCAATCCTAGCATTAAAACGCTTATGACGTAATAAATCGTGACAAATTATCCTCTTTCTGCCACCAGTGCTAGAAAGTGAATAATGCAATTACCATTATAAGACAGCAGTGACGTCATCACCACCACCACCACAACATAATTTTCTCTAATGTGTTCCTCTAAGAAAACCTGAAATCTTCACTCGCAAACTAACGAACGTTTGATGGAGAAAGATTCATTTCTCCATCCACATTTTTTTTCCGTAAATACCTTTTTGATTTTTTTTTTTTTTTTTTTTTTTTTTTTTTGGAAATAGTGAACTCTAAGCACTCTTCGTTCAAAATGTTAAGACATAGACATCTAGTTTAGAAGCTATCCAATAGTATAAGTAGAAAAGGGAATTTTTAGATTCCTGAACACTTATCTATCTATGCCAAAGTTATAGCTGCCTCACATAATCAGAAATAAATGAAAAAGATGATCAACTTTCTTTGTAAACGATTGACTTTAGAATATCTATTGATCATGGTTTTGCCACTACTAGCACTTCGCTAAATCACTGAAAATAGCTGAAAGCTCCTGAGAGAGCACGGGGTGCACTCAGCCTCGTTAGGTCCCGGGGGGGGGGGCAATTGAGAAGCTAATTGTTGGAGAAGTAGCGACTCCAGGTCGAGAAGGCTGAATAACTGGCCGGGAGGGCTCGAGGCGCTGACCACGTCCCACCCTCCACCCACACCAATGACGCCTGTAGTGAGCAGAGGTGGGGGACACAGCGGCTAGGCGGCAAGCCTTAGACCTTCATGGGCTGTTGCGCTAGGGGTTTAGTTTTTTTTTTCCCCTGAGAGAGAGAAGAAAAAAGAGGGTTTGGGATTACTTAATATAGGATGCAGTAGAAAAAATGTATAACAACATCGATGAAATTTATAAGTGCAAACCAGGTACGTTGAGTAAAACGGTGAGTTTCACCAGAAGGTGCGCAGTAGACTTCCGTGCTAGTGACGTCAGCTAGTGTAACCGGCTAGCGCTTGCTCTGATTGAAATGAAAGGACTAGTGGCACTATAGTCGTTTTAGAACACTGAAATATTTAAATGACAGTGTTTATGAGGACTATTGATAGTATAGCTTATTTTAAAGCTCTACAATATTTAAATGAAAGCTTAGATGTGAGTCACCTACGTTCAGTAGCAGTATATCTTTTGGGATAAAAATGTAATCAAGAGTTGTTTTCCTCAAATCTGGGGCCTAGATAGATTTCATAATTATTGCTTAGTAACTACCGTGAATCAGAGAATAAAATCCTAGCTTCTCGTACAAGCTACTTTTCTGCGCATAAATTGTGGCTTTCGTTGCTTTCAAGTCTTGTATTATTTAATAGTGGCATTTAATATTTTAAACAATTGATCTTTTACCTTCAATAATTTAAATCTAATGGTTAGAGCGAGTTATTCGATACGGAAAATCTGCATCTGTAACTTCAGGTAGCTGTTATTGTGATAAAGATGATCACAGCTGTGAATACCTACAGCTACACATACACCGCATGACGTCACGGAGAGCGAGTGCTGCAGACAAACCTGCGCGTGATACCTGCCGTATTACTCAACATACCGTGAGTGCGAACAACAAATGAGCAATGACGAACGGCAGCGTGAGGCTCGCATTCGGGGGGCTTGGCTTCGATTCTGAGCTTATGTATTTCGTGGTTGATAGGCGAATGCCGAGGTGGTTTCTCATCTACAAAAATTCCCTTCCTTTAATTCCCTTTCATTCTATTTTCTTCTCATCTTTCAGAGTGCTTCTTTTAATACAAAAAACAAAGATTATCCTGGAAAGATTAGCTCCACATAAAAAATGTATTTAACATATATTGTGTGCCTTAAGAAAATGCACATTTTTTGTGCAGTAAGATTTTGTCTATCTCTCGCGGATTACCAGTTATGCAAAAGTCATTCAAAATGAAGAAAACTTCAGAGGCTATTCCCTGATAATTCAACACATACATTTAATTTACCATAAAAATATCTTAAATAGCATGGCATTTTAATGATAATTGCTAGAAGTGATTTGAGAAAATAAAAGTTTCCATAAATTTTTCCATGTACAGGGTAGTTTGAAAATCTTGGTGTCTCATCCTTGGAAGATAGGGAATTTAAATACTAGATTTGGTATCTAATCGACTTTTCGTTTTTGAGCTTTACTGTTCACAGAGAGGCGTGCGCACGTACAGATGCACAGGCTTTTTTTTTATTATTTTTTTTTATTTTTTTATTTATTTATTTTTTTATTTTTTTAACCAGATGTCTCAAAACAAGTATTTTTTTTTTGGTGAAAACTGAATTTTAGGGTGGAATAGAATACTTTTCTTGCTTACGGTAAAAGTACACAGCAGAAATGCAAGAAAAGATAGGAAGGGGGAACAAAAACTGAAAAATTATCACACATTTGCTTCCTGAGCGTGCGCGCCTGCTGCCTGCATACCCGCACCATCTAAATTTTCTTAATCATTTCCGCGGCGACTGTGAACCGTTGAATTTACCTTGTAACAGAGCAAGGAGTGTATTCCCTCCCGGTTATCAATCAAATCGAAGTCACTGGCATTATGCAGTGTTGTCAGAGAAATGTATTTTATTGCTATTACTATATTACATAGTAGTATTGTTATTATCATCATTTAAAGGTAAATTCTACTGCAACTAAACATGTACCTACCTATTATAACATTATGCAATTACGTATGATATACTTGGTTGTGGCATAAAAAAGTCGAGCTCAGGTATGTTCTAAAGAGAACTTATAAGTAGCGACTGAATTTTAATACAAATTCACATTTCTTCTCAACCGCCAGAAAGTATGCTTAGTTTGTTGTTATTCAGTTAATTACTAAATTTTCAACAATTTAAAAAGCCTTTTTATGTTGTATATGACGTATGTCTTGCCTGCTTTATTAAGAAGCATAATATTTCTGATGTTTGGATAATATTTCTGTCTACTTTACATGTATATTTTATAAATGTGTTTTGATTTTATTTTCCCCTTCCGGACCAGGGCTCCCATTGGGAGAAAATCCCCATGCCGGCACTGGGAATCGAACCCAGGTCTCCCGCTTGGTAAGCAGCAGCGCTATCACGCGCTAAGAAAGCGACCACCTGCTAATTTACACAGGGGAAAAACATTTCGAAGTCTTTAACCCATAATAGTTGCAGAAACACAATTCCAACAATATTCCTGCAGTATTGCATGGTACATTTTATACTGCGTATTTAAGAATACATTATGGAATTTAAATGCATACATATTGAAATTATTTTATTTCTATAAAAAACTGATATATCTGAATCTAAGAAGATTCAAAGTTGAAAAAACATGAATAAGGTTATTTAATACTTAATAGGGCGTGCAGTAATTGAAATTACGTTATGTTTGTTGCATCATTACCAGTCATCACTTTCATGGCTGTAAATGATCAGCTAAATGTCAGAGTGTGAATTCACTGTGAATAATATTAAATACTGGCTATCCTTCGAGGAGGTCGTGGTGTATTATTAATTTCTTTTATTGCTTCATTCAGAGGTTAATTCCACATTTCTGCAATTACAACAAAGAAAGCATGTACTAATTTAAGTTTCATTGTTATACATAGTAGCTATTATGTGCTTAAATGAAGACCTTCAAGGAGTTTCTGTTATTATTTTGTACGATAATGTAACTTTATCATCGAAAGATAAATAAGCACGTTTTTGTCCATCTCTTATGGCTAACCCCTGATGCAACAGTACAGAATATTCCTTCTGATATAAGTGAATTTAACAACCTACTCTCAGAAAATTTGAGATACGCATTTTATTTGTCATAGAAATATCCTAAATACATAATATTTTCATTAAAATAGGAATTTTTGAGAAAATAAAAATGTTCCGAAAAATCTTCCATTTAAAGGGTAGTTTAAGATTTTCATTAAAATCTTCTTGTCTCATCCTTGGAAGATACTGTACTTAAATGCCGACATTTCGTTTATGAGTTATGCTGATCAGATACGTACACACCTAGACCTTTAGCCAAAAAGATTTTGTTTCATTTTAGGGCACTTCAAAACATGTATTTTTGGTGATTTCCTATGTCAAATGTTGCTCTGTCTACCAGGTACCTTGTAAGGAAAGTAAAATAGGGCGCAGTTTGAGAAACTTGGGAAAGCCCACTATAATGATGAGAAATAACAAAAGATAATACAGGGGTGCAAAGGCGGAAACAAGAGATAGATAACAATAACTGTCACCTCAAGTACATATTATGTCAATGCCATAATAATGCACCTTTCTCTGCGAAGCTGCTTCCGCAAATGACGAAGGAAGCCAAATCTTTACCTACTTCCTCCACAGGGCGTATCAAGGCTGCGTACACAATGGTGCAAGTTTCTGGCCCATCCCAACAAAGAATAGAAATGTATCTACCAGTGGACAATGAAGACAGACGGGACAATATTCTTCCTCCTTCACCATGGCTAAGGCTACACCTTCACAGTCCACGCGAATTCGTGATAATGTTGGCTTATAAAGCTCCAGCTGTTCATATGCGTGGAAGATAGGATACCTGCGGAAAGTTATCGGCTAACTAAGCCCTACGGGCACAGTTCCATTTGAGTATAATTTGAACAATTTTATTCGTTCCTCGTCTGATATTACCTAGCTATTTAAAGGACATTAAATGTCATGTAAGTCCCCCAAAACGGGTTTTATGCACGTAATGAACTCAGAAAGTTAAATTATGTATAATAAAATATATTTTAAACTGTTATAAATGGTTTTTAAACTACTGATGCTATTATTCCTAGTCATCTTTTTCCATTTTAACAGAAATTCGTCTATATTACCTTAAGCTAAATGGTACATACAGAATACATAATTTTTTTGTAATGACGTCGATAAAGCTAGAGAAAAGTTTACGTGCAGACAGCAATGTTTATTTTCTCATTAATAAGAATTTGTCATCTACACTGTGCATTTACTTTGTCCCACTTGCCCATCAAAATCATTTTTCGATTTTTCTTTGGTCGTGAAATATATCTAGTAAAACCCTGCAATTTGTCTTATAATGCCATTGAGAAACAAAAGATGTTATTGATTATTTATCGCAATTAAGTTAAAATTATGAAAATGATTTAATTTAGTAATCTATCCATTTACGTTGTACATTGTTGCTATTTTAAAATGAGTTAAAATAATGTAATTTTGCAAAGCATGGTTTTAATATTTTTTAAGATTATAATCTTAGACAAAAGAATAGGGGGAAAAAAACGTATTTGAAAATACAGGACAAATGGATTATTGAAAATTCAGCTAAGTATTAAGTAAAAATTGTAAAGCCAAAGAATATCAACGACAATCGATTGAGTATTATATATGCAACGGTCCACAAGATCTGAAATATCGGAAGCAATTGCTATTAAGCAACCTATCTGCAAAAATAAGTTTCGATTTTATCATTTTAAGACGTTTTCAGGAATTGATTAAATAATTTAGCACTATTGACTCTGAAAAAATAGAGCATTTCCAATTAGGTGCTTTCAAATTATATATTTAGTCTATATGTAGGAGAAGATGAACAGAATTGAACTTCTAACATTTTTAAAAAATAACATTCAATAAGGGCTAGTAGCTTTACTTTTGTTAAGTTACCAATCAGAAATAGGAACGTAGACTTGAACTCCTGCTTAAATTATATTACGAAAAGTCCTACAATAAAGAATAACGCGCACATTATGTGAACTGCGGCTGTGCAGTTATGTTTCTTAGCCTCTTACACGTGCGTTGAAATCTCCGTAAATTTTTCTCAGCACAGTGAAAAGCAAACGTTTAGCGATTACCTCTTGCCTACATTGGACAACCACAACAGAATGGAAGAGATTTACTCCTTATTACTTCCCAAATAGGGATTGGCTACAAAATATAGCGCATTCGTTATGCAGTTGCAACGTTCTTCACAATTGACACCAAGATGAATGCCAATAAAAGCGAAATTCTTAAAAACTAATTTCAAAGTTAATGCTTCAAACGAAAAGAGGATCTATAAGCATTTAAAAATGAATTCTATTTATGTATGATAACCGCCCTGTCAGTTTAATATTTCTTACCCGCAAATAGCAGGCAAAGATTGAGTCCAAAAGTGAGTATCACACGCCACTGATTCAGTCACACCTCCACTATTTTGCACTGAGTTAACACGATGCAAGTCAACGACAAACTGTCGAGGGCCACGTTCCAACCTGCCCTCGTGCGCGTTGTCTCGATTAAAATTCCCATCTCCAGCAGCGAAGGAAACCTTGGGACTGCCCCCCTCTATTCCCACTAGCCGATTATGCCGCAAGATCACAGAACGCCGTAATTCTACTTGCTCTGTTTTGTTTTTCCTCCCTCAAACATTTCACAAACCAAAGGATTGCCATTCCCACAAGCAACGCATAAGATTAGGAAAATGTTTTGCAAGCCTAGCAGGGCAACCATGGATGAGAACAGAAGGCAGGCATTTCCGCCTTTGATTTACGAGCATGTTGATTTCGCGCTGTTTTGCTACTCAAGTCTTGTGATCAGTATAATTCAAAGTTAATATACGGCGTTAACGATTCTTAGAGTTTCTACACACTTTTTCCACTTTGAACTATGGGGTTATAGTGGAGACAATCGCAAAGGCCAGTTGCAGAACAACATAAACTTGTATGTAGTAAAATGCCTGACTTAAGAGGGCTGTTGTGATAGGATAAATCGAATTTCTTAATATAATGGATAAGATTAAAGAAAGGCTACATAAAACCCGAAAAGAAATGTTATTTTAAAGAGATTGTGTAACTGAGTTTAATATTTAAAAAAACATTTTGTAAGCCCGAACTTTTAATTCAAAATCTTTTGGGCTTTAAAATGTATCAAGTTAGAAGAATGTATCAGTTAATGCTACTGAACTCTATATAAACAAAAAATATCAAATTTGTAACTTGTCAAAGGAGAAAATTAAATTTAGTGGTTATTTTACCTTTGTTAGAAACATTTACAGTCTGCAGCACTGGAGTTTCTTTCTTTTCCAGAACGAAGAAGGGTAAGTAATATTAGCTACTTACAAAAATCTTATGTATGAGAAAACCTTTTCATATAAGTAGGCACCCTTCCTAATATTCGTAATACTGAGGAGTAAGGTTTCATTAGGAAGCTAACAAAAGAGCGCTCTAAGCTTTTCGTTGCACCATTTCTTTGCATCTTGAAGTAACAGGGCCCTAATGACCAAGTTGTCGACGGGCCCTTAAACCCAACACACTCACTCACTTGAAGTAACATTTTTCTTATTTTTATACTAAGCTTTCACAATAAAAGTTGCTTCGCTGGTACAAAAGAAATCAGGACGAATTCTATCCGCGTGATAAGCAATGCACAAGGTCATTTATTGCTTTGTAAAGCAACATATTTAATTAATAAGGTATAAAGAAATGTTCATAAATATGGCCGGAAGGTTTATACATTATTGTTTTGTTTTGTTTATGAATATGAGATGTTCGTGAGGAGTTTTACTAACAGTGATCATTCATAAAGCTAACGAAAAGAAGCAGCTCCGAACAAAAACAGATTCAATAATGGAAATAACTAGCATCGCCGTCTGCATCACTGCACCCATTTGAACTTCATCATTGCCACTGAACATAATATTTTATCTACGTAAATATTTATTCTACTGGTTTGATGCGGTAAACGAGTGAAATAACAATTCAAAGACTGCCAAAACTGTTCTGGCTTCTCAAACCAGATGTCTCGCCTTCCCGGTTGAGATTTTTCTTTCCCACCCTATGCAGAATCTGGAAGTATACACGTGGGAGTGAATGTGAGTGCGTTTAATGTTAAAAATGTATAACAACCAATGTTAAAGAACCTATAACGAGTTATTTCTGAAGTCAAAAGTCCCCATACGGACACAGAAACGAAACAATCCTTTATTTTTTTTTAAAAAAGAAAAGTACAAATTAGTTGGGGGCGAGATGGCTCTGTGACGCACGAGACTCGCATTTGGCAGGTACCGGGTTCAATGTCCGTCGATCCAGTCACTCTGGCAAAGGGGTTTGTCGTAGTTTCCCCGGCGAATACTGAGGTGGTTCCTGTCTGTCATTTTCTGCCCCCCATCATTCACTAACTGCGTTCGCTGTTTTGCTTCTAGGCAGTGGAGGAACATTTTAAAGAGATTTCTTTCTGCGTCGGTTGTCCTTCTGACGGACCAGCCTTCTGGAGCGTTATTCCCGGGTTGCAGGGGTCCCCGGAAGGCTCGGAGCTTAGGCCTCACCGGAACCATTCAATCTAAGCATTAGAGGCCCCGTCCATACTTGCGTACATCGTCGCCGGATCTGGTCGACCCATCATTGCTCTCTGGCAGGGATCACGTTAGAAGCACAAATAGCCATACTATACTTAAATGTGTTGAAACATGACAAAGTTAGAAACCATTAAAGCATATCTATCCTTCCAAAAAGCTTGACTCCCAGAAATACGTCTTTCAAAATCATGGAAAAGTAGACACCATAGGAATTTCTAAACATACTACTCGTAGAAACCGTGTCTAAATGTATTTATTTTCCATGGCTATTAAGGTGCATGGGATTCGTCACGAGTGGAATAGATCTAACCGACTGCACTCAGCATTAAGAAAGCAATAAGGAAACCAGTGAAACCAAGAAGATAGACATGACGAAACGGCAACTCATGAACAAAATGCGATCCCAATTTCGTCTTGTCATGCATCAACTATTTACTCAGCTGATCGTGCTAATGTCGCCCCGACTTCAAATTCCTACCGCAACATCGATGATGAGGTTACATCATAAAAGAACAACTTGAATGTTTGCCGAGCTGCTCGCATAAAAACCTTGTTCAGATTACCTCATCTAAGTGGGTCGGCGAATGTAAATGATGTTCCAAACTTAACGATCAGAAGTGGTGCAAAAGGAATGTGATGTTAGAGGTTATTTACAACCAGAGTTATAGAGATCATCTTGACGGCTTGTGGTTAGCTCTCCATTGCATAGTTCAGATTGCATAATAACCGAATGAACACATGAATGAATTTCTCACCTTAGACTATTACATAATTAGATTAGATACAGTCTCATCAACAATAAGTTTTGTATTGCAAACTAACTTGCTTTATAACAGTGTCTATTCTCCTACTTGCTTTCCTATATTAATTTGCTGCCTTTTGTGTATTGGTAATCCTCTGTACTGTTTGCTTCTTATTCTGCCTGTTTTATATAGTTATTAGGAGTTCCTATAAATCTACCTTTAGTTCCATTTTCTTCTTAATCGCTCTTACCCATTTCAGTTTGACCCTACCTAAATAATTTCCTATGGTTTTAATTTCGCTTTGTTCTTTAACCCTCGGAATCTTTCCCCATCCGAATTTTTCCATTTTTGTTGCCATGTTTATTTCCTGCATAACTTTGGTTACAGTATAATAGAGAAAAAATCCGTATTCACTTCACCGCATGTTGGACATTTTCCTATGTCTTTGTCATGACTTGTATCTTTCAAGTTTCTGGTGCCCCTTTTCACCCTTGCAAATCCTTCACGTACCTCTAGGTACTTTTTCCTACTCCAGCAGTGGCGGCTCGCAGTCAAAATTTTAGGGTAGGCAAAGTGTAACAGTAACAACAATAACAATAACAATAACAATAACAATAACAATAACAATAACAATAACAATAACAATAACAATAACAATAACAATAACAATAACAATAACAATAACAATAGTAATAGTAATAATAATAATAATAATAATAATAATAATAATAATAATAATAATAATAATAATAATAATAATAATAATAATAATAATAATAATAAACCCCGTTTATCCGAAATATAGGGGGCGAAGTCATTGCGGATAATGCAAACAATATATTGTTTGGTTGTTTAATAAGAGCAGAGTGAATGAGCGTGACTTACGGACGAATTACCGCCAAAACTAAAATCACGAGTGTCGGCAGACTTTTTTCCAGGGGGGGGGGGGGCCCACATGTTGGAAATTTGCAATCATATAATATTAAATCATTATTTTACTGTCAAAATTTATAGTATTTGTTGCAGATAACCGTATTATTTTGTGCTAAACAAAAATTGTTCTTTACATCAAAATTAAAATAATAGTTTAAAAGTCAGTAACTGACTGCACATTAAGTTCACCAACTTCCAAGGGGGGCCGTGGCCCCCTTGCCCCCGTTTCGCGACGCCTATGACTAAAATAGATTAAGAAATTGAAAAATTGTCTGACTGCAGCTTTGTGTTAAATAGCTAAAACACTCCTCTTTTCATTGTCAGTGCGCCGCGAAAGCGAAATTTGTAATAGTTCACTAATTAAGTCGGTCATACTGGTATTACAGAGTGATAACGACACGTTCGGGTCTCTGAGATCTTCGTTCGTGGAGTATGGCTGTTCGGAAAATGTCGCATAAATTCGGATTTGGGTCGGCAAGTGTTCGGACTGCTGGCAGACGCGTCTACGCATGCTCGGAGTGCATATACAGGCCGAATGTTTCCTTATCCCTATTCAAGGGCCTCGTACTGAGGAAATGGGGCCGGGCAGGCAGAGGTTAAGCTAGCCTGCTCTCCACTACCCAGGTTCCATGCGTATCATTTCTGCCGCGCGTTTCAAACACGCAGCGCAGTTTTGATGAATCGGAATTGAGATTAAAGGATTTGACCATGCTGGTCATTATAACCGAGAAAACTTTTCTTGAACTGCAATTTAGGGGAAAATGACGCTTCAAATGATAAAATGCAGAATCATAGTTAAACATTATTTGTTGATGTATTACGATAGGGTAGGCAATGCCTACCCTGCCTACCCTGAGGAGCCGCGCCTGTACTCCAGACTATGTTTAGTTCCCCAAATAGCCTCAAGAACTGTTTCCTATTGTATTACCAAAAGTATCTTGTCTATCAATATCTTCTAGCCTTAATTCTACCTCTTTCCAAAAGCCTCTAATGTGATATTCATTAATATTTATCGATTAATCTCCAAACTTATGTCTTCAATAGCTTCCTGCAGTTTGAAGATCAAGACCCTATCCACTTACTGCTTATTAATAGTGTATGTATTGGATTCACAAGAGGCCATTGGCACATTGAACAACGATTCTAATAGTGAAAATACATCGAAAACAAAAATATCCGTAACTCGGCTTTCTCTCCTATACTGTCGACTAGCTGCCCGAGGCGGAATAATAGACTTTGTCCCACACCGAGACTACAACCATTTGTACGCAAGACTGCACTAAAGATAACTTAGAATCAATGTGGCATGTAACGAGGAGAAAATGATCATAGGTTTTATGTTTCTTCTAGTCTTGGGTGCTGCCAAGGCTAAGCTGAAAAAAAAAAAATAAATAAATAAAAATTACGTATTTGTAAGTTCTCTTGTGTAATATTTTTCAAACACCAATATGTACAATAAAATAGATATTATTATTGATTCATTCTAATTTATAATTATGCTTTTTCTTGTGAAACTTTGGCGGATGGGAGAGAAGGCCAAGAGACAGGTATTTCTGTTTTTGATCTACTTTCACCCAGCTCGATTTGCAACACCATCATTTGGAAATTTGATGTAAAATACAAAGATCTACCTTCCGCACCGTCTGATTCCAATTGGACTGTATGTCTCCACTGTGTAAGAAGTAATATTTTCCTTGCACAAAAGGCACGAAGCGTTAGTCTAGAGTCCATGAGTAAAGAATTAATGTTATTAACTTAAAGGAATAATGGAAAGTACGTGATTAAACTTCGTATTTACTCCCAGAAATTCTTCTGGACTGTTTAACCAACGCAATGGCATACTTTCGTTTGTCACCTACGAGTACATCGTCACTTTTTAAACTGTTTCAATTATTTTTCGTTGAAATTCTCTGCAGCTCTTTCTTATCAAAATAGGAACATAATTTATTTACCCCGAAGCTAAGCAAGAGAAAAGTATAACGCCAGCTATTTATTCGTCGTCTTGATTCATATCGGACTGAAAAAAAAAGAGCAATTTCTTTTATTGTTCCATCTATATCCCACCTTCAACTCCGATGGTCATATCGGCGGCTTTCTCTGTGGAACATATGGTCTAACGGCAATGGTGTTACTCGTTTGACGGTGGATTCTCGGTCTTAGGGATTTTATACGTTAAATGCAAACACACATTCACATTCTCTTTCATACTTCAGACTCTGGGGAAGATTGGGAATAATCCTGGCTAGAGAAAAATTTCCACCTCCTCTAGCCGGGAGTCGAACCCTTGCACAGAGAACAATCTTCATAACGTGTGAACTAAGGAACGCCTGGCTGCACAAAGCTTAATGTTGTGTATATGCACAAACTAAGCAAACAATCAGTAACAATTATGTGTACGTTCCCGCAAGCATCATTATTACGGCAGCGAACAAGAGTGCTCGAGAAAGTCTGATGATGTGAATGATGTAATGCCCCATTGTGCTGAAACTCCTGTGGTCGGTTCACAAAGAGTAGCATTTCGACTGTCATGTACACAGAATGGTTGGTAATTATGAAGTCACTTTGTACTTACGTGATATGGGAAATGCATTCGCTGTCCATCGGTTCGTCTGACACTTGCATTAGATATCAAAGGATTTGGAGGTGACAGCTTTTCATCCGAGTTTGAGGTGACAATGCTTATCCTGTTTGCTAAGGTTTATTATGTCATTCTTCTTGTAGAAGTAGTACATATCATAGGTTCTACCAAAAAGTTCGATATCGAGATTCCACTGGGAACACACATTTGACTTTATCTATATCCAAAACCGTTATATAGTGTGTATATGTTTATGCGTATTTGAATATTTCTGTATTTGACCGAACAACTCAAAAGTCAAATGTCGGATAAATAGTGTGGCGTTGGTACAGAACGTCTATACAACCTAAACGCCGAGCTTCCGTGCGGGAACCATTCCCAATGTTTAATGTTCCGTGGACTGACGTCACGTTGCTAGGAGGCAGTAACTTTTAGCCAGTATTAAATCGTAGTTGTAATATTTATGTGTAACAAAAGAGTTTTTATAGTGTGTTTGTGATAATTTGTGTGTTTGAGGTCATACCTAATTTAAGTTACAGCCTGATCCATCCGCTCGGTGGGTAAATATCATCCTTTGTATTTAAGTTTAGTATCTCCAAGGGACCGACTTGAAGAGTTTGAAGAAAATGTTCCCACTCCAAACTAGCCTTTCTATGAAAAATCTTTCTTATTTTACTCTTCTTACCACACATTTAAGATATTTGCAAGACAAATAAAATGTATACCTTGAATTTTCTACGAATAACTTTGAAGTCCTTTTTATTCTGAATGAATCTTGCATGATATTGTATAACAAGCAAGCTATAAGTAGTATGCAAAAAAACCATTACATATACAAAATAAACCTCTCTTAGAACACGCTAGTCACAAGTCCTAACTGCACCGCGAAATGAATGCCTGCTGTACAGGCTATCCGTTTTGCTTCACACTTCAATGGTTGACCTACTAGCCTAGGTATTTTGAGGTCATAGCCTTGCAGAAAGCATTGGAACTTAGTTCCGGTGCACCATTCGTTATTACGAGGGCGGTCCACACTTCGTCATGCCTTCTGTGCTACGTCTTCTTAGAGGTACTAATGCGGAAACGTACTACTCCTAATGACTAAAATTATAAATTCGCAAATGAACCAATATTGATGTAATTTTGTTCATAACACTGTCGAAATTTCTGGACCATAATAATAATTATATAACATATCTTAGCGATATTAAGCAGCAACATTGCAAATTTTCCGCATTTTTATTTCTGCCTTTGTAAATCTTTTGTATATATTCTAATAAACAGATGTACATAACTAAATAATGGAGATTCAGAAGATAACTGGTTATACTAAGATACCCATGTATCGTTGGATAAGTCAACTTGAAGGCTTCAATTAACCTTTGGTTTTAATGCCGTGATGCTGATGCGCGTTAATATTAGCACGTACAATTTCTTCACTCAATAGAGTAATAATTAAGCTAAAACCTTTGTTATCACAGCAATGACCCTATGTAACAAAAAGCAATAAGGTTGTTTGCGGATGTACGGCTGTAAAGCACGTAATGGGTGAACCGTAAGGTCGCCGGGAGTGTGAAAGTGAATGTTTCCTGATGATGAACATTTTCACTCGCTGGTTGTTTCCCACCGCCCTCCTTATGCAGGCAGCTTCGTGACCAGACTAACACGGGAGCTCCAGGATAATACCCTAAATACCTTATGTATCTAGGATGAGGAATAAATACACAATTATGCCATTGCTTCCTTTACAAGCCTGTTACTTACTACTTTAGTAAAATAGTTTACATTTTTTGTCGTTTGTTTAAGATAATATCCCTTTGAAAAGCGAAAAATGTGAAGATTACAGAACTTGTCACTTTCAGGAGCTGTTTAGCAAATAAACGTAGCCTAATACAGCAATAACGAAAACCTACCATTTAAAAACCAACGTGCCTTGATGTTCCAAGCATTTTAAAATAGTTATTTCTTAACAGATTGAGACGGTTTCATAATAAGTCCTCAAAAGAAAACAAAAAATAGAAGCTTTAGAAGCCGATTGTTTTATGTTTTGAGGAAACAAATAGCAACGGTTGGTAAAAAGTGAAAAAGGAATGTAATGTATTTCAAATGTATTAGAGGAAAGTAAGTTATAACTTATCAACTGAATCTGTATTTCAGGAGCATTATAAATAATTAAAAAAATATATAATAAAGAGGATAAAAAGATCGATGGTATAAAACGATTAAGTCTTGTCACTATGCCGGGTAGAACAAACTGCTTCGGCCATACTTCACCCATCTATATGATGAATGTAACAAATATGTCCTGTTCAATTATTATTGGCAACAAAGAACAGTTTCGCCGAAAAAAAACGTCACACAAACAATGTTGTGATGCATTTTTATCTTAATTCGAATGATTTAGTTACAATTTAGTGTTAAGGTGACATTGCCAATTCTCTATTGGAAATTAAACTTTGCATGACATTTTAACATTAAATTGTGACTAAATTTAGTCCTAGTAAGATAAAAATGCATTACAGCATTACACAATATTTGCCGACAGCTAGTGAAATAATAAACTGTTATATCCGTTCGCCAAGAAGCAGATGTTTGACACGAATTATATTTCTTCGGCGAAACGGTTTTCTATTGACAAAACTTGTATTGGACATTTTTGTTACACTCATCTTGTAGAATCGCTTGTTAAACTACGGCCGAAGCAGTACCTTCCATCCTGTGTATAAGGCAATTGTAGCTTTTCCGTCGCCAATGCCTGCATACAAGAGTTTCATACAAAGACGACTGTGCTAGAACCGGGCACACTAAGCAGTAAAGAAGGTCCTGCCTTAGATAAATAATTGTATCTTACAAACCTCATAAATCATACGCCACGATATATAAGCAGTTTCATAATTGCACTCCAACGAACATACAGAAGAAACATACAACGTTTCCAGATGTACAGCCTTTTGATTAATGTATGAGTAAATATTTTAACGAACACAGAGTACTTAGAACAAGCTGCATGCGTTTTGTGCAATGTACCGTTATGAATAAACTTGGGTGTAATTTAACTTTAGAATGGATATGGCAAATATATGCAATATCTATGTATGTGTGACATCACTGTTTCTTGTTGTTTAAAGGTTACCATTAATGTGAAGGGCAGAAGTGAGACTTTTAAATCAATTTCAAATTTATATTTATAATAAAATTCTAGTTCTGATCGGTTCAGCAAAACACCAAAGAAAAGTATCCCGTATTCACTGCTAGGATGAATTTTAAACTTATGAAATTGTGATGCTGGCACATCCGAGTGAATGAAAATGTTGACTGTCAGTCAAATGTAGAGCAAATTTGTTGTTTTTGTAGTGCTACAGTAGTGGTGCGTGGTTGCGAAGACACAACGGCCGGAGAGCTCACCACGTTGCATCCTCCACTGCTGCACCCCCCTCTTGGTGCCGGTGGTGGGCAAAGCTGGAGGACGCAGCGGCCTTGGCCTGTAAAGGACTTGCGCGGGAGTTGGTTAATTAGATGGCACACCTGTCATAATGTGAATTTTTCTCTGACCATCATAACAATCGGTTTATAAGGTTACATTTTGCATAAATACGTTTGTGCAACCCTACCATTGCAGATTGTTACTGTATTCAATACTGTGCACAACTGACTCATTGTGGCACGTATACCAATAATTGCGATGGGTATTTCCTATTCAATGAGTAGTACTTGTATTCCAAAGTATAGTTATAAAGAGAATATGAAACAATTTTGTGATTTTTTTCTCTGAACCACGAAGGTACAATATTAAAAATCGAATATGCTACACTCACATGACCTTCCCTTCTCTTGCAAAAACTATTCTTAAAGACGCTTATTTCTCTATCTACTTCATGATAATCTAGATAAGCATTTACACAAATTATCTTATTGCTTATTTTCTTGTTGGTGAAACGGGAATATGGGAATGCAGTAGGCTTAAAGTAGTAATCACATCTATTAAAGTCAGTTGCTATGTGATAACTTTAAATTCCCTTCTATTTGCATGGCCAAGAGATAAAAAATGAACAACGTCTTCTCATTTGAGAAAAATATAACCATTGTAAGGTTCTAACAAATAACAATGAATGTGTCGGAAATAATTCACTCCGCCAAACATTGCATTTAACATAAACTGTATGTTTTAATGAGATTCGCATTTTTGTGCAGTAAGATTTTTGTCCATCTCTTACGGTTTACCAGTTATGCAAAAGCACCCCGAATGAAGGCAACTTCCGAAGATATTCCTGGAAAATTCGAGATATACATTAAATTTGTCATAAAAATACCACAAAAATATTGTATTTTAATCAAAATCGTTAGAGCAATTTTAGAGAAAACCAAAATTTTCGAGAAATTTTGCATGTAAAGGGTAGTTTGAGGTTGGGAGGATTTTCTTGAAAATCTTCCTTGCGAAATGCTGAACTTGAATATCAAGTTTGGTGTGTAACCAGCTTTTTGTTTCGTTTTTGTGAAAAGGACTTTTTAATTCAGGAGACCTCAAAACTTGTATACAGATGAAATACCCACACCGAACTTTTGGGTGAAATCAATACTTTCTCTACTTACTGTAAGTAGAGAAATTATTTTTTATAATGGATGTCTCTATATGTAGTAGGGAAAGTGAAAATAGAATAATTAACATCTGAATTTATAAATACATAATATGTTGTGTTGATGGTAGGCTACATCATAGCCCTAACACCTGCTCACTTCTTTTCCAGGGAATCCATGCAAATGGCTGTCTAGCTTATCGCTTCAACACGCCAAGCAATGACAAGTGAAACGCAAGGAGAGAAGTTAATATCTAATTTATGTACATATGAAGGCGCTTTAAAGTCAGCACTGGATGCGAAATTATTTCATTATTAATTTCCCACTATTTACAATGTCTAGATTGCATGCAGTGTCATAGCTAACTCGCGGATAATTTTAATCTGACGTTGGTGAAAACCGCCTAATAATACAATAATCATCACGATTGTCCACTTGTTGCATACATTACTGTAACATTTGAATACTGTGTTTATTATTACAACAGCCTCGGGTTTAGATACAAACTCTGATATTCGTAATTCGTTTACGTTGGGTTAAATTAATTCTGCGTTACACATTATTGTGGTGATTCAAGCAAACGATGAGGCACACGGAAGCGACAGCAGGCCTGGTGACTAACCAAGATGAAGATAAGGAAAATGGTAGTGATAATATATTTGTTTTCCGTCTTCTACTCAATTACGAGATTATCTTTGTTAGGCATCCCGAATCTGATCATTTTCAGCATATCTGTTGTTGAATCTGCTCTAGAGAGAAGGTCCTTTCCTGGTCTGTCATAAATAAGACGAGTTTATATTGTGTCCCTGGGAGTGCTCGCACCAGACCAGTCAGAAACCTCAACTTTCTCTTAATGTTTGTGTCAGTTGGAAGACCGAAAAGCACATACATTAACAAAAGAAGGAACCCGATATAATCGGATAACAACAAGGGTCATGAAGGGTCCGTCTCGAGGAAGCAAATTAATATCCTAGTCAGAAAGTGAAAACGGTAATGCTTTCAAAGGTGAGTGTGGGCTGTCATGGACCAATCTATGGTGTGGAGGTGGCAGATATTCTCGACACCAGTGACCCTACCTTGTTTGGCAGGAAATGGTGCATCTCACTATGATAAATCTCAATTTTGACTAGTGCAATCAGCTCTCTATTTCTTACGTCTGTATAGCATATGCCTGCCATATCCCACACAAAGTCCTCAAGAGCTGGCAATGAATTATTTATTAAGGATTCATTTCCTTTATGAGACGAGGGTACTTCAAAAAGTAAGTTACACATGTCGCACGCTAAGACCATTGCTAAGCAAGAATAGTGCTTTGTCAGAGTAGAGTTCATTTTCCGGAATTCCTGCTGACGAAATTCTGTTATGATATTGGTAACAGGTGCGTCACACTGTGGAAGAGAAACGGCGCATCAACTGGAAACATACTCCAAAGTTGAAGTACGCGCGACAGTACGATTCTTATGGACAAAAAACAAAATTGCACAGAAATTCTCAGTGAAATTCTGCGCTATAAAGACCAACTGCAATGTCAAGTGAAATTAAGCAAAGGCACTGTTCTCCTGCACGACAATGCAACACCTCACATGGTGCGCTTTGCTTCAGTGTTTTTGATGGGAGATATGGAAGCATCCGGCATGCTGTCCAGATCTTGACAATACGATTCCTGTCTGTTCGGCACACTGACAGAACATCTGAATGGAAACAGATTTGTTAAAGATTTAGTTCGCACAACGATCCTCCAACGCCTCCAGAACCAAGGAGAGGATTTCTATTGCTGGAGAACTGAATGGGTGTGTAACGTTCAGACCGTTGCTTAGAGGGATTTGCCAACTATGTTGAAAGACAGCGTCATGTATCTGTGCCGCTTTACGGTGTAGTGCAACATTCAGTAAAAGCTACTTGGACTGTCAATCATGTGTAACTTACTTTTTGAAGTTCCCTTGTAACTTATTATTATTTGCCAACACAATCTTACGTTGCATTACAACAACAAAAAGTATAATAAATATTGTTAGCGAAATTAGGAGGTAAAAGAAAATGGTGAGGCTCATAAACTGCACGCACGTTTCAGGTATACATAAATGAATGTAATGTGCATACTATAATTTGCACACATAAACTTTGGATATGTAATCCACGCCCACAATCGTCCCAAATAAAACACCTTTCTATATTGAATAAATATGTTATGATGTATATTTCATTTTAAAAATACTCATGCACTTTTGGGTGTATAGTATTATGCTTGTTTTAATAGTTGTTTAGGAAATAAGTTACAAGTAAAGACTGAAATCAAGGTTATTAAGTTTATATTGTGATGTGTGTAGGTACTAGGTACAACATTTTATCCACGTTTCGTAGAAAAAGTGTAATTCCGTCAAAATTATTTATCCCCTATAAATGAATCTTTCGAATGGCAATTCAGTCCATGTATTAATCGCTTCCAGTAAATAAAATGAATCGTTATATTTTTATAAAACGCAGATCCTAACATCATAAAACGCACGAGTGTAACACGCTTTGAAGACAATGGACACAATGATAATGATTAGCTTTTGTTTCCGGTAGGAATTAGGGAATATTTCATTAGAATTATCCCTTACCCTATTACATAAGGCTGTTCCAGCATGGGTGCGTGCCAGTGAGTAGCGAAATAATCACGCCTAGCAGGAGTCTGCCTGATGCATGCAATACAGCTCGGCACTGGGGCAGGCTGTCGTCACGGTTAAATGTAGTGTTGTATATTGACAAGTTCCATTTCCTCATAGAGTTCAGCACCTTTTGACATACAGACACTGTGGGAGTCAGTACTTTTCGGTAAACGAAACGGTTCTTTCCACGAAATACTCATTGGGCCTCCTCGGCTTGAAAGTGACATGTTATGCATAAGAACCACACAACCTCAAGACTGGCAGAAAGTGTAGGAGCTTTTCCCATGACCTTCGCCCTGTGACATATTTTTTATTACGCTCCCTTCCAGCCGTGCTCCGAGCATTGTTGCTACATTCAGCCTAGCAGAACTGGAATAGGCTGCTCTACAGAGTTTGGAAGTATGAATGTGTGAGTAAACACAACTGTGTTGGAGCGAAAAATTCACAGGTCAACGAGTTGCTGATATTATTAAGTGAAACCCCCAGTCCAGAAGTTAAAACAATATTAAGCAAAATTTTGGAATACTAAAATGGTGTAAAATAATCTGAAATTGTCAACCAACGGTATCAACGTGTCCTTGATAGGCACGCTTCGATAGTATACTGAAGCTATTGCGGAGGGACTAAAAGAACACATTGTACTAGATGAAATGAAGCGTATGACGCTTAGCACAAGGATATAAACATAATTTGGAGGAATATGTTATAACGAATAGCAACATCGTACAGACTTACTTAGATGTCGGTCGTAAGGAGATGGAAGAATCATCTTTGAAGATCGATGGATGATGGCGTATTTTATTATCATTTGTTATTGTCGTCGTCTTCGTCATTGATTGTTAGTTATTATTATTGTTATTATTATTACTATTTTTATTATTAATATTATTATTACTATTACTATTACTATTACTATTATTATTATTATTATTATTATTATTATTATTATTATTATTATTATTATTATTATTATTATTATTATTATTAGTACTACAATTTTATGTTCGACATCTTAATTGACCGAGACTCGATTTGCAGACGTTTATTAGTCCTCTTTTCCTCATCCTCCTTCTCCTCTTCCGCCTCCTCCTCCTCTATCACAATTTAGAAGTTAAACAGGAGACACACGAAATGGAGGCTGTGAAAGTGATGTCAGCATATTTTCTCACGCCGCACTGCGGATCAGCGAAGAGGAACCAATACATTACAAATTCCTCCATGTCGATAATGCAATAATAATACCTTTGGATGCAAACAATGAGATAACGAGGCACGAAAATTCCATGTTAAAACCACCCAGCTAATATACCTACTGCATACGCCTGTCAGTGATCGGAAAACCATGTTTGGGAAACAGTTGCATTCGATAATGGCAGTAATGGAAGATGCGGTTGAAAACACACACTTACATAATACTATTGTTTCTCAACTGAGCATAAGTGGTCAGCATATGATGTACGGTGTTGCCCATAAATCGCTCCAAGAGTGTTGCGTCAGTTCGACTTTAACATCTGCCAAAGTACACGCCCATCGAGTCAGCACGTCTTTATTTCAGTAAAGTATTGTCACGAAATTAGCATAAATGATATTCGGTGACATGTGAAGAGTCTTGAAAGCGTAATCTTGTCTTTATTCAGTTAAAAATTGAGTCATTAGTGTTAACTGAAAATGGCTAATAGTTAACACTCATACGATTATCTTGACTCGTTTATTTTAATATTACCTAGTTGATATTACGTAACAATTGACACAAATATGTAGTTTTCTCTCAACTTCGTATAAATTAAGCTAAATATTCCACAGAAAATGTTTAACTAGAGAATGCATATTTGATGTAGGTGATACTAGTGAAATACTACACAGCAGATGGTCGTATGCTACCCATGATACAAACGCTTTGCAAGAAGCACATATTTCAAAATGTATTGCTTGAAAGCTACAAAATAATGTTATTCGTCTTCAATTATAAAGTACTACGCTTGTCCCTAGTTTTGTTTACGTCTTGATTCCCAGTTACATATAACACAGAAAGAATGAAGAAAACTTGAGAGTATATTTATAGAAAATTCCAAATAGACATGTTATTAGTCGTATCTAAAATTTCGGTCTATTCAATGTGTTTAAATTAACTTTAAGAAACCAAAGAAATTACTTTCTCCCCTTGAAAATTGCCCAACTTACATAAATATTATTACACATATATCACTTTTTGTTTTTGGATAATCATGTTCTCTCTGACCACCGTTGGTAGCGCGCTTGCCTCTGACACGGACCCAGGTTCGATCCCCGGTACCAACATGGGGACTTTTCTCCCACTGGAAGGTCTGGCACGGGGTGCACTCAGCCTCGTTAGGTCCCGGAGGAACCATTTGAGGAGCTACTTGATGGAGAACTAGCGGCCCCAGGTCGAGAAGGCCGCATAACTGGCCAGGAGGGCTCGGGACGCTGACCACGTCCAACCCTCTAGTACTGCACCCCGCCAATGACGCCTGTAGTGGGCAGAGGTGGGGGAGACGCAGCGGCTGGGCGGTAAGCCTTGTCCCTTCATGGGCTGTTGCGCTGAGGTTTAGTTAGGTTAGTTAGATATTCTCTCTTTCTCCCTCGTTTTCCTCCTCCCTCTCTTAACCATAACTACCACATAGGACGCGACGTTACCTTTTCTGAAGTTTTATAACAAAGTTCAGTTAACAAAAAATCATTTGGACACTCAAGCTTCTTATTTCTGTATTATGGATTACTACAGTACTATGCTACTACTGGAGACTATTTCCATTTCGCTGTAATACTTCCAACCACAGAAACGTAAACAGAGTACCTAGGGCTAGGCTGCATATTCGAGGCGAAAGAATCATGCGTGATAGCCAATGGTGGTGCAAGGAAGTGCGAAATGGTGCCCGAAGAGCACAGTGAACTTCTCACGCTGAATGATGTAAGCATTTAAAGAATAATAATATCATGTTCCATGAGATTAAATATCGTGAGGTTCTTACCTTACACTTACTGCTGTCAGGTCCATCACGTTTACTTTAATTTCCTTCGTAACATATCGCTGCCTCCAGGTACAGCCCTCCCCTCTCTTCGGACCTTAATATATGTATCAAGATGTTCATAGTCGACTGTCAGACATCTCGGCTTCATTAGAGCTATCGTTCACCTTTACTTTCAATTACGTCGTGATTTAAACGCCAACGTATGTACTTGGCTGTTAAACACTTTCAATCAGAATTTCATGTTAGAAGTTACTAGTTACAGAGTCTCTCCTTTGGAACTTGGCACTTCATTGCGTAGTTACAGCTTTTTAACACTATCTTTTATTAACACATCAGTGCCTTATATCACTTTGTGCGCTGTTACGTTTTTGTGTAAATTATTCTGACAATGTGAACAAATCCCACTCCTGACACAGTGTGATAAATGGCGAAGTCTAGTTACTTTTACTTGTCACATTGTTGCTCTTCTCAAACTGTAGCATAAAACACAGTTCTGTTCCATCTTTAATACAGTGTACAGTTGTTTGTAATCTTCCAACTCACAGCTGTTCTGTCCGATCACAACCTTGACACAAACTTCACACTCTTTCAAATTCTACTGCTCCGTCACACTAATTATCACAAACCCATCACAAAAACTCGCTTCTCTCGCCGTCTCCCCCCTGCGCATATAGAAAAGTGACGTAGCACGGATTTTTTTCTTGAAATCCACCTTTTCTAATTGCTCCTTCACAGGTCATTCGTCAAATCTGTCCCAACAAGCCGGCACTTTCGCTCTTTTGTCGTCGGCCATATATTTCAAGTCGCGCAGTGGTGTGAGGTAGCTTGACCTTGAGTGTCTGACGTAATGCCGCTGCCGGCGTTGCATTATAAGATGCATCGGCGTTGTCCTGAACCGCGCTGAACAGAGTTGTACAGAAAATATCGTAAAGGTTACTGAAATAATCGAGACACAGTGTCTAGTTGCCCATTAACGTATACATAAGTAACAAATAAAAAATTAGTAGTTACTCAACAATGGTTACCAAGGTAACGAACACAGTAGCTAGTTATCCTGTTTACGATTACCCTCTGGACATTTCAGTAACTCCAGGTATTTGTAATTGCTTCAGGGGTAACGCCATTCCACCAAGCGGTGACTGGACCCATTTCTGTTTCTGTTTACGATTACCCTCTGGACATTTTAGTAACTCCAGGTATTTGTAATTGCTTCGGGGGTAACGTCATTCCACCAAGCGGTGACTGGACCCATTTCTGAGGTGAATGTACCCAGGGAACGGAGTCCGTTTCCTTCAATGGTAGTGACGATAAGCATGGCGATGGAATGAGAGGACCTACTGCAGGCCTCTGCCTATGAGCCGTTCTTCTCTCTGGAGGTGTAAGGAGACACAGTACCATATGTGATAAATATATCTCCTATCTGCATTAAATACATCGCACGTTATAGTATCCCGACACAAGAACGTATGTTTATTCTTGTAAGAGGAACATATGCATGTTTCTATCGTGGACTCCGAGCCAGTTGGTTCTTGGGGATACTTCTCATAAGTGAGAAGTGAACGCTGGAATGAGCCCAACTTAAAATCGCCATCCCAGAGTTGGGAAACGTACAACAGACCCTCAACACGAGAGTCACGAAGAAACCACTGAGCTACCCGGTGCCTAGTTTTGAATCATATCCACATAATATTATTATGGAAAACAAGTTTTATAATCTTACTTAAATTAACAGCTAGTATATGAATTAATCGAAGAAGACAGGCACATAGTTGTAAATTTCATGATGCAGCTTGAAAAATAAATATTTTAATTATATTCTGATCTTATACTTTCTTGAAGTTCAAAGGGGTATTGTTCCGTTTGAAACATTCTATTCAAGAAATGGATGAAATACTAGAAAGTTTGTATGTGCCACATTATGAGCCCTTTTCTGAATTTCAACTGTGTAAAAACGTAGAAAAATATTAGCACTTGCATTGTTAATGATTCAACCGCCATAGCATTCTTTGGCTTGCTAGTGATATTAAAATAAGAGGTATGGGTCTGTAGGTCAACAATGCAAGCATATAATGAAGTTCTTAATCAAATGTTCTGAACAATAGTCTGTGTTTGTTAAACAGAGTTTTAGAATATCCTGTGAAATGAATATAGATATATTTTCTTACCTGTCATATTTTTCAAATAACTAGTTACAAAGGAACTCGGAGATTAAATCCTTTTTTTCAGTTTATCCTACATTTGCTCACAGGAACATACATAGAACGCGGATACATATTTCAATTTAACAGGATACACTTAAAGAACGAAAAGAAAACAAAATACTGGTCGAGGCTACTTCTACAAACCGGGGATCAAAGATAAACTTCCAGCGATGTTCAGATACTGGTATTACGCAAAGCACTTTGTCGAAGTGTGCTTTAGCGATTGAGTTGAACTGATTGTTACGTTCGTTCAACATTGTACCGTGTTTACGATACAGTGAATCTTCAATTTCATTATTTAGAGTTTATCAAATACGTTTCTCAAAGGCGGATAGTTGAACTATGATTACATGTAAAAGGCCAGAGCCAATAAACTTCTACAACACGACTACAACAACTATATGGGTCATTAATAGGGTTCGAACCTTTATACAGCTATCATGAAATGAGGAGGTCGCAAGTTACCTGTCACGTGAGTACAGCGTGACATTGCGGCAATACAGTGCCTGTATAAAACACACTGCCTACAGTGCATAGTGTCTCTCAAATGTGTTCACTAGTGCCTGCAGCACGAAGATCGAAGCTGATGTTCCTCAAAAATTTGGGAGTGAATATTTTACTGCAAGTGGGGACAGTATTGAATGTAAATTATGCTACAACTTTATCCACAACCTTCATGCGTCTGGTGTGCCTAGCCTCGTCTGTGCAGTGATCATGTGACAGACTGACCCCTCCCACTTCTTACAGTCCAAACTCCACAATCTTTCGTTTCGTGTATGAAGGTTCGCTTTCCCTAATCATTAAAATATATGGTATCGTATTCCACTGCACGGGACAAACGAGATTCGCCAGGAAAACAGTGTAGGAAGGGACGCACAGACATCATATATTTTATTGTTTCATTGAACGAAAAGGGTCCAATAATTTTCTAGCACTCATTGTACACCACATTCCAATTTTCAGGTTCTGACAGATGTTACATGACGTCCAATATCGACTGTGATCACGTTAAATTGTTGAATTAGTTTGCTTACGATATTTGATAATTGCTCTAAACTGGCTACCATTTCATCTAGTTTATCTTCTGGTAAAATTGATCTGGAATGTTTGTCTATCAGCGAACCTAAAGCATCAAATTTATTAACGATCGGGTGAAACGTCTCACTATGACCTGAAAATTGGAATGGGATGAGCGACAAGTGCTACAAAATAGGACCCATTTTTTAAAAATGAGATATGGTGCCCGTTTGAGAGGTACCTAATGATTTTAGTGCGCTTCTGTCGGACTATTTCCCCGGCAACTCTCGATTCTCTCACGTAGCGGAAAGAGCACGTGAATGGGCTACCATATATTTTAATGACCTGTAGTATTGAAAAATTCAACCCCATAACGGGAATTTGAACCATGAACCTTCGGCTCGGTTGCCACACTTATTAAATCTGACCATTATTTACGCATTCTTACATCTACAACGAATTGTGTAATTTGTAGATAATAATTAAAGTAAGTGTGATTAACAAAACTAGATACAAGAATAAACGTTCAGAAGAATAGTTTGTTGAAGTGATTAGAGAAAGTCATGCAATATTTTTTTTATTTACTCAATATGCTGATTATGACCGACAAAGCGAAAGTAAATTTTAAATTTCAACAAAAATTAAGTCCTTCTATCGCTACTAGTGTTTGTTTAATTATATGATTGTCACCTTGTCTGTTCATTATTTACACCCAACTAAACTGCCATGAACAGGAATATAACCTGCTTTAACAACAATCAAATTCGATCCATAAAATTATCATAGCTTTCCTTAAAACTTTGCGTGCTTCTGTAAGCATTCCTAGCAGATGGTGAAAATGATCGGTTGCTGAGATTTTATTTCCATTAGTATTTCATTATAATAGAATACAACAGAATCTCTAACATTATTATCGATGGCTAAAGGTTCAAGATTGTATTCCTGAATTTTGCCTATTAAATAGCACTCGTTAAAAACCTCAAAGGACTTATTGATGTTTGGTAATGTTTGAACATATGCAGTAACACCACACATGTGTAATAGTTATACGCGACGATAAAACTGAGGATTTGCCTACAAATTCCGAACCGTATTTAAATGATGGTATCGGTATAGGTCATACTATGGAGGGGACACCTCGCATACTGCAACCTACATAGATGTATTGTGGCTGACACCCCCTAGGAGGAAGCGATGAGGAGAAGGAACCATAGGAGGCTACAGACCATTGAAAGTAGGTCACAGACGTGCGGCAGTTCCTAACAGTTACGGCTCATAGGCCTGCCTAGAGAGGGGGATGAACGATACTTCGATTAAGCAGCTCTCTAGTGTCCAGTGGAATTATTCTTTCCTATAAGCAAGCATCCATAACATTTGTCGGCACTAGCATACACCACAAAAACTAGAAACACACGTGAAATATGAGAAGGAAAGAAATACAAGGGAAATGATAGATGAGAAAGCGCATAACGGCTGGAAGAAGTCACGAAAAAATAAAGGTCGACGGGAATCGAACCCTGGACCTCCTGAATGCGATCCTCTCACATTACCGCGGAGCTATCTCGCCCAGTTAAACCACCAAGTATGATAATGAATATAAGACTATGCAATGAACAAAAAGAGAAGTTTATCTTTCTTTAGCCTGGATGAAAGGGCCTTTCTCTCAGTTAGGTAAGTGATTCAAGAATTCAACATTTTTAAAGTGGTTCCTGTAGTGCGTATTATTTAAGCTACTGTATTATGGTTCCTGTATGTTACATAAGAATAACACAGGCATTAATTCTTTTCGGGAGTTTACGGAAATATTTATGGGTTTCATCATCATGAACGAGACACGTAGGATTTAGAGATACATAACTCAGGTTGGCACTACTGGTTATGAAATGCCCTGAAGCAGTTAGGAACACGCATCTGCCGTGCAAGACCCATGGAGTTTCTCCGGGGTGTTCGTGACTTAATCCACGCATCAATGATTGACGAGTAGATGTCGATACACAAGATCCTCACCAACAGCTTTTCCTAATATCGTGCCCTACTGCGCTCATGGAATTCCGTCCTTCCATGATTTTCTTCTTAATGCCAAACTGTATATGTAAGACTGCGCATTTCATGACTTGGAAGGTACACTCGCTTCCATTTATGCCGTTCTCGCAGCTTCGGGAGGCGCTCTACTGGGCTTCACAGATGGAATATGTATGGCAGGGATGTCAGTCGGAGCGCATATGCATCAGATAGCACGCATGCGCCGCGAAAGCACGCGAAGGAGAAGGATATTCCGAAAATAAATCCGGCTGGAACAAGCTTGTAAGCCATGGTGGAGGCAGCTATTCTAAGGGTAGGCAACCCCAAAATTAAGTTCCCTGGTCTTCCAAGTAGGGAGCTATGCGAGAGGCTGGTAACTATTTTTCAAGAATGCGACACGAAGATTTCGAAAATAATTCCTCCACCCTAAACTACCCCTTTACGTGCAACATTTTCGAAAATTTTGACTTTCTCAAAAATGGCTCTTAACTATTTAATTAAAATGCCATACGTTGAAAATATTTTTATGGCAAATGAAATATATATTTTGAATATTCTGGCTAAGGCCTACGTAATCCGGTTTACTCTTGAGGACTTTTGCATAACTGCTAAACCGTAAAATAGACCAAACCTTACTATACAAAAAAATGTAAATCTCGTTAAAACACCCCATTTCAGTTCAAATGATTTCTTTTGTGGAGATATTACTTGTTATTTGTGTGAGTTTTGTAGTGTTTACACTTTTCTCAAATGGAAGGTAGTAATTCTTTATATCTTAGTCGTGAATAGAGAATGGAATTTCAAATACTTCAATAGCGACCAGGCTTTAAAAGTCTCTACTATCACTCAAGCCTCTGGATTCCCATTTTCCCCTTGCATCTACAATAAAATTAGCTGTAAGATAATTTATGCAAATGTATATCTCGACTAACATGAAGTAAATGGAGAAATAAGAGCAAATTGTGTAAGCTTTCACGGTCAGTGTCATAAAATAGGAAATGATTATCTGGGCTTGTGGGCCGTGATCAAGTGGAAATTCTCCTTCCAAGCTGCGTCGAATATCCTCAGTGATGTGACCGTAGTACTCTGCTAGTCTCGGCGACGATTGATACGGAGCCGTTTGGTTTCACAGGTTTTATACGCTTAGCATGTGTGGGCTTCAAACGAAACGCCTGGAGAATTTCCACTAGACTACGGTCCACAAGCCCGGATAGTCATTTTCTAGGGGAATAAAAGTTTGTAAGAATGGGTAGCACAAGTGTAGAAAAAGTCATGTTCTTCTTGGAGCAAGCCTACCTCAGCTATTGTCTGTCGTATTAAAAGTTTCCAGGCGCTGTTATGATGTAGTCAGGTGATTATACAGTGTAAGAACGAAAGGTTCGGAATCTAATTTCTATTCAAACTATCAATCACAGTTCATTGTCTGTAGCGAATCAAATGACCTCGATATTTCTACAGAGAAACATTTGCGTATTGTGCGGTTGCACGCTGGATTACACGGCGCCGTTGACTCTGAATATCTGTGGGAAAATGTCAGCTGTTGGTGTAGCTGGCTTTAAACTATTGGTAGAGCCAACTAATTCCAAGAAGAAGTATATTCCGGATGAACAAAATTACCGTGACATAAAGAACGGATTTCACAATAAAACTTCTGTGTGGTGTGTGAAAGTGAACAAATGCTCCCGTGAGATAATTTTATCTCTAGAGGAAATCTGTGCAGAATGTAATTGTCCTAAAAGGAAACCGCAATAAACGTGAAAGAGAATTTGTCAGTTTTCTGTGAGAATGTGTTCAGGTGAGATGGATTTGGCTTCTCAGTATATTACAGAGCAATCATTTTATCACACCTGGGAGAAAATGAACAGTTCCATGCTTTTGATGAATCTTTAAGTGCTCTTATGATTAAATGTTCATTTACACTCTTCTTCTGCTCCTCCTCCTCCTCTCAAGGATTAAGTGCAATGATCCCCTGTTCCGGTCTCTGTTATTCATCATCTCTTACGAGGTCTACCCAGATGTCTCTTTCCAGTCAGCCGATAAGATTAAGTTTTTTATCTATTTTCTATCATGCTGTTAACACGATCCCTCTATTTCATTCTATTTTCTTCTATCTTATCACTGACTGAAGATTTTTATATTTAGTCTTATCGTGTCGTTCCTTATTTTGTCCATTTTGGTACATTCTTTTACATATCTCATGGACTTCATCTCTGCTGCTTGTATGAGTGATCTTTCCTGTTTTTGCTATCGTCCAAGATTCAGAACCATATAATATAAGAGTAGATATAACCATAACTTTATACAATTTCACTTGTGTTTCTTTTCTTGTTTTTCTTCCCAAAGTTCTTCCAATTGTTCACAAATAGCTTGAAATCGATTAACCTTCTTGTCAATGTCTTTAGGGTAGGAATGGGCGCACAACTGCCAGGGCCATTAGCGCCTATTCAATGTCTTTATCATACTTAAAGCTAATATCAGAGCCTAGACAATTGAAGTGGGATACTTGTTCTAAATTTTTCTCATTTATTATTTTTGATCTGACCGGATTCTTCCCCTTAAAAGCCTTTGTCTTTGTCTTATTTGTAGATATAGTTAAATTATACTGTACTTCATTTACACTATTAAAGAAAAGTTACAAACAAGGGTATTTAGATTAGGAACTAAGTTGGGAGAAACATTACAGAAGGAATGCACTGCACCCTACTGCAGCAGCGGCGAAAACGGGATTCCTGATGACATCTACACTGTCAGTGCTGCAAGGTGCTGCCATGCGTGTCGTATATTTGGCGATTCGGCGAACGAAAGCATTCTCATCACCAGCGTTTGGGGTTTTAGTATAGAGCCAGGGTTGAGGAAACGACACGCCATTATACTTCCAGACTCAGGGAAGGATGAGGAATAATCCTGGCTGGAGAAAAATTCCTATCCCCCTGCCGGGAGTCGAACCCGGGACCTCTGGCATGGCAGGCAACTGCGCTACGGGGCCGGTTAAAATAACAAAGTTAATTATTATTGCTTTCTAACAGATGTTCTTTAAAACCCGTTAGCTATTTGTTCATGTCACTGCAATTTTCAAGTGAAAACATAACTTGCCAAATCCAGTTGTGCGCACATCCTCTGTCGAAACAGGATTGTATAGGCTGCATTTAGAGAAACTATGTAACGCCCAAATTCGATCTATACATATTAATGTATCAGCATCGATTTATGTAAATTAATAAGTGGTAGAATATGTGGGAAAGTTGTTTCTGAAAGCAACAAAAAGCTAGCCTAAATACAATGTGAAAAACAATAATAGCAGTGTTTATCCTGATGTGCTGTATCACTACAGGTGTCGGTGTGGCCCACAGGGTTATCATTACCTTCTCAAGGCAACGTGTGATTTTTCGTTTGTGTGTACCACACTACTTTTATTTGTTTCAGACAACTCACGAACTTATAATTATTAAACGATTGAACCTGTTTGTGGTCGCAGTTTTTTATTTCTGCCACTTCATGTTACTTCGTGTCGGAGATCTTATGTTGCAAAAATGATGATACATTGTACTACTTCAGGGGTTGCCAAACTTTTCTTAACGAGGTCACATTAACTGTCAGAAAATGAATCACGGAGGAAGCCACAGAAGTTTGAGAAACAAACAAACTCACAGGTACTAGATGCACAAATCAGGTTAGTTTTCAAACACATTGTTTTATTGAACAAGAATCTCAGTGGAACAACATCCCAGGAAGGCTAAGGCCTACCGCCCGACAGCCGCAACCACAACGGGCGTCATGGGTGGGATGCAGTTGTGGAGGGTGGGCTGTGGTTAGCGCCTCGAGTTGCAGCTGGAGAATGCTATTTTTGCTTACAGGAAACTGAGTCGTGAGCAGAGAACCAGGAACGGGCTGTAATCGACCCGTAGCCTGGTATGAAAATAGGTAGAAGAAATGAAATAAAGATGAAATTAATGGAAGGAAAGGTGATGCTGAGCAGCTGGTGGTTTAAACCGGAGAACCCGGAGAGCCACTTTGGTGAGAGGCGAACTGTCTGATCACTCAGCCACGGCGTGAACTAGAATATACATTTTACATATTAGTAACTGATATAATTAAGCACTTAACAAATTTAATAAACAGTTTTTCATCCATAGTCATATGACATGTAACTCTCAGACTATTGTATTTAACACTTGTTATATGATGTATTTTTAAGGTAATGAAGGTTCATATGATACCGGAATTATTGACGGGTAACATTTATAATTATTTTATAAGGAAGTTTGTAGGTGGGACAAACTAAAGTAGTTTGCGGACCGTAGTTTGGCAAACCTTGTACTACATGAAGAGCACCTGTGGGAACGTGGCGTCGAAATCTTTAGAAGTTCACAACATTATTGTTGTAGTATTCTGTTCCACAGTGTTCTTTTTCAACAATCAGTTAATTATATGCCTGTCTTGGTGGAGTAATAAGTAACACTACTGATCACTGAAGAAGTAGCATATCGAGCCAGACGACTCGGATTCCCTAGATAACGGATTTCCGGTTCCCGGCGACCTTCCACTGTGACCATTGTATTTTCATGGTTTCCCCGGTCGGTAGGGAATGATGAGATGGTTGCTCTTCTACCACGACTTTCCATCTTTTCCTGTAACCATAATTTCCTTCGGGGTTCGGTCTTGTAAGCAGACTTGAATGTCGTCGGATACATTCCATCTGGAACTTAAGGGATCCCGTCCCGCTACTCTGGGATCTCTCACTCATCCCTCCCTCCTATGGGATGGCGTTCGAAGCACAAAGACCACATTGTCCCACGTGCGGTGCTCTGCCCCACTTTTGGGGCCTCCTCCGTCATATGTAGCGACGCTATGCAGGATGATTCTAATACATTTCAATGATATTGTTACAGAATACGTTTTTCTTGCATGTAATGTGATGGGATGCTAAGCAAAGAAAGAACAGTTCTTTGTTTCTGCTCGTTACTGGAAAGATACACCTCGACATGCTACAGCAATTTAAGAGCCCCACCGCCTCTCATAGAGTGTCTCCTCTATGCAGAGGCTTCCCTTGTCGCCCGGCCGCTGCCTCCTCCAGCCGCACCCAAGACCACAGAGGAGTGCAGGAGTTCCTAATTTGATATCTGATGGGATCATGGATATAGTTGTTTTTAACATGATGAGGCACCATCCCATTTTACCAGCATTGTTCGAAATTACTTAAATGAAGTTTTTCCCGGCAGATAGATTGGTCGTACCGTGCAAGGCTGTGGGCACTCTCCTCACCGGCCTGCAGTTTATCAAGTCTAAAGGTTCATCAAGTGATGATGATTCACGACATTGAACAATTAATGCAGCGGTTTAGAGCCGCAGCTGCTGAAATTACACTAGCTATGCTGCTTGAATTTTCTGGGAATAGCTTGTAAGTCTTTACTCGAAAGGAATTTTATACAACTTTGCAAAACTGGTAAACCTTTGCGTTAGACAAAAACTTATCGGAGAAAAACTGTAGAATTCCTTAAATACATTTGCATTTGTCAACAGTTTGTAATTTTTTGAAGAGCTGTCATTGTTCAGTTGTCTCTCACGATATCAGGTAAACAGCAGGGACTTTTAAGGCTAGAATATAACGGCCCGATTTTAAATATATAACTATCGATTATATTTCCGCTATCTGCCCAGTTCCAAGAAACATGTAACATCGCTGATTTATATTAATTAGCATGAGACCTTGAAGAAGATAAACATAAACGATAGTGGGTGGAGAAAGTCATGTGAATGTAATTGATAGTTTCTAAACTGTTAGGCGTTTTGAACTGCTTTTATCTGAAGCCTAACACCCAATATACATACATTATGTTGACATTTTTACATTTTCACTGGAGTTGAAGACTGCTATAATTTATCAGTCCTTCCCTGCCGCGCGAGAGTACTCGAGCTCTGTTTCCGGGTGGGTTCGAGAAAAACGTTCTTAAAACAAGGTTTCTTGGTGTCGACAGTCTTATATATGATTGTGCGTGGGTCATCCGTTATTAGTAACCAATTTGCCCATCAACAATATTTCAGGATTGCCGCTGGGCATAATGCTGGGCACACGTGCCAAGTTATGCAATTATCTATATGACTATCTACAGTTTGCACAAATACATACAGATTTAAAAAATATTGTGTGTTTCACTCACATGACTTTCTCGATTCCTGTTCTAACCATTCTTACAAACTCTTATTCCTATATCTTCTTTTGTCGGTCTGGGTGGCTCAGTTGGTTAGACGCTGGCCTACGGATCCCAAGGTCGTGGGTTCAAACCCGTCCCAGGCCGATGGTTTTTAAGTGTGCTTAAAAACGACAGCTCCATGTCAGTAGATTTACTGGCATGTAAAAGAACTCTTGCGGGACAAAATTCCGGCACACCGGCGACGCTAATGTGATCCTGGCAATTGACAGCGTCGTTAAACAAGAAAATAATTTAAAAACCTATATCTTCTTCGTGTTAGTTGAGATAAACATTTGCAGAAATTATCTTATTGCTTATTTCCTTGTAGGTGCAAGGGTCATATTAGAATACAGTAGGCTTTGTGCGATGGTCAAATCTTTTAAAGTTTTGAGATTCCGTTCTCTTTGCACACTTAACATATAAACAAATGAACCACGATGATCCATTTCACGAAAGTGTTTAAGTTTTCCGAAACTCACACACATAGCAAGGAATATCTCCGAAATGGTTCACCCTACAAGAACATGTATTGTGACATAAATTGTGTATTTTAGCAAGATCCACATTTTTTGTACACTAGGATTTGGTATATCTCTAACGGTTTACCAGTTATGCAAAAGTCGTCCAGAGTAAATATGACCACAGGAGCTATAGTCAGAAAATTCAAGATATACATTTCATTTGTCATCAAAATATCTCAAACATGCGGCATTTTAATCAAAATCGTTAGAGCCATTTTCAAGAAAATCAAAATTTTCGAAAAATTTTCAATGTAAAGGGTAGTTTAGGGTGGAGCTATTTTCTTCAAAATCTTCGTGTCGCATCCATGAATGACATTGAACTTAATTACCAACTTTGGTTTCTAACAGAGTTTTCGTTTTTGAGTTATGCTGTCCACAGACACAAAGACACACACACACGGACCTTTTTCTAAAAATGTGTTTTTTTTTTATTTTTATTCAGGGGATCTCAAAACATATATTTCCGATGAAATCTCGACATCGAATTTTTGGGTGGAATACAATACTTCAACTACTTACCAGTAGAGAAAGTAAAAAGCATTGGGGTTAAATTTTGCATCTCTCCGCGTAAACGTAATCTATGTTCAAATGAGTGATTTCAGGTTTCACGTTTCCGTGTGACAGGGATCTTTGTTACCAGATGGCTTAAATTCTTAAAAAAAAAAAAAAAAAAAAAAAAAAAAAAAAAAAAAAAAAAAAATACTTTAGGAACTAATATACACATATGGATGAAAACAAGGAATATCTTGGAAATGGTTCACTCCACAAAAAACATTTGATCTAAATTGTGGGTTTTAACAATATCTACATTATTTGTGAAATAAGAATTTGTCTTTTACGGTTTACCAACTATGCAGAATGAATAGAACTTCTAAGGACATTCCCAGAAAATTCAAGATATATATTTCATTTTCACAAAACGATATTAAATATACGGTATTTCAATCAAAATCGTTGGAGCCATTTTCATAAAATCATAATTTGCGAAAATGTTCAACGTAAAAAGGTAGTTCGATATAGAGTGGGGATTTGTCTTAAAAATCTTCGTGTCGCATCTTTGGAAGTTTGGTATTTAATTGACTTTTCGTTTTTTGTATTATACTGTTCATAACACAGACACGCGCGCGCGCGTGTTTTCAAGATGCTTTTCGGGGTTCAGGGGACCTAAAGCTTATATTTCCGGTGAAATCTTGACATTGTATTTTTGGGTGAAATATAACCTTCCTTGCCTTGCTTACCATACATAGTAGAGAAACTAAAAATACCGGAAAAATAAGAAAGCTCGGACCACCAGCAACCCTATCATTCGAACATTAAATCTCGCCAGTGATTCCACATAAAACGAAATAAACGCTTAAGCGAAAACTGCATGCGGCCTTGAAAATGTAATACCTAATCACCTAGGGCCGACACAGTGCCACCTGTGGCGCTCAGGAGATGAGAGGAACAGTAAATCACTGTAATTTATTCTCAAGCATTCTTGCACGCCTTTAAAACTAGGTATCTTCGTTCTGTTTTTCTCTTTGGGGGCAGCAATATGCTTTTCTTCATTCTGGATATGACTTCTTGGAAACGGCACAGCTGTGGCGTCTTATTGGTTGTTAATAACGCTTAAAAAGTGGTGCTTAATCACCAGGATCTGGATGCTAGACCTTTCCTTGCCATTTAGTGAACCATCTTCAGGGTATTAATGTTTTACTCTATCTGGGACTAAATGTATGCATTTTATAGGACTTCAAAAGTCTAAATTAGGTTTGCGATCTAAGATGTTCTAAATTGTATTCCCTTCTTCAGAGATAAACACATATTCACCAGAGACCCCAGTTGCTATTGCTTCCCTTGCATATATTAAGACACATTATAAATAAATTAATAATAAATATAGGAGCATGAGAAATAATTCTCTGTTCAGAAAGCGCAACCCTGTCGCTGGGTGTTTCCAGAAAGGAGAAGCCGGACCAATGGGAGGTGCATGTTCTCCGAAACTGCAGAATTATTCAACGCAATTCGGTCTTTAAAGACACGAAGCCGATTTATTCTGTAGTGTAGGAATAAAATTAAACAGAAAAATTACTAGCATAGATGTTTAAAGATTATGTTCCAAACTTACGTTCTATGAAGAAAACACTACCTTGTAAAAGACGTGTTACAGCAGGGCTAAGCAACTGGTGCTCACTGAGCGCAGCCCGCTCATGCCTTGCACTGATAACTTAAAAAAAAAAAAAAAAAAAAAAAAAAAAAAAAGTGAGGTTCGTTAAAGGTATCCCGCGATTCGAGTATCTTAAAATATCCTCTCACGGAGCGTTTCACTTAGGTATCAGAGTGTACATTGTTATTCCCAATCGAAATAATTTGATTATAATGCAACATGCGGCAACCTGGAAGTAAGCATAATTGAGAAACGTAGGTTCAGATAAAAATATTATATTATTAATAATAATCGTTTCATGCTATGATATATGTATAATGATAATGATAATAATAGGTAATAATGATAATAATGATAATGATGATGATAATAACCACAACAACAACGACGACAACAACAATAATAATACCAATAACAATACTGTCGAAGCAGAAAATATAAGATTTCCACTGGTTTGTTCTACAGTTTGCCTATTGCCTAAGGAGTTTCCGCCCCATAAAGGCGCCGTTGAGTTCGGCCACCCGCAAGACACGAAGGTGGAGAGCAGAATGACACTAAGCGGGGCGTTGATTATCTGGTGCAGATAACAAGCAACAAACAAAAGCTGACTTTAGAATTGAAGCTATTTACCCAAGGATGATAAAAGGAGGTTTTATCTCAATGCAGTTAACCTTAGTTCATGCGAAATCATGTGAAACCAACAAACCAACCCAAAAAGGTGTGTAAAGAGGTGTGTAAAATTGCCCACAAAGGAATCCTAAGCTTAAACTAGTTTCCCCAAATAATATACTTTATTCAAAGTTCACACAATAAATAAACATATCTTATAAGTAGGCATGAGAATCTGCCGAGTCTGTGATATGGATGAAGATTGGGCGAACATTTTGACGGAGTGTGCATAGTGGGAGAAACAGCAAACAATTCAACTCAAAGAAAAATTCTGAAGGAGATTAGCATGTTGGGATCTGCTTCTACTCACTGTAGGTAAAAAAGATAACTCTGTCCAGAAAGATTTTCAAACCATGCTAGCTAACATGAATTATTATATGAAATATGCAGAGTAACACTCGAATATTTATATCATACATTTATTAAAACACAGGGTGAGAAAACTAACTCTATTTTCAACCGTTACATAGGTGGTGTACCAAAAGTACGCCAAGCTGAGTAGATACGTTTAAACACACTACTGGGACTATTTCAGAAATAGATAGCCGGTATCAGGTAAAAGGTTTATTTCACATGATGTAAACCTTTGAAGCAGCCATTGACCATAGTTGAAACGTTTCATGTCAACTTTAAGGGTATGTTGCACCTCATTTTATTGTAGCAGTACAGAAGATTTGCCACAATATCGTTGTAGTTTTCTGCCCTCTATTTCCTAGAAGTTTTGTTAACATTTGAACAAAGACATCCCAAACTAACTTTTCATCACCTTTCAGGATGGTGCTGAAATGCTCATCTTTGTACGGTTTGCATATCTGGGGATCAACAAATATCTGCTTTATTTTCGTCTCACTAAAACGTGGGAACTGCTCGAGCAAATAGAGAAATGCTTCCCCAGTTTTGTCCATGATCTTATCCTTAGGCCCAATTTTATGTGAAGAACAGGGAGAATTGTATTCTTGTATTTGACAAGTGCTTTGTGCATAACATCATGAGATCCTGGTTCAAGTGATTGACGCTGAGGCTAATCTTTCCTTCTTCCAGCACACGACCAGAACACAGCTTTTAACAGGCTGAAACTGCGCTTAAATGACCATGTTCCACTCCTCCCTTTCTCTTCTCCTTCCCCTTGTTGCTACGAACTCGGGCTATAAATAGCAACAAATACACACTGCTATTGTTGCCTGAAACTTCACAAGTTTATCTACCATAAGCGGGACCTCGAAGTATATATATGGGTTGGGATTGACAATGACTTATTATTATTATTTATCTATTATGCCAACAACCTTACTGTGTTTTTACACACACAAGCCGTGTTTAAATATAATTAAATGCAGCTCTTTAACTTGGAAACGAGAGCTAATTCGAGATTTTTAATGTTTTTTCGTTATTTCGTTATTAGCGTGACCGTTATAGTTAAACATTTATTTCATCCCAGTTACATTTTCACTGTTGGCTAGTGTAAGCTATGGGAAACTAAAAAAATAACAAAAGTTTTGATGTGCATTTAGTTACACCAGATATTTTATGTGTATTATGCTGTCGGATTCGCGCGCGCACACAATGTATACATTATTTTGAGACACCTGTTTTTTAAGTAAGCTTCCAGTTAAACCTTTCTCAGAAAGATAGCATTTGTGAAGATTTAGGTCGTTAGATTACCGTAAATGCATTGCAGATTTACTGAGGGGATCTAGATAGCCTCAAGGTCGTAAACTTCTTCCGTTGTTATCCTGAATACTACCTAAACACAGATCTTGACTTTTAACAAAGCGTCAATATAGCCGAAACAAATGCATATATTATAACGGTGCAAATAATCTATCGTAAATTATGTGATACAATTATTTTATCAATTTTCTCATATAATAATTTGCTCTTCATATAAAACCCCATTATTATCCTAGTAAACGCATTAGTGTCAGTTTAACATGTGATATTTAACTGTTACATAAAAACCCCTAGCGCAACAGCCCATGAAGGGCCAAGGCTTGCCGCCCAGCCGCTGCGTCTGCCACCTCTGCCCACTACGGGCATCATTGGCGGGGTACAGTACTGGAGGGTGGGATGTGGTCAACGCCCCGATCCCTTCCGGCCAATTATACGGCCTTCTTGACCTGGGGCCGCTACTTCTTCATCAAATAGCTCCTGTAGAGTCAACCATATAAACTAAAAATGCAAATAACCACTTGAAATATTTACTATGATTTATAGAATAATTCATAAAAAATTCGAGAAAAACCATTGAGAACTGTAAGAGCAGTGGTAATTTAACTCACTAAGGTGTAATTTTTGTATGTTCAGACTAACTTGTCCCCTTAAAAGATAAAAGATATGCAGAAAGAACAAATAAGTTCAGTATTAGACTTTTAAGACTCCTGGTAAACTTTACAAATGTATTCTGTGGATAACTTTTCACCCAATCATTACGTTAGGTGAAAATAGCAATAAAAGTTAAGGCTAACATATTGCCGGACGAGAATTATTACGTTTTACACCTTCGAGGCATTAAGCAAGATTTATGTCTGGAACGTTAAAGGAAAGAAATCAAATATATTGCCTGCTTACAATAATAAACCTCTCCTACTTGGATTTTTTTGGTCCTTTGTCATTTAGATAAGTGACCTTCGAACCATCTCCTCATCAAGCTCGTTATCTATATGGCGAATAAAAGAAAAGAAATGAACTTCATAAAAAGTACAACAAAGAAAGGCAAAGTGAACGATATTTCAATGCCAGAGCCACCTATTAGTTTAAGCCTTGAACTAAGAGCCAGAAGTGCAGCGTAGTAAAACATGCAGGCCGCAGAAGTGAAGCGACTTTACAATAAGACGTGATGAAAATACGCACAAGCAACCTTATTCTCCATGTTATTTTGAGTTAAAGAAATCAAACAAAATATTACATATTTTACTCTTTTATTCTAATTTTGTAGCGGACATGAAGTGTTTAAATGTTGTAAAGGAGCTTTATAGACAAAATAAAGTTCTACAATCCAGCCAAAAGTTTGATACCGAGATTTCACTGGAAATACACGTTTTGAGGTGCCCTATGGGGAGAGCTTCTTGTGTATGAACATAATAAGGGCTGGTTCACAACCATCCGACAAAGGAACAATGATTCAGACAGCACTTAATATTTTGGTACACAACAGCCCGGGAACGATGAGGACCTAAAATGGAGATGGATATAGCGCATTGGTTTCTAATTGACCAATGATATTTTTTCTAGCTTGTGACTAGAGACCTCTAGCGGCTGTTTCATGGCACGGCCGCCTTGAATAGTTTGTACAGCGAAAAGGCTAATAGGTACAATATGAATCTAACATGCCGTACCCGGTAACGGGGACGAATAAGTTAAATGTCGGTTGTGAACCCTCTCATTTGAATACAGCTACTTATTTCAACTTTACCGTTGTCGTTATCATTACCATTGTCGGTTGTTGTGAAGCAGCCTTAACTCAAAAGCGAAAAGTCGGTTAGATAACAAACTGAATTGCGACAAAGATTTTCGATAAAATCTGTCCATCCCAACTACCCTTTCGACTTTTTTTATTTTCTCAAAAATGATACTTTCACGACGACTGAAATGTAGGCACATATCTTGAAATTTCTAGTATAGCGCTTTTAAACTTCTCTCCATTCTGAATGACCTTTGCATAACTGGTAAATAATCGCAAGACACAGACAAAATCTTACGACACAAAACATGTAAATGTCTGTTTAAGCACACAATTTATGTCAAACACCTGTTTTAAGTTAAGATTTTTTTTTTAGATATTTCTTGTTATTTGTTTGAATATATAAATATTTATACCGTTTGCGAGTAGAAAGTCCTTATTCTCTCCCTCCCTCCCCGTCTCTCTCTCTCCGAGACAGAACAAAATTTCAAAGCCATCTCATAACGTCCAGGTCTTGAAAGATTTGACTCGCATAAAAGCTGCTGTATTCCCATATTCCCCTTGCATCTACAAGAACATTGGCAATAATCTCTGCAAGGTTTGTCTCGATTTACATGGAGAAGATAGAACAAGCGTGAGTAGAGAAAGTCATTTGGCTGCAACACATCCCTCTTTTTTGCGTGGACTATGTGCAAAGACTCGTTCACAACCATCCTCCGGTAATGGTAACTAGAACGAGAGCGGCAATGGCAAGCAAGGCAGCACTAATTGTGGTTCACAATTCTCCGTAACGAGAACGACAAGAAACTACCTAGAAAGCCATGAAGCGTATCGGAAAGAATGTGAAACTGCCCAGTTGTTTATGCGAGCTCATCGCACATACACGGCGAGGCGGGTATGTACACTCTGTTCAGATGAAATATCTCCAGGACAGCAACGTCTCATATCGGCAGGCGCGAGAGATCATTTATTTGTGTTTTATCACCGACTATACCCCTAGTTACTGATATTTCACTCTTGTAATGAACAAGATAAAAAGCGATCGTAGCGCTCGACCAGCTTATTCATAAAAATTGGAGGTCTATATTGCGCATTGAGAATTCATGACCAATGGTATTTTTATAGCTTGCGACTATAGAGAGCTCTAGTGGCTGTTTCATGGCATAGCCGCCTTGAACAATTTCTGCAGTGAAAAGTCTAATACGCATAATGAGTCTAACATGCCGTGCCCGGTAACGGGAACAGAAAGTTAAGTATTAATCTGTGGATAAAACTTGGTCAAGTCTTTCCCGTTCTCGGAGCCCGAGAAGTCTAAATTTCGGTTGCGAACAACAAATTTGAATACATGTAGGTATTTCAACTTTCTCGTTCTGGTTATGCAGTCGTTGCAGGTAGTTGTGAACCAGCCTTGACTTCTATACTGCTAAGAGCATTGCAAAGCTTCAGTTTCATAATAAAAATAATTGTTGAAAGAATCAAGAGACTCCTTCCTATTTTTCTTCACAAATGGCGTTATGATAGAATTTTATTATACAGCAATACTTGATGCTTAAGGCGATCAAAATAGAGATGAGTAGAAGAAGTCAATTTGATGTTAGATGTTCTATTCTACAACATGGATATTAGTTCAATAAAACCGAATAATCCTTACAATATTTACTGCACCCGCTCTTGATTTTTATTTGTGTAATTAGAGCCTATTCTTCCCATTTCATCTGTTTTAGCTCTGCAAGGTACAAAAATAAGCATATTTTTGCGTGAAAGCGAAGGGATTTGCACTATGTGCGAGCGCAAAGAACGCCGAGCAACGTGTTATTCCGTTTTTAAAATTATGTTTACTGCACGTAGTGGGCAATATAACCGACAAATCTACAGTTCATTTACCTTACACGTTTCCATTTAGGACATTCTGTTTGCAGAAGATGCGGGACAAAGCAGCTTCTGTACGAGCACGAGGTTCACGGTTTGACCATCAGATGGCCTACCATACCACTATGTGTAGTCTCGTACGAAATAAATAAAAAGCGAGCAGCGAAGGTGAACCTCCCGCACGAGTTATGGCGCTCTCAAAAGAGAACACCGGAAGACAATTGGCCAGTTTCCAAGACCCTCGTGAGAATCGAACTTGATCCCCCAGGGGACGAAATCACCTGGCCTAGCACCAACTGCTCCATAGGGAGGCTCTGCCGTGACGTTGATTATAACGAGAGAAACAACGATAAATAACAAAAGATATGTCCGGGCTTTGTCCGGACAAGAACTCAGAGCGCTGCATCATTAGTCAATAAAGGAAATTAATGAAGCAAACATCTAATGTAGCATGCCACAGGCAAAGCTATCTGTATTGGAGTAGTCACATCATCCAGCACACACGCGACCAACTCGTGCAGGCCTGCACGTATCCTCGAACGTATTAAGAAGAACGCTCAAACTTATGGACCAATATCTACTTTAGTGTAGTACAGTACAGGGCTTAGGTTAGAAAACAAAACAAGGTCGCAAAATGCACAAATGATTATTAACATTGGTGCAAAATACTGCTAGTAAAAGATGTATAAATTATACTATTAATGAGGGTTCCAAAATTGAAATATGTGTATATTGAATTGAAGCCAATAGTAATCTGTCAAATGATTATGGTTATGGTTATGGTTATTACTTTTTTAAATTAATTTTTACACATCATATCTACACTACAGTACTTCCGCTACTTCCTTAAAACAAATTTGCAAATTTGCTCCATTAGCTGGGAGCAAAGCAGCATATCGTTTGTTTCTGTGACAAATTGTTATGGCTTCTTGAAAGATTGTGTATTTAATACCACTTTCCATAGTTCCACCTTGAGTATAAAACGGTAACAATGAAAATAGATGGTAACAGGGAATATTCTGCCTTGTTTTCACAGATATTAGAAGTAGGTAAACTTAATGACATCTCCCTTACAGTTGTAGAAGCAAAGATTGCAGTTCTCTGTCGAAACTGCCATTTGCCCGTCACAAGCAGAGGCACAGTTGCTTAGCACTAAGGCCTCTGTGGACACGCAACGGAGCTAGACGACACGTAGCCACGAGTTATCTCGTTAAAGGTCCGTCGTGATATGATCGCGTAGTTAAAGCGGCTTAAAATAGATAGAGCAAAGGAAAACAAGTGTGAACAATGTCATTCCACTTTTACTCGCTGTTGGTATAGGTCAAAATGTAGGTATATAGGACATACTATATAATCATGCACGTAATAATATAGGCGGCAACAATAATTGTCGTTCATGTAATCGGCTTGTCATGAGTCCACAAAATGGACACAAATCGATTTCAAAACACAATTTAGTAACAATGCTGAGAAATCTACGTAATTAGATTCATGCAAAACTCCTTAATCCTGATATGTATAGGTTATATAATGAAGTAGTTCTAGAACTCACAGTTCCGTTGTAAAGAGATCAGATAATAGGAACCATAACAACTGGCGTTCCTGAGGTTCTGCATGAACTGCAGCGGAAAGGCTCATCACGACCTCAAAGAAAATAGTCTGGATATTTACCTGCAAAAAAGAAAAAGAAAATTTTATTTTTAATATGTTTCATTCTTTTGCACATTACCTCATATTAGGGAACAGTATAATATATTTGTATTTTAAGACGTAAACATAAAAATACTGAATTGTATGAATAAGCTCCAGTTTCTTATATTAGATGTTGTCTAAAACAAATCAGAAACCTGGAAACATTTTAACATTAATGTTTTAGTACTTAGTTCTCAAACAAATGGGACACACAAAGGAAGCCAAATAGCTGTTTTTAATAACGTGTAAAATGTGTACCGCTTTATTCAAACCAGAGAGTTAACACGAACCTCTAAATTAAAATACCCTTATTTCCGATTGTGTATTCAGAGCTTAGCGTTCCTTTTAAGATGCGTGACCATTCGGCCAGAACTAGCGGAGAACTCAAGGGCATTTCTACTGAAAAACACGGAATCCCACTTCCTAAGGGACAAGAACAAACCTTCGTTTTCTCCATAATTCCATCTTCATTATTGACACTTCAAAGAACTTTCACTCCAGAATTACCTTTATAGAATGCTTCCCTTTAGGACCTTAGTGGAATATGGTACAAATGAAACTAATATAATTTTTAAACCAAATTTAAATAATATTACCACACAATTAATAAAAATGCAGCACTTCTGACAAAATTTTGTTGACTTAACAATTACTTTATTACTACGTTTCCATGTGGAATTCAAATCGATTTGAGTTCTCATTTCGGATTGAATGCTGTATGGAAACGCGGATTCAAACCGAACTGAATCCTTGGATCCGATGCTTTTAGAAGTGGGATCGGCTTGAAATTTTGTTGCATGGAAACACCTATCGGATTTAAATCGATTTGAATCCGCCAAAGATGCTAGTTTCTGTACTCGTAACATGCTGCACGATGGTCATTTTATTTTCTTAGCGAATGTGGTGTAACAAAAGAACAAAACCTCTATTATTGTTTCTCTAATCTCGCTATATATTCTAAAATACATCCACAAACCTCATAACCTGCTTAAAATAGGCAGAAAACACACTTTTACAGGTTCGCTAACATAAACCAAGTGACCAACATAAAAGCTTGAATTATTGCTTGATCCTAGCGTATTCAAATCGATCTCACTCCGGATTGAATTCAACATGGAAACGCGGATCGTACTGAGAATGGGGTTGGACTCAAATCAATTTCAATTTTCCATGGAAACGTAACGATTGTTAAAATCTCTAAATTTTGGTGTTATTTTCATTAAAAGTAAGCAGCAAAACTACTAATTTTATTAAGTTTGTTCTTCATTAACAGAGGAATGACTTTATTTATTGCTTCAGAAGTCTACAAATTGGTAAATTTTGAGTGTAGTATTTGAAAATGATTTTAAATGTATTTAGTCACAGTCATGGAAGAAATTTCAATGTTTAAATATTAACAGGGATGTTTCTACTGAAGTTATGTTATAAATTCAAGCAATATATTATGTTGTTTAATACATATTAAAAGTCTTTACTAGAATACTCGTACATACCAGAATCCTTTCGTCTCTCCAAACGGTCTAGTATACCCATTGATAAAATTCAGCATGGGTTCAAGCCAGAATGTCTTGTGTCTGCAGTGTGTTAAGTGTGTTTCAGTTGACATTCTACTCTGCAACCAGATATCTTAAATTTATTTTATTTAATTACTTGACTATACTTCTGTTTAGCACCTAATGTTAAAAGCATTATGTAGAAATATTCGCATTTACCTTAACATAAATATGCATGTCTAAAAGAATGTCCGAATGTGTGACCTAGGGGAAATCCCTAAACCTCTTGCTCCGAAGCACGTTTTCCTCAGGCTATGTTGCATTACTTGGAATATTTCAAAATGTTTTAGATTGCCCGATGCATAACTCCAAGAACTATTTAGTCATGCAAACAGGCTAATAGCCCTGAAAGGAGGCCGAGGAAATCCAGATAACAGCCGTCAATTTTAAGAATCAATTTTGACCTCCTGGAGGCAAGATCACGGGGAAGACCAATCACTTGTGAATTTAATCACTCAATTGAACTATAAAAAATAAAAAAGAAGCTTTCACACGACTTTCACATGACTTTGTGTACCCATTTCAACCAACTGTTCTTACAAAAGGTATTCCATCACCTACTTCATGTTAACCGAGAATTTCTATAAATTAACATTTATAGAAATGGTTTTATTACAATTATTTTGTACATATAATTGTAACAGTGGTAGGCTTAAGTGATAGCCAATTTTTTTTTAAGATCTGGTCACTATGTGCTGACTTTGAAGTTCCATTCTCTTTACACAATTAGGAGAAAAATCTAATGTGTTACACTCACATGACTTTCTCTACTCTTGCACTAACCATTCTTACAAAATCTTATTCCTAGGTGTTCTTCGGGTTGGTTGAGATAAACATTTGCAGACGTTGTCTTATTTGTAGGTGCAAGGGGAATATGAGAATACAGTAGGCTTTGAGGTATATTCAAATATTTTAAACCTTTGAGATTCCGTTCTCTTTGCACGGTTAACATAAAAAAACGAAGAACGATGTTGCATTTGACGAAAGTTTCGTTTTACGAAAATGACACAAATAACAAGGAATATCTCCGAAATGGTTCACTCTACAAAACATTATTTGGACATAAATTGTGTCTTTCAGCGATATCTACATTTTTTGTATAGTAAGATTTTGTCCATCTCTTACGGTTTACAAGTTATTCAAAAGTCATCCAGAGTAAAGAGGACTACATAAAAATAGTTCATATTTCCTTTTAATCAAAATCGTTAGAGCCATTTTCAAGAAAATAAAAATTTTCCATATAAGGGGTAGTTCAGGCTGGAGTAATTTTCTTCAAAAACTTCGTGTCCCATCCTTTAAACATTAAACTTAAATACCAACTTTGGTTTTTAACCGATTTTTCGTTTTTGAGTTAAGCTGTCCACAGGCTGACACACACACACACACACACACACACACACACACACACACACACACACACACACACACACACACACACAGACACACACATGGACCTTTTTCTAAAATGCTATTTTTGGATTCAGGGAACCTCAAAACATATTTCCGGTGAAATCTTGACATCGAACTTTTGGGTGGAATGCAGTGTTTCCTCTACTTTACTACACGTAGTAGAGAAAATAAAAAGGGTTCCAGCACACAGCCTAAATCCTGTTGTATTACCCCTTGTAATTCACAATTATTTATTTACGGATAGGTAGGTTGCTTTTATGCCGTCAGTTATAATATATATCACGTAGCCAAAGCTACGTGGCTATGGCACAATACCATTATAATCAGAAATTGACTTCAAGTGCAAAGCGTTGCCTAAATAAGAATTTTATCAACTGCATATGAACTCCAAGCATTAAACTTATCACAGTTGATAAACGTAACACCTTCACCGAGTTACTTCTGCACTGCATGCTTTTAATCTCATATTACTTACGTACGCTAAGACAGGAGTCAGAAATTGGTCATATTACAGCAACGGTGACGTCACGGAACACAAGCGGGCATGCACATATGTAATGCACGCTTCTAACAAGATTTCGGAAGCTGCAGTGACGGAGTAAGAACTTCTATAACGCACGTTTGATTTTATACCCATTTGTTTAATACATATGTGCAGATTCAGAAGACTTTAACATAATTTTCATCTTATTTTTCACTTTCTATAGAGCTTTACAGTTTGGCATATATTTAATGTCAATTCACAAGTGTATACTGACATCGACAGAACATGTTGGGTTTTATTTGTCAATAGCGATCTGCTTTTAGATTTTATAAACTTCATTTTAAACAAAAAAGTCTCACACACCTATACACTGGTCTAAACATAGCACTAATATGGTAAGCATATTATTGAAGACGGAATGTTGCATATGCACTTGCCTAAGTAAATCTGAACCAGATTATTTTGTAATCATTATTTCAAAATTTGTTTGTAGATTCACAGCCTCAGTTCGTAATTGTGGTCTTACTGTTTCGTGTCCACGTGAAAGGATTTGCGAATCGTTGAGATCATGGTGTATTGCTTTGAGAAGATAAAAACCTTTTGTGTTAGAACTCTTTTTTAACTTTGCTAACAAACCTACATAAATTTCTAAGAAGGTTCCTTTGTGTTTTCGTGGTTTCGAAACAGCCATGTCGTATCCACACGATTTACTCCACTGCTTGTATACTTTTTGAACGAATGTTGTTAGGAGGGAGGTTGAATCAGGACGAAGAAATGCTTTGCCCCTTACTGTGGTATTCTGTCATGTCATCAGCCGGTGCAGATTTGCCGATACAATATATAATTGTATTCTGTGAAAAGTATGTCAGTAACGTGGTTTCATTTCACAGTTTTCGTTTCTCTATCCACAAAACATCGTAAACATCTTTTGATTTTCTGGAATTAATAAATTCTCAGCTCTCTTGACTTCGTTCAAAATGTCAAACGGAACACAATATTTTCAATAGTTTTATCACTACCTTCCATTTTCTTCTATAGGTGTTGAGACAAACTAAATATCTGCTTAGCCACTACATTACGTCATACGCCTGTGATTTCTGATACATTATAATTTTTCATTTGGCAAATTTATCATTTTTACGTATTTTAATACTAAAATTGCATAAAATGTATGGAACAACCCCATAATCTTTTCATTCTGACACTCGTAAGAATTAGCGTTTTTTGCTTTCGCTCACACGCTAAACATATACTCTTGTCACTATCAGATTATGCAATAGTTACATAAATAACTATTAACATTAATTTCTCCGTGAAACAAGAGGTGCATAATTACGCACTGCAAAAACCGCATTCAAGTGTTTCTTTCGTGGTAACAATGAGCTCTTGCAATGAGAAGAAAGAAAGGAAGGAGAAACGGGGGGGGGGGGGGGGGGGAGAAAAAATAAGAATAACCACTTCCCATTGGACAATAGCGTAAGTACGAGTGAAAAATCAAACCGACAACGAGGAATATCTCGAAAATGGTTCATTCCACAAAAGAAATAAGTATTATTACTGAAATTCAGTATAAAAAACTGAATTTTCCCACTGTCGCAGAAAGCAAGAAGTCTCCTAGATCCAAATGCTGACTTTTTTTTATCTCTTGACATTAAAAAAAGCACGAGTTTCTTAGAACTTGTAAGCAAAATTGTGTATTCTTTGTACTTTTGACTTTGAACCCAGTGGATCTTGCGCTTTCTTTTCCCATGTTACGTGCGTGCAAGTGGTTCGCGAAGTTTTCCAGAGGACGACAATGTTATAATTTCCGAATAGTCATGGTCATTTAGTCTATAACTCCATGTGGGCAATTCTCGGTCAACCCGCCGGCCGCCAATCTCAAGGCTTTGTGCGTCCAATGTTGATATCTCTTTCTCTCTCTCTTTGATCGCTTCTTTTTTTGCTTACTTAATCATTTAAGATTTTAATTTAGGTGTGCCAGACAGGCATGCCTTAGTTGCGTAATCGTCTTCCTGTACTTCCTATACTAGTTTGTTGCTACTGATTTAATCCGAAGCTAAAGCAGATAGATTGATCGTTGAACTGCTATTCTGCGGACGTTCTTACTGTGGCATTGGAGAGATGGTCATGGTAATGTTGTCGCCTTCTTGTATTATCTGGTCGGGTAACTTGATGGATGGCATTAGTTGCGTAGTCCCTTCCTGTACCAGCTAAAATATAAATAATTTGGCACCAGCTGTAGCTCATTTTACGCTATACGTAACGTCACCTAATTGAAAATATTTCCGGTGGTTATTTATCATGCTAAAGATGGAGCGGGCTTCACAGGCGTGATTCCCGAGCGGGGGATGGGCATTTCTCTTTAAGATTATTTTCCACCCCCCCATAGAGCCTGGACGTGTGGATGTAATAGCGAGTGTTCTTGTGAGTAAAAAGCACGAAAACCTACAGTAACATCAAACTTTAAGGTGTAAAAACAGCACCAAAATTTTGCAATAAAAGGGCTATATGAGCCCTCTCCTTTAAAAAAAAAAAAGAAGAAGAAAAAAAAAAAAGGCCCGCCAACAGGACATTGCTTTTTCTGGTGAGTCAATGCCAGGGAACATTATATACCATCACGAATTTTTCTGCTTCTCATTTCCTTTTCTTTCGTGTTGAGGGTTCAAATGGGGTGGACATTGGAGTGCTGTATATCCATTTAGGAGAGAACTGCTTTTCTTCTCTGGCATGGAACCTTTTGCCCGAATCTTTCTCCGAGGATATGTGGAGGGGCACTAAAGGGGCCACTGGGGATGTTCAATCTGGAAACGTTAGAGATCCCACTGCGATTCACCCGGGATTCACCACATCCCGAGTTTAGTTGGTCGCAGTGCCGAAATTCTGTTCCGTTTCTCACCCTTGTCCCTACCACGCTAAAGAACATAGAACTTTTGACATTAATAAAATTGTTTGCAGAACAACAATGGACTGCTATGCATCAGAATTTTCCTTTCGTTCCTTTCACTGCACATCACCAGCAATTATTGGCTGTTATAGACTGCCAATTTCCTCTAAACATCTCTTGCACACGACTCTATATACCTCTATGAAATCTATTTACACTTCTCAACACCAAAAGTCAACAGCAAACGGTAGTTTGTCAGTGCCACACTGCACTTCAGTAATTTGTTTGGCGTCGTCTTCAGAAGGACAAACTGTTTTCAACTTCTTAAGGCAATATTTTCATCCCAATGTTTCTGTTTCCTCTTGAATTTAGCAGCTCAGATCAAGTGCACACTACCACTCAGGTCACTTCTTCAGCGTGTTTACTTGCGGCCGACTTAGTAACTTGGTGACGTGTATAGCGAATACAGGCTATTTGACTGTAAACACGATGACACCTAATGTGTCGAGTAGTGAGGTGCGTACGAAATAACTATGCAAACGAGGCAAGGCTGCGAAAGCTCGAGTAGCCTATCCTAGAAAAGTGACGTTGCCCAGTTGGGTAACACGCTGTCTAGGGCAATAGTTGCTTTTCTCTTTTCCCTTTGTGCTCAATAAATCCAGCAACGGCTCAATGTAAAATATTCCACTGAAAAACGTTCAAAATGTCGAAGTCAACTGTCAGAGAAACATAGTTTAGATGATCTATTAATAGCCTTACACATAATTAATTGAATTAACACTTATCAGTGATAACAAACGCCACATCTTGCATAATGGTTCCTTACTTTGATCTAAATTTATTTTTCTCCTCAAGGATGTAGAAACCTACAGCAAAAGGAGTTTAAGCTATAAGCTCCGGTTTCACTAACCGATATTACATTTAATACAATGTTAAAGTGCTTTAACATTTAAGTTAACATTTTGTGTGGCTGGGTAGGTGTGGATATGTGTGTGTGGGTGTGGGTGTGTGCAGGGTGTGGGTGTGTGTGCAGGGTGTGGGTGTGTGTGCAGGGTGTGGGTGTGTGCAGAGTGTGGGTGTGGGTGTGTGCAGAGTGTGGGTGTGTGTGCAGGGTGTGGGTGTGTGTGCAGGGTGTTGGTGTGTGCAGGGTGTGGGTGTGGGTGTGTGTGTGCGCAGGGTGTGGGTGTGTGCAGGGTGTGGATGTGTGTGTGTGCAGGGTGTGGGTGTGTGTGTGCGTGTGTGCAGGGTGTGTGTGTGGGTGTGGGTGTGGGTGTGTGTGGGTGTGTGTGCGTGTGTGCAGGGTGTGTGTGTGTGCAGGGTGTGTGTGTGTGTGCAGGGTGTGTGTGTGGGTGTGGGTGTGTGCAGGGTGTGGGTGTGTGTGTGTGTGCAGGGTGTGGATGTGTGTGTGTGCGTGTGTGTGTGTGTGTGGGTGTGGGTGTGTGTGGGTGTGGGTGTGTGTGTGTGTGTGCGTGTGTGCAGGGTGTGAGTGTGTGTGTGTGCAGGGTGTGTGTGTGGGTGTGGGTGTGTGCAGGGTGTGGGTGTGTGTGCAGGGTGTGGGTGTGTGTGCAGGGTGTGGGTGTGTGCAGAGTGTGGGTGTGGGTGTGTGCAGGGTGTGGGTGTGGGTGCAGGGTGTTGGTGTGTGCAGGGTGTGGGTGTGTGTGTGCGCAGGGTGTGGGTGTGTGCAGGGTGTGGATGTGTGTGTGTGTGCAGGGTGTGGGTGTGGGTGTGTGTGTGTGCGTGTGTGCAGGGTGTGGATGTGTGTGTGTGTGTGCAGGGTGTGGGTGTGTGTGGGTGGGGGCTTGTGCGTGCGAGAGAGACTGAACAGCATAACTCAACAAAAAGTTAGTTAAAAGCCAAAGTTGGTATTTAAGTTCAATATATTTCAAAGATACGACACGAAGATTTTGAAGAACATTTCTCCAGCCTTAACTGCACTTTGCATAGAACATTTTCCGAAAATTTTTATTTCTTCAAAAATGGCTAACGATTTTAATTAAACATGTTTAAGATATTTTTATGGCAACTGAAATGTATATTTTGAACTTTCTGAATAACTTGTAAACCGTAAGAGATGACCAAATTCTATTGCACAAAAACTGTAGATCTTCTTAAAACACACAATTTATGTCCAAATGGATTTTTTATGGAGTGAACCATCCTGGAGATATTCATTTTTTATTTGTATGAGGTTTGAAATACTTAAAAAGCTTTCCTCACATGGAAGGTCGTTATTAACTTTTTATCTTTTGTGCAAGGAGAACAGAATCTCAAGCCTTCGTATAGCGACCAGCTTTAAGTCGATTAAAGCCTACTGTATTCCCATATTCCTCTTGTACCTACAAGAAAATTAACAATAAGGTAACATCTCTAAATGTTTATCTCCACTAACAAAGTAGATAGACGAATAAGAGTTTGTAAGAATAGTTAGTACAAGAGTAGAGAAAGTAATATGAGTGTAACGCATCAGATTTGTCAATTGGAAAGTCGCTATTCGTTTTTTCTTGTGGTTATGCAAACTTTAAGCTTCAAAGCAATGACACACTGAAATGCCCTTTAAAAATATAACTTTCGCTTTAGCCTATTGTATCTCCTTCCACAACGAATATATAAATGACTTAGTTTATCTCGATTAACGAGAAGTAGATAGAAGAATAAGCTTTTGTAATAATAGTTTGCAAAGGAGAGACTGTAGAAAGTCGTGTGGATGTATAATATCAGTTTTTAAAGCACCTGGCACTTACACTAGACAGCTAGCAAAAGTATGTTACCAATTCTGACATTTCTGACAAAGCAGTCTTTATAGTCTGTACCGTTTATGGCACGCCGCCAATATTACCACTCTTTTGAAGATGACTGTGTAGAGCTAATGCAAACGCTTCCGTCACATGTTATCGATAACAACAATGCCACGTGACCTGGACTTTAGCCAGACAACACTGGAGGGCGTGTCCTCGATATCATCATGGTCCATTGCCTTTGGGATGCCTTGAATCGCTCGCCGAGTTGATTGCAACGCATCTGCTAGAGAATCCTTTGTAATCGCTGATCCGTAAATAATTGTGAAGTCTGCTGCCTTAGTGAAAGTTCATTCTGTTTTAACATATTATTTTATCAAACCGAACAAAGTACAACATTGCTGGAGGGAGGGGTACGTCCATTAACCATTACTATGTGTAAAGCGTGTAAGCAAGAAATTTAACTATCGATTGGTCTTTTGTAAAGAGTCAAATTACGGCGGCATATTATATTACATATAATTCGGATTATTCATAGAGAAATACGACTAAATTTCAAGAAATTGTGCTTGTCCCTCACCCTTCTTCCGCTGCAAATGACATGAACACAATAGAGAGGATCCTCTTAATATACTCATAGCCATAGAATCTGCTATTGCCAAGTCGCTTACAGTTGTGCATTCAGAATGCTGCTAAGGATTCTGCTTGTTGAGTTACAGCTCAGAACGAACGAAGTAAACGACGTGATAACACCGTCCACGTGACCGGTTGGCACTCTAAAAGGCAGTAGGGTGAGGAAAACTGTTAAGACATGGGCGATACTATAGTTTGTAACATCAGTCTGTTATAAAAGCAAATTGCTTCCGGTGCCACTTGGTGACATGTATCATAGGTTCGCCATCTCTGGCCTTCCACCGAGCGAAATGGTAGTGCCTGTAGCTGGCTTTCGAGAAGCTACAGGTTGCATTCTCGTGGTCGATTTTCCTGACCCATGGGTTTTTTCCCCGGGTCTCTAGGCGGGTGCTAGAAAGGATAATTACATCCCCCCGAATTTCCGCCCTTCCATTTCATTTCACTCCTCATTTCTCCCCATCTTTCATCTTGGTTGGCTATTTCATGGTTCTAAGTGTCGGCGGGAGTTTCGGCGTGCATGGCAGGGAATTTGATATCTGTAAATAATCGTCCTCCGGATCGAGGTTTCCGGGTTCCGGGCCTCCAAGGGGATGTGTAACCCGCATGGAGGAAGGAAGCCGGTTGTAGAGCCCCTTCCGGGAGATTCAATATGGAGCTGTAAGGGACCCTACCCTCCTCTGATGTATCTCCTCAGGTACGACCACCCTTAGTAATCTCTCTCCTCACCCCTTACTCCTGGGGGCGTAAGTACAAACGATCTTCTATAGGTCGAGGTGCTAAGTCTCCCCTCTGAACCTTGTGATAAGAGTCATGGAGTCAAGGCGTCAGCCCGGCCTAGGTCATGGGCTGAACTCTTACTCGATAAAAAGAAAACAAATCTTTATTACTTTTTGGGCTTAGTACATTATAATTAATTTGAGAATCACATTACAAATATGCAAGCGCACTAGCAGAATCAAGATTAGAGGGACTATACTCCAATCGAGTGTTCCGGTTCTGGCTTCTAAAACGTCCCGAATGACTAATGCAGTCATTCCCTAACCTCCGCAGAGTCAAAGTATGAATGTGGAAGTGTATTTCGTAATGTAAATCTATAAATAACAACTACCGTTAGTGGTCCCTAAAGTCAAAGTCCTCGATATCATCACAAAAGATAAAGGAGGCTATACAAATGAAGTAATAAAAAGTTATAATAATCTTGGATATTGTTGTGAACAAAGTGAATGCGGTAAACCATAAATTTATCTCTGGCTCGGTGTCAGTTTTTATCGCACTGGGCATAAGGATGTCTATCCGTGCATATTTTAGGTTGTCTCGGCTAGTGTGTCCATGCTCCTAGAAGATCGAAGTTGTGGAAGCTGATAAGCAGGTGATCCAAACAGCTTTACTTCGATCTCTCACCTATTAAGTTTTTAATACATACAGTAAGCCGTTTCCCGGACTCTCTCCATTACGCAAGAGAACCGAGTGTCATCGGAAAAAGTTTGCTATCCAAGGCGCTAAAATGCTTACCATACTGTGCATCTGGAAATGTTGACCTTCCGCTTTCAGCATATCCCGCAAAAATCTTCTCGCTCACTCCTCTAAGCTTAGCAGCAGGAATCCTTTGCAGGATGTTATCAGTAAACTGCTGTAGTGTATGAGGGCTACAACGAGGATTCCTGCTGCTGAGCTTAGACGAGTGAGACTCTTTGAGATCTAAAACTTTGTACATTTTCACGCTAAACTTCGGTATATTTGTTTACCTACAGTCTGTATCAGGGGACACGTATCAAGACAGTAGTAACTAGAGATCATGGACCAGGCCACTCTTATCCACCCTCTAGTAATGATTTAGTGCGCCACTGACAGCAACATTTTCCCTAAGACTCCCGATTTTCTCAGGCAATGGAGAGAGAGCGTGGAATGGGTTACCGTACGTATTAAAGACCCTATATTTGTACATCAACATTCGAACTCTATTACATACCTCCTCCAAAACAATGGACGTGTCACATAGCTCCGGACATTTCTAGTTTGCCGCCTTAGGCAAAAAATTCAAATGTCAAAAATTAAAATGCTTACCAACAACACCGGAAAGGCTTAAAGTGGTTTCGTCATACAAGTAGAGAGCTAAGCGTCACGAAGGCTTGTGTTCATCATCCTGTGTTATGCAATGTGTACTACACATGTGTGACTCGTAAAAGCTGTCTCAAGGTCTCCTATATTATACACGGCCACTACGCCAGTAGATTTTAACCATGAGGCAGGGATACAAAAATTATAATGATAATGCATTTTATAGTGACTCGCGATGAAATTTGGACCCCCGCGCGCTTTCTATCTTAACGACATGCTCCTTCATCTCCATTTACGTTTGCGTTTTACGTACTGCAAGCTAATCACGCAGTATGCCCATATCTGGTCCTACAGGAAGGATGGCATTGGCCAACACCGATATTTAAGGCCTGGTACTTTACCTCGTATCTCTTATCCGCCGTTGTGTCGGTCTGGGTGGCTCAGTTGATTAGACGCTGGTCTACTGATCCCAAGGTCGCGGGTTCAAATCCGGCCCAGACCGATGGTTTTTAAGTGTGCTTAAAAACGACAGCTCTATGTCAGTATATTTACTGGCATGTAAAAACTCCTGCGGGACGAAATTCCGGCACGGCGACGCTGATGTGATCCTGGCAATTGACAGCGTCGTTAAACAACAAAATATTTTTTTTTTCTGCCGTTGTGGAATAGGTTGTTCTTCGATGCAAGATACTTCCTTATTTATCTCGGTTATTTTATCTTAATATAACTCAGATGTAATCATAATAACCGTAAGAATTAAATATATTATATAATGGAATTAATACGTCTAGAATGTATTCAAGTTCTTATCAACAAGTAAAGGGAGAGCAAAGAACTTACGAATCGGCTGCGCGATGTTTTGCCTGTCCACACCCTCGACGCTCGTTGCCTTCTGCCGCTATCAGAGAAAGGCGAGGATTAAACCATACATTTTTAAAACTACTTTTAAAGGGCTTTACTTGCTAACTTTATGAAAGGAGATGCTGATACTAGCCACCATCGTTGTCTATACTTTTTGGTACCTTTTTAGGAAGCTATCCATCACTCGCCGTACTTTACGTTGAGAAATGCTGGCAGTTTCCTGGCGGATATTTTGTTTTAATTCTTCTAGGACGCGTGGGTTTGTCTTGCACACTTTACGCTTTAAGTGGCCATAGAAGTAGAAATCATAAAGGGTTAGGTCGGGGGACCGAGGGGGCCACAAATCTCTTCTAATAATTCTGTTCCTGAAACATTCTTTCAATTATTCTCATCAAAAGATTGGCCGCATGAGCCGTTGCAGAGTCTTGTTGTTAAAAAAAAAAAAAAAAGGGCAATTAATGTTCTATAGAAAAGCGACAAGATTGCACTCACGTATGTACGGGCGTCAACTGTTGACTCGAAAACAAATGGCCCCATAACTCACAACCTAATATGTATTGTTAATGAAGAACGCCTTCATGACGAAACAATTGGTGTATAGTGCGCCATTAGCGGAGAAAGGTTTCTCGGAGCTCCAATAAGCGATTTCTATCTCTGGCGTAACTTAAAACATAAAGTGTACAAGATAAATCCACACACCTGGAATAATTAAAATAAAATATCCGCCGGGAAATTGCCAGCATTTTATGGCTAGTTTCCTAAAGAGGCGCCCTTGTATGTATAGACAAGGACGGTGGCCAAATTCGGTATCTCCTTTCATAAAGTTGCTCAGTAAAGCCTTTAAAAGCAGTCTTTAAAATGTTGTATGGTTTTAACCACGCCTTTCTATGATAGCGACAGACGGCAACGAGCACCTAGGATGTGGACGAACAAAACACAGCGCAAAAGGTTCAGAACTCTTTTGTTCTCCCGTTATCTGCATTTATACGCCTAACATTCTGTATGTTTGTCACTTCATAGTAAATACTCGCTAAGTAGGTTTGTAATTTTGTATACTCGTTAAGGGGCTTTCAGTACGCGTGTATGCATACTGACTCATCACCAGTAAACATAGACTTTGCACAATACAACTTTCCATCGCTTAGTTGAGTATATAATTTGATTTCTGATCTTTGTCTGTTGCCTCTTGTGTCACTAAATAGGTTTCTCTTGATAATGATGGAATGCAGCGTGGAGGCAAATAATGCGCAAAATAAAGACTTCAAAAAGAAAAAGGAGCAAGAAAATTAGTTTAAAATTCAACACTGACACTGGCACTACGACAAGAACCTTGGCTGCACTACAGAAACTTGCCCTATCTTTGGATGATGCCTCAATGGTGTGCATTATTTTTACTGTGAGTTTACAATGTGTCATTTTGCAGAATTCTTAACTGTATACTCTCTCGCGGACACGGTTTTTTTGGTGAGAGTTAAAGTGGTGCAGAGTAATCGGGAATACAAAGTTAAAATACAGTATTATAACATGAGCGTTCACAATTAATAGGAAGCGTTCCAGTATCCCGTAAGTGGGAATGAAGACTTCGGCAAGTTTTAATTTTATCGTTCCCGTTCCCGAGGACGGCATTTTAGGTCCATATATATTACAGTAGACGGCGCTGTGGCCATTTCATTTATGCTAGCCGCAGGTTCGATCCCAGGGATGTGGAATTCGTGGTGAATGAAGCGGCGTCTGTGCGGGTTTTCCGGTTTCTCCCGCCACTCATTTCACCAACTGATCCATAATCATCTTTTCATTCATCCATTTCACGCGAATTTCATATCATCCTCTTCCTCTTACCTGGTGCTGGGCTGGCCACTCACTTCCAGGTCTTCACTCTGTCCGGGCCATAGGTTCCCCTACAGGCATCTGATCATAGGCACAGGGTTGTAAGTCCTAGGGATGTAAGTCCTACATACGCAGAGGGTAATCAGATAAGAATAACATATTGCATTATTCACTGTAAAAATTATTCAGGAGGCTGTGAAAAAATAGCCACTAGATTTCTCTCTAGTCGCCAGCTAGGAAAATAAAATCGGAAGAAATTCCAGCAAACGTGTATCCTAACTGCATCAGATTCATTAAAGTTGTATCTTCTACCAAAAGCGTCACGTGTAAAACTTTAAAAGTAAACTCCATGGCACAACAGTCTCTGGAAGGCCAAAACCTACCGACCGACTGCTGCAACTCCACCACGGCCCACAGCGGGAGTCCTGAATGGGGAGCAGTAGCGGAGGCTGCGACGTGGTTAACACTACGTTGCGGTCTTCGCAACCTGGAAGCGTCGTGGTAAGCAGAGAACCAGGAACGGAGGGTGGCGCGACGTCTGGTGTGAGAGTGCGGATCATATACAGTAAAGGTGAACGTGATAAAACCTGATAAATGGAAAGGTGGAGCAGTTGGTGGAATGAATGGCAGAGGAAACAGGAAGACCTGGAAGAAACCGGCTCAGACGCTGTTTCGTCCACCATAAATACCACATGTAGTGGCCTGGTATTGAACCCGGATCGGCTTCGTAACAGGCAAGAGGTCTAATACTCTAGCCATTATGGCTGATACAACATTTAATGGCGAGTGGCCGGAGCTGGTCAACAGAAAATCCAATCAGAAGCTTGCCACGCCTTACGGTGTTGTGCAATTAAATAGCTGTGAAATCACGCTGTAATGCTAATGATATAAATATAATTTGCACCTATAAAATTCATTTGCACAACAAGAAAGAGAATGATAATGGTCAGCTATCAGCTGCCATTAAATTTTGTGTCTACCATAATAAAGAAATGGCGCTTGGTAGGACTAGGGAAATCGGAAATCTATTTATCAAATGTTTATCGAATTTTGACGCTGGCTAAGCTAATTGTTGTTTCAATTGGAAGCAGACGAAGAAAATCACTGGCGAGTTATAAACAAATGATGCCCTAATGCGCAACATGACTTTGTTATCGGTATCGTCATTGATATGCATCGCCGTTCTCGTTACTCCAGTATTGTGAACCAAAATGTTGTATGCTTTTTGCTTCCCGTTCCTGCTTTCGTTTTCGGGTTATTATGAAGCAGCCTTTAGTTATACTCCAGGTAAAACAAACTTAATAAACACCAGGAAACCAAGCGTATGCTTTATACCTCTACCAAAGTGATGTAATGGATTAATTGAACGTAACATTCGTCAAACACGTTACATGACCCGTTCTGACATTAGACGACCACCATATCATTTGCAATTTCGCTAAAACAATTGCGGGTGGGGATTTTAAGGTAAACACATCCGTCAAACTCATAGTGACCCATAGCGGGGTTAGGAGCCCCTCCCTTAAACATATCCTTTTATTTCTTTTGTATTAAGAATGGGTGAGAGCATAAAGTTTCACCACGGACAACCTTTGGCCATTAAACTTTCTCAACTTTCAACTCAGGCATCTTGTTCTCAGAGACATGTCGCGAAAAAAAGCTGTTGCTGAAAAATACGATCTGAAAAGTACCACGATTAAAATATTTATTCCCATCACACTTTCTCAGGCTTTGGGCTGGCAAAATTACGTACATGTTACTAATCATATTGGCTTGCTTAAAATCAGATTAATAAGCTTTGACTGCATTTTTGTAAGAATTAGGTTTAAGATCTCTCTTCTTCATTTGATAGAAACGCTTTCAAATCTCCATGTAGGCTTCATCGGATGCTCCAGACTGATACTCCAATATTCTCAAAATATCTTTGATCTTATTAATTTTTCGCCCTATTTATTGGATCTTTCTTCCATTCAGACCCATTTGATAACACTAACTAATGTACTGCAGTGGTGCAAAACTCTTTCACTAGGACATTCTGTGCGTTCTTTGCAGGCAAGATGGAAGCGACCACCGATCACAGAATTTTCATGATTGAATGTTACTTCCGAACTGGAAGAATACGAAGGGAGTTATTGTTACTATCCTGGGCACTGTGTGAATCATTTCCTTTCTTGGTTGGAATTTCCACTCCCGAGACAAAACATGGTAAAAAGAATTAAAGGATCAGAAATACCTAAAATTACCAATCTGACGCAATGTTTCAACTGTTTTGTACAGTGAGTGAATGTGTCTGAGTGAATGAGTGGGTGAGTGAGTGACAGGGTGAATTAATGGTTGAGTGAGTGGAGTTTAAAGGACGTCAACAACTAGGTCATGTAGGCCCGACCAATGTTTTGGAAAAAAGTTTAAATAAAATTTTGGCTGCAATTGATTTTTTGACGGAAGGGGGGCCTTTGTGTAATTTAGAAACATACGCAAAAGTCTTATGAGCACCTTTTATTCTTTCAGATAGAGTTCATAAATGCAATACCTAGTCAAGAAACAACCTTATTGAACTTCTGATTCATGCAGTAGAGCAGTGTTGCCGGAACTGGGAAGGTGAATGCTGATTAGGTGCCAGCGTGTGGATATTCACAGCTCTCAGAGATGTCTACTGTCTGGGAATTAAGGGCAGTGCCAATCATGGCCCACCTGTAAGCTTTGGCTGCCTGCCAAAAACGTTGGAAAGGATTCCTAAAGACACTCTTTCAGGGTAACTTTTGCACAGAAATTGGGGACAAAGGAATTGCATTCTCTTTTTGTTCACTTACAACAGTCTGCTATCACAGAGGTTGCAACGCAGATAAACATTTCCATTGCACTGCCTACACCTCCAGTTACAAACATTGCATATCAGTAATAAATGTGATCTATGCTTATTGGTCTTATGTGTTAAAACGTCTGTGTGCTATGGAATTTGGTTATGATGGAATATGTGGGTTTCCAGTGGCTGAAGAAAAGAGACTTCATGCTCCCGCGATTGCTTGTAGACCGCCGCATTCATTTGTCTCTAGCCAGCGGACGGTGACGATAAAACAAGCTTGTGAATGGAACAGCGAATTTCCTCGACAACATATTCATTACCCATCCTGCAGTCCACACACCAGGGATCATAACGTGCCTCTTCACAGAAAGTAAACATTGAGTTTTACTTATGGGCGCTTTTTAATTATTATGGTTCTCAGCGTCCCATTCTATACTAGGCGTGAAAAACCCTAAATTGCTCAGAAGACCTTTATCAGACTTGAGGCTCTTTAACGTACTGCCAATCTGCAACACGAGCCAAAAGAACATATCTCCTCTGCCCTGTTTGAATCAGGGGCAGGCATGCTACCCCTGGGCCACGAAGTGCGACATCTTCAGTCACCACGTATTTTCCTTGCTCTCAACTGCCTGCCTTCCTGAATGTTCTCACACTACTGTTTAAAATAGGTCACTTGTATTTCATTATAAATCTAGAAAATGCTTATAAAATGAGTGATGTAATAATAATAATAATAATAATAATAATAATAATAATAATAATAATAATAATAATAATAATAATAATAATAATAATAATAATAATAATAATAATAATAATAATAATAATAATAATAATAATAATAATAATATTTTTATTAAGGAATATTCCACAATACAATGCATTTCCTTTATTCCAAAACGATCTTCTGCCTCCATAAGTCCCTTCTACTTTCCAATTTAGAATTTTATTGGGTACTTGGTCCTCTGACATTCTAAGTACGTGTCCATACCATTTCAGGCGTCTTTCTTCTACAATTTCCAAAATGTTTTTGTGAAGTTTTCAAATGTTGTTGTTTTTGTAACAACAACAATAATAATAGAAATAATCAATTTGTAACCTCACAAATGTAGTTTGAATTTATGGTTGCTTATCGGTTATTAACCCATGATAGAAAATTATCCAACAATTAGTAGATTACCCTTTCACGTAAGAATAACTGAACCGATTACTATGAAACTTGGTATAAACATTCCTTGTCTCACAGTGGTCCTAAATAAAATATCTCGTTTACTGTTAGATAAAAATAGCTGATAAGCATAATTTTTCAGGTAGGTTTGCTACTTAAAAAAATGAATACTTAATGAATGACACCTTAAGTCTGGCACTTGGTGAATAAGGAACAAGACTTTGATAGGTAATCCTTGATATCATGCTACCTCTCTTCTTCAGGGGATGTTTCGTCACTTAGCCATGGTCAAAGAAGTTATAAAACAGTCACTACTGTCAACACATTCGTAGGAACTGAGAAGTGAGAAAATGGAAAATGTTGGATTTGACAAGTGCATTTATTTTGTTGAAGACTGGCGGTGTTTGGCATTAAAACAAATTTTATTTGCGTCAAGAAGTTTATGAATGAATGGGAAGGCCGTTTCCCATCTTTTAGTTAAAAAAGATGTTATGTTCTGTGCGCAAACTTTTGAGTTTGATAGAATGTGTCCCTTCGGTCAAACATCAACATAAAGACCAGGCACTTTTTCAGCACACGTTCTTGACAAGAGATTCAAAAATCCGCATAGTGATAAGGTGAGATGATGTTCCGTCAATATTTTGACCTCAAAAGAGAAATATTATGTCAGTCCTTCATATTTATAAGCCTATAAAGGGATATTTACAGATAAAAGGCAACTCTTGCATCACTATGCACTGCTGAATTAAACGTATCTTCCAAACGCTGTCCTAAACATCATTTGGACACGCTGACGAAAGTTAGCCTATTAACAGTGCCAGTTTTACTTTTTAGGCTAATTATTAAATTGTTAATTTTTAGTTCCTTAACAAGAAATAATGGCTGTTCAGTAAACTATCCAGAGTATGGATGACGTACACTGATCCAGCGACCCAAAGTAGCGGTTGGACAGCAGGCGGTGGGCACATAGTACGATGAGGTTGTCCAGAATCAGTAATGTCATTACGCAACAAAAAGTATGCTTTATTAATAACCATACAACTCTATATTCAACCATAAACAAGAATACAGATATATGGAGTTCATTTACGAGTATAAGTTGGCTTTGGGTGTTTTAATTCTTCACGAAATATCCCCACTATCTGGAAAAAACTTAAGTGGATTCTGACATAAACCTGAAACCAAGGAAGACCACCTGACGCTAAGGAAAACCCGTTTGTAATGAACCTATTCAGTATTAATGTTTAATTATTTTATTTGACGCTACTCCGTTTGAAACCAGAGATCCAAACGTATGTGCAATGTCCAACCTCAGAACTATTGTTCAGGTAGCGGAGGAAATATTGGATGAGCATGTAATTTTATTAGACAACACTAGGCATGGAAACTAGGTACGACATAGTATCAGGCGTGTACAAAGTCAACATGTCGCAGCGTAATATGTTACCTTGTAATTTTCAAGAAGCTCAGGAACGTGAATAATTTATTTTACAAAATAACAAAGCCTATTGTCTCATCTGCTCAATTGACATTAAATATATATGCACTATAAACTACATACTTATGATTGATATGCTAATGTTATGGAGAATCTTCTTAAAGAATTCAAGATTAAGTTTTCAGATATATTATCAACGGAGAATTAAATGTGTTTAGTTACTGATCCCATGTCCTTCAGGGCTGCTGTAGCTCCCAATACTCTACAATTAGAGATAATTTTCTTATAAAACAGTACTCCAATCAAAATGACACGTAAAACGCCATCAATCATTGTCTGAAGAAAACTTTCCCATATTGCTTGATTTCGCAGCACAAAATGGATCGGTAAAATGTGAAGTGGGTGAACTTTGATATCTTTTTCTCCCCTTAAGTGTCCCCATGGATGGAGATGTACGCGGCATGACAATACAGAGATATTGATAATAGCAGCCAGCGATGACGCAGTTGGAGCAGATAAAGGAAGAGAGGATTTAGCCCGGTCGACATCAGCAGGTCATACTCATTAACTGCATGTGCAAGTATGCAATGTGACTTTACAACCTGTTTGGCATAACAGGCAGGAAGCGAGTTGTGCGTCCTAGGTTTGCAAGGCCATTCGCCCATGTCTACGAGTACTAATGCTCAGTGAAATAAAAGAAATGTAATTTTCCAGTAGTGAAGGAAGATGTCAGCTCTAATATTTAAAAATCATAAACATATGCATAAAACAATAACAACGATCAATCTTTCTGGTAATTTAAAATTATTAATAGATAAATAAATAGGTTTTAATAAAGGACACATCTTACGTCACCTCATCCGCTGCAACCTGCAGGTATAATTATAATTTGATGACTGTCTCCGTGGTCGAGTGGTCAGCAAGCAGGCTTTTCACCCGGGGGTCCCGGGTCCGATTCTCGACCGGGGCTGGGAATTCTTCTTCAATTAGGATTATTCTCTATCCCCCATAGCCACCTTAGGGTGAGTAGTTGCAGCCACTTCAGTTGCTGTAGAGCAGGCTCTGCGGAATCTTAGTATTCGTGTACTTCTGACGTTACCAGAATCGCTCCCTGAAGGGAGTTGGTTGGCGGGACAGTGCTTCCCGATACCCATGGGATATTTGATACGCCTGGGGTTGTCAGATGCCTCAATGTTCATCGGCACTACGTTGGAGAGCTAGCTGTCGGTTGCTATATAGGTGCAGACACCACAGAAAGAAATCAGCATTGCCTTCTTGTGGACACCTCATTCTTTAGAGTAGGGTACCATATTACGTCATGCTTTCGTTTTCTTGATTGACACTGTCACTGTCATATAGGTGCGTATCACGCCTTGTGTTCTGAATCGAACCAATAGAGCATACCTATGCTCCTGTTAACCTATTGGCTAATAAAGAATAGGTATAGCCACCTCCCTCAACTGAAAGTGAGGGGAGGTAACGTGTCCCTTTCAAACTGGTGTAGACCGATATCAGAAAACACCCCTACAGACCGTCAGAAATTCGGTGTCTATTACTATTTGTGCTCTGTGTACCGCCGTCTCCTCCAGCTGATGACCAAGTGCCCTTAAACCAAAAGAAAATCGTCTCCACCGAGGTCTTAGTACTTCTGGCGTAAGCTGCGAAGGGTGTGGTGTATAAAAAGGTGTAATTGCTTCCATTCATACCGTAACTGCAGATTCAGGAGGCTTTGTACTGGTCTTCCCAAGTGAAGTATGTATAGCAGGGAGGTGGTGTGTCTGCTTACCTTTTCACGCATGCCTTAGAGTCCTGTTTTATGTGAACAGTTCTAGATTATTCACATATCAACATATAACCTTGAGCAATGTCTTCAAATGGTAAATTGGCTTTCTGAATAACTACAATTTTATTTTTCCCCGATGTATTCTCTGCAATATTTGCATACATTGTGTCAGCTATAGTTAAATATAACTTGGACTGAATTTTCTAACTTCAATTTTAAAGCTCTTTACTCGAAACTTTGCACACTCAAATAAACAAATGACTGCAAAAGCTCAATGCTCTAGCGATACAATGCATTTTTACTTTCTCTAAAATGCACTTACTGTATCTAAATAGAGGAAGTATTGCATTTCACCCAAAAAATTCCACATTCACCATTTCACCAGAAATGCGCGTTTTGAGGTCCTTTGCTTCTATGAAAATGTGTGGCTCTTATCTTAACAGAGATCCCCATAAAAACTATTATTAATTTTTTGCCAATTTGAACCACATAAAATGTCCACAAATTTCCTTGAAACTCCTATTTATAACACTGCAATTCCATTAGCAGTCATTTGTCTAAAAGCCATAACATTCTAGAAGTCGTTCGATGTAAGCTACCTTTAATTTTGTAACTGATTTCAATTATAGCTTGTTGTTAAATATTTTCCTAGATGTTATTCCCATTCTTAAATATAAAATTTTGTCTTCATACGTGCAAACGATTCACCAGTACGCTTACGAATTGGTGGACAAAGAGGCACTTGTGCTTCGCGCCTATATGAGGATATAAATTTAAAAAAAAGAACATCTCGCTCGGCAGATTCTGAACTATCTTGTTCCTCTGGGAAACTTCCAAACTTCCAATCTCCCACTCAGTTTGGAAACCACTTATGTAACGCAATAGACCAATTCACTGTGCATCAGTAAACATTCAAATTTAATAAATGTTTTATTACAGTAAGAAAGCTCCAAGCTGTGACGTTTACCTCAACATTTTAGAAACCAGCTAATCCGAGACCGAGTTTAATACAGGTTCTCCTAAGATCCCACCACGTGTGTACTTGTTGATTATCTTGTAGCTACAAGGTCACAGCGGCTGCATATCTTTAAACACACGGATTTGAATTTCCTTAGGAATTAATAGTGGCGGTAGCTAGTTGTCATCTCAAACTAGTAATTATATAACCTATTCTGTCGTGTCCACTCCTGTTTCCTCTTTCTTCACTTTGATTGGTTTCGGCTGTCTTATGTACGTATCTATTTTACCTGCGAAATACAATGTCGTGTTAACCTTACGATTTATTCGTTATATTCATCAAGTTCTGTTCCTTAGGTCTGTTTCAAGAGGTCGTCGGTTCGATTCCCGTGGCTGATCTTCCTCACACAAAGCCCTTTTTTCGGAGTTTCCCCGAAACAGTCCCCAAATTTCCTGTCCTTGCTTGTAATTTCATTTCACCTTTAATTCTGGTTGACTATTTCAGGGTTCGAGGTGTTGGCGGGAGTTTCGGGGTGCATAACAGGGAACTTGCTCTCGTCCTTTGGGCCGGACGTGTAAGCCCACAGTGGAGAGCTCGGTTGTACGAGCTGCCACGGGGAGTTTTCTGCAGTTGTGTCTCTCCTCAAGTCCGACCACCCTTAGTATCCCCTCACCTCACTCCTCCCTCCCGGGGGCATAGGCACAAAAAATCTTCTATAGGTCGAAGTTGCAAGTCATGGACTCATGGTCTGTATAACTTTACACCATATCTTTTGCCACTGTATCAACCAGAGATAGTTTAAAAGCATCAAGCTGCGTAGCTTAAATTTAACAATGCGCAGATTAAACAGTGGATACATCCGATAGCAAATGCATCCTCTAACAAAGCTTGAATTTTCAGCATGAATTGTGCTTTAGATCCCAGTTATAACTATATATGTTACTCCTATTTGAATTAGTTTCTCTAGTTAGGACATAGCATTACGCTAGTTAATACGTAGAAGAAATATTACATAATTAAAGTAAACTAACATAATGTACAAGTTTCCTTATTTGGAAATACGACAAATGAGATAAACAGTTATCTATATGTAAAACTCAGAAGTATGAGGATTTATTTGTGTGTTGAATACAAATCCACATTACCTCAGCAAAAAAATGGTTTATAGTAATTAAAAATACGATCACGTTTGAACCGGCTTCGTCTGTAACAACAATGTCACCTGCAAAACAGTCTATGACTCTAGGACCAAAGTTCGGATAACTGAGACGTTGAACTCACTGAAGGTGGCAAGAGTACAGGGACTTGCGATGTAAAATTCTGCATACGGCATTCTGTATTAGTACAGCTACTTGTGTGGCAATTTCTCCTCGACCAGAGAGTTGTATTGCTGCCAACAGCTTTGTCTACTCCCTTCCATGTGCGAAACTCCTGTGTTCTGAGGCGCTAATGCACTCTTGTAAACGTGCAGCCTCCCGTGCATTGTGGGACAACATGACAAGATAAAATGCACATGCATGTTCTCTTCGTTGCTGTGAAGTTCCGTTTTGACTACAGTATAGCATAACTGACACTCCTCAGTCAGGTAACGTGACAGCTACCGTTTGAAACTAACTACATACTTATGTCCTCCTGTAACTTTCGTGGTTTGGGCAAAAGGCCACTTCTCGCCCACATCAGTTTAGAATATGTAGCTGTATTTCCGCCTGATTGCGGCTGTCCAAAAATGAAATCTTCACTAATCATAATTAAGGAAATATTACTGATTAATCTCCACTCAATTTGACAATTTTCCATGTTTGTAATTTAAGTTGGAAACTCGATAAATCGCAAGCCCTTAAAAGACTGCAAATATGTTATAAGTTTTATAAAGATTATTTAATAAGCTTTGTCATAGTTACCAGGGAAATCTGCAATTTCTCGGTTTAGGAAATCAAAATCACTTCTGCAAACCTTTTGTTACAATCTTAGTGTAGGGAAATAAAATGTTACTTACTCGGCTCCTTGATGAGCAACTACCCGTATAGACTCAGCCCCGAAGCTCGGGGGCTCGCAGCCATGGACGTCGGAAACTTCACTAATCCCTCACCAGACTCCTTTCAAATCCTCACCATGAATTCCCAAGGGCGTAATCAGGGCTTCCGTCATATTTGCGTCATAGCACCCTTCATTCACCTGACTTTGGTCCCCTATGCCGTCCAATATAACCCGTTCCACCAATCCGCAGGTGCAAAAGCGGTACTGCTTCACTTTCATACTAAATTACTCTGTCATTTCTACCTCTATTCCCTTTGTTTCCTGTGGAGGTTTTTTAAGTGGGTGTACTGCTCCTCTTTAGGATCAGGAACCCCCCATACTGTTGGCCGTTGCACGTGGGTCTTCACCTGTAGTTGGGTTTTTCCTCTCCACGCAGAAAGAAAAAAATTCACGAGGGAGTTTACTGTCTTCCCAGGGATTTGTGCGTCCTTCAACGGATTTTTTTTCTACCACTGAAATTTAAAAATTCAAAGAGAACCAATTAAGTTAAAGCCAAACATAAATGGTCAACCAGAAGCAAGAAATACGTGTCTGTGCAAGAAAATCCAGAGACTTTCCGCAATTAATTTAAAACAGTGCTGAGGAGAATTTCCAGTTAGAACAGCGAAATCACTGACAGGGTGAACCTGTATCACTGAATGCCACAAATACACGCTATGTAATTTACATAAAGTACACCGTGAGACTTTTACGTAGATGAAGTACAAAGGTTCAATGTGCTAATTCAGTATTATATAAAGGTATGATTGAAGTTTGTCTGTATTAATAAGTGCAGGCTCTTTATTTAAAAATTCACACGATTCAAGTTGGCTAATTTACACTGGATCGTGTGAAACAGTGTTTCCATTAAGGGAATGTGGAGCTAAAGAACGGTAATATAGAAATAAATCGTAGAGAACAGTTAATCGAGACAAAACTAAAGAGTTATATCTTGAAACTCATATCTAAACCCGTAGGACAGTGAACTTGCAAAGATCTTTGTAAGCAGGAGTGCTAATCCCGAGAGAAACCAATTTCCTTCTACCACAGCCCATTTTCAGAAGATCCAAACCACTCGTCCAAACCCTGGAACCCTGGGACATCAGTACCTCCTCAGCTACTTCGACGAGGACAACGAACGACCCGAGGCCCCAAGACATCACTTCGATGACCAGAGATCCAGGCGGGCAGATAAGCCATTACAAATATAAAAGGCAAAACTTGGGGCCTCAGGCAAGGTGTAAAGCATTTAATGCTCATAGCCACACTTTGCAGTTGTTTCGCAATCGGCTCGTTTGCGGAACCGTATTTCTTGGCACCTTTATGCTTCTAATTGTATATGCTGGGCTTATTAGTTATATATCCTGTGCATAATGTGATCTAAAGGTAACATTAAAAAACCATATAAATACAATTGCCACACATACAAATGCAAACCACGAAATAACTTCCTAATTTTAAAAGTTACAACGATTATGTTCCTTAATTCCTCTCCAATAGGATTAAACTTTCTTCTAATACAGTACAAACTAGGAAGTTAAGTTTTAAAAGTGAAGAATGTTGCACCTTAAGGAAGGCCACACAGTTCCTGTTATTCTTTAAACGCTTCAGTCGTGCATTTTCAAGCTTGAATGAAATGAACATCTTTGTTGGCTACAGGATGCGGAAGAGCATGATGATCCATGCGGAAGTTTATCCTTTGTATTATGGGAAAGCCTTTTGTTGGATGACTAATTGCAAGTCATGGCACGTTACTTTTACAAGGCGACAAACCCATCTTTTAACATTGGCTATTTTGGCACGCAAAGCTGTAGTTCAAATGACTTGGTTCGCAGGCGGGTTACATTTTCTATAAATCAAATAACATGACAAATGTACTAGTTAAGTGACTAACACGGTATTACTTTGCATATAAATTCAAGGATAGTTCTATATCACTTACGTATTAGGTAGAGGATGTACTATATTCCGCAAAGAAGTCTAAATCGAGAATTCACCGGCAATGTGTGTATTGAGCTCCTTTGAACTCCTAAATAAAGACATACGCGAGTAGGTTTGTCTGGCTGTCTTTGAACAGCATAACTCAAAGATAAAAGTCAGATAAATATCAAATTACAAACCGGAGTCAGAAACTGTTTAAACTTGCCAGATGGTGAAGTGGTTAAAAAGAAAGCGGCCAAACTGTCCTTTGCGTGGGAGTATTTTCGTATTTTAATTTTCTCAAAAATTGCTACGATTGTGATTAAAAAATAATATGCCTGCTGTCTTGTACGTCATTGTAACAGTGGCTTTATAAATTTCCAATGATTGTTGTTTTCGTTTACAATGGTCTAGAGTAGAGTTGTGCTCTAACAAAACTGCGGTTCGGTAGTTTTAGCACAGCACATAAATGACGTAGTTACCAGTTATATTGGCAGCATTGGTAAGGAAAATATATAGTACAAAATACAGCGAAATAAGAAATTTAATGAGAAATTCAGTCATAATGATCGCAAAAAACTGTGGTCATGACTTTGGTTACTGGATCAAAATAAAAATTTTACTTTTCGGTTCAAAAGAAGATTGCTCGTGGTCACTGTCAGTATCTTGGATTTTAATTGTAATATAATAAGAGGAGCTTTCAAATGTTTTTGAATACACTAAAGTTACGCGGATCTTTATATACTCTCTCTCAGTTTCAAGAAGGTTCAAATTTCACGCTTCCGGTCTCTAGAGGAATCCAGCAAAACTTGATCAGAAGACGTAAACAACGCGATCAAAATGAGATAACACCCGATAGATATGCAACACACCTAACGTACAGATAAAGCGGGTTGCTTCTTTACTGATCATTACTTAGAATGGTCTACGGTAGCCTATGGTAGTTATACAACTCTGGAGCAGTGCTCTAATGGAGGTTTAATCCACTCCCCTGTTCTGTTCTTCGGTTTGCCTACCGCCCAAGGAGGTTCTATTCTATTCTCTTAGCACTGTATCGCCGTAAAGTCCGACCACCCACAATACACGGTGGAAAAAAAAGGGGGGGGGGAGTAGGACAATGACGCCGCAGGTCACAAATTGATATCCTTGGTCTAGACTTTATAATGGTAAACCCTCACTTTATACCTTAGAGCGTTAATTCTTAAGATCCCTGTGATATTCCTATAACTACACAAAAATTCCCTATATGCATGGAAACGGTTACGCAAAATGGAAGGTATTTACAATTTCCTTAATTTCCTTAACCTTTCTCCATCCTGATACGTTATGACACAATGTTTGTTGTTCTTCGGACCCCAAAGTCATTGGTTTATAAGTCCATGGGGTGTAAGCCCTACAAAGAGAAGGGTAGTCCATAAAAAAGGATGAATATTCTGCTCCTGGGGTGTGGAAAAATTTCTTGTAATAAAATAAAAAAGGATTTAGAAATTTACTTTGTGATAAACTCCTACAATGTGCAATTAGCGCAAGGTGCATTTACATAGGTATATTATTTTTTATCATCAAATAACATAAATAGAATAAAAACATTTATGGTTTAAGGAACACTAAGACCGCTATGTTAATGAAATATAGTAAGAACAAAATACGTTTTTTGATTTATGGTATTCCTTAGGCGGTTAGAAAGCTGTTCTCACCGAATTTTTCATTCCCAATTTGTTACTTGACCCAAGTGTTGAACCTATTTAAAAAGTTCATTATTCAGAGTTTGTAAAGACACCTTTATCCTCTTTCAATAAACCATTGCATCTACACTGGTTTTATTATCACCTTTATTATACATATATACAAATGCAACTACTTATATATAGTTACACATATAACTACTTTTGATGAAACTGAAGATTCATTAAAATAATTAAAATATCTACATTACGAAAGCAAAAAGTCCATGTCAAAGAGAGTCGGCCTGGGTGGTTCAGTTGGTTAGACGCCGGCCTACTGATCTCAAGGTCGCGGGTTCAAATCCGGCCCAGACCGATGGTTTTTAAGTGTGCTTAAAAACGACAGCTCCATGTCAGTAGATTTACTGGCAAGTAAAAGAACTCCTGTGGGACGAAATTCCGGCAGATCGGCGACACTGATGTGATCCTCGCAATTGACAGCGTCGTTAAACAACAAAATAATTTTTTCCATGTCAAAGAATCGTATTAATATTTGTTTTCTTAAATAAACAAATTATTCATGCTCAAGAATTCCAAATTAAGTCAAGCAAACTGCTACGCTGCATAGTACAGCAAGAAAAAAATTAGGCAAGCAATCTGGACTGCCCATAGCTTGCCCACGTCGGGCTTTGCCTGACTCGGATGAGATGAATCGTCGTCGTCATCGTCATCATCGTCATCGTCATCGTCATCGTCATCGTCATCGTCATCGTCATCGTCATCGTCATCATCATCATCATCAACTATGCAATGAAAAGACTAGAAAAAGATCCCATTTCACTTAATCTAACAGGTTCACGCTACACACACAAAAGAACAGCTTTTAACACTCAAATACCTATCGAAGTTTCCATTTTTGTAATTTACTATGCTAAAGTAACAGGGTAAATACAGTTTTTCTTGCTCTTCAAATAATTATGTTGATCATACACACGGCAGCACACAGAAAATGTCTCACAAGGCCGAAAAGTTGCGAAAACGCCAACACAAGGTTAAACATGCAAACAGAAGTTTCCATAAGGTCGTGAAGAATCTCTGTGTGGATGATAAAAATAATGCTACATCGGTGTGACACTTATCTTCTGACTTTCAACTTTTTATAACTTTTGAATTACGTTTATTGCTTTCTCTACTGGTAAGTAGAGAAAGTACCTATTGTATTCCACCCACAAATTCGATGTCGAGATTTCGCCGGTAATATATGTTTTAAGACCCCCTGAAAAAAAAATAGTTTTCAGAAAAAGGTCCGCGCGCGCGCGCGCGTGTGTGTCTGTCAGTCTGTCACTCTGTGGACAGCACAACTCAAAAAAGAAAACTCGCTTAAAAACCAAAGTTGGTATCTAAGTTCAATGTCTTTCAAGGATGCGACACGAAGGTTTTGAAGAAAATAGCCCCACCGTAAACTATACTTTATATGGAACATTTTTCGAAAATTTTTATTTTCTTGAAAATGGCTCAGACGATTTTGATTAAAATATTTAAGATATTTGTATAACAAATGAAATCCATATTTTGAATTTTCTGGCTATAGCCTATGTAGTTCTGTTTACTTTGGATGGCTTTTGAATAACTCATAAACCGAAAGAGATAGACAAAATCTTAATATACAAAAAATGTAGATCTCGCTAAAACACACAATTTATGTCCAAATAAATTTTTGTAGGGTGAACTATTTCGGAGATATTCCTCGTTATTTGTGTCGGTTTCGAAAAACAAAACTTTTGTGAAATGGAACATAGTTCGTTCATGTTTTATATGTTAAGCGTGCAAAGAGAACGGAATCTCAAAGCTTTAAAAGATTTGACTATCGCTCAAAGCCTATTGTGTTTTAATATTCCCCTTGTACCTACAAGGAAATAAGCAACAAGATAATTTGTACAAATGTTTATCTCAATTAACACGAACAAGTTATAGGAATAAGAGTTTGTAAGAATGGTAAGTACCCGAGTAGAGAAAGTTATGTGAGTGCAACACATCAGATTTTTTTACTTGAAATTGGAGTACTAATGTATACACCTTTTGTGTTACAGATCATGCATGCTGTAGTATTTTGCGTGCTGTGCGCACTCTTCAATATTGCTCGCAAGTGCAGATATAAAATTGAAGTGAAGTACCTATACTTTTTTATAAAATAAAAAGTTTAGCTCCGTAATTCAACTACACGGATATCTCGTACACCGTGTGAAACAATGTCTTGTGAATTACACTAATAAGTTGTGTATTGTATACATTATATCCATTGAAGACACTCATTAGTTTAATGTTATAAATAAATCGAACATCTTTACCTTACACACTGCATGTGTGGAAGAATAATTAATTATCATTAATTGATCTAATAGTGATTAATAGAGCGCGGAGCCGCGTGCAGTCACATGCGGTACAGGTTAGTTGGGCACGGAGAGTGAATGACGTAAGCGGCACTACGCAGCCGTCTTATATGCACGCGCATCAGTAGACACCTGCAGCTGTGTACATGCGATAGTAGCAACAGCAGAACCTATGTGCACTAAACTTGTGGCTTTTTGCACAATCTTCTGCCTTCTAGTGATCAGTTATGAAGCCCGGGACTAAAATACTTAGGCCCGGTATCATAAGGTTAGGTTTAAACTATACTTTTAGGTTTTACTTTGTTTTGTAAAGGTTAATCTTCAGTTGAACTTTGGTTTAACTTTACTGGAACCTGTATACCGCTTAACTACAGTTTAATGCTAATGTAAGATGCCAGTCACAGCCTTATATGCGGATACCGGGTAGGTATTCGGGGAATTGTTATTATGATGAAGCTGAAAGAGCTTAGGGACACAAGACATTTCTAAATAAACCTAATCACTTTCAGATGCAGAATGACCATGACTTTTTAAACAAATCAAACTTACGAAATAAATAGTCCTAACTTTATTACATTGTTAGTTAATAGACAGAGTTCTTATTCAGCAGAACAATGCGAGGCCTCATACAGTTCAAAGAGCAATTGACAAATTCAGGAATTGGAACGGATTGAACTGCTTCCATATAGAGCATATATCCCTGATCTTGTGCCACAGATTAGAACCAGAAGCTGGTTCTGATGCAGGATAGCAAACCTCGCTCAAAGCTGGCTTAGGGCTATAGAATCTAGTGATCTTTGCTGTGAAGGTTTAGAATTATTTCCTGTAATAACTAATTTTAAATGAAGTTTTGCTTGGGCCAAAATTACTTATGAGATATGAATAATAAATTACTACCAAAAACAGAAAAAAGAAAAACAATATTTAATGGATACAGAGGTCATATCGGCTGTGTTTCCATATCTGTGCTTTTATTATTTATGAAAACACTCTTCATTTTATTGTTTAAAATATTCGCAATCATGTTTCCAACAATTGATGCTGGGTTCACATCCTGGCAGCTGCATTAGTACATATTCTGGACGAATTCCCTAGGAACTTTGCCACATATCATGAAACCTTGGCACCGACTATTTGCCCTGTGTTTATATACATGAAGACAATTTTAGCTTCACATCTCTTTAATGCCTAAGGAGAGGTGTAATGAGCCAAAACGAATCCACAGTATGTGCGATATTGAAAATGCCATTTTCTGAAAAGGGAATATATTTATAAGCTGAATTAAGGTAAATATTTCAGTGTTAATTAACTTTCGTTAAATTACTCCATCTTTCTTATCTATGTTTCTTATCTTATCTGTTCTTCTTAAGAGTCCTAGAAAAGGCAACTTGAGTGAATATTTTTAAGATTTTGTAAATTTGTTTCACTTTTAATGCCAGTTTAACGCGAGATTTTGTTAAGATCACTTAATTACTTTATAGATAAATATTTTATTTGCAATTGCAAATACAAAAACTAATGGAATGTGGATACAAAAATTGCCCAATTTTATTTAACAGTTGTGCACTTTTTCTTTGTTTCTATTCAGTAAATATCAGTAAATCAGTAAATGTGTGTTTTAATATTATTTTACGTTAGCATAGTTAAATCTTCAAGAACACGTATTTTTGGACGAATATTCATTAGTCACAATATTTATATGTAGGTATGTAGATATGAGGGAATTGCAACAGAAATCGGAAACTGTGCAGATACATTGTGTCTGTATCTGTGCCTGAAAAAATAGGAAATGGTTTCTACATATTACAATGGATAAAAAAGCCTCAATGGTCGTGAAGACAGCATAACTGGCCGGAAGAGCTCGGGCGCTGACCACGTCCCACCCTCCGGTATACTGCATCCCACTCATGACGCCTGTAGTGGGCAGAGGTGGGGGATGCAGCGGCCTGGCGGCAAGCCTTGGTCCTTCATGGACTGTTGCGCTGGGGTTTAATTTAGTTTATATTTGCTATTATCAGTATAGTGTCGTTGCTCAGGTTGTTTGATAAGATGGCCAAGGAAATATTGGGAAAAAGATTAAATCAAGTTATATCCACATAACAGCTGTACAGGACTCGAGCCAAGCCCAAGGATCTAGGCCTGGTCCACTGCCCAGGCTTACTGTGTAAAATGGTTTTGGGGCTCGGCCAGAGCAAAGAAAAATTAATGTATCACATTCAACATACAATTGGATTTTTCACGTAAATGTGTTAAACCTTAGACAAAAACAGTAGCACAATTTTTAAGAAAGTCAAAAAGAACGAACATTTTTTACATGCAAAGGGAAGTTAAACACGAAACATAATTAATTTATCACATTTTTGCCCGCGATGTTGTGACGTCAGGAATACTACAACTATCACAGCATTTACACATCCATATCAGTCAGTTGCAATACTACTAATGATAAATAAAGCCTCGGCTCGACCAAAGGCAAATAACGTTACAAAAGCACGACAACTACAAGTTCCTGCTCCCTCCATCCACCCACACCCAGGACATCCTGGATAGAGTGAAGTAGGTAATAGGGATGGCATGTCAATAAGGCAGCATGCGCGAGCGTGCGGCTTACTACATAGGATTCCAAGAGCTTAGGTAATACTATTTCCGTAAAGTGGCTCAATTGGCCAGTAGGGGAAAAATCCCATGTCGGAGTGGGTGGGGGATTTTCTTAGAAATCTTCGTTGCATCCTTGGAAGATGTTGAACTTAAGCTTCCAAGTTAGGTATTTTTCACAGACACACACAGTCAGAGAGACAGACATGCGCGCGCATACACTTTTCTCTAAAAATATACTTTTTTTCAGTTTAGAGAGTCTCAAAACATGTATCTCCGGTGAAATCTCGATATCGAATTTTTGGATGAAATACAATACTGCCTCTATTTACGTTGAGAAGGTAAAATTGCCCTAAAATAGAAAATTACCTCTAAAATATGCATTTTCAAAATATGGGAATGGGTTTATGTACACATTAGCAATGACTATGAAGCAACAAACACGACCTGACAATAATTATCACTAATGTCATCTGTTGGACGAACAAATGTATATGTTGGAATGGACACTGCCCTGCGTGGGTTCTGGTAACACAGAGGTGAAACATGTGCCTGCCTGCGCCAAGTAGGCGGAGAGGTCGTCTAAAATTGTAACATTTCTCCTAGAAAAGACCAGCATGTAAAAAGTCAGATGGCATAGGTATGACACCGGCAAAGTGATGGTCAGTGCCAAGGAACGTGCAAACTGGAGGTTTATTCTGCTTTAAGCCTACTGTAAGGCAACCTGTGACACCTGTGACACCTTATCCCAAAATTTCTATTTTAATTTTGTTATTTATTCTAATAGACAACGATTTTAAAAGTGTATCAATCACTTTAAATACAACACAGTTTAGCGATGTCTAGTGAAGAGTTCAATGAGGCTATCATTAGCGAACTATTGCTAGAGTGTAATGTAAATTCTTCAAAACAATATTTAGAATAAATAGTGGATTCTTTCGCCCTGATAAGCCGTGGTCTGCTGGCATTTTGATGTCCAGACGCTTTGTCCACATCTGCGGCGAACATCAGTGGCGCGGTGTCAATCTTCCTGGAGAAGGTTTACTGTCAACTGACTCGTCGACCGTTTAATATCTTAAACATATTTACAACATTTTGTTGTATAATTTTGCACACTAAAAAACTATAATAGGATTTTACAAGCACCAACAGAGGTATTTTTTTAGATGTGGCGAATGACCCTGCTGGTATCTGTGCAAGTGTCACAGGTTCTGGATTCAGGCGGTTGTTCCTTATAGAGCAGGCCTGAGCGAACCTTTTTTTACCTGCTAAACATACACTTGTTAGGGCAACGCCGTGAGTAGGCCGCGCACAATAAGCACCAGTTGCCCAGGCCTGTTATAGAGGATATAACAGTATGGGAGTTTGTTGTATTCAATCAGGGTTAAATGATGTGATATATGTTCAAAACAGGCGATATTTTGTTTATCTATTTAACGGAAAGTTTAACGTCCTTTAATCTGGTAGGTCATTGTCATGTCCTGACAATAAGGAACGAAATGGGTGAACTGATGTTCAAATGAGTCCGGGTTTCATAGTACCCAAAGTTAACCGAAATTCAACTTCCCAGATAAAGAAAAACCCACGAAGAAAAGAAAGAGAAATATGTATCCGGTTAATTCAGTTAAATCGATATTCCAACTCGGGATTATTGGACAGTGGCAGACAAGCTACTCTCAAACCACAGAGGCGAGTTTATTTATTTACATCGCTCGCGTTTTCATCCAATTGCCATAGTCTGAAATTTAACGAGGCAACTGGCATCCAGTTGGGACAGACCAATATAGCAAACTTCCTTTGGCAAAAGTGCTTTTGCTGACACGTGCTCGAACACGGTTTCGCTGCGGACAGCTATCGAGCAAAGAGCAAAATCACTCCTCGTGTCATACATTTTTCCTGTACACCTGGAATCACATCAGCTGCGTTGCATTCATGTCATTCGAAAACTCGCAAACTTTTAAAAATATCAATGAAGAGACGTACTTGGGTATGTAGTATGCAACATGGAATATTTGAATATGGTTAGTGCCGCGGAAAAAAAGAGATGTTTACTGTAGTAAGTTACTCTTTTATGAGTTCCCAATTTTACTAGAGAACTATATAGTCTATTTGCAAAAATTGTTAGACACTTATTTATCTACGGCAATATCTCAATTATATTATACTGTAATAAAAGTCGTCATAATGATTTTTTTAAAAAGTGTAAAATAGCGATAAATCTTTCATGTAAAAGACAGTTGGTAAACAATGATTGTATCCGCCCCTTTTCACACATAACTAAGTGGGTATTTTTGTAAAAGTGATTTTTAGAGGTTAAGCGAACCTCAAAATGTATATTCCTGGTGAAGTACAGCACTTTCCTTTCATACTAAAGTAAATGGTAACATAAGCCCCCATCCGGGCTAAGGCCTACCGCCCGACCGCTGCCCATCACAGGTGTCATGAGTGGAGGTGGGACGTGGTGAGCGCCCCGGTCCCTCCCGGCCTGTTATGCGGTCTTCTCCACCAGGAGCCAGTACTTTTCAATCAAGTAGCTACTCAATTGGCCTCTCAAGGATCTAACGAGACTGAGTGCACCCCGGACCATGTCTCCCAGCTGGAGAAAATCCCACGCCGGTACCAGGAATCGAACCATGGTCGCCGCTTGGTAAGCAGCAGCGTTAACACAGCGCTAAGATAACGACCAAAGTAAATGGTAGAGGAAGTAAAAAGAGCGAAGAAAAGGCCTCAAAAGGGCTAAATTAATAAACACAGATGATTTATAATAACACAGTACATCAAAGGTCACATTAAATGACGCCACGAGGGCAGAACAAAAACCGAAGTGCGATAAGGATCACAAAGAACATAGCGTTCCGACGTATGTGACGGGGTTAAAAAAGAAGAAAGGAAAAAAGTAAAGAAAAATAAATGCCTGCATTTCAGCGCTGCATTAATTGTGCAACACCCGTTCGTACAGGTGGGCAAAATCAAAGTATAGACAACAACGTTTGAGTAAAGACTTAATTAATATATTGGCGTGCAAATGGGATTACAACCTTTATTAGTTGAACCTCAGGCCTGTAGTTACTTCCCGCTCTTGCCTTTTTCGGCTCTACAATTATCTGGCAAGTCGTTAAATCCTGATGCACTGCTTGTTCATGCTTCCGAGAGATTTTATGACAACCTGCAGCTTCTGTGCAACCCTTACTCTGCAGCACATCATTGCATCCTTTTTGATGTTCGGTGAACAAGTACGATCTTCGAGGACACTTACCATGTTTCGGTTTAATACAATAAAATTCTTTGAATGTTAAATATTAGGTATGTTTTACCAACGATACCCGCAATTCTACTTGCGTTGAGGTATGGGGGAGGACACCTTGCCACTGCGACCGGGTGTAGGCTACCATCCCCAGGGAGGGAGAGATGGTGAAAAGAGACCACAAGCCCGGCAGGGGGCTGGGACAGAGTAGAACCACAGAGATGTGCAGTTGGGCAGATAGCCACCTAACGCAACACCAAAACTTCTCACCACCACCCGCAGATGGCGCCGAAGCGATCTTAGCGGCCTGGCAGCGGCACGCAGCTACCTCCAGAAATAGTAATATAGCTTTAACTTTCATTGATAACTATAGCTTATTTCTTTAAATGTTTAGTGTATTTGTGTACGTATTTATTCACTGCAAATGGGTAATACTCAGCGGCAGAGATAAATGTAGAATTAAGATTACAAAAAATAATTATATTAACAATAGTAACACAATGAACTATAATAAACGGTTCCATCATATTATTATAGCTAACATGCTTATGCTTTTTTTAAATCATTAATTACTAATTTACACTCATTGTCTTCTCAGTATAAACAATAAATTTACCACGAGTATTTTCACAATTAATTTGACATTTTACAAACATTACATTTTACTCTAATTTTTTTCCTAAGTTTCTTCATGGACAGAGGTCAGCACTGAAAGGCTGCTACAGGCAATTCAATGGTTTTATTAACAAGAGAGAATTTTCCTACAACAGTTCTGTGCCCTTCATTTTAAAATAAATTTTATTCTTCCGTAAATTTTGTGCCTCTTGCGCCTAACTTTTAGAGGCTCCTATTTAGTCTCTTCCCCTTTGGAAGACCCAAAATTATGTTTTGTATTCACACGTATTCAAAATAATTTTATTAAGACCTTCAAAAAGGTTGTGAAAATTTCATAGATACACCTGCATTGTGAAAAACTAGAAACGCGAAGATATTCTCAAAAGTATTCAACTTTATGAGAAAAACTTGCGAAACAACGTCTGATTGTGACAAAATTAATGCAAATTCATTGGGGGTAGGTACTAGAGGAGGGTTGCCCTGGAGCGAATGCATGATTTAAATTTAACCCATTCCCCTGTTTTCTTCCTCGGTTTATTTACCGTCCAAGGAGCGTCTGTTCTACTAGCACTCCGTGGCCGTAAAGTCTGACCACCGTCAACGCCCGAAGATGGAGGGTAAAGGTAAAACACAAACATGCGGTGCCTTACCCCGATTAGGAGCAGAGTACTGCAGGGCAAGCAATTCCCTGTAATAAGGCCACATGCCCAAACGAAGGCTCTGTAGATAATCATAACATTTTCATTATTTCTGTTACGCTGTGGGCTGAACTTCGGATCGTGTTACTGAAATCACCAATATCCAAACCGGTGTTTGTTTAACGATAAATCTGAACTAATTAAGAATTTACCTCATATCTGAAGATAAAAACGAAGCCATGGCAGGTTAACAACCAATATGACTCATGTGCATTTAAAATAATTCTTAAATTTTGGGTGACAATTCACGATTCATAAAGCAGAAGCTGCTGAATTTTGTGCTGCTTTATTGCTGTGGCTAGAGACGGACACAGGACACTTTGGGAACAGCGCAACTTTGTAAACAGAAATTTTAAGACGTTACATAAAAGCGTCCGACTATAAGCAAGATTTTAAGGGTAAATTAAAGAACCATTAGAGTATTTTAAAACTAAAGAATACTTTTTTGAGAAGGTTGTTTCTAAAATTATCTATGCATTTTCGGACGTCGCAACAGTTCTAAAATGTATGATGGATTTTATAATCTTCTGATTATAAAAAACGCGCCTACGACGTTAACAGCAAATTATATGAAATGATATGCGCTTTTAAATCATCAATAAATGTTGGATGTGCCACAAAGAATTCTGAGAGACCCAAGATCTTTGAAAGGGGGATGTTATGATATACTGTGCTTTTCAAATGGGAAGGAGTTTGTCCTTGAGCGTCTCCAGGCCGGTAACCAATCGGAGTCCTGCTGTGTTGTCATATTGCTTTCCCCGTAAGTGGGGCTTGACGTGCGCCAAGAAATATGAAGAGTGGGGTAATGAGCTTGCAACGCTGTGCATGTAAACGTATCTCATTGGCTGCAGATCAGAACTCTTCCCATTTGAAAAGCGCTATAGGTCGACTCCTTTAATTCAGCCGTACTTAAAAACTTAACGATGTGTCCTTGACTGCGGCTGGGCGATGCGGGTAACCCCTGTTTAGGGGAGACGCCCTAAGGATTATTAAAAATGTAATGTATTTTCGAGTTGCTATATCTTAGTGCAGAGTTATACCTTCAGCATTGAGAAGACTAATCAAATCGAGTGAACGATTGTAAATTGCATTTATATAATTGCGCAGCAGCTGCATCAAACGGCACCCAGTATGTTTTCATTGACCTTCAGCTGGACCGCTCTTCAAAATAACCGAATCCCTCAAAGCCTAAGCTTAGCAAGTAACAAAATTTTGACTCTAAAACTCAGCATGCTAGGACCGGACCACCTCAAGCAATGTATTCGTGTGAAGAGCGATAGGGAACCACTTGCGTATATATTTGTGTACCACGCGGTGACCTTGTGCCCAAGTGATGATAGTTTCTCACAGCTTCTGAACTTGTGTGGCCTAGAAAGTGCTGCAGTGTCGCGGCTAAGCCGTTAACTACAGCTACAAAATAAACAGGACAAGTAGAAGTTCAGGAGGAGAGGATGGGAATACAGATAAACCTGCAATATTTGTGTGAATTTCATTACTGATAATCTTTTTAAAGAAGTTCATTCTAATTATTCCGACCGGTTATGAAACCGATAACAAACAGAGATAAAGTTATAAAATAAAAAAGGTATGGGCTTTCGCTGCCATAAATATCACGACGGCCTTGACACACTTCCTAAATTTAAAGTTTTAACATTTTGTCACTATGGAGGCGAACAGATAAAGAAACTTGGCTCTTGCCTTCAACATAAAGACGAGTATCATTGTTGTTATAATTTTTGTTTCCATAAGTAACACTTCTTTAACCTCAAATCGTTACTGACAGTCTCTCTGTTATCCACAAACTGTTTTTTAAATGTTACTTGACAAGATATGTTTACTACTTTTATAAATAGATGTTGAAAAATTTTTCACCACTTATATATAGTGAAAAATTACATTTTGATAATAAATTACCAAACAACAGGAAATTAGACCTAAGCCATCCCATCCTAACAAAATAGTTAAATTAGGACTAATAATTAAAAATATTATTGATAAAACAAATATTAAGACTAAAAAAAAATAAATCGATGAAATCCGTTCTAACGGATATGGGGCTATAAAAACTAACTTCATTTCATAAATAAATAATATATTAAAAAGGATTTATAAAGCCCTTGTACTTGAATGCGGATACATTGGAGTTTAGGACATGCTTGCGAAGTTAATCGAGAATGCCATGGAGTGTAAAAATTATTACTCCACAGAAAATGGTAAACAGTTGCTGCACTTCGCAAAGTATAAAAGTAAAACCTGGTTACAGTTTATTGTAGACAATATACCTATATAACATTTCCACAGACAGAACAGTTTAAAATGCGATAATCGATCCTGTGTTATGGTTGTTTTTTAATTGGCATTTATCAAATACTGCAGATGTGCAAGTCATGAAAGTGTCAAAAGTTCCGAATAATCTATTTAATTCTGCAAACGTATACACTGAAAATCATTGGATACCAAACCTTCTCGTAGAAGGAAGTTTTGCTTTAGTTCCTTTGTATTTATGTTGTAATTAAGTTCCTTGCACGGCATTCTAATTAATTGTATAAAAGAGAACATTAGGAATCAGAGAACCTATATTTGATACTTAATGAGATTATTTTTCTGAATGGTCACATATTGTTTTCCTAAGATGTTATTTAGTGGCTTGGGCGTGTAGAGTATTATTTCGTTGTAGATGTTAAGTATTTCTGTGTCATTTGAAAATGATGTGGCTGTTATGGTATTAACCATGGGACCAAAAAGAAGATACACAGATGTAAAATCTGAACTATTGTAATTTCTAAAAATTACTCCACTATTCCTACCAAGGATTCTTCCACTGCCAGAATTATTTCCAGAACTTGGAAGGCTTGGGGAAAGATTAAGGAAGTCAAGGCATTCAGGCTTTTTCACATGATGTTAAATAGACAAATAGATGGAACTGCACTTAATTACAATAACATATGAGGTAAAGGGAGAAGATTAATAAAACCGTCTAGATCAGCGACGCCCAACTTACACAAAAGAGAAGAAGGCGCACCCCCCCCCCCCCACTTATTTTTCACCGAGTAATGGGACTCGAAAATAAACCTCTCAAATGCTTGATTACCTGAATTAGTGAAGGGAAATAATTAATGTACAAAACAAATTAGGTAGAATGGAACGACAAGGTGAGGTTATTTGCACATAAGAGCCAAGGTTGGACATCGCTGCTCTAGATGATTAGAAAATGTCATAAAGAACGTGGGAGGTAAATGCAATGAATTAATTCTCATTCGAGTTTATAAAATTTAACCTTAGGCAACGTTGAGTAAACCAGCTAGTCTTCAATAAACACAAACATGTATTTTAGTATTGGAAAGTTGAAGATTTTTAATTTTTGCTATCCAACCATTACATCCAGTTTTACTTTTGCAAGACAGGCCATTCATAAACGTTTCAAGGGCAAGAAAGTGAGTGTGAATAATATAATTGCATGGTATTTATTTTATCGTCGAGCAAACAGACAAAAGTACCTATATAAACCCAAGAGATCCTGCAGAAGGTGTGAAGAACGGAATAAAACCACATTTCACTGCTAACAACAGGTAATGAAATTAAAGGACAAAAATATGTACATAGTGTGTGTTTGTTTTGTTTAAAGGCACAATAATCCAGTGATTATTCCAAGTTACAGACTGGCAGTGTGGAACGTATTATATAAGCCGGAAGTCGGTTTAGTATCCTTCAAGAGGTGAATCATTCAGTGGGAGCATCCAGAAGGCCTGTTTACATAACGTAGAAGTAGCAACATTGCGCGTGTGTGTGCAAATTAAGCATGTCGAACGTCAGCTGTTTTGAGATGACACGTGTCGCTGTGGAGCTTCCTAATGTTTTTGGAATTGCGTGTAATAGGGTTAATGTTTGGAAAGGTTCCCGAAGGTAATTCTGCGGACGATGGTAGAGCTGCGCCTGGAACTCTGCCATCTCTATATAAATTGGGGCATGAGTGTATCACGTGCACAGCTACTGCAAGAGACGTGTGTGTGTGCTGGCATGTCAATGACTTCTTCCGGTTTTATTTATACGTCCGCAGAGCTGCCTTGCTACGTTTTGGTCCTGAGTAGGGATGCTGCGACTTCTGATGCACTCTATGATGCATAAATAGAGCGGCCCTATTAAAATACATACCATTATGGTGGGGTATGAGCAGAATTATAATTTCAAGGAATGATCCTATGACATTATACCACGTTACAAGTTGTACTCAAATATAAGATTAAGGGTATTTGTCGTTGTAATAACTGAAAAAAGCCAGTAAACCACTTCGATAAATTATTTTATTAGGAAACACTAATATTTATTATTAATTATTATTAGTTATTTATTATTAAGTATTATTATTATTATTATTATTATTATTATTATTATTATTATTATTATTATTATTATTATTATTATTATTATTATTATTATTATTATTATTATTATTATTATTATTATTATTATTATTATTATTATTATTATTACTACTACAGCAAGGCTGATTGTTATTCTATTTAACACAATATAATCGATTCATTAATGCATTTGACCTTTCAACAATAGATATAACAACAACAATAATACTAATACTACTAATACTAATACTAATACTAATACTAATACTAATACTACTAATACTACTAATACTAATACTAATACTACTACTACTACTAATAATAATAATAATACTACTACTACTACTACTAATAATAATAATACTAATGCTAATAATAATAATAATAATACTAATGCTAATAATAATAATAATACTAATGCTAATAATAATAATAATACTAATGCTAATAATAATAATAATAATAATAATAATAATAATAATAATAATAATAATAATGCTAATAATACTAATACTAATAATAATAATAATAATAATAATAATAATAATAATAATAATAATAATAATAATACTAATACTAATACTAATACCTACTAATACTAATAATAATACTAATAATAATAATAATAATAATAATAATAATAATAATAATAATAATAATAATAATAATAATAATAATAATAATAATAATAATTCGATTGAGTGGGGAATGGCCACTAATTACGTAGGCGTCACCAGAGAGACAGGGTTGGACATCGCTGATCAAGACTTTTAAGGCTAATCGCTGATGTAAATTCTTTCGTAAAATCAACATGAAAGCAAGAGTTTGAAAGTATACGCATTGAACCAAAAACATAAACAATTGGAGATGTTTGAGTCCCAATCGCGGGGTATTGGATTTTTAAAGTGTAATGTACAGTTCAGCACCAGAAGATCAAGTTTTCAAGTTTTATTCAACTTTCCAAATTGGTGCCTATACACAGCTAGAGCGAAATAGCAAGTATCATACATGAATTAAGGTTTTGCCACTATGCATACATTTGCAAACATATTACTTTGTAATCAAATACCACATTCTCAACTATAAACTGTCGATCGTTTTCGACAAACTAGCTTCATTTTGTATGTTAAATAAAATATATTCGAAGGGAATACACACACGCAAAAGCAATGTTTCTTTGAAGTACATCAAAACATATTTTTCAGGGTTAGTTTAACTTGGAAGCTAAAGGTCATTGTTTTTCAATTGTGGACATTGTAAACAACTTGTCAGTTGCCTCTAGAACATAACTTACTCGCAGATCATCTAATAGACTTTGGACATTGGTCTTTTATTTATTACCATTTATGTTTTGCATCATTAATGAGGAAGACTCAATAACAACTTTAACCTTTGCTTGCGTCAGTACAACTTGCATAATTGGTGCACGAGGATGCAAATCTGCTTCATTACTGTTGAATGTTTTACTAATTGTATAAGCTAGAAGTAGCGTTATGGTAGACAGAGGAAGTATTTTATTTTAGCAAAAATTGTGCATCGGGATTTCCAGAAATGCAGATGTAGGTCTCTGAATAAAAAACCAAAGCATGCTTAGAAAAAATTTCGTCTAGGAACAGCAGAACTCACTTTTAAGTTCAGAATGTAGTCAAGGATACAAAATTAGGCTTTTTTCACACTTACTTCGTCTCAAGCAACCTTCGCAAGGAAGTACCTTTTTGTTTTCTTAAAAACGGCTGTAATGATTTTGATTCATATGCCTAATGTTTGAGATTTTGACGCGAAAAACAAAATGAATATTTAAAATTTTATGTAAACAGACTATCAAAATGCCGTCATTCTAATTAATTGTACATAACACATATACACACATATGAACACACATAATTGAGTTAATTAAAGATGTCAAACTGTTGTTAATTTTTTCTAGCTTTCCTTTTCTTAAATTTTTAAATAAATCGCCAATTCACTGGAAATAGTGATATCAAATGGTAAGTGAATTGATGATGTGAACGCGGAAATGTGCTCGCAGACCTTAAGTTCTAAGTTCTAAGTACTAAAGAAACTCTAAAAAAGCTTTGGAACCAGAGTACGGTGGGTTTCTTGTGAGACTACTAACCAACACACTACTGAGCGAGGCTTTAGACCTGGTCTACTGTAGGCCTGAAGAACAGTACTCGTCAGGTGTCAAGACATTCACCTACTTCCCGTCCCTTCGCGACCACGAAAACTTTAAAAAAAAAAAAAACGGGGCGGGGGGGGGGGGGGCGACGCACGTACTGTATTTCTGTCATAAGAATGTGGCTGTAAGGAGTCTGTTTGACACCAGATCTAGCGTTTTCTGAGAAAGATTACGGCTAGAGCTTTAACATATCAGCAAGCCTTAGGCCTCTTAGAAAACATACACCCTTGTGCTAGAATATTCTCTGAGAGAAACGCAGTATTCAATGCAGATGTAGATCTGTTTACATCATAGTGAGCTGCCATGTACTCTGCACGCCGGCCATTTTCCCTTGAGAGAGCAGGACACCCCTCACACATTTTCTCGTCAGGGGCCTCCATGCTAGAACGGGCAGCATGAACGAAGGCGGGTCGCTGCACTGAAAGAGGCAGAGTTATACGTAGTGGACGAGTTTTAGCTTGACATTTTCTACTATCTTATCTAGCACGGGCTGTGAAAAAGTGGTGAGTCTCTTTCCTTTACAGAAAGGAAACGGATATTCGAACTTTTTATGACTTGTGTTATCTTACGGTACTTCTACGACAGAAGTGACCGTAGGTGAGATAAGCCTGATGTAATTTGGCTGAGTGCTAAGAATGGCAGTTTCGTGTTCGTGCACGCTCAATTAAATTAAGAGAGTTGCAGCATATACCAAAGATGTTGGTTGGTTTGTGCGATTAAGGGCGCTCAACTTCTAGATCATCAGCGCCCTTACCAAAGATGTACATGTCAAACCAAGGAGATATGTTAAGTACACTGAAGAGGTTCATGAGCATTTTACCGTCAACTTTCACAGATTTGTAGAAAAATGCTTTGGAAAAAGCAAACGCTTGGCAACCTTACGCTCCAGTTTGCATGTGAGAGAGAATGAGTTGGACAGAGAGGTCAGTTGTGATTTTAGGGCACAAACTGCTGAGGTCATGAGCGAGGTTATGCTTGCCTCAACAGAAACTGCGTTAAGATTCCGAAAGAGAATGGGACTGGTTAGGGTATTTAGTTCCAAAGACACCTTTTTCGAACATTTGCAGTGAATTAACAAATGCAATTAATGTAGATACACTAGCTTCAATTTCGAAGTAAGCTAAAAACAAATAAAACCTTTAACTTAAGTGCAAAAAATGAAATTGAGCTATTATTTATAGACACTCTTTAACTGCTGTGGTTAGGTGTCCCATTCTATATTGGGAGTGAAAGATCGCTTTATTTTGCTCAGAGGCCTCTTTATCAGGCTTGAGCTTCTATTACGTGCCGTAAATTTACGACGGGACGACCGGCTTTACTTCTCTTACGAAGCAAGCCATGCTACGGATTTTTGCGTCGAAAAAATCCATTACCCTTCGTTGAGTTTGAAACTGCGATCTCGGGAGCTAGAGAATAGCATGTTACGGAGGACGACTAACTTATATGCTTATTTGTATGCAGACTGAGTGAGATGACTCCGCGGTAACACGTGAGATTCCTGTTCATAAGATCCCGGCTTCGACTTCAGTCGGACCGACCACTCTGACTGGTTTTTTCGTGTATTCCCAGGGTCGGTAGGCGAGTGCTTGATTGGTTCCCTCCCTATCATATAATTTCCTATCTGTTTCAGGTTGAAGGAGCAGGCGACGGGGTTTGGTGTGTTGCGGCTGGGCGTTAGAGAAATGTGCCTCGCTGACGTCTGTTGGAGTGCTGACGGACCTGCTTACTAGAGCGACATTTCTGGGACCCCAGGGGGCAGCAGAGTGACCGACGTGGGATACATTCAATCTGGAATCGTTAGGGACTCCGACCATGCCCCGGGGGGTCACGTTAGTGTTGCAGACGGCCACATCGGCTTGCGTGCGGTACTCTGCTCTGGTTTTGAGGGCCTCTCCGTTGATATGAACTGCTACTCCTACTTATTCGCAGTTAAAGTAGAAACGAAATGAGTGTACAAGCAGTAGTTTTTAACGGTCAGGTAGAAAAAGCCAAAAACCTGACGTACTTTTGCGTAAACATTCAACTAAAATAAATAAAAACAAAGTTATCTCGCGATTTAATCAATATTTTATTTAAACGTATTAGAAGATACTACAAACTTAGTTTACGTTTACTTAAACCTAGAATAAAATGAAACTATAAGAACAAAACAAAGCAGTCACGCCTCCCGCAAGAGCGATACCACAAGTTTGTATATCGAGAAACTAGGTCATGGCAACATAAGCATTCAGCGTGTAGTTGTAACCTTAACTCACACAAAAATTGCGAACTTCACAAAAAATTATAAATTGTGGCGAAAGGAAGAGAGGAAAGACAACCAAAACTGTGTATACCTTAGCTGCTGTTCTGTCATATGTTAGTAGGAATTGTCTTTATCGCTCTGTACTTGAAGCTTGAGGTGGCACTTATACCCCTTCCCCAGGCGTAAACAGAAAGCTTAGGAGCATATTTACACAAAAATCTAATGCGCACACTCGCAGGATTTTCTCTGCTCACTCTTGCACATACTATTTTTAAAAACTTAATTATATTATCTACCTCATGTTAATCGAGATAAAGGTTTGTAGAAATTTTTTACTTTCTCTACTGGTAAGTGGGGAAGTATTGTATTCCACCCAAAAATTCGATGTCGAGATTTCACCGGAAATATATGTTTTGAGACCCCCTGAATCCAAAAAAATCATTTTTAGAAAAAGGTCCGTGTGTGTCTGTGTGTCTGTGTCAGTCTGTCAGTCTGTCAGTCTGTGGACAGCATAGCTCAAAAACGAAAATTCGGTTAAAAACCAAAGTTGGTATTTAAATTTAATGTCTTTCAAGGATGCGACACGAAGATTTTGAAGAAAATAGCCCCATCCTAAACTACCCTTTACATGGAAAATTTTTCGAAAATTTTGATTTTCTTGAAAATGGCACTAACGATTTTGATTAAAATGTCATATGTTTGAGATATTTTTATGACAAATGAAATGTATATCTTGAATTTTCGGGCTATAGCCCCTGTAGTATTTACTCTGGACGACTTTTGCATAACTGGTAAACCGTTAGAGATAGACCAAATTATACTGCAAAAACATGTAGATCCTGCTAAAATACACAATTTATGTCTCAATAAAGTTTCTTGTAGGGTGAACCATTTCGGAGATATTCCTTGTTATGCGTGTGAGTTTCGGAAAACTTAGAACTTTCGTGAAATGGATCATCGTTGTTCATTTTTTTATATGTTAAATGTGCAAAGACAACAGAATCTCAAACATTTGACTATCGCAGAAAGCCTACTGTATTCTAACATTCCCCTTGCACCTACAAGGAAATAAGCAATAAGTTGTACAAATATTTATTTTAACTAACACGAAGAAGATATAGGAATAAGAGTTTGTAAGAATGGTTAGTACAAGAGTAGAGAAAGTCATGTGAGTGCAACACAGCAGATTTTTATTATTACATATTTCCTTGTAGGTACAATGAGAATAGTAGAATACAGCAAGCTTGAAAGATAGTAAAATCCTTAAATAGCTGGTCGCTAAGTGATAACTTTGAAATTCCGTTCGCTTCGCATGGTCAGGACATAAAAAATAACTTCCCATCTGAGAAAAGTATACATATTGGAAAACATTTAAAAACAAGGAATATCTCGGGATATTTGACAAATTGTGTGTTTTAACAAGATCCACATTTTATGTACAGTAAAATTTTGTCTATGTCTTGCGGTTTACCAGTTATGTAAAAGCCATCAAGAGTAAAGAAGAGTACCTACGTGGGCTATAGCCAGAAAATTCAAAATATACATTTCATTCGCAATAAAAATATCATAAAGGGTAGTTTATGGGGAAGGAATTTTCTTCAAAAAGTTTCTATCATGTCCTTTAAAGATATTAAACTTAAATACCAACTTTGGTTTTCAACCGACTTTTCGTTTTTGAGTTATGTCGTTCACAGACATACACAAGCATGTGCGCGCGCGGAACTTTTTCTAAAAATGCTTTTTTGGGGGGATTCAGGGGCCTTCAAGCATATATTTCCGGTGAAATCTCGACATTAAATTTTTGGGTGGAATACAATACTTCCCCTATTCATACGTAGTAGAGAAAGTAAAAATTATTATATTCACTTTACGTCATACCTATTTGCCTGAAAATTATATTTTTCTTCCAGGTTACATGAAAATATACGACCTTTTTTCAGACCTTTACTCTAATCTTATGATTTCTATTCCTCCTTTCTTTTTGTTCTATTTTAATGTATATTTTATTTATTATTCTGAGTTTGTGTAATTATAATTATTTTACCTCAAACAAAGTTTTGATGTAATATAAAAGTGTAATTATAGTGCGTGAATGAATGTAAATGTCCCGACGTGTTTATTGTGACATGGTTATTTGATAATGATAACGACCCATTTCCCAGAAATCTAATTCAATCGGCTCTGAGGTTAAAATAGTTCAACTATTTATTAATGTTGACTTAATTAAGTTGAAGTGTATTCAGTGCTACTGCTTCGCCTCTGAGAGAAACAAAAATAGGTCAAAAGGCAGTGTACTATAGGTTAGTTCTGTTATACACTGGCAGTCCGCCTTAACAAGTAGTAAACGAGGCATATCTGACATTGGCATCACTGTACAGTCTCCGCCAGTGATGTTTGGACACCAGCTTTTGTATTGCTAGAACCTTCCTTATTCTTATGTAGAGTGATCCAGGGAGGGACTATGGTACCTCGCCCTTAATTAAAGAAAAAAATATGGCATTTATTATACTTAAGCTTATGGTCTTGCTTTGCCGTGGTAAAATCAAAACCAACACCATATTTCTATCCTATTTTCTTAAACCACATTGGCATCTATTCGATAACAGTCAGTGAATTTATCTTAGCGATGAGCTTAATATTAAAAGATGTTCGAATAACTCTGGAAGAAATAGAAACAGATAGGCCAAAATTTACATTTATAAGTAAATAACTCCTGAAAGAGAGCTGAACATTTAAACAGTATGATAACAGAAGAATTGAATAGTCAAACTACTTAAATTTTACATTTAAAATCCATATTTTTAATACACATTTTTATAAGATTTCTCAAAATTACAATGATAGCTCCAACTGTAGACAGAAGTAAACAGCCGTATATTTGATAAATTCTTGTGTGCAGAGATGTGTCAGATGTTTTCATGTACTGTTGATTCACATGTTTTGCTTTACAGCAGACAATGAAGCGATTAAATGCTATTTCATATTGCTTTCTGGATTTCTTGGGTAGCAATTCTAGTGCAGCAATGTCCAGCCCTGTCTCTTATGTAATTAGCGGCTACTACCCCACCTCCAATCCTTCAGTCAGAAGCTGGACCAGCAAGTGTCTGTGACGTGTAGAATCACAAACAGACAGTATCCAATAATGGACACGAACAGGCGATTCCATGACAGTTTCTAAGATCTCGAAACGTTTCATGTTTCATAACGAATGGGAGGAGGAATATTTTTGTATTCAAGAGAAAAAATCAAATGACTTAAAATGCCCTATGCATTTTTCGTGCAGCGAAGCTCCACATGAGCTGCAAATGGAAATCATTCTTCTCTAGTATACTACGCCCTTCAACTGTTCCACAAAACAAGGTTGGAATTTATTTCAGTCTTTGCTTCCGACACGTTTCCAAGACTGCGAAAGTGTCTCCAATGTGATGTCAGTTTTTGGGTCTAAATATACTTGCGAAGAGTTTGTGCAAATGGAACCATGTATATTAATAGTCGCAATAGGTTACGCGACGATCACTAGGTGTATCTTCGAAGGTTAAGCTTGTCACCAAATATTGATAGACTTTTTAAACTTAAGCAATACCAAAGAAGTCACTAATGAGGTCTTTTATTGCAAGATTTGAAAGTACTTTCATAAATCAAACGCAACCTACATATAATCAAACCTGAGTGTTAAGAGTGGCACAGTCCGCATAAAGTGGAAGGATATAAATTCAACCTCCCCTCTTTCGCAAACATTGGACATCACTGTTCTAGATTATTCTTTCTGGGTCTTGTGTAATTTCAGTTGTTCTTCCATTTGATTATCTTCTAAATTCATGTTTTCCCCAATTTAATCGTTACCTATGTAGATTATGTTAAATAACAGAGTAACGTTTTAAATCAAGGAAGCCATAACAACAACGAATTGTAAAAAGAGACAAGGAAAAGCAAAATCTAATCAAACCATGTCGAATTATTAAACTTGTGCAAATACAAAACATGCTTACATTTAAAGATAAATAAAACAGTTATTTATCGGTCTAGTGAGGATGTAATCATACGCTCAATACAAGAAAATATGTGAAGATCAACGTTCTAAAATATGGTCTCCGTAGGTGGTTAAATTATACATTAGGTTTGGTTAGGTAACATTTACCGCCGAAATAGATCTCTTATGTAAGACTTATTCTGATCTTCCTTCCCCTCTTGTATAAATATAACCCAAGTTTCAATGTCCGCCTTTCTCTGGCGCTAAGTTAATTGAAATAGCGGTTATAACAAAACCATTCCATTACGCCCATAAAAAGCCATTCCAATACATCGTTCAATCTATAGCTGTCGCAAAATTTAATGGCGGCTGGTTCAACACAAAATCCAATTATAGGCTTGCCACGCCTTGCAATATTGTGTAGTTACAACTGGTGATACAGATATCATTTACGCCCACGAAGTTTATTTGTACAACAAGAAAAAGAATAGTAATAGTCAAGTATCAACCGCCTTTAAATTTTGCGGCTACCATAATACATCGTTCCTTGGATCACCTGGTGAAATACGTAAAATGTCTGCTTAATACTTCTGAAACATGCTAATAGTAATTAGTAATGAACATCTTTCAGGCAATATAATTTACCAATTATTAAGCTAAAGCTCAAATCCTTTTAAGAATGTTAAGGTTTTCGGCGAAATTATTTTGTGGTAGAGAATACATGTTGGTATTAACCGTATATATATTGCCCTATCGTAGAGCAGTTATAAAACACATATGAGTAAATTTAGTTTAATAAGAAGAATAATACTAGTAATAATAATCCATTACAAAAAGCTGCCAGACTCCAAGAGCTCTCTCTCTCTCTCTCTCTCTCTCTCTCTCTCTCTCTCTCTCTCTCTCTCTTTCATTTGGGATCCATGAATTTCATGACATTTCCATAAGTTTGAATATTTAATTTATGATTAGTTCTTTCATAATTATTTTCTTCTAACGTTGCTTTGTTTTCGATGACCTCTTTGGTACACATTTTTTTTCGAAGTGAAGATCTGGCAAGAAGCCAGACTTCTTGCCGGATGTGGCCACTGGCACTATAATCCATGAAATCCCTAGCAAAGCGTACTTCTGACTTTCCTGAAAAATTACATCTTAACGACGCCGAAAATATCTCAGAATTGGTACTAATTTATGCAATTTTGAGATCATACATGTCTTTAAAAAAAAAAAAAAAAAAAAAAAAAAAAAAAAAAAAAAACAGACACAGTTACACACATCGCAGAGAAACATTCTTGTGTGACTGTAAATTCCTTAACATAAGTGGTAAGAGTATTTTCACGAAATGTGCAACACAAGTAGCTATAAATGTACAGCCAGATTGAGAGATAGGCACTGGGAATCATCGCGAATCTGTTTTCGACACTTCTAACCATTGCGTGCAAAAATAATATGAGAGTTCCACATTTGTGTCGCATCTTTTAGAGGAGTAATAAGGACTCTTTTAAGGCGATCAAGAAAGCTACTACAGGTATAAAATCCAGGAGTTTTTATGATCTTCAGGGCTCAAACTAAGTTCCTTCGGCAAGGTTCTAGGGGATAAAATCTATTCTAGAGTACTTTAGCATATGCTAAAATATATGCTGTAATGAAGTTAATGTGTATACTAAATACATAAATGTGTGTCTGGCCTAATATCAGAACTTACTCAACCACGACTTATAATCAACAACTAAGAATATTTTTCTGGGTGGTTTTAAACTGTATGCCACGTTCAATATTTCCCATTGGGTGCTCCAGGTAGTCATATTCGCCAGTTTCTTCCAGGTTCTTCCTATTTCCTTGAACAGGAATGCTAAAAGATTGTCTCAGCATGACCATTGTGGAGTCATTGTGTTATTAAACGCCTTTGATACAGAAAAGAAGGTACAACTGTTTAAAATTTCATATGTTGAATTCATGTAAAAGTTATTCGACTATCTGGATAATTCTTTAAAGGTTAAAAAATGTTTACAGACTGACAACATAACTTAAAAAAAGAAAAAATCGAAAAGTTAAAGAAATAAAACTTCATGGCTATTTCATTCTATCATGCTAACCAAGAGACTTTTGTTAGGCTATTTAAAATTACTCTGGGAATTTATGAAATTAAATTTCTAATAGGCATTAAACATTGGCATAATAAGTATCAGTCCAACTTTTTCTGAGAAAGGAATTCCTAGTATGGGAAAAATTAAATGTTGAAAATATGGGGAATGAAATTAAACATTATCAACACTGGCTCCATGGTTGAGAGAATGGGTACGCGCAAATTTTCGAAGTTGGTCAGAGTCTAAACCCATGTAGGAAAAGAGACATAGGATGTCCACGATGGCGGGAACATCAGCAATAAGTCTGCGTTTAAGAGAACAGGATAAACCCTAAATCCCAAAATGTTTATGATGAAATTTCTAATTGTAAAATCTGATTTTTTGATTACTCACTTTTCTACAAACTATTCTTACCAAATATTATACTTCTATAAGGTCACTAAAACATATGGTAACCAGTTCCACAGGCTCTCTCCACTGCGTGAGAGAACCAAGAATCGCCGGGAAAATATTGCTGCTAGAAGCGCACCAAAAATCCTTGTAGTAGATGCTGGAGATGTTGATCTTGTGGTCTTCAATAGGCAGCATACCGCTTGAAAATATCCTCGGTCATTCGTGGGACAAGAGCTTGGTGCAACATCGTGCAACAAATTCCAAGGATTCCTGCTGCTGAGCTTTGATGAGAATATTTTTACGAGACACGCCGCCTATGTGAGAGCACAAGGTCAACATATCCAGCATCTATAATAAGGTAAGGATTTTAGTGCGCTTCTGACAGCAATATTTTCCCGGCAACTCTCGGCGGGTTATAGGTCGTGCAATACTTCTAGACGAATCACCAGCGAGGATCCGGTGAGCTAATCTTAATAAACAGGTCAGCAAATAGTTTATGTTACGATAAAATAACCATTTCCCTATGGCATGTTTCGAAGAAAACGCAGGGTAGAGTTAATTGCAAAGATTGTGTGTTACGGGTTCATGTCATTGCCAGTGCTTTAACAAGATTTAGATGAAAACGAAGGCGGAATGTTCGATATAGAAGAAATACGGGCAAATTAAGTGTAAATAGTTGAAGATATTGTAATACATGTGGCTGACATCACTCGAAGTGTTATTATTTGCTTTGTAGTTAATGCACTTAGGAATTCCTTCTCGGTGTCATGTTGCCTTTTGGGCTATTGAGTCATGGCTACCCAGGTTTGTCTTACGAGATACCTTCTCCTAGATGTGTTGCTGTCCACAGCTGAGGAATCACATCCACCCGTTGTGAACCACACGTGGCTCAAAGACTCAATAATAAAGTGTGTAAAGCAATGGCATACCTGCTATAACATATGGATCTGAAACTTGGACATTAACTGCAGAAAATAAAAGAGAATAATGAAATTCCTCAGACCCATAGCAGAATACACAAGACTGGATAAAGAACCAAACAATGAAATAAGACAAAAGTTAAAAATAGAAAAATTCAACAAAACAATAACAGAATACACAATCAATTGGAAAGAACACTTGGAAAGAATGCCAGCAAACAGGATACTCCGTGCAGTATATAATTACAGACACCAATGATATAGAAACCCAGGATGTCCGAAGAAAAGATAGACACAGGATTTTGGAGCCGGAACAGGCTAAAAGGGGCTAAACCGTGAAGCAGAAGCAGAAGAAGAAGAAGAACAAGAACAAGAACAAGAAGAAAAAGAAGAAGAAAAAGAAGAAAAAGCTGTACTTGAGCACAGAAACATGAGAGCAATGTCATATCATTTGATTGTCGTCTCTGCTTTATGTGCCAGTCTTCCTGTAAAGGAAGGGACTCGCATCTAGACTCTCATTTAAAAATTTCATTCGTCAAGAACTAACGCGCGACCTGTACCGTATGTACTAAAGACCCTATAGCTATTTCTTGTTGATCCAGACATCCCATACCGTTCTAGAAGCTGTTCACATGCCGGGCTCGCTAATGAGAAATTTCAAGAAAAGGTGTATTGTTCAGAGAATTCGCCAGCAGTTCGTCCCGGGTATATAAGTGAGCGAGCCAGTATTGGAACTGTTTTTCGGTCATTGAAGTTGTGTACAGTCAGTATTTAAAGACTTTGAGCGTGTGTTTCGCCAGAGATAGTTTTAGACATTCAATTGTAGCGTCGGAGTTACTTGTGTGAAACAGTTTTTAATGAGTGTATCATCGAAGCCAACTGTTTGTTAGACAGAGAGTGTAATAGAACTGTGCATTCGTGTCAAGGTTACGATTGGACAAAACATCCATGTGTTGTAAGGTCACGACAAATTGACTGTGTTAACGACAAAGGTCTTGATTGATATAGCATTTAACTCAATAACGTTGTGAAAAAATACCAAATGAAATGGTGATTAATTATAATTAATAATAATTGATAAATCGTGATTAGTTTAGATTTCGTATGGGATATTGTGATCAAGCGGGAATGTCGCTACAGGATTCATCCCTAAAAGCTCGGATACATGAAATTCTTGAGGTCATTCAGAACATAAAATGTCATCCTTGCAACCCCAAGTACGACAGCTAGTTCTCCTTACATTTCCTTACCCTCTACCACAAAGAAGCCAGCTTTCTGTTTATTGACTGCAACAGCTGAAAAATAAGCTTCGACTTACGTGCAATGACGTAATGACAATCCGTTTAAACTTCTTGCCAACAAGAGAGCTTCGTAAACGTTCAGGGTTCACTGACCTTTTATCTACAACAAGGCCTCTCTTCATTGACAAATTGCTCTTAATTTGTGTTACGCACGGCATTAACATAGCTGTCTGGTGTCCTATTGCTTGCCTGCAGAGATTGCGTGCTATACATCACAGGCAGCAATAACACCGCTATTTACTTCAGCTTCATTTCTGCTTGCTTAACCAGTCCAAGTGTGGAGACTGTAGTGCTTTTTACATCCTTTGTTATGCGATTACAGTAAGTAGAAGTATTGCACTCCACCCAAACGTTCAACACCAAGATTTCGAGACTTCCTAAATAAATAAAATTAAAAAAATAAATAAAAAATCAATTTAAAAAAGAGTCTGGACGCTTGCGCATCTGTTTGTGAACAGTAACCCAAAAATGAAACGCCTGTTAAAAATCAAACGAATATTTTCAAGAAAATCCCCCTACTCCAAACTACCCTTTACATGGAACATTTTTCAAAAAACTTTATATTCTCAATATTGCTAACGGTTTTGATTAAAATATCATATATTCAAGATATTTTAATGCCAAATGAAGTGTGTGTATGTGTGCGCGTGTGCGTGTGCGTGCGCGCGCGCGCGCGCGCGTGTATTGAATTTCCTCTGAATAGCCTCTGAAATCTTCATTCTGGATGACTTGCATATCTGGTACAGTCTAAGAGATAGAGAAAGCCTCACTAGGCAAAAAATATAGATCTCTTTAAAGAGCCTATTTTATTTTAAAGACTTTTTTGAATTAACCATTTTCGAGGTATTCCGTTTGTTAGTTCCTATATTAAGATACTATTACTTTTCTCAAATGGGAAGTTATTTATATCCTCCCTCTCGCTCCCGCTCTCTCTCTCTCTCTCTCTCTCTCTCTCTCTCTCTCTCTCTCTCTCTCTCTCTCTGAGTATCGCTTAAGCCTACTGTATTCCTCTATTCCCGCTGTACCTACAAAGAAAGTTAATGAAACAATATCAGCAAATTTCGATTAACATAAAGGAGACATAAATTGTATGTTTTAACGAGACCTACATTTTTTGTACAGTAATATTTTATATTTTGTCTGTCCTTTACGGTTTACCAGCTATGCAAAAGCCATCAAGAGCAAAGAGGAGTACAGAGGCTAGTGCCAGAAAATTCAAAATATACATTTCATTTGTAATAAAAATATCTTAAAGGGTAGTTTAGGGTAAAGAAATGTTCTTCAAAATCTTCCTATCGTGTCCTTGAAAGATATCAAACTTCAATACCAACTTTGGTTTTCAACCGACTTTTCATTTTTGAGTTATGTTGTTCTCAGACATACACAAACATGCGCGCGCGCGTGGAATTTTTTCTGAAAATGCTCTTTTGGGATTCAGGGGGCCTTAAAACGTATATTTCCGGTGAAATGTCGACATTGAATTTTTATAAAATACTTCCCCTGCTTACTATATGTAGTAGAGAAGGTAAACATATATTATAATCACTTTACGTCAAACCTATTTGCCTGAAAATTACAGTTTTCTTCGTGGTTACATGAAAATGGATATGGTAGTCAGCTATTTATTCCAAACGCCAGCTTTTGTTATAAGCCACGGTAAAAATAGGAGAGTGGTTCGAAATGGGTAGAAGGCGATCAGTCTTGACTTCTGTTCAATAAAGCTTAAACATTTCGACAACTATAATGTTTGAAAAAATTAACTGATACAAATTACACATTTTAATATTTTATATACAGTTCTGCTGTTGCAGGATTTGTCTGTAGTTTCAACGAAAGAAGACAATTTTACAGGCTATTTACATGCTATTTTTCTTGTGAATGTTACTGATATATACAGTTCAAAACGTTAGACCTCGGGCAAATTTAGGAAGGCTGAAATACAAGTACCAATGACGTAAACGATCATGATATTTTCTCTGCATTTTGCGCATCTGCAATTAATTAGTAACTCTTACAGCGTACTTTTGGGATTCGGTGTAAATTCTCTCATAGTGAACTCCAATGTCCCAGGGCAGCTGGAGATTACTCATCAACGAAAGTATTGTGAAGACAAAAACTTTAGAGCCGTGTACCTCGTTTGGAGCAAGTTTGTTTATGAGACAGGCACCACATAAAACAAGTCTCCAGAGAGGACGAGTCTATAACCATTACTGTGTCAAGGCTACTGCAGCGATGGTGACGATGAAGATGATAATGAAAAAGAACACCAAGATTAATGGCTCCCTCGCCACGAACATGCACCCAGGAATTATATGAAATCGCCTCCAACAGTGAAGCAACGCGGCGTTTATGGAAACATAATGAATTAATAACTGTTTTTATTGATTTTTAAGCTAGTTGTGTTGTAGAGTTCGGATACTGTGCTGATTGCTAAGGATTGTTTTTGAGGGAGAGTCGTCAGAGAAAGGACCTTACGTAATTCATGCAATTTGCATTTCTTACACCAGTTAGCTGACTGCAACATTAAGACGCGTTTTTTTCTGAACACTCCTTCCAAAGGCTGAGTAACCACCAACTCATGTTGAAACAGTCTGGAATTGCACACTCTCTGCATTTTAACCCAGAAAAGCATCTAGTTTGCATTAAGTGCATATCTGGCATTTTCCATTTAAATGCTGTGAACACCTGTTAGATATTGCTTCTCTATGGACCATCTATAGTCATCAAGCCTTAAGGCTTTCGGTTACCGGTTGCATAAAGAAGACGTTTTGGTGACTTAGCCAGCAATACTATTACAGCATGAATGAATGTTGCAATATGGACCAAAGTCCATTGAGAAAGTCTATTTTATAAAAATTAAATTCCACTCTTTGGCCGGTAAGTGATGTTTCTGTTTCTTTGCTACCGCAAATATTACAATATTACAGTGACTTTTGATAGACCCCTCCATTGTTCGTGGGAGCGTTGTCTTCTACATGGTCGTCATCCGCAGTTAAGTTTGATCCTCCACCCCAAAGGTATGTCCTGGAGGTTTACTCTCCGTCTTATTCCGGAGTTAAAACTGTCCCCCAATCGGATCTCCGGGTGGGGACATCTTTAGGCAAATTTCATCACAACAATTCCAATACTTTAAGAATTCTACAATGGAATGCAGGAGGCATGTCCCAGCCTAAAAAACAAGAGCTAATGAAAATATTAAAAGACCAAGATATAGATGTCTTCACAGTACAAGAAGCCAATATATCAGAAGAACAGGAAATATACTTTGAAATGGATCAGTACACTACACATATACTTCCAAAGGCTCGTCAAATAGCAAGTGGTATTCTTACAGGAATTAAAAGAAATATGAAAGCTACTATCCAAATCCAAAAAACAATGGAAGAACAAGATAAATCAGAAATAGTTAAAATTGAAGTATGGAAAAGTAACTACCACTATAGAATTTACAGTATCTACAATCCTCCAGACAATACACTAGATCTAAATTCTATTCCCATAGAACCCAAAAGTATTTTAATAGGTGATTTTAATGCACACTCCCCTAGGTGGGGCTACAGAGATATAAATTCAGCAGGAAGAATCATAGAAGACCTATTAAACTCGTCAACAATGGAATTAATATTTAATCCAAATGATCCACCCACTTACCTTCATTATAATGGTTCGGGTACAAATCCTGACCTTCTGATGGTGTCATCTGACATAATTGACAATACAGAAAGAGAAATAATAGAAGACCCAGGTTCAGGCCACAGAATCACCATAACCTCCATAAGAGGTCTAATAAATAAAAGTAACAAACCAAAAGTTAAAACTTCTTGGAATTTTAAAAAAGCAGATTGGTCCAGTTTCCAAAATGAGATAGAAGGGAAGTGTAATATACTGTTAGAATCAGAGTTCAAGTCAACAGATGAAATGAATAAAAAAATTTGTGAAATATTATTGACAGCAGCCAAAACACATATCCCCAAAGGAAAGTTAAAGAAATATAGCTACTTTTGGTCTCCATCTTTATCTAAGTTAAAACATGAAAGAAATATAGCAAGAGTCAAAGCCGAAAGAACCAAGTGTCCAGAAGATGTACAAAACTGGAGAAGAAAAGCAGCCATTTTTAAGAAAGAATTAATTACAGCAAAAAGGGCCAGTTTCACAAATTTTGTAGAACATATGGACTATAGGAAAGATGGGAATAAAATATACAAATTCCTTAATAAAACAAAATTATCAAAAAATACAACTGAACCATTAAAATATAATAACAAAAGCTTAACTACAGATAGGGAAATAGCAGAATCCCTTAACAAGTTTTATGCTTAGTCACAAACAATACCCCAAGCGTATAAAAAACAAGATAAGGCTATCCAAAAAACTATCAGAGAAACTAGTAAGCCAAAAGGTATACGAAATGATATTTTTATTCAGGATTTTAATTAAACAGAACTGGATTTAGCAATAGAACAATTACAGAACAAAAAATCTCCTGGACCTGACAAGATCCACCCAGAGTTTATTAAACACCTTGGCAGGAAAGGAAAAGAAATCCTACTTAAACTGTATAACACGTGTTGGAAAATGACTGTACCTTCCGACTGGAAAAAAGCCATTATCATCCCGATTTTAAAGAAAAACAAACCCTCAAACAATATTAATAATTTCAGACCAATATCTTTTACCAGTGTTATTGCAAAAGTGATGGAAAGAATGGTGGCATCTAGACTTAACTGGTTTCTAGAATATTACAGCTTAATTAATAGTTCACACACCGGCTTCAGACAGAATCATAGTACAAGTGAAAATGTACTCCTACTAAGCCAAGACATCAAGGAAGCTTTCAATAGAAAGGAGGATACCTTGGCAGTATTCATTGATTTTAAATCAGCATATGACTCAGTCTGGAGAAATAAATTAGTTGAGAAGTTGCAATCAATAGGTGTGAAGTGGATAACTCAGTTTATTTCACAAAGATTTTGTGCCACAAAATATAATACATACATTTCCAAATATAAACAAACACACCGAGGACTTCCACAAGGTGCTGTTCTGAGCACAACACTCTTTAACATATATATAAATGACCTTCCATCAATAATAAAAACTTTAGAAATCAAAATTGCTTTATTTGCTGACGATGTAGTCATTTGGACTCCAGGCTCTTCAAAAAAACCTGAGTTAATTAAAGATAGAATAGAAACAGCCCTAAACAAAGTACATGAATGGAGCTCCAAAAACCTCATGACTATCAATGTGGAAAAAACAGATTATGAATTATTTACACTAAAATACAAACCAGTTAATATTAGCATAAATTATAATGGTAAACCACTCAAAGCAGTTGATGATGCCAAATACTTAGGCATCACTTTCGACAGAAAGCTAAGTTGGAAAAAACATATAACAAACATCTCAGAAAAGGTTGAAAAGAAATTGCAAATCCTGAAAAGGTTAGCTGGTGCTAAATGGGGCTGCTCAAGGAGAGTCCTTAACACAACATACAAAATGTATATTAAACCAAACCTCTTGTACTGTTCTGAAGCTTTAATAACAGCAGCAAATGCTAACATCAATAAACTTGAACAAATACAAAATCAGGCTCTTCGCCTAATCACTGGAGCAGTTAAATCAACACCTATTGATGCCATGCTTGCCTTAACACGGACCCCATCAATAACAACAAAAGTAGAAGAACAAGCATTGCTCCAACACGAGAAAATGTTACAACTGCCAAACTCTAAATGGACAGAAAAGAACCTCCCCCCTTCAATCCTTAAAACTCATAGTAGTTTCCTAGAAAAGGTAACACAGATTAAATCCAAATTGAATATTCCTAACACCAGAGAAAATCTACTTATAAGAGAAAATCCATTGGAATTATTGCAACCTACCTTCAATTTGGAATTAATAGAGGAAATAAGTAAATCAGACACACCAAAAGAAATACAAAAACTTCTAGCTCTGGAAACAATCAACACTAGGTATCCCACAGAAGAATGGCTGCACATATATACTGATGGATCCTCGAAGGAAAACCTTACTGGAGCTGGAGTTACGTGTTCACATTTTTCCTTTTATCATTCTGTTGGCAGAGACACAACAAATTATGATGGAGAAATAGAGGCTATATACATTGCTCTCCGACAATTATTAAATCTTCCCTTAAATAAATTTAACAAGGCAGTAATTCTTTCAGATTCTAAAGCTGCAATTCAGGGAATATGTTCAAATACTACAAAGAAGTCAACAAAAATTAGAGAATGCTACAAAATGTTAACACAACTCCAAAAAGTTAATAAGACTGTTCATCTCCAATGGATTCCAGCACACTGTGGAGTCATGGGGAACGAAGCTGCAGACTCACTTGCAAAGAAAGGCACAACAATAAAACAAAAGTCTAAATTCAATTTCTCATATTCCTCAATAAAACGCTTGATCATTAAAAATTTTTGTCATTCATATCTACAAGAAATAGAAACAAATGCCAAAGATAAAAAATGGATTACACTACTTTCCAATCCAGATATAATCCCCCAGAGACCAAGGAAAACAGCTGTTGCAGCCTTCCGACTATTGACAAATCATGACTGCTTAGCAAGTCATCTCTACAGAATTGGTATCTCAGCCTCACCAATATGTGTCCTGTGTAACGATCCAGCAGAAATGAATGAAGAACACTTGAAGACCTGTGAAGCATTAAGATCAGAAGAAACTACAGTTCAAAAGTATTGGAAAGCACGAATGCTAATGGCTTCATTGCCAGATGCAAGGCACTAGAAAACAACAACAACAACTCTCCGTCTTATGGATTTGTGTTAATGACAAATTACCTTTTCTAGTTTTTATTATGGATACGTATACAATTTTGGATATCTTTTGCTCCACAGAAATGTATGTGTTTACATCATGTAATAACATAGGTGGACCCAGGGGTGGTTTGAGAAAGGCTATAGGCACCGAGCGGGATGGGTCAGGGCGTAATGTCTGTGGCCCGCGGGTTCGATTCCCATGGACGAGCTTCCTGACCCCGGCTTTTTTCGGAGGTTTCCCCGGGTCGCCAGCGAATGTTGGGAAGCATTTCCATATCCTCCGAATTTCCTGTTCCTCTGTTTCGTTACATTCATCATTTTATTTCACCCTTCATCACGCTAGGTTTCTTTCAGTATTAGAAGCGTCGCGGCAGCAGCACTGCAGGTGGAGCAAATGTGCTCTGGAAATCTTGTTCCCTGGATTGGAAGGCAAGCCTATTGGTTTCCGGGGATGTTACAAGCCCGAGGGGGGGGGCAGGGGAGGGGAGCTAAACCAGTCTCCGCCAGGGTGCTTCTAACTGGAAAAAGGCAGGGACCCTGTCACCTGCTCTGTCGTGGCCACGTTCCGGCCGCCCTTCGTATCCATTCGCCTAATCCATCCTTCCAGGGGGTGCCCATAAGGAGTATAGGCACAAAAGATCGCCTGTCGATCGAGGTGCTAAGTCCCCTTTGTAAGTTATCATTGAGTAAGGGCTATAGGCACCTTAATTTAAAAAATGGTATTTGGCGCTTCGCCGGGCAGAGGATTGTGGGTTCGAGTCCTACCTCGGTCATGGGTGTTTGTGTGTATGTAAATTGAATTTATGTGACAGAATAAAAGCAGTACACAATCTGAAAAAATACAAATAATGAAAATAAAAGAAAATACAAAAAATAAAAAATGCAGAGCAGGACGCGCACCGCGCGGCCGATACAATAGAATGATATTTGTGCAAGGTGGTGAAAGAAGTACAGAGTTCAAAAGTGACTGACAGCATTAAAAATACGTCAAAGACTGATGGAAGTTGCTAACATACTTTAATATACCTGTCATAGCGATGATCATGATGAACGAACTACAATCCTAATGTCTGTCAACCAGCAGGACACCGAATGATATGTGTCACAACAAGATTTATAACGGGCGACGATGTTATCAGAAGAGCAATAAAACTAAACCCGTGCTGCAACTATTCTTCAGTGCTTAATCTAAGCAGACCTGTTGTCAACAAGATGTGTGTTGACCTCCCTTTGCTTCCAAGTATTTGCTGTATAGTGCAATGCCCTCTGGCAAGAGGAAATGAGGACACAGAATGCCTCTCATCGTCTGGACCCTGCTGTCGGCCTCTAAACCATGACATAATGCTGACGAAACCTGCTGTTAGTGACATTTTAAAGGGGACCCTTGCATCGAGGACTTCGCACTGCAGTTGCAAGGTGCACTGGGTGGAAAATATGTTTTGTTGAAGAAGCAAGATTGCAGACGTCCCTGAATACTACTGCGTGCTTATTTAAAACTGGAGGATTGCTTTAAATCACAAAAAAGTGTGAAACCATGATCAGTTATGTCGCTCTAATGTTCCACCCCTATCACCCTTGAAAAATTGAAGAGCAAAGAACTCTTTGAAATACATGATCGTCACTTGACCTGGCACTCGCATATAAATTCCAAACTAAACTTGGATACAGGTAGCTCTCTTTCGTACGAAACTTGACTCTGTTCCGTGGCTTACATAATTATGCCTGTCCACGTAGTAATGCTGCTGCTCTAAAATGCATCGGTTACAGGTATTCCAAAATATAGTTTTACGACTCATTTTGAACCTCCCCTGTATGGGGCCCTCATGACCCAGTTGTCGATGGGCCCTTAAACATGGTACACTCACTCAATCACTTCCCTGTATGCGCAAACTCAGTTACATCATAAGCTTGGATGTAACTGAGTTTTCATCGGTTTAGCTTGGTCTCCGGTGCAGTGTATTTCTCCAGAGGCATACAACTGTTGGAGTTTCTCGATGAGAAGTCATCTCCCGCAGGATTCGCTGCTCTCTTCCGACAGTGTCTCTGAACAAGAAAATCCTTAGCGTGACAGTGCCTGTGACTTTATCTGATACTAATGCCATAGCGACCTTATGTTGCTGACCTCTGTTCTTGTTATATACTGTATTTGCTTCCGGATCATTAACACATTATTGTACTGATCGATTCCATTATAAATAAATGGTAAAAATGTACTTGCACAATGTCTTAGCATTTCTCTTCGCGATTATATAGGGTCCTTATTACATATGGTAACCTATACCGCCGGTTCTCTCTCCTGCACGAGACAACCGAGAGTCGCCCAGAAAATTTTGCCGTCAGAGGCGCTCTAAAGTCCTCACCTTATTGTAGATGGAAATATTGACCTACTGCTCTCAAAAAGGCCCCGCACCTCGCCGCTCATTTGCCTAAGTTCAGCACCAAGAAATCCTCGTGTATTCTTGCATGGTGTTACAACTAAGAACCTTGGGTTAGATATGGATAGGTGCAGTCCTGTTATGAGAAAAATGCAGAGCAGAGGCCAAGCTATCGCGGGCCAATCATTGTGAACCGTCTCAGTATGTTTAATAAAACTATTTAAATTATTTTTCTCTCTATGTTTATTCTCTTCAGTTTTCACTCTGGTAAATGTAAATAAAATTGCAAGTTTAGACCGTAGTATCACTAACACACGACCATTGAAGTGGTGTAACTGACAGAAGGAGTCATTGCTTAACGTACACCAGACAGTTATTAAAAATACCCACCATCCTTGGATTGTGAGGGTATACATTTATCAGCAACTGTCGGTTGCAGCTATATATGGCTCTTCTTTTCTGCGGCAAGTTGTTTAGGAGAAACTTTCCGCTGAGGTGTTCAATCTTTTATCCCTGAAGGTGCAGGTCACGCGTCGCCTTCGCTGGAGAATTCTTCACGCTGCAGTCTGCAGGCATATGTTTAGATACGACGTGACCATGCTTTCAGGTTCTGAGTAAATAAAAAACAATACCTAAAATGGGAGGATAAACACTGTTATGCCATTAACCATAGATCAGAGTTTTCACTAGTTAAAATAAGGAAATGAATTTGGCATAGCAAAGAAAATGTATGAAACGCGAAGGATTATGGATACAATTCCTACCAATAATACATTATACCTATAATTTTCCAGAAACGCTTTCATTAAATAACATAAACCTGGAGCTCAGTTGATTGTGGAAAGCGCTTTAGGTAAAATACGATATAATATTTCGGCCAATCAAGTTGTTCCCCTTAGAGATGTTTTCGTAGAAATATGAGAAAGCCATTAATTGCAATCTCCTATAGGTATAGAAATATTTTTGTCTTATAGTGCAAGAAATCCTCCCAAATTAAAGGTAAAGGGTGAACAACGAGAGGGTCACCTCGCGCACTGCAAACTCTACACAGATATATTGTGGTTAATACCCCCAACAGGAAGGGATGAAGTGAGGTACCCACAAGCAGACAGGACAAGGAGACTCGCAGAAGTCAAGTGCTGAGAGATCATTATCCCGGTGATCCAATGAGCAGCCACCTAAATTCCGGGTTCGCTGTCAGCAAGCATCCCCCTAACCGAGAGGACACCGACCACACAACGCCAAACAGCATCGAGAACAGCATTTACATGCGTAAGCATCCGCGCCATGTATTCGGCACCGCCCTACACCACGCCTGAATGATGTAGAGAAATGATGGAAAGGAAATCATGGTATGGAAGTAAGCAGTCCAGCATTCTCTAAATGACAAGGGGAAATCACGAAAAACCCATCAGAATGCGCATTCGATGGTATCGAAGCCGCAATCTCAGGAATGCGCGTCGGTATTACTGCGCATGTTACTGTAATGCCACCTAGCTCGGTCTCCCAAATTAAACTAATGCTAATAATAAATCATTTTCTAACCGGCCCTATACCCATTTAGAAATCCTATGATTTGAATTACACACACAGGAACCAATGTAAAGGTTTCTGTTTATTCCACACTGCATGCGTTTTGATGAGATAGACACAGGGGATGACAGCAGAAGAACTGATAAGTTGGCTGCAGTTCGTACCGTGTTGGAAGCTTTCGTTGGTAACTGTTGCGGCGGTTAATTCTTCACTACCAGTGTATGGATGTAATAATCACCGTACCTGTTTAAGTCCTCTGTTCAATGCTCCTTTATCCAGCGTTTCCTTTGGCGCCTCATTGATATTTGCCCTGGCTATTGATGGCGATACTCAGCTAGAATATGGACTCTGCCCATATTTTCTTTAATAGACGGTTGTTGATCTCCGGGCGTAGGAAGTGGGAATTGAGGAGTGAGGAAAAACACTGACGCTAGTCTTTAAGCTGAATTTACTTAGTATTCCAACACTTTGTTTCGGTGCTCTGGTCAAGCATCTTTACAGCTCGGCACTCTGCACAATTTTTATTATGCTTTTTCACTTTATCTCGAAATTCGCGGCTGGTGTCTTTCGGCACTACACACAATCCGCGAACAAATATTTTGGGGGCCGACACCTTTTAGCCTTACCTTGTGGAAACGGTTGTGTTCCTTGGATTGACCGCCTTTCGATCACAAATTTTGGCGTGTTTATATGCTCTGCCCCCGCTTGCAAGGTTCGACTTCTTTCCTCTTCATTGGCTACTGTTTCGCGCGTTTCGACGCGTCTTAAATGAAGATGTGTTTTGCAGTTTCCAACAATGAGAAAGTTGGATCACGCCCCGGTAATGACTCAAAAATGCCCTCTAATACTGTGCGTTTGTTTCTCAGTCACTGAATTCCACTTGACCAGAGATCCTATATACGAATAAAATATTACATCACGAATACACAATTTACACATATATGTGTAACATTTCCATGGACACACATTAAATTAATCTTCATTAAATAGTGTACAAACTAGAATTTGTCCAGGCTCAGAGGCTTTATCCTGTCTCACTGTACGAACTCTTCCACATGAGCGAATTGACCACAATAGATGAAATGGTTTACCATTTCAGAGGCCGCTGTGGATGGATAAAATATATACCCAACAAACCAGCCAAATGTGGGCCAAAACTATTTGCAATGTGTGATGCTAAAACTTTTTACAGTGGTAACCTGGAGGTTCATTGCGGTAAACAACCAGAAGGACAATATAGTCTCTAATACTCCTGGTGACATAGCCAAGTGCTTGTGGTGCCAACAGAAAATTCTAACAACTGACATTGGTATAAGCGGTCTCGCAGTGCATTTTACACTGTTTCACGCTGAACCATCTGCTTCTGCAGATCAGATTTCTGAGGAAATGAGGAACGCGCATCTTAAATGGACGTCGAAGAAATTCAACCTATTTAGTCAAAGCAACAGATGAAAAACTTTGCTTGCGAAGAGCACACAAAAAGTAAGTTGTCTGTGAAAGGTGTGATCAAAGAGAACACTTCTTAAAATAGCGGGGAAAAAATGGTGCCATCAAGAAATAGAATAACTAAAGTTGTTGGTACACCATCTTAAGAACGGTGTTTGTAAGCTGTTTCGCTCAACACGTTACCCGAAGTTTCCAGAATGGCGTTGTTATTGCTTAAAAATAGCCATGTTGTAAAGTTTACAATACTGTATGGTCTCATAACAGGACTAAGCGCCTCTGCCGGAAGGTTAAATTAACATCAAAAGCGACTATCGTATGTCCGTACAAATAAGTTATAGGCAGTCTGTTTAAACCTAGATGACGACTGGAACGGTTCCGAGCTGGGTGATGCGGTATTACTCGATGACTAACACCTAATTTTTTGCTGATAAATATATTTCATACCATTCCTTCATCAATTCTTGAATTAGCACATTTGGTTTATTTCTTTAAAACTCAGTCCAGTGAAATATAGCAAAAATGTGACGCCAGCCGCGGCGCACGACACAGGACTATCGGAGACAAGCTACTTCACATCACACACCAGACTGGCGAGAAAACAAAGGCGCTCAAGGTTAAGCTTCCCCACACCACTCACGCCTACAAAAACATGACTAACAACAATCAAGCAGTAACACAAAGGATTTTTCAGAACCTTCCAGAACTGTACAGCAGCCGGCGCGTTTGTAGAAGTCCCAGAATGGACCGTGTGATGTCATCCCCTATATGTAAGAAGGCGAGGAAACAGCAGAGAGAGAGAGAGAGAGAGAGAGAGAGTCACATGAAACTTTTAACACTCGCCACTCCGAAAGTGTTTCCCTATTTTGTAAATATTTAAGATCTTATCTATTTTGGACAATTTAGTCAATATTTTCTATTTATTTCGATTTTAGCATTAAATCAGAAAAGATGACTGATGGAAGGCGAAAGATTTGCTGCACATAAGTATAAAATATCTATAAAATGATAAAATGCCGGTAACAGTAGATTTCAGAGTATCTCAGAACGGTACATTTACAACCTGGCACACATTATTTACACCCACTTCATATCACTCAGCTCTTTATGGTGGCTTTAACTGCGCAGTTACTCCAAATGGCTTAAAAATGTAATGATATACAGAGCTGGTTGATGACCCCAAACTCTCTTCTACACGTCATAAAAGGTTCTATGATAAAACATGTTTTAGTCTCAAAATGCGGGTCCTTATCGTATGGTTTCGGCGCATTAGCAAAAGCCACTAAAGCTGTTTCAAGATAAACGAGAGAAGCAGAGTATTTCAAAAGATGTTTGGGTATTCCTATTTATTTCTCTGATTACGGTTTCATCTGTATTGTTACTTGTATAAATTTGATCATGTTGGTACATTTAAATAAAAGTGATAGTATGCACCGCATATAAAGAAACGCATAGGAGAAATTCCTAAATTCCAAAATCTTCAAACTTTTATGTTCGAAGCTTTAACTTTAACTACGGTATCAACATACACATTCTGCAAATGTGGGTCTTATAGTATATTTTACAGCGCGCCAGAAAATATTACATCAATTACTCTCGCCTGCACCAAGTAGGAAAACACCTTAACAACATTAAAATAATCAACATTAAATCTGTGAACAGCATAACCTAAAATCGAAAAGTTGTTAAATATTAAACCCGGTATTTAAGTTCATCATTTTCCAAGAATGCAACAGGAAGATTCTCAAGAAAACTCCCACAGCAAACAACTGTTCACATGGAAAACTTCTCGAAAAGGTTTATTTTGTCAACAATGGCTAAGATTTTCATTAAAATATCATAGGTTTTAGACATTTCATGAGAAACGAAATGTATTTATACCTTGAATTTTCTAGGGTAGTCTCTGATGTGCTCCTCATTCGGGATGGCGTTTGCATAATGTGTAAACGGCAAGAGCGAAGATCTTGCACGAACATGTAGATTTGATGAAAGTAGGTACACAGTTTATGTGAAATACCTCTTTTTGTGGAGTTAACCATTTCGAGATATTCCTTGTTATTGGTTTGTATTTAAAATACCTATGTTTCTCCCAAATAGGATGTCATTAATGGTTCTCTCTCTCTCTCTCTCTCTCTCTCTCTCTCTCTCTCTCTCTCTCTCTCTCTGTCTCGGCCATGCAAAGAGAACCAAATTTTAAAGTCACGTATTTGATTTTAAAGCCTACTGTATTACCGTAATCCTTTTGTACTTAGGGAAAATATGTAAAAAGATAAAAATTTTTGAATTGTTTATCTCAGCTAGCATGAAGCACATAGAAGAATAAGGTTTTGTAAGAATAGTTTATACCGGAGTGAGTATAGAAAGTCATGCGAGTGCAACACGTCAGAATATTACTATTATTACTATTACTATTATTATTACTATTACTATTACTATTACTATTACTATTACTATTACTATTACTATTACTATTATTATTATTATTATTATTATTATTATTATTATTATTATTATTATTATTATTATTATTATTATTATTATTATTATCACAGTGAAGATATTTTTTAAAGATATGATAAAGTTAAAAGCATTAGAAGCACTAAGGTAAATGCTTTATAAACCTTTTTAAACACCTTATTAAATACCGCAGATCGCATTCCATATATCTTGCTTTAAATAAATGTTATTTTCCCACTAACAGTTCATTTCTCTTGATGTCCGCACATTTCCGGCACTTCGTATGTTTAACATTCATAACAACGGAACTAAAAGACACTTGAGGAACCTTTAAAGTTTAAAGCATTACAAGCTGTTCCATTTTCTTACTTGGATAGGTCAGCCACGATAGGTGAACGACCGATGAAACTGTGGAAGCCATATACTGTCGGAAGTACACAAATTGAGTAAGTCAATGTTGTAACTCATTCATGCTTTCTTGTTTCTCCAACACTGGAAAGCCTTATGCTCATACGTTCACAAGTTATTGTATTTATAAGAGCTTATTTTTGTATAGGAGTTGATTATTTCATTTATGTGGCTATTTACATAACCAGTGAAATAAGCGATTATTCTGTTCGTTCACTTAAAGACCGGCTTTTAAAATACTCAAAGTATTTTGCCTTAAGCTTTTACGTTTCTCAAGCGTTTCTTCGAACACTGTACCCCCGTGTTCAACATTTTGGAGCTAGCGTTTTATCCGCAGTATTTATTTTATCTATTAGCACAAAGCTATTTAAATTTTACAGAAATATCTAAAAAAATTCAAAACGAAAAATATTACATAAAATAGACCCCGATATTTCAGATAGAATAATTTTCTTAAAATAACCAACGCTTTTGACTAGAATATCAAATATTTAAAATATGTACGTGGCGAATAAAAGGTATACCTTGAATTTTTAACGAAGTCCTCTTCATTGTGACTGAATTTTGTATAGGTACACAAAAAATGTAGATATCTTTAAAACACACAGTTTAATGCCAAACTTTGCTAGTTAGCTGCAAGTTATAATTGGACCACTTCTTTGTGCAATTCTTCCTGTAACACATTCACTGAAATACTTACGACTGCTCACCTTAATTATGCAGGATGAAATTTGTTCACATTTATACGGAGCCCAGAATATTCCAGGAAATGACTAAGCACGAACAATTTAGAAATTTACACTGGTATGGAGAGTGATTTGGGACTATCCAATATAATCCGATCTAATGCATTTCTTAGAACTTGCACGCCTGAACTACAAGGGTTACAACGCGGGGCTATGAGTAAGGGTTGGAGGACGCCACTGCACTTATAATATCTCAGAAGGATGGAATCAAATAATAAGACATTTCTCTCAAGAGCTCATCTAAGTCTTTAATCCCTAGAAGATCGAGCGAGATGGTTCCGCGGTAACGTATGAGGCTCGCATTCGGGAGGTCGTGGGTTCGATTCCCGCGGCCGGTCTTCCTGATCTATAGGTTTTCTGAGTCTCTAGGCGAACGCATTCCCCGTTTCTCCATTTCATTTCACTTCCATTTCAATCAGGTCTTTCTGGGCCGGATGTCTTGGTAATGGGCGAGTTTGGCGTTGCTGTATGGTGAGGACTTCACGAACTACAACTGCTGTTCTCGGCGGATGGGTGGCGTTATAGTCACCTGGTTAGTGGCTGCTTTGTGAATCCTGGAGTCGAGATGAATCTCTAGCACACGTTAGGGTGCAATATCTCTTGGTTTCTGAGTCATTAAATTTCAATTCTCTGTGTTATTATTTATTCTATGCCACATGGTCCACACGATGCAAGTCTAAAAAGAACCGCTTTTTGAAATTCTATCAGTTATCTGATTATAACGCACAAATCTGTCATATAATTTTGTTTTACTAGTCTGGCTTCAAAAGAAAATAATTTTAAATTCCGTTATTTCAAACTTCCAGTTTTTTAAAAAGTTTTATACAGATTTAAAAAGTAATAACTCAAAAACCGTTCTATACAAAAAATTATATTAAGTTTAATTGCTGCGTTTTGGAAACGTACATTAAAAATTTCAGAAGAATAGGATAAAAGCTACATCGTATGGAGCATCATCACAATATGATTGTGAAGAAAAAATGTTTTCAAAAATCTCAAATTTTAAAATGAAATACCTGGATTTTTAAGTACATTATATAAATATAGGCGTTTATAAAGTCAAAAAAACATTTTGAATTTATAGACCCTAGTATTTTTAAAGTAATGAAATGTAAATGTCCTTTCTGCAAGAATTTTACTAAATTTCAGTGGTGCATTCCCTTAATGAAACAATAAGAGATATGCTGCCTGTTTTGAGAGGTAAGGACTTTAGTGCGCTTCTGGCTGCGTCATTTCCCGGGCGATTCTCAGTTTTCTTGCGCAGTGGAGGGAGCCCACGAATGGGTTACAATTTAATTTAATGACCCTACTAGATAAAGAAGAAGTTCCGTACAAGTATTCCTATGGAACTGTTCCTGTTTGTTACGAATGGTACTTTTTCAAAGAGTAAATAACTAAATAATAATAATAATAATAATAATAATAATAATAATAATAATAATAATAATAATAATAATAATAATAATAATAATAATAATAATAATGATTAATAATAATAATAATAATAATAATAATAATAATAATAATAATAATAATAATAATAATAATAATAATAATGATTAATAATAATAATAATAATAATAATAATAATAATAATAATGATTAATAATAATAATAATGATTATTAATAATAATGATTATTAATAATAATGATTATTAATAATAATAATGATTATTAATAATAATAATGATTAATAATAATAATGATTAATAATAATAATAATAATAATAATAATAATAATAATAATAATAATAATAATAATAATAATAATAATAATAATAATAATAATAATAATAATAATAATAATAATAATAATAATAATAATAATAATAATAATAATAATAATAATAATAATAATAGTGATAACTAGGGCTCGGAAGTTCATGCCCTAAAAACACTGAAATATGCATGCAAATATGCTCTTAAAAACTTCAAAATATGCCAAGAAATATGCACTATTTAATTAAAACAATGTCCCTTTGTAGTAGACGAGTTAGTATAAATAATAAATAAAGTTACCTTATTCTTTACAGGTAGAAGCAGAAGTAGTCCCGCTGCTAGTATTAACTGCTAAATTGAAGTTTACAACCAACACTTTGCACAAGTTTTCAACTGTAAAACATCGTCTGTTGTCTCGCAAAACACTTTTGTAACGTGAAAAACTTCTCTCCACGTCACAAGATGTTATCGGGGCATATTTAAATGATGTTAACTGCTTCACAGAGAGAGTCAAGTCTCTTGGTGTGACAGATGGTTTTCTTTCATGGATGTCTCGAATATCGCACATCTGTTTATAACCAGAATTTTTTGAAATTACATAATTCACTTTCTCTTTCACTTTTTGTCCTATGCTACCAGGAACCAAACTTAGATCACATATTGTTTTTTTCAAATACAGTGATTCATGCAAAGGAGATCCTACAGCTCCCAATGCCGTTATGGCTGTTGGTAAGAAAGAAAAATGGGCAGATATGAAACTAAGATCCTCTGTTAACCCGGTGCTTGACTGAATATTTTGCACAGTTTCTATTGATGAAGCATCTTTCAAGTCCAATGAATTAATAACCTCTTCGGCTATTTCTATGTGCTCAGCATAATAAAACTGCATTGACCCATGTTCCCCATCGAGTTAACACTGGTGCAGGAAGAAGTCAGATATTAGGTGCTGTTGATCTAAACAACTTAACTCTTTTAGGAGATTTAACAAAAACTATCTTCGTACTGGACACAAATCTATCTACCAATGGGAAAGAACCATTGTCTCAGAAATGCTACCAATATGAAAATATTATACAGATGAAGAAAAAAACCATAAAAATCATTAAAATATGCGATACAGGGGCAATAATATTGAAATCTTCGTGAATTGCATCATCATGTGCAGTACTGTCAATATGAAAAATATTATCCAGATAGAAAAAAGTAATAAAAAGCCATAAAAATCATTAAAATATGCAACATAGGGGCTATAGTATTGAAATAATATGCATTTATCAAAAAGCAAGAAAATATGCAATTATATGCACCATAACATGATGCCCAAATAACTGAAAATTCCGTAATTCGTGCACATAATGTAAAAACATACATTTTTAACACCTATGAAAAAACATGCAAATGCATGAACTTCCTAGCCCTGGTGATAACGATAACGGTGATGGTGGTGGTGGTGGCGGTGGCGATAATAATATAGCAGATCCTTTCTTCGTTCTGATAATGTGTGTTCTGTTGGTTTCGTGCGTCAATATTCTGACCTCTTGTCCCCCACTTGACCTGAATAAATAAATTTAAAACAAACTGAACAAAACAGAATGTGTTTCTATGAATATAGGAACTGATAAAGGAACGCGTGTCCAAGTCTGGTAGCATAAAGTCCACAGTAAAATAAGACTAAAACAAAAGGTGTGAAAACAGATAAGCGTGCCAAGTTGTGTGAGAAAGCAGCCGCTGGCATACGAGATGTGATTTGTCGCTTTACAGCATTTCTCTTGCATTGTTTATAGGTTTCAAGGGGCAGAATAAATTATAAGTATGTGAAACGCGTCCCGTCTAGCCACATTTCGCAAACTTTGTTGCGTACGTTTATGTAAAAGCTATTATCATGATTTATGTCTGTGTTCAGCAAGGATTGGACACCTCCAATCTCCTTTAGGATTTTCCTCCTTCTGGGAAACACACACACTTCAACCGTATAACATTAAACCAGAAATAAACTCCTGGAATAGGAAACGCAAGCTACTGTGACCTGTTTTGCCATCCAAGTGTTTTCTAGTTACTTTGGTAATATTTTTTTTTTTTTCATTTGACATTAACACCACCAACTGCTCCTAAAATATAATAATCCCTAGGGCTTCTCGCCTTTGATCGCCTGCCCACTGCAACCTCTAGGTGCAGGCAAGACCACGGAGGAGTGCAAATGGGGTGGCGGGGGTCAACACTGCGACTCCCCCTACCGTAAGGCGATTACTTGATTTTTTAGGGATGGTATCTGTCTATCTGGATAGCTACTCGACATCATGAGGCTGAGTGCACCCCGTACCAGACTTCCCAGCGGGGAAAAATCCCCGGGTCCCCCGGCTCCTAAAATATAAGTATGCTAAAAATATGGCCATGGTTGCATGTGTTATGTTGACAGTACGAGCATCATCTTGCAGGACATCAACTGTTGAGTTTAAAGCAAATAATCCCTGTAAGATTTAAAGCTTTCACGGCGCGCGTTATTTATTACAGCTTCACGGGTGATCAGCCGTGAATCTGTAATAAATAATCCCTGTTTGGATAGAGGCCGTTATATTTCGCGTGTGCGTTTATTTGGAATAGTTTTGGTGTTTGCATAAAGTGTTTCACCATTCTTATTTGTTGTTTGTTGTTTTTACAATACAATTTCACATTAGGTTTATAAGAAATTGCCCCACTCCGAAATAGCCTTTACATGTAAAAATGTTTTGAAATATTTGATTTTCTGAAAAATGGTTCCAACGATTGTGATTAAAACAACATATACAGGGAGTAAGAGGTATGAGTACGCAGATTTCATGTGATGGTAGATTCAAATATGATGAACAGAAAGTACAATAACAAATTCATCTATTCTGCACAGTCTAGCAACAGAGTAGAACTGAACAGACAAACGGTTCGTGTACTAATCGGTTTCCGGTACCCCATGCACGCATCTACACCTACCACGAGAGAAAATGCAAAGTAGGGGCTGTAGGTTTGTTATCAACTACTCCAAGTAACCAGGGAAGAGGTAGTTTTCTTTCAGAGCAGTCATCACAAGACCTGACTGTCAACATTCCCGTTCTTCCGTTCTAAACACACGCCAAAGTTACGCGATTGCCAATCCTTATGTTCATGAATTTATTTGAATAGACGCCTGGAATCCAATTATTTAATATTTTGTGACTAAACAACTTATTTCAGCAAGAAATGAAAACCACACAAATGTCATATTTTAAAACTTTGTGCTGATTGCAGAACGAAATGAAAAAGGAGTGGTGATATATTGGCAATTAAAATATTCGGCCTATTTTATTTATCGTACCATGCACTATAGAGAAAAATAGTAGAGGAACTTATGTTTCAGTTTAACGTCAAGAAGTCGCCGTTAAAGCCTTCGCACGCATACCCATAGCACCTTGTATTTAATATATTTTTATGCCAAATAAAACGTACATCTTGAATTTTGTTGGAATAATCTTTGAAGCGCTCTTAATTTGAAAGGAATTTTGTGTAATTGGTAAGCGAAAAAACATAGACAAAGGCTACTTACAAAAATGCAAACCACAATTTATTTCAAGTAACGTTTTTTGTGGCGTTAGCCATTTTCGACATATCCATTTTGATTGTTTTAGATTTGTCAATACTTGGCACTTTTTAAAGGCTGACGTTCATTTGAATGTAAGAAAACAGGTTTTTCTTTTAATATTGACAGAAAATCACAAGATCCCTATCACTGCTATAAAATGGACTTTCAAATTTGTCTCAGGTTGTCACAGTACAAACTCTGACCCTAGTATACCCTTAGAGGTATAGTAGATCGCTATTTAAGTTTCCACTTCGGTCTCTTTGATTCTATCCTTGGAGTAGCTTGACAAATTTATGGTACTTGCAACGCACTGTTTTGGGCCACGTTGACTTTAGGAGCTGGTTTCCTTTCTAATTCGGCGTTTTGATTCTAGTGTAAAGCTAACTTGACATATTTATTCAAGTGCTGTCAATCTTAAGGCAGTATTGTTCATATGTTTCTTAAAAAGAGAAAACAAAATATGTACTAACTTCTATTACAGAGAAGGGCAGAATCGTCCCTTATGTGAAAGTGGAAAGCCGATGAGTGCCCTGGCTATAAGGGTAGGAGAAGGGACGGTGCAGTCTACTTTTCTTTGTTATCCTTCTTAGAAAGTCCATAACTGTGCAAGTCTTCCGGTCATTGGTTCAGTGCCTATTATCACTCTCATTAGCGTGCTTGCTTCCTTTCTTAGAAGTACACTGGAAAACTTTGGGTTAAAAACATGAAATTACAAATACCATCAAAACGAAAGAAATTTGTAGTTTGCCAAAACAGTTAGGTCGTTTTCTACGGTTAAAACAAACTTACACGCAACGGCATATGTAACGGCTACTTCAGGACAGTTATCCTTTGTAAATCCTCATAGAAAAATGTAAAATATAGAGGCTTTGGGAAGACGATAGTCTTATGTTACGGAAAAATATCCACGCTTTGAAAAAGTGCGAAAAGAATATAAAGTATCTGAAACCTGTATGAGAGAAAGTAAATTGTAATGTAGCCAGTACATTTGTAATCCCGGAGCGTTATAAATAATTGCAAATCATAATAAAGAGGATAAAAAGTCAGTGATGTATAAAGATTATGTCTTGTCATTGTATGTAAGATAATGATAGTTTTTCCATCACCAAGCCTATGAATAAGAGTTTTCATATAAATGTCGATTGAGTTAGAGCTAGGAACAACAAGCAGCAAAAAGGTAGGAACTGAGCTCTTGCCTTAGAAACAAAGGCACATCTTACCGCATGTGTACAAACACACTAAACTATTATGCCACGAAAGAACATACAATAGAAACTAATGAGCCATACATAGGTTCAACCTAAGACCTGATAAACGGTAAAAGTTTTTGTGTAATAGCGAACGAGTGATGGCACGAATAAACTACCATATGCTAGGTCAGGTGAAGATGGGAGTGCACGAAACTTGGGCGGAATGCACTGCATAATGAGGGGAAATTCATCTCTTCTCTACACTTAAAAGGAAAAGGTAATTTGTTCCTCTGTACAATTAGCAGAAGAACTGGACCTCTGGCAAAATGCACTACGTGCGTGTCATCTTTTCACCTAAGTGTACGACTAACGGCGGAAGAGAGATCTGCTTGAGGTCATGCTACTTCCGTTTGTTTCTTTATATTGGTAATTAGCATCAAACTCAGTACGTGCAAGTGTGCATCCTAGGAAGAACGTTTCACTCTAGTTATCGGAGTGAGAAAAATGCATTTGTTTAGGCTATTAGTCCTTTCTCCGTATCCTGGAGTGATCCCAGCTCTTCCGACACTCTAGCTACAAAATTACAACATCGCAATCTCTTAGTAATACCTGAAATTGCAGTGGAATGGTGTTTTATAGGTTTCATTGTCACTATTGTAGTACAAAATTGCTCCTAAATGCAAAAATAATATAATTTCATAAACACCATAATGAAAATTTTGAAAACAAATTTCAACAGTAATAAAATGAAAAGCTTGGAAAAACGCCAAAAATCATGAATTTTAATATCCAGAATTGTTGCAAGTGGAGACGAATACTTTCTGGAGCCACCATTAATTTCTCTGTAAGAAAATCTCTAAGGGGCATTTTAATGCAGTGAATTGTTTTTAAAAACCGTCCTAAAATATTGTTGTTAGCTAATGCTGGATTTCTGACAATGAAGTCATTAATCCTCTTGCTCTCCAATATTTTTCACTGATGGATGGGGTGCTAGAAGTGGCCGGGCATATTTGAAGGTGGTCTCGGTCCATTTCCTAAAATATGGAAAATTAATAAAATTACGCGAATTACTTTTATAAATAAGCAAAGACATCAAAATACTATTCGGAGATTTTATGATGTATTTTGAAGTGTATTGCGGAAAACGTTTGGCCAAGGTCTCAATTTTTGTTGGATAAATGTTTAACATAGGGAAAAAGTGAAGAAAATTGAACGTGATGAAAATGGCCTTGAAATTTGTCACAGTTATTTAACCGATGCTGCGTATTAAAGGAGAGTTCAAACATTAATTGCATCCGGTCACGAGATCAAAATTTCATTAAATGTACTATAAAGAAAGGGGAATATTTAATATAACTGTTTATTTTTATTAAAACAGCTAAATAAGTTTTCCCCCAAAAATTACCGTATAGTTCTGATTCAAACTGCCAATTTGTCGATTTTATCAATAAATCTGTAAAAAAAAATGTCACACTAAAAATACTACAGTTAAAGATATAGAACGTGTCAGCTATAAAGACATTTTCGGTACAGAATACACAAAAGATGTTCATTTTTTCCGCAGTTCAGTAAACAGTTTTCCTAAAAAATTCCGATGTTTGGAAAAGCATGTTAAAAGTTTGCCTAATATACCGCGCGTTCATTGGATAGATAATACAAGTATCACTAAATGTGTATTGAGACAGCAAAATATGAATAATCACAGAAACATTTGATTTATCCCAGTTCCTCGAAATATTCTCTTTGGCACTGTATATGCAGCGTTCATCCTCCGGAACCACTTCTGGAAGCATCCAACTCTTTTTCTGGCACTGCAGATAACTTCTCTTCGTATGCAGAAGCTGCCTCTTCAGGGCCGGAAAATCAGTGACCTCGAAGTCGATTCTTTACCATAAGGAACAGGAAGAAATCATATGGTGCCAGATCTGGACTTAGGGTGGATGAGTCAATAGTTTTGCCTCAGCTCCTTGCAGAAACTCCATTGTTACATTAGCGGTGTGAGCTGATGCATTGTCATGATGCAATAATGTGTCCCTTACACGAAGGTTTTCATGCAGGATTGTTGAAACACTCGGCAAGCTAATCCCTAATGCCAGCTCGACGACCTCGTGGGAAGTCTTGGATCTTCCCTAATTGTTTTCATAGCGGTGATGTTTTTTTCCGTCACTATTGTTGCTGGTCTGTCACTCTTTTCTTCATTTTTAACAGATTTTGCTCACTTAAATTCTGCAAACCAGCTAAAGAGAGTGGCATGCGACGGATAATAGTTCCCAGAAAGCCCCCCTCACGCTCAAGTGACAGCGTTTCATTTAAGCCACATTTGAAGTCGTACAAAAATCATTGCACAAAAATTCTTTCTCTAAATCTCCATTGCACTTGAGAAAACGTTCCTACTTGCCTGATTTCAAACATAAACTGAGCAAAAATGAATGACAACAGCCTGCTACCATTGCATTCGTGGCGCGAAAAAACGGTCAGTGAAAAAAGCAGTCAGCGAAAAAAGCAGTCAGTTGAAAAAGCTGTCAACCTCTATAGAGCAGATACACGAAGAGGGATGTAAGGTGGTGATGGTGATGGTGATGGTGATGGTACTGGTGGTGATGGTGATGGTGATGGTGGTAGTGGTGATGGTGATGGTGGTGGTGGTGGTGATGGTGATGGTGGTGGTGATGGTGATGGTGATGGTGATGGTGATGGTGATGGTGATGGTGATGGTGATGGTGATGATAGTCGTCGTGGTCAACGTGGTGGTGGTGGTCGTGGTGGTGGTGGTGATGGTGATGGTGGTGGTGGTGATGGTGGTGGTGATGGTGATGGTGATAGTCGTCGTGGTCGACGTGGTGGTGGTGATGGTGGTGGTGGTGGTGATGATGGTGATGGCGATAGTCATCGTGGTCGACGTGGTGGTGGTGGTGGTAGTAGTAATGGTGGTGTAACCATTAACCATTAATGGTTAACCATTTTTGTTCCTTTCCCCCCAAATAAAATTCTGTATACCCCCTAATAAGGAGGTTATCATGAAAGTATTCAAATGTGGTGGTATTTCCGTAGCAGAAACTAGGCAGTACTATGAACATATAGGATTGCGAGGGGGAGGAGGGTGAATAGGAGGCCACAGAACGCAGTCCTCCCTCTATACATTACAACTCGAAATTCCAGAGGTGAATTTGTTTAGCATACCTACAGTTCAACACTCTGCTGTGCCAGGTAGTATTAATAATAATGTGTGTGTTACGGATGAGTTTCTGCAATCTTAGGGTCAAAGGGCAATTACTAAAATTACGTTTGATTTTCCGTAGTATTTCGTAATGTGCAAGTGTACGGAACAACATAGCCGAAGGCAGGTTCCCATAGCTTGTGGAAGGTCACGTTTTACGTTAATGGTCAGCATTGCAACAAAATTGTACAAGGAATACGAACCACGAACCGCCCATGATGCGTCCTTCTTTTGTGGTTAAAGTTCACAAGAATAATTGCCCATACCGCTATCTCGCATCCTTGTTATTTACCTTACTATTCTCTCAGAAAGTAAGAAATAATTATATTGTCACATTGTTTAATAACCCTCGAATTCAATTATCGCTCTATACTTCCTCGATTTCTCAAACCTTTCACTTCCTTTCAATCCGAGTACTAATTTAAGAGAAGCCGAGAAAAAAATTATTAAAAAAAAAAAAAAAAAAAAAAAAAAAAAACAGTGGAAAAACACACAAAGACAGGTGCATCGAATTGAAAACTAACCCGATAAAAAAGTGAAAGTGCTGTACGTCCTGATGATAATAGCAAAGGTTGTTATCGATTCTGTTTACCGTTACTTTTCAGTATTTTGATGTAATTATTCTTAAAAGCTATACAATCACGACTGATAGCTGATCATTATTATTCCTCTTTCCTGTTGTGCAAATAAATTATGTGGGCGCAAAGGATATTTATACCACCACTTTGATAGTGTGTGTAATTATGCAACATCGCAACAATGGCAAGCCTCTGATTGGATGTTGTGTTGAGCCACCCACCACAAATTTTGTATCAGCCACAGTTGATACTATAGAAACATTATGCAATTAATAACACGTTTCTAAAAAATTTATCATCAAACTGTTACTAAAGTTCTGTCTTTATTTTGAGATAGAAGAGTGCGAAATGCATTAAAATACTGACGTATTAATGTAGAATTGTTTTAGCAGCACTGTGGTTATTTGTAGGTACTTATGAATCTTAAGTCCAAAGGCAAAAAGGTATCAGTAATCGTCAATATGATGTAAATAAAATACTTAAATCCTATTTTTTTTTCCAGGTAAACCAGTGTTGGAAAAACGCCAACGTCAACAATGCGCATGTTTAGCCAATGTTCGGCCTCGTTGATGCCTTATTTACCGATTAGGAAGCTCTCAATTGAAAGTATTAAACCATGGTGCTAAAAATTAATGACTAATAGTTATTTTTCTGCAGCATTCGTTATTTTAATTCTTTTAATCTCTGCTTTGATTCGACTAGTTCGTTCAGAATCTAAGAAGCCTGCTTTCATGCATTTTGTAATTGAAACAAACGAGTATTTGAGAGTATAAACATTTTGTGGTAAATTTATTTATTCTAAGAGGCAGTTAATGAAATTAGTGCACCTATATTTTTAGAAAAAAAAAATGAAACAGCTAAGCCACTTCGATGATTATTAGGGCACAATCGCACATGTGGTACAGGTTAGCTGGACACGGAGAATGAATGACGTAACCGGTACCGTGCAGTAGTTGCATATACACGCGCGTCAGCAGACGCCTGCAACTGTGCGCATGAGAGAGTAGCAAAAGTAGAACCCATGTGCACTAAACTTGCGGCTTATTGCACAATCTTCTGCCCTCTGCTGACTACACTAAAAGCACAGAAAAGCAGCATTGTCATTCATGACAATAAATATTCACTATCCTCAATTAACTACCGAAATACTATCAGCAACCATGGTGTTGCTGAAGACAATAGCTCTGAATTAATTAATCTGTAATTATTAGGTGACTTTAACAAAGGCGTCAAGAAAAATTTTCCAGATCATTTAAAACATGGTACTCCAACTTCAATAATGTCACAGAGTCAAGTTAAACGAATTGCATTCAAAAGAATTCTCAAATATTCTCTCAAACGCGAACAGCAGGCAAATCCTGCCTGAACCGTACTCCCAGATTGCGGGTTTTTCTTTTCTACAGCTTTTTCTCATTTTTCATGAGCGAGGGGTGTCCTAAACTTAGGCTTAGGTACTTTTATTTCATGTACTACCGGTGACTCATCTGTGGTACTATTAAGAAGTAACACCACTATCCAAAATTACGTGTGTGTAAATAGTGTTGTAAAATGTGAGCTGGTTAAACTGCTGTAGGTGCGTCCTGAAAACTCAGATGCCTGAAGGGAGCCACTTCTTTGAAGAAAACGCAAATGGCAAACAAAATATACAACCTTTTTATTTAGCTCTACGTATAACATTCAGCTTATGTGTTATATCAGAACGTACAAGCCGCTCTGGGTAGTAGAACGCAATCCCACGCGCTTGTATTTCAGTCACTCTGTTCCACGAGGACAGGCATTAAAAGCTGGTTCACAACCACCGATAACGGTAACCAGAACGTAAACGTGAAACGTGAACGGGAAGCAAACAGCACTCAACATTTTGGTTTTTAGGAGCTCGGTAACGAGAAAACGGCAATGCATGTCGATAGCACATGTTCATATCGATTACAAAGTGGGAAGTCGATATTGCGCACTGCGAATTCATTTGTTTCTAACTGAACAATGACTTTGTTTCCAGTCTGAGATCAGAGAGAACTCTAGAGCTGTTTTATGGCACCGCCGCCTTGAATAATTTCTGCAGCGGAAAGTCTAATATGCACAATATGAATTTAACAGTTAAAATATGCCAAGTCTTCTTTACCACTCCGGGGGCCTGAGGTCTAAACTTCCAGTATGCTCATCCCTGTTTAGACTTAGGATCTTACATATTGTGACACCGGGCGCGGAGTACAACAAAGGACGGTTGAGGCTAAGCTACATCGCACCACACACCAAGCTGGCGAGCAAACAAAGGTGCTCAAGGTCAGGCTGCCTCGCGCGACTGTTCGTGTACACTGACTAACAACAATGAGCGTGGCCCTTAAAGGATTGCTGGAATCTTCGAGAGGCATATGGCGGCTGGCGTGTTTATGAAGGGTTATCAAGTTCCTCGGCATCGTGCCGGTGCCTACCGCTCAAGGTAACGTTGGTACTACTGTTTATCTGCATTATCTTTCATGAATTGCATACGTGAATCTATCAGAATTTTTACGGCAGCCAGTGATACCACCGGAATTCCCGTTTCTGGGGGAATCTTGGTTACACATATGAGTTGGTGAAATATGCATCGCGTCGAAGTTTATATATTCTAATGAGTGTAAATGATTGTATTATCACAGTGTATGAGAGACTGTGAAAGGAGTAATTCAAGGTTATGAGAATAAAACAGTTGTGAGTTGGAATACAACGAAAGACTAAAGATTATGTTAACGTCAGTAGAAGATAATATTTTTGTGCAAAAAGTTTTAAAAGAAAAAAATAAAATGAGAAAAAGGTAATTGGACTGGATTTTGTCGGTTTGTCACAGTGTTATAATTGACGCAACAGATCTAGATATGTGAAAATTTTAATAACTACGAGGCGAGTTGCTTACCAGATCATCAGGAGCTGACCAGTCCACTGCATGTTGGAGTGTGTGGGACACTGGATGTCAATTGATATCCGTGCATCGGTTATGCACTAACTGCCAATTATGTCGCTACTTTCTGCATCATTATCCTGTGTTTCTACAATTCCATCTTTTTCAAGATAATTAAATCTCAATTTGCTCAGCTGTCGACATACATTTTTCGATTCTGACCTTCCAATTTGTGCAAATCGGTGGCGACACAACTGCTCCACGTTGTTTAATTGAAAAGTGACATTTCTGCAGGCCACACAGTTTTTGATCTCAGCCTGGATTAATTCGATTAGCTTTAAGTTTGATGGTATGGTGCCAATGTAATTACATTATGGGCATGTAGTATTAATATTTGACTACGCATGTATGACTTCCGAAGCGATCTTTTGGCTTTAATTAACCAATATAATTTGTTTTACTTATCAAAAGCTGTATTCTACCTAAGTAACCAAGCTTTCATCTCCTCTTTCAGGGAATTAGAGGTTGGTGATTTGTCAATTTGAGTGTTATACTAAGAAGCATTGTCGATAACTAGAGCGTACCCAGTAGGCATATTACAGGGGAAGACAACTTCGGGCCGTTTGACGTATTTAAACGAAGAGCCAGCGTTCGTGTGACGTCAGGCGAGAGCGGTGAATTCCTGTGCTGCATTGATCAGCGGCGCTACTTGCACGAAACTGAATGAATATGAAAAATGTTATTTGGGGATGTTTAAAACACGCCCGGGCTGTTTAGAGAGAACCCTCTTCAGCCTAGTCTGAGGGTTTTTATTTGTTGTTTGAGGGATCTTAACGGCGTTAGTGCGAATTTTGTTTTTATTTTGTGTTTTTGTTGACGTTGTGTAGTGGTTTTGTGTTTGTGTTCAGTTCCCCGTGTTTCACACTAGTTTGAGACCAGGCTTCAAGATGTAGAAACATTGTCAACTACGTTTCAGATATTTGCGACCCCGTATTCATTGGATGTTAAGAATGTTTCTAGCAGCTAACAAATTGAATTGATAAATTTACAGTGCGACGATTTGCTGAAGGACAAGTATAAACACGAGGAAGACTTGGCTGATTTTTATAAGAATGTTCCTCAAATCAGATTTCTGAGGTTGTATGCCCTTGTTGCCCGGATATTATGTATGTTTGGTTCTACGTATGTGTGCGAACAATTCTTTTCTGTTATGAACCTTTCTAAGTCAAAATCCCGAAGCATATTGTGAGATCATAATCTAATATGCAGTCTTCGGTTACAAATGTGCCGTACATTACGCCCTAACATTGACAAACTAATTAAAGAAAAGCGAAACGGCAAATGTCGGAAAATGTGCACTTAATTGTTCTGCATAGCTCTCCTCTAGCTCAGGCAAAATAGTTATAATTTCTGTTCTATTAGCGTTATAACATGACTATTCACATAAACTAGAATTCATATATATGGCATAAAGCCGAAATGTAATTATTTATAATCTGTGACTATTCCGTAATTGAAACAGTCAGCATTAAAATTGCGATGTCGCGCACGCCTTTCCTCTTCCACGCTGTGACGTCACACGTGTAACTGGCCGTCGTTGCGGGCATGTGAGCTGAGAGAGCTGACGTCACAGCAGTGATACCTGTCTTCCCCGGGCATATTATGATGACACAAATTTAATGGCGAGTGGCTCATCACAACAACCAATCACAAGCTTGTCACACCTTGCAGAACTGTATAGTTAATAACGCTGTGAACGCATTCTGTAAAGTCCCTTATTTAAATACCATTTGGGTCCAAAATGTATTTGCACAACACAAAAGAGAATAGCAATGGTCAACTATCAGATACCATTAAATTTTGTGTCAGCCGTAGGTATCAACATTTTGATCCACTCCATATAATTTTCTGTACTCATTTCTTGATGCAAATCTTCCACTTTTTGCTGCGACTTGTAACTGAGAAGGGCATTTGGAACAAAGCCAAACTTTCCACTACTATGAAGGATGAGAAGTCGTCGTCCTTTGGCAACAAGCGCCCTCAAACCTAATTTACCATCCTCACTCCAACTCATCTTCATACACTGCAGTTCCCGCTGAGATCACATGTCAGGCTTTACTATCAGAACTCTATTTGATTTCATATTCTTACACTTGATCCCTAAATCTTTAAATGGCTCTGAGGCTTGTGGCACCAACTTGATAGTTTATACTATCTTTCAACTCGATGATTAGTCCGCTTATTGTTGGCACACCTTTTTCTTCAACATAGAAATAGTGAATCGTACGCTGAATTACGTATTTATCGAAATGTACGTATATTTTTCTTAAGAGGTTCAGGGAGCTTATGTTTCTTACCAAGGACATCAAATGGTACTGTTTCATCCATGTGGTTTTCCTTTTCCTCTTATAGTTGAGTACTCTGGGAACTGAGCTCAGTGAAACACGAGTTGCTTTGGCTACTCTTTTATTCCCTCTCTTCAGGTTTTTGTGGAACTTGGATGAACATATACTTTCTTTCTAGATTTCTGCATCTTGCTTCTTGAAGCCGAGGGCATTAGCACATATTTCCCTGCTCTGAATGTGTAATATGTTACCACTTTGAAAACATAGGAGTTATAGTTATAAAAATGATACATATTGTGACGCCGGCCGGCCACCGCACATCAAAGACTCAAGGTCAACTTACCTCACACCTCTACGGGGCTTGTAAATACATGGCCAAACAAAGCGTTACCAGACTGTTCACGAACTTTCTAATACCGGCTTATTTATGAGAGGTTCAAGAAAAGGTGAATTTCGAGAAAAATCCGTGCTACGCCATTCTCATCTATATAAGCGGGAGTTGAGTTGTTTTTGTGATGGAGTCGTGATTCTTGAACGAGTGTGGGTATGTGTGTGTATGGGAGAGAGAGAGAGAGTGAGTTTAAACTAAACTACCTATTTTGCTGTTTAACGACCCTGTCAATTGCCAGGATCACATCAGCGTCGCCGGTGTGCCGGAATTTCGTCCCACAAGAGTTTTTTACATGCCAGTAAATCTACTGACATGGAGCTGTTGTTTTTAAGCACACTTAAAAACCATTTGTCTGGACCGGGTTTGAATCCGCGACCTTGGGATCAGCAGGCCAGCGTCTAACAACTGAGCCACCCAGACCAACTGTGTGAATGAGTGAGTGAGTGAGTGAGTGAGTGAGTGAGTGAGTGAGTGAGTGTGTATCCAGTCGACAGAAATTCGAATATGTGTCGTCAGACAGTTTGGGACATCAATCGTCACGTCGGACTTGTTGTGGGAAGCAGTTTTGGTGAGTATGATCATTGAAACCAGGTGTTACACAGAGAGAACTGAAAGACAGTGAAGTGTATGTCAAAGTAACGGGAGAACATAACAGCTGTAGGTTGGAAAGTCACAAAAACTCTACTGTTAGCGAAAGAGGGAACTGTGTTTTTGTGGTTTAATTAGAAGACAAACATAGCGACAAGAAAAAGCAACTGAAAGTGTCATTTGTCACAATATAAAGTGAAAATTATTTATCACTCTTTTTGGAAAAGCAACCAGATGCGGAACATTTTCGATGTAGACTTTATGTGTTGCGCGCTGTGAGTAAGTAAAGGTATGATATCGCTTACTCAGAGTAAGCAAAATATTAAACAATTCCTAAGCTCCGCAGCTAGCTTGGCGTCGTGGTTCAGTTTCACAATAGCTTCTCATGATTAACTGTGTTAACACCATTTCCAGTTTTATTGTGAATTAGAAGATATAAAACCAGAGTTTGTCGGTGACTATACATATTATTGTTGCTTTAGATGCTCAAGAACAGTACATATTATAAGCCAGAAACGAGGCAACTACGTAAAATCCGTTGATTACAGTTCTGGTCACAAGAGTAGGCGTGGAGAAAGCCTGTCGTAATATCCGCCGAAACCATTCTGTTCACTCCCGAGAAATCGTATAATAATTCACACTTCAACAATAAATTACAGTGGACCAGTTGTTCCATGTTATCCGTGCAGACATCTTGACTCCTAAGGAGGGCTCTATCCTTCAACATAATAAGTGTAACAAAGATGCTAAATCTGAGTGTTGACGTATCACCTGAGGGAGAAATTCCTCCCGTAGGGTGAGGCTCAAATACAACCGCGACCTTCCTATCTATGCGTCATGGCATGTTACAAAAATTTATTGACCATGACAGGTTACAGCAGATCGAAGGGACAGGGCACCCGTTATCTAGTGAAGGAATTTATACGTGCTAATATCGAAGGCGTGATCTGAGTCACCGATGGCGAAACACCGCATTGCAAATTGAAACTGCTCTTCTTAGTTCTGACGAACAGTCGTAAATGAAGTCATTAATACCGCTACAATAAATGTGTTAATGAGAGATCTGAGGATGGACTTTACTAGCGATACCGTTCAGTCTATTGTTACGGCCTTACTAATGCTACCCCTCTCTCGTCCTTCGCAGTTTATGAACGTTTCAGTCGTAAAACCGAGGATAACTTAGATAGTAAATCTCATAGAACAAAAAGCAAGTAAAATAACGCCCTATTCGCTTGTCTGTATAACAGCAGATACCGATGCGAGATTGTTTCCCTTACAGAAAAGTGGTAGACTCGGCCTCATGGTGTCCATTTGAGTATATAACGGATCCAAGGAGAAGCTAAGAAGGGACATGAATACTGTTATGCTACAAACTGAAAATTATTAGCCTGTTTTACTTTATCTACTGTGTATAGTAAGTAGGGGATGTATTGTATTCGACCCAAAATTTCGATGTCGAGATTTCACCGGCAATATATGTATTGAGGCTCCCTCAATCAAAAAAAAAAAAAAAAAAAAAAAAGATGTTTAAAAAAGGTTCCTGTGTGCGTGTGCGTGTGTGTGTCAGTCGGTTAAAAACCGAAGTTCATATTTTAAGTTTCATATCCTTTAAGGACGCGGCTCGAAGATTTTCAAGAAAATTCCTCCACCTTAAGCTACCTTTTACCATGGAAAATTTTTGAAAATTTTTATTTTTTCAAAAATGGCTAACGATTTTGATTATAATGCCACTTGTTGAAAATTGATTAAAATGTTTTGTGGATGCAAATGGTATTTATATCATTGGCTTTGCAGCGTGTTTAACTTTACAACTGAGCAAGGCATGGCAAGCCTATGATTGAATTTAGTATGAGCCACCCGCCATCAAATTTTGCGACAGCTGTAAACCTCTACTTTTGCAAGTACTTTTTAAGTATTATGTCAGTATTTATAAACAGTAACTGTATAAATCCGCTCCTATAATGGTCGCGTAGAAGAGGAAATGTGTACGTATTGTTTTCAATAAAACAATCAAACTCTAAGACTCTACACCTGTGGTGTTTATTGTAACAATGTTTCTAAAGTGGTAGTTGCTGTTCCGGGTCACATTCGATGATAAATTAATAAGAGAATACAAATGAGGGACTTGTTATGGCAAAAAAATCGAAAGTGTGTTATCGCTTAAATAGAAGCAGAGTTGGGCAGCTGATTTAGGAAGTTCACACATACACAGAAGATGGCTGCAAAAATAGCCATTCCTTGGCAAACGTCTCGCCTGGCAATATGCGAAGGTTCCCCGTATTGGCATTCTCGGCCACTGTTTAACAATAAATCCCACAGCAGTCTTGTTAAGCATTAAAGTCCTCTTACGGGCTTCAGTAGATGCCTTCTATAAAGCGTGGTAATTGTTCTCATGTCATAAGTTAAAGTGCTTCTTAAACGCGAAGATGATGTATAGCCGCTTTGATTCCGTGCCAAACGAGCTGTGTGTTGCTCAGCTAATGCACACACATGCCGTACGTATAGGGTCATTAAAATATCAGGTGAACCACATGCTTCTATATTTGTTGTTTTGTTTCGAATTTACGCAACCCATTAAGAAGCAGGTGCACCTGAAGTCTACGGCTTAACATCTCAGTGAATAATTGATTTAAGGGACGAAAGGTATTCGTGATATAAATCCACTCCAAAATAATCTTACGCTTATATTGAGAATTCCAACAAGTTTCTACACAATATATTAACTTTTTTGGAGTACACATTCTACACACACCCTTCCAAAACTGCTGCTCAATGAGCACCTATCATAATACACTTTCAAAATGAGTTAAAACAGAATGGTGGATCTGTGCCAAGCAGTGATACATTATGACCAATTAAAGACCAACTACATTCATAATGAAGTTGTACAGTCACATCAACAAATATTAAATAGTTTATTACGTATTTCAATGTTGGCATAAATAACTTGAGTCATATTTATTAACGAAGATAAAACACCAACAGAATCTAAACTTAAACTAATGGCTCGTAACAGGCTAGTGAAGTTACCACGGGATGGATAGTTCCCACATATCTCTGCATTAAAAGGGTAATCCTTACAAGGTTGTGATGGTCGAGCGGAATTATTACGTTTCGGTCGCAACGATAATCTCAGATGAAAATTCAGTTAGAGTACTTCATTAATGAAGTGCCTTTTGAATTCACTTTATTCTTACGTGCGACTATAAATTGGTAAAATGTTAATGTAATCATTTTCTGTAGTTATTATGTAATATTTTGTTTTACATTTCTGGTCAGTACGTATGTTAAATGCGGTGATTACGGATAAAAACAATTCTATAAGGTCTACTAATCTATTTCACACGAAATATTTAGGCTTCAAGCTGCTTGTTAGTCTACTAAAATATATTTATGTTTTAGCTCTTGGCAGTTCATTAGTGTTCAGGTAACTTCTCGTCATGGCTATCAGAAATCCCAAAACAATTAACTGCATTTGACACAAGAATCTACAAAACAAATTCTGGTTTAACAAATGGAACGGCGTTTTCAAGTAAGACTATAATCTGTGGGTTGCATAGATACGAAAAAATAGGGTCAAGTGATCCACTTGGTGTATGGTAACGTACTCTCGTATTCTTCAATATGAGAGAGAACCGAGAGTTGCTGGGAAAACCGTGGAGGCAGAGGCTCGCTAAAATCATTACGTCTCAAACAGGCAGCACATCTCTTATTGTTTCCAGAAACGAAATGGTATTATATTTTTTTCTAACACTTACCGCACATCCCACCCCAAGTCCAGGTCATAGTGAGGCGTTTGAGACAATAGTACAGTTTTTTCTTTAGCCCAATATCACGTTAATTTGAGCTAGTGATTTTCGAGGCGATTGCCCTAAACTGGCTCCAATTTCATCTAGTTCATTTTCTGTTAAAAGTGATCTAGAACGTTTCTTGCCTAACAATGAAGCCTTAGGTTCAAAGGTAACAATGATCTTGTGAAATGTCTCACTGTCACTTGAAAATTGAAGTGTGACGTTACGATAAGTGCTAGAAAGACAATAAGACCTACCGTGTTTAATGAAATAATAAGGATTTTAGTGTGCCATTTCCCCTGCAACTCCCTGTTCACTCGCGCAGTGGGGAGAGTTCGCGAAAGGGTTACCATATATTTTATATGACCCTATATGCGTATATCCGGGATCCTTTATCTATACAGCAGCGTTAAAGAGAAAGATCTACAGAGTCTACAAGGTCGCCATTCGTCTCGGAGCCCCAAGTGAACATTGTTGCGTTGAAGCAAGAAGATAGTGAAGAAATACTCGACCTCCAGACTAAACATTACGAAAATTATTTTTTGTAAACACTTAGATAGCATTAGCATTATATGCACTTCGCAGTAACTATAGAAATTTAAAACCTCATTACTTGCACTCTGAACCAAAAAATATACAAAACTAAAACATAATAAAAAAGAATAAAGAAAAGAATAAGAATATCATGATCCAAGTGAGGCAATAATTCCAATGCTGACGATGTTGTTATCCCGACATCAGCTGTCTGCTTTAAACGACAGCCTAAGATTTTTTCGCCGATAGTGTACTTTTTAACCATTTCTGTTCATGCTGTCATGAAGGAAAATTCAATTTCCTGCATTATTGCTGGTAATCTAACCTAGCTGCGTGTTTTTCTCTTTTACTGCATGTATGTGCATGAACTAGATATATTGAATCATCTTAACTTTAATATATTTATTATTGCATATCACATACACAATGCACACACATCAAAATATTTGCAGTATTCGTCTCGTATTTCCCAATTCCTCTCGTTCTCCAAAGATGTAGTTAATCTATTTGTATATCAATATAACATTCTCTCATTTAAATACTTATTCTACTTCGTTAGATAGACCAGCATGATATTTCTCAGGAACTAAGTAGTAACATAAGATAAAAATTCCCATCACTAAGGATAAGCAAATACCCGATGTCATGACTAAGATGATTTAGTTATGACATTAATTCCTAAAGTAAACTAAACCACGTAAGGCAGCAACAATGCGTGGTGTGGGTGATCCTGCTGAAGTAGGTGTCGGACTCATGCTGTGAAGGAATGCAATACGATGGGCGGGAAACCCATTGTTGTGCGCCCTAACCCCAACGCCCTCTTGCTTCATTCTCAGGTGTAGCGTGTGTCAATGCACGTACACCAAAATAGATACACAGTTCTGGACAACAAGTACAAGATAAATTAATGACTCACGTCAAAATTGATGTAGTCCGCCGTCAAAATTACAGAGAATTGTATATCTCAGTAGTGCGAAAAGATGACTCGCGATTATATTGTGGCTTTTAGTGCCGTTTCGTCTCTGGACAACACTGTAACACATTTCCATTAGTTTTGTCTGCGCCTCTGATATTTTGGTGGACCATATTCATGTGAAGGTAGAGATCGTATTTTCCTTACGGTTATCTTCTTTTATAACTTTTTTAACTGGTCCACAACTACGCCCCGTCAGTCGCTCATAATATTATATCAAGAAATGCCAACATAAATAGAGAATGATTGGGGCATTAAAAAGATAGCGCTCGGAGTTGAGACTTTTCGAGTGTTCGCAGACATAACCAGAGCTAGGACAAATATCCAGTGAGTGTGGGAATCAATGTAACTATCATTCTACCCAGTACTCTACTCTGAACACACGGATACAGGGTCCTACAATACAATTTATAGTGGTTCGACTATCGAACTGGCAGTGTCGAGTTGGTCGCTGTGCACTCTGCGTTTACCTTCTACTCTGCGTTTTATTCAGTATGTCAGAATCATCACGCGCTGCCACATAGAAAATATTAGTGAAAGAATTTAGTACAAGTAATTTCACTGTGAATATAACTTCGATGTAGGTTGTGTCATTCAGAAATACGAAATTGTAAAGAAAAGCGAAAATTGTTAAAACGACTAATACAAATATATAAATCGGAATTCTTTGAAGATCTGTGTAAGATAATGATAAATGTCAATATGCATTTTTACGAACTACACCATCCTTAATTAAAAAATATCATTTTTTTTATTGTTCCATTTATATGCCGCCTTTAACATCCAAGGTCATTTTGGCAACATTTAACCTCTTGGAACAATTGTTTAAGAGCAAATACACACAAACATACCCACATCCCAACACCCACCCCCACCCCCTAAAAATCATACTTCCAGACTCTAGGGGGGACGGGGTATAATCCTAGAGGAAGAAAAATTTCCACCCTCCCAGCCGGGATTCGAACCCGGGTCGTCCTGCAGGTGCTCTACCGAATGAGCTCTTTTTTAACTTTAAACTTTTATGCTTTAGGAAATATATTAAGCTGTTTGACAAGCAAACGACGGATGAGAAGATAGACCAACAGGTAAAAGTTTACATTTTTGGCAATACATGCATGTGTGCAGAGGTATTTAGGTATGTATGTGCAATGTCTATTTTTTAAATTGTTACACTCCTGGGATATTTGCAATTCCAGGTACCTGCGTCACCCCCTTTCCCCTACCCATACATATCTACTCGCAGCGCGGACATATTACAAGCAAAAGGATATTTGTCCTGGCTCTAGACATAACATGATCAAGTTGGACACTGTAGGCCAGGAAATTATGGATTTCAATTAGATTTATATGCTCTTTCAGAACTTGAAAAATGATGGTTATATAAAAATCTGCATTATACTCTACAAGCTATTCATACAGAATTTATTTATTCTTCTATCTACTTCTTGTTTATCGAGATAGACATTTGTAGAGACAGCCTTATTTTGTAGGTACTAGGTTTCCTTTCACTCAAAGTTACGTCAAATACCAGCGTAAGCGGTCTTTGCTATAAAATTACCGCTTCTAATAAGCCTTGGAATACATCTTGGAAGACTTTTTCCCAAAATTGAAGATGAATAACGCTATTAAATGATAAATTATATGCAATTCGTTTAGCGTACAAATAAAGGTCAACAGTTACAGAAGTGGAACCGCATGCTTAGGCTAGATGCAGCAGCTCATTTCTCTTTCAGGTGATAAAAACATGAAATATGTACCGCAAAAGTTGTCCACGATGTAATGCATTCTCAGACACTAGGCAAATATTTATGACACACCACCAGAACATCTAAAGTATGAAGTTTACATTGTGCAACAGCATCGACAAACACACGTTCCTTTCGTTACAGGAAACTCACACTCCTTTTATCATGCAAGAAATCACAAGGATTCCTACTGTTGAGCTTAGGCATCTGAGCAACATTTTTAGGAGGTGTGCTACTGTTTGAAAGCAGAACAACACTTGTAGCATCTACAATAAGGTAAGGATTTTAGTAAGGCTCTGACGGTAAAATTTTCTTGGCGACTGTAGGTTCTCTCTCGCAGCGAGTCCATGAAACGGGTTACCATCTGTATTGAAAACCCTATATAATCGTTACCTGAAAAAAAAGGACTTAAATTATATCGCTAATACTGGCAAATACCCCGTATGGAGACCGGGGTTAAAGAATAGTTCCGATGTCTCTCATGCATGTCGTAAGAGGCGACTAAAATGGGTATCCAGTACCTGGGGGCATAGCTGGGCCACCCAGTCCCAGGGGTTATAAATTTTGGATATGGCCATAGAGGTTGGCATGAGGCTGACTACAATTACGAAATCTCTACTAGAGCCTCGGAATGTTTATGAATCTTTCTAGAACCAACCTAAGCATAAGACTCGGTCTAAGGTGGATGGATTATGTGGAGGAAGATCCCGCTGTAATGGGAATCAGAGGCTGGAAAAGGATGGAGGAGAATGGGAGAAAATAGTAGAGAAAGCCAAGGCCCACATTGGGCGGTAGAGCCATAAAAGAAGAATACTGTCAAACAGTCTTTACCACATCGTACCCCGCGGTGCCTATTCTATTCCCTTAACGTGTAGCTCTGATAGCCACGATTTTGAAGAAAATAACCCCACCCTACACTACCCTTTACATGGAAAAATTTTTTTCTTGAAAATGACTAACGGTTTTGATTAAAATGTCATATGTTTAAGATAGTTGTATGACAAATGAAATGTATATTTTGAATTTTCTGGCCTATGTAGTCCTGTTTACTCTGGATAACTTGAATAACTCGTAAACCGTAAGAGATAGACAAAATACAAAAAATGTAGGTACCATAAAATATGATTTGAAACTTTTCTGGCAACGAACATATTCAAGATGCTCTCGGGCTTCGAGTCAGGTGTAGTGATGAAGAGACATCGACGTTTCGGGAGTGTACATCTCTCCCATCTTCACTCTTGCTATTCATTCTTCATCCTGAAGATGGGAGAGATGTACACTCCCGAAACGTCGATGTCTCATCATCGCTACACCTGGCTCGAAGCCCGAGAGCATCTTGAATATAAATGTAGGTATCGCTAAAACACACACTTTATGTTCGAATACATTTTTTTGTAGAGTGAGCCATTTATGAGATATTCCTTGTTATTTGTGTGAGTATCGGAACACTTAAAACTTTCGTGAAAAGGAACATCGTTGTTCATTTTTTTATGTTAAGCGTGCAAAGAGAGCGGGATCTCAAAGCTTTCAAATATTTGACTATCGCTCAAAGCCTACTGTATTCCTATATTCCCCTTATACCCACAAGGAAATAAGCAATAAGATAATTTGTACAAATGTTTATCTTAACTAACACGAAGAAGATAGGGAATAAGAGTTTGTAAGAATGGTTAGTACAAGAGTAGAGAAAGTCACGTGAGTGCAACACATCAAATTTTTTTCTAATGTTTTTCCGCGCTACTTTACAGAAGCCATGCTAATGATCAAAGGACAAAAAATTAAAAGATGCGCCGACAAGGTCTATAGTGAGAGTGTATCAACATTATAAATTAAGGGTCAGAATTAAGTTGAGTCAAATGATGATGAGGAGCGGGAGCAGGAGTATAACATCAACAATAATGACCTCGTACATTAGGCCCAAAACAGCACCCGTCTGGCATTTTGTCCATTTTTTTTCAGGTGACCATAAGAAGGGCGCCTTGCTTGTCGGTGGCCTTTAATTTGCCTCGGCATTCTTTCTTAGGACGTAAACGGGATATTCAGCTTTCTCTGTATTTATTTATTTAGGTTTCTATCGACTTCACCTATAATTTTCATCTCTTATATGCTCATTTCAAATTCAGCACACTTTTGTGATCCATCACGCTGTCTTCAGCTTTTCCAAATTTTTCCATATGTGGACTTCGTAAGCTCAGAGTTTGCCTTCTTTAAGTGATGTTAATATGGACACTTTTTTAATATAATCCTTTCATTGTTCTTGGTTTTTTTTCTCCTGTTAAGTGTCGGCTGATTATTTCAAGAATACTTTGAAAATTTAGGACGCTCTTTTTTATGTGGCAACACTCCGCCCCAGATACAGGAAGTGGAAAGTTTGAAGCTGAAGTTAAATTAAAGTAATTTCGAGGCTTGAAAATTATAGTTTCTTAATACCACTTTCTCTACTACGTATACAGGCTGATTCAAAAAAACTTTAAAAGGTTTGGGGATGGGTTTCTTACACTAAAAAAATAAAAAAAGGATCATGTAACAGTGTGTCCCAAAATCCTGTTTTTCGATTTATTAAAGCTTAAGATGTTAAAATGAAAATATTTTAAACAGAGCATTATTCCGTTTCTGACGTTCTCAGCTTGTTAGGAAGAGATGCAGTAAGTGGGAGCCTTCTATGAATGAGTACATATGGGTAGATAAATAAAGTTGTTGGGTTGGATCTAGAAAGCCGTTGATCGCAAATTTTGATGAATAAATTAATTGATCAATAACGCGAAAACGGAGCATTTTGGAAGATAGTTTATACATACATATGTGTATACGTATGCATAATCATTTTTTGTTGTTTCGCGGTAAGGAACCCATCCTCAAACTCTTGTAAGAGTATTTTTAATCATCCTGTAGAAAGTAGGAAAACTATTGTATTCCACCCACAATTTAATGAGATTTGATCATAAATACGAAGGGGTAGGGGACCCAAAAATAACCGGAACCGAACTGTTGCGCACACACACTTGTAGTTACGAGTTGTGCTACTAGGTGGTGTTAGTTTGGGGTTTCCCACATCCGTTAGTAAGCTGGCATCAGTCTGAGTTAAGTGGTTTGTTTGTGGTGCTTTGTTGTTTGCGTTCCTATTTGAACCCTTTGTCGATTAATGAGATGGCCTGTTAATGAGTTAAGCATTAATCTTTGACCCATCTTATCCGTTACATCCCACCTTGTCAATCTTCTACAACTTGAGAGAGTAGCGCGACTGCAGTATTGGAGGACTCCCTCCCGAGATTGATAGCGGGAAACCCAACAGCAAACAACGCCCTCGCTACATTAATATTTACCCTCAAACAATGACAACTAAAAACCTTCTCAATGGAAACAGGTAGCACCCAGGAAAGGTCACCGATCACGCCAATTAGCTCCAGCTAATTCCCAGCAGGCAATGGAGAACCAATAAGGCATCTTAAAGGAGGTTGAGGCGTCAACTTCAACAGTAACTGCAACATCTACACCCCAGCCTCCAATTAGGCTACACTAAATACTGTTTTCATATGTGAATTGGACAGTAGAGATAGAGCTTCTCATTTCATAAAAGGAATGAATGACCTTTAAGTAAACGTATGAAAACTGTAAAAATGAATGTTAGACATGAACCTCTGGAGAACATTTTAATTCCTCCACTACACATAAACCTTGGTCTCATCAAAAACTTTGCTAAACGGTTGGATGGAAATGGACTGGCATTAAAATATGTGGTTACAAAATGTCCTAGAATTAGTGAGGCCAAACAAGTTTTTGTTGGTCTGTGGATTCGTAAACTGCACCAAGATGAGATATTTGAACACCTGTTACATGATGTTGAGAAAGCCATGGATTTCTTTCGGAGAAGTAAGCATTTTTGGGAAACAAATCAACAGGAAACTATGAGGAATTCAGAGAATTTAGTTCATTTAATGTATAACGTGACATAGATATTTTATATTTCTATATTGTTCGGTCATGTCAAAATGTTTTAAGTGACAAATGAATAAAGGGTTGTTACCTCAATACTTAACATTACTGATTGTACTATTTCATTCACTACTTCTTGTAGTGCCAATTGTAAGTTTTTAGCATCTACTACGCCGAGCTTTGTCCCATAACTTTATCAGCAATAGAGAGGAAAGCATGAGAAACATTGTTCTACGGTCAATTGCCTCACGTGTTATGCTTTAAACAGAGATGTCTCGAGTCTTGCTAATGCTGCAGCACGAGCAAATGCCACTACCGATCTTGTGTCATGGTGAAAGCAGCTTGATTAGCAACGAACGCTGGTGGTGACCAACGCACCGCTAAAATCTTCACGATTATTTGCACTCATCTTGAGATGTACCACGGATCATTAGCGTAAACGTGTTGCAAATTTCCGGGATGCTTGAGGAAGTAACTTTCGGAACGAGACAAAAGGTCTAACACCACAACACAATCAATGCTTTATTTCCTCCTACCTCTCTAAAAGGGCAGCTATAATTGATTATGTAAAGTCAACAATGAGTGATTTGATACGCCTACTGTGTATGTACTTCCTGTTTTCGAAGTGGGTACATCTTCTTCCAACAGGTCACGACCGAGTAGTAACTCATGTGAAGAAGCCATAGTTCAATGACGACTTTCTGTTTGGCTAACCAAATATGCCATTTTTAAACTGGAAATTATGCAACAATTCTAACTTTTCTTTTTTCAGAAGCCACTAGGATTTTCAGGAAAACACCAAATATAATAAAATTCATAATTTTCCTTTAGCTGTACTTGAGTGAATATGTAGATTAAGAGATTAATTCAGTCATAGGATGAGGTTCTTGAGATCTTTTACCCTTAAAATCGAATTCTATCGGTACTTAATTGCTCCTTTGCATCGCACACATATGTTCAGCAATCTCTTCATGAATGGCAGTACGCGTTTACTTTTTCTTTATTTCTTGCCCATAGAAACTTTACTACAATTCCATGATATTTACTGCATTCCATAACAAATTAAATATTAGTAAGCAAAGCGCGAGATAAGTTAGGAAAATTTCAAAGTGTGAAATCCACCAATACTTTTATTCTGCGTAGAAAAAATTACATTTACAACAAGAATTTCACTACGACTCATCTAGTTAAAGACCAGGCTTCTAATATAGTGTGATGCCGACCGCGGCGCACAACAAAGGACGGTCGAGGCAAAGCTACCACACCACATACCAGACGCGGTGCGTGCCACATCACTCACGTGAGCAAACGAGCAAACACGTTACAACAATCAGAGCGGCAATATAAGGGGTTCTCCGGATTATTCGAGATTTGTCCGGCACCCGGTGTATTTGTAGAAATTCAAGAAAAGTCCATGTTAAGTCATCCTCGCTATATGAGGAGAGGCAAGAAGCGGAAGAGTTAGTTACAGATATAAGTGGTCAGGAGTCAGTTTTAGTGCGTGTGTGTCTGTGTGTGTGTGTGTGTGTGTGTGTGTGTGTGTGTGTGTGTGTGTGTGTGTGTGTGTGTGTGTGTTTGCGGGTTTCAGCTGCGTGTGTCATCGCGTCGAAAAAAGCGAAGCAGTTAATGAGCGCTGAGTAATCGCATCGTTAAAGTAAGGTATTTGAAGAAAACAGTTGTGCGTTCTAATATCACGAAAAGCTGTAGACTTTTAACGTCAGTAAAAGAGATCTGTGTCGTTGTACTTTCAATCTTGGAGGAAAATACAAATAATTGGACCGAACTTTTTTTTTCCACATTGATATCAGAAGTGGGATTAATCGAAATGTTTTATGACAATAGGGATGTGGAAAAATAAAATATTACAAGGGTTTAAGTCATCTTTCTCCGTTTAATTCTAAGATGAACCATTAGGGTTGTGCGTTCCTATCATGTTCCTATGATCTATTATGTCGCATGAACAAATGACCACGGAACAGGTCTTTGATCATGTACGAAAATATATTTTCATTTCCATATGACATACTGTGGTGCGCTTATCGCTTTTTGCGATCGCTCATGACAATGATTCACGAAAGAGATAGGAATATGGGGAGGGCTTTGTGGAAATGACCGGTAAGCCTATTTTAGTGGTCCTTTGGCAGTCTCTTGTGGGGTATGTCTACTTCGCCTCGTAAGACGCATGCAGAAGTAAGCAGAAAGACTAGTAGAACTGTGAAAATAATGTGGTAGGCAAGTCCTCTGTGTTAGCATAATGCCCAAGGAGCAAAATAATTAACATATTCATAAGTTGAATAACCTCCACTTCGGTTTCAATTCTTAAATAACCTTCAGTTATGACAATTTTTTTCTCGGCGGTGGATTAGTTTCAGGTACAATAGATGATTAAACCTTAATAAACCGAACGCAGTAGGCATCCGATAGCACAAAGATGTTCGAATCGACATTTAATAATAGCTAATAAGATCACATATGCACAAGGAAATATCTAAAATATCACCTACAATTTTGAAGCGGAAGGAAGACGAATTCTTGATCACAATGTACATTGACATAAACAACTGAGTTTGCGTTCACTGTTACAGATGTTCAAGCTAAGCTCTATTTACTGATATAGAAAGGCAGGTTTATTTAAAGGAACTAGAAGCCTGAGATGCTCAAATTTGTTTAGGGATTAAGAACAAGTACTCCTCTGAATTTCATTATCACCTCCTCTGCTTTTATTATGTTATGATCAGGTTAGAGAATCTAGCTGCACTGTGCGAACAGATGCGCAACAACTAACGTAATTTGACGCAAGAGAGCCGCTATTTAAATGTCAAATATGGCTGACCCTAGCTTCGGTGCAGAAATAGATGAAATAATTCGAACAGGGAAACCTCAGGACGCAGAATACAACAGAAAATACATTTGGAACCAGTTTGAAAAATTTTGTATTGAACGAAATTATAAATTAACAGCAGATACTCTAACTTCTGACATTCCTAACATGTTAAAAAATTGGAGTATCAATATAATAACCCAATAGGCCGTGCCAATGGACGTTGAAATATGTATTCATGCTACATATTTCTTTTAAGAGGTTAGTGATTAAAAGAAAACATTTAAATACCATTTCATTGACTATATAACCCTTTAATTCTTTAAAAATACTCTTAACTACAGCTCGTGATAGTCAAATTCTCTAGATAAATTGACAATTACTAGCGGCAGTACTTATGACCAATAATGTACCGTATAAGTATGCATATCATCATCTACAAGGTGAAATTACAGTCTGGCCATTTACAGGTGACCAAAAGCTTCAATAAATACTTCTTCATGAAAAATACATCTTACAAATTCCTTTGAAATACCTATGTAAATGTAAACCCCGCGCGACAGCCGCTGCGTCCCCCACCTCTGCCCACTACAGGCGTCATTGGTGAGGTGCAGTACTGGAGGGTGGGACGTGGTCAGCGCCCCGAGCCCTCCCGGCCAGTTATGCGGTCTTCTCGACCTGGGGCCGTTACTTTTCCATCAAGTAGCTCCTCAATTGGTCCCCCCGGGACCTAATGAGGCTGAGTGCACCCCGTGCCAGACCTCCCAGAGGGGATAAAATCCCCATGCTGGTACCGGGGATCGAACCCGGGTCCTCCGCGCCACAGGCAAGCGCGCTGCCAGCTGCGCTACGGAGGCGGCCTTTGAAATACCTATAGCCTCAACAAATTCAATCATTTTAACTTGTTCTTTATCTAACATCACATGCATTTGTTTAATGCGTCCATTCTATCCCTTAATTGTTGAAAACGAAGGACAAGATCCCAAAATGTGTAAATTAATTCTATGAGTTTTTATAACAACTAACAAAGAAGCTCATCACTGTATAGCATTCAATTCTGTCATTTTAGATAATACCGAAAAGGCCTTACGAAATTATTGTATTTAAAAGATTTGAAACAATTACGTGATTTTCAAAATTGTTAATTTACATAGTTATATCAGTAATAGAATAAATAACGTATTGTTATGTGGCTAGTTAGTTACCTAAGGTTTAAAGCCGAAAACTTTTCAGTTCACTGGCGCCATTACAGACCCAGAGGAGTGAGTCGTCTGCACCAAACGGCTCCAGAAACTCGTTTTCTGTAGCAGGCTCAGGTTGCCTAACACTGCAGTGACATTATAAGTAATCTTCTGTAACTAAGTAGACACAACAAATAAATTACCTCTCACACATATAAAGGCGTTAAAAAGGACGGCTAACTGAAATATACCCAGCCTCAGATTGGCTATTGTGCGCCACTTTGAGTTCAGCATTATCATTTTGGAATTGCAATCCATTTCAAAACTTGGCCTTAACCAAAATCAATTTGAGTCAATTGGCTCACTTCAGTAACCCAGATGAAAGAAGCCAATGAAAGAAATTTATCAGTTTCCACGTCCCGAGGTTAATGTGCAATATGTCTTTGTGGTATGCCGTTCTTTTGCATGTGCTGACACTCCTCTGGAGATAATTTCTTTCGATCGTGATCCGTGGCTTTCTTACTGAAAGAACTTCATTTCGAAATACAGTCATTTGTAAGCATTGTGTTTATCAACCAGGTCTGCAAGAGTTTATAAGTACGTGCATATTAGCTTTTCCACGCTCCATTTCTTTAGTAATATTTGAATTAGTGGTGTTCAATTCATGTTTCAATGGCTCCACAACACAACATACTGAGGTGCTACCAAACTTTCCAAATATTTAATCAGGAGCAAATTTCCCCGCTAAGGCTGACCTCCCTGCTAAGTTCCCCCCCCCCCCCCCTAAGTTTTCGTCAATCTTCAAAACTGGCAAATGCAGCCTAGCGGAAGTTTACTTCCCAATAATCATTCAATTTCATGCATCGTCAGAGCCTATCGCCCATGGTGCCGTATATTAATTAAGAAGCATATTTCTCTTCAAAACTTCTCTAAGTCAGATTTGTGCGAATGCTTCTCCAGTGTGTGCTTCAATGAGGTCTACATTTTTTGTGCAGTAAGATTTCGTCACATTTAACAATAACGCAAAAGTCATTCAGAATGAAGAGGACTTCATGGGCTAATGCCAGACAATTCAAGATATACACTTTATTAATCAAAGTACTCGAACATATGCCATTTTAATTAAAATCGTTTTAGCTATTTTTGAGAAAATAAAAAAATAACGAAAGAGTACTTCTCGAAAATCTTCGAGTCGTATCCTTGGAGAGTTAAATACCAAGTTTGATATTTAACCTACTTTTCGTTGTTATTCTCATGACACACAGACAGACATATTTTTCCTAAGAAATGCCTTTTTTTTTTTTTTTCCCTTTGCCATCAGGTAGTCCCAAACATGTATTTCCAATGAGATCTCGACATCGAAAGCTTTGGGGAATTCTCTACTTTCTTTCCCACCCTACGAATGTGGACAACTAAGTGAAAGAAGATATAGGTAAGGGTGCAGAAAGAATAAGGACAGAGTAATCAGAGGACAGATGTGCGGAACAAATGTGAGATTGATACTGCTGAACACTGACCTGACGCAATGAACAAGTGAAACTCGTGTAATTCCCGGGTATGTAGATGATGCTGGACACGGAACTACCGAACAACGTACGAGTATTGCCCAACATAGTAGTGTGGGAACCGGGTTACTCCTGCTTACTCCAGTACATCTTGATCGCCATCACTGGAGCAAAAGGTTGCGGATATGACGTCACGCTATCCCTCCTGCAGAGCAACACGAATTCGCACCACTGTTCGCCTTTGTGCTAGGCAATGTATTAACTTCAACGACAGGTTCCGTTGACGGCTTTACAGGCGCATATGCAATAGTCTCAACACCAACACTGGCCGCGGTTTTGAACGCACTTTCCTGCAAAGACTTGTTACGTGTTTTGTTTAACAGTGGAGTGATACAAGGGAACTCCATCTTCTGCTCGCCTAGATTTGAACCAATGGCAGGCGAATCCAGCGTGGGTATAAGCCAGGATCGTAAACTACTATATCAAATTACGGGCTTTACTTTACTCACAGAGATATAAATTGTCGCCCTTCTCAGTCCTTCCCTCTTTCATACTTCCTTTTTTTGTCTCCACATATTATGAACTATTGTCTTAAAGTTTCCTTACCTTCTTTTGACACTAACCTCCCATTCATGGGCATCGCGAAGGAGAGGCAAAGGGGGGGGGGGGGGGACATATCAAACACAACTGAACGAGCTTAATTCACGTCTCCAAGGCAAAGGCCAATTCATCGCTATTATGTTTGATGACGTGAAGGCCTTTGAAACAAAATTACGACCTTGGGAATCACAAATTGTGCACATTCCAGCCCTACAAAAGTATGATAATCAACATTCTCAAAAGTGCGCAGAAATTATATCAGAATTAACAAACGAATTCCACCTCAGTCTTCAAGACTTAAAGGAGAATGTTGTAAGTTTCAATCTGCTTTCTTCGCCTTCACCCATTAACAAAGACGAGATCTCCGAGAATCTGCAAATGGAGTGCGTTGATTTTTAATGTGCTTCAGACCTAAAAATAAGTTTAACAATGTCTCATTACCACTGCTACTTTGTTTCGCATCACTTTTCGGTAGTATACACATATGCAAACGAGTGTTCCCCAATATGAAACATGTGAAGTGCACAATGAGAAGGTAAATCACGGAGTCATCTGGAGAGTTCGCTGTTGCTCGAACAATCAGACCAGATATTGAATGGCTTGTTCGTAAGAAGCAGTGCCAGGTATCGCATTGACAGGTAGAACATTGTTATTCTAATATAACAATTTTATTTAAATTTCAAACTAAAATTTATATTAAACATACAAAGGTTAATAATACATAGTTTATAACGTTGAATTTAGATTTTGGAATTAGACTATAGATAGAAAAATATGTATTTAATTTAATTTTAAAGATAACTTAATATACGAGGGTCCGAATTTTCATACAGCCATCGCGAAATGAAGCGGTCACAAGTTACCTCCACAAGGGCAGAGCATGACGTCATTGCTCCAGTATAGTGATAGCACAAAGCACACTGCCTACAGCGCATAGTGTCTCTCGAATGTTTCACTAATTCCACACAGTAAAATGCCTGCAGCACGAAAATCGAAATATTCACATATTGCTGAACTTCTACAAGAATTGGGAGCGAATATTTTACAGCAAATAGTGATAACATTAAATGTTAGTTGCGCAAAAACTTTATCTACAACGTTCCTATATCGACTGCACCTTGCCTTTTCTGTGTTGTGATCATGTGACAGACTGACCCCTCCCACTTGCTATAGTCAAAACACCACAAAATTTTGTTTCCTGTATGAAGGTTTGGACTCTAATCATTATATTTTAATAAAAATAAAATATCAATATATTATATATTTTCGAACTAATTTGTTTATATTAGAATTTAGATCATATTTAAAACCTCAAAAAATCGAATCATGTGGCCTGCAAAGCAATTCACCTTAACAATGGTGGTCCTTTTGCAAAAAAGGTTGGACACACCTTTTCTAAAGCATTAAAACCAAGAAGAAAGGAAATGAAGTTGAACTGTGACTGCAATGAACAACAGATTACAACCCACCTCCGCTTTACAGCACTAGTACAGTCGTTGGAGTTTGCAGAGCGCACTCATCATATGTGTTTACCTGCCCGTCAGTAACTCATGGCAGGTAACTCACTGTTGATTAAATTATTTGTGCTAAACTGCTATGTTTTGTGATACGGAAAATATTAGCGAATAGGAATTGCTTCACTGTGGTGCATTAAAATAATACTATTCTGTTGTTTATTTATTTTATGCACATACTCTATAATGGTAATGGATATTTAGAACACCACCTGCCGTCTTAAGACTGGATTTTTACAAGTGATACAAGACGTCTAAATGGTTTCTTTATTTGCAGCAGTGTACACCACTGGGAAAGCCGGAGAGGTGAATCAACATGCTTTTATTGCGTTTCTTGAATATCTTCATTCCTCAATCCAGTTTATACACACTTGACTAAATGCCGACCAATCAATTCCTTTCTCGTGCGATGTCTGTCGCGCTCTCAAAACTTGTTTCCGTTTTCTTAACCACATACCGATGAGCACAATTCCCACTCCCTTGTGTAACGTACTGCCCGCCCGCCCGCAGTCTTTTGTTTCATTTGAGATTGTATGTAGTAACATTCTGAAAACATCATTGCAATTCGATTTACTACTGTCTCTGGAATAAGATGAGACACATATTACTTAATATGCAAGCTGTTTGTTCGGCCATTCTTCCCTTTCCATCCTTTCCTTTTTTCCTTCTCTCCCATTCTCTCTTTCTCTCTCACTTTCGTTCTCTGTCTCTCTTTCTTTCTCTCCTTTCTCTTGGACTTTCACTCCCTCTTTTTCTCTTTGTTCCTTCCTTTCTTTTTTGTAAATGTTACAAGAATCCACAATTCCATAACATTCAGCTGAATTATAATTAGGTGAATTAAAAAAGAAGCACGCCTACTGTCTGTTCACCAGCTTAGGAGAACGAAGGGGAGAGGCGAGACATTCCATGTAGTGTAACCCGAGTTTTGTAAACCTCCGTGAAAACATTGCCCTGCTGGTTATGTTGCCAATTCACTTCCAAAGTTATTCGCGCTGTTTACTCGCTGCTTATTTCCCTACATTTAAAATCGTAGAATCACTTGTGTTATGCCTAGGAGTGCTGTGAAATCTGCTATGATATGGTAAAAGAAGAAAGGGGTTCTATGCGTGAAATAGATGTCTATAGCACAATTGAAGCAAACTTTTAGTGGACCAACTGTTGGTTGCCTGTTTCCATCTACGTGTGATCTGAATGCCATAGAACTATAGAGCTTGGGTCAAAATAAAGTGAATAGTTAAAAAAAAAAAAAAAAAAAAAAAAAAGGTAACAGGCGACTTATCTTTACAGGATTGCAGGACATAACGCACTTGTGACCGAAAACGACTGACAAGGTTTTTGAAAAATATAGAAAAGGTGGAAAACGATCAGCGGGAGAAAGATGGAGTAGTTGAAAACATCGTTTCTGTTTTATAAGGTGAATATGTTACATGGATTGAAAATAACACGTAAGTTGCGCTATTTTGAGCGACTTCTTTGCTCTACTCTAGAGTGAATACACATTGCAAAGTTTGCACTATTATCGTAAGCGCGACTAGAAGCACAACTCCAGCTTCAGATATCGCTGTGTACCTGGAATTGTTTACTGACGTACTGAATGGTTGCATTCTTTCCAGGGACCATGAGCTGGTTAACAAACTGCAGATGATGAAATGAAAACTGTTAATAACATTAATACAGTTATCAAATATGTAATAGGCTACATCTACATGACTTTCTCTACCCTCTGTCCTTTATTAGGGCATATAAACTATTCTTACAAACGTTTATTTTTCCATTTACTTCATTTTATTTTAGATAAATTTTTGCAGAAATAGTTACATTACACATTTCGATATAGATATACAGAATATAGCGATAGCGATAGTCAGATGTTTGAGAATAGGATGCTATATACTGATCATAAAAACCTTTGGTTCCCATGAAATCGCCAAAAACAACTAAATATCGAAAGGACTTCAAAAGAAGTATTAATAACATATTCCGGAAATGGCTTGTAGCACAAAAAACGTTATTTATAAAATAAATAATGTGTGCTTTAAAGGGGTCTACATTTTTATGTCGTTCATTTTCGTCCATCACTTGACGTTTACCAGTTATAGACATAAGATTATATAAAATCTCTTCCAAATAAAGGACTTCAAAAACTATTCCTAGAAAATCCAAGAAACCATTCAGTTATTCTTCGTGATATCCTGGAAAGAGTATGAAGTGCAATATCAAAGCATTTCTCATATCTCTATTTAACCTGGAAGTAGACAGAAATATGGGAATGGCTTGCAAAGGCGATACATATAAGCACCGGATTCTTTAAAATGCTTGTGTCTTCGTGATTATGCAAAGAGTAGAATTTCTAATCCAGTATTTAGTGGTCGAGTGTTGGCTATTCTTCAGCCTCTTGTATCCTGAAGTAACTTCTACAAACCTTTATCTCGATCAGTATGAAGTAAATAGAAGAGCGGGTTTTTGTAAGAAGAGGGGTAGAGAAAGTCGTCTACATATACAATTTTTCTTGTTCCAGGTCATCGTGATGCACGACATGCTATTCCGAGGCTATTCCGATAGACAGACGCATGAAGAATGCAACATCTCATTGTAAACCACTTTTACACAGAGTTTAAAAATGTAAATGTTATATTTATTAAGCACTTTAGTAAAAGTTGGTATGTTATGAACATACGTGCGTAATGTCTTCCGGTTTCCTAAATCTGCTGGTTGTATTTTGTAGAAATTCATTCCAAAGGGATCGTACTCCGTGGTCTAGGGGTAAGCTACTAGATCCTGATTCTCGAGGTCACGGGTTCAAACCCGGGGAGGGCCGTGGTACATTGGAAGAGGATGATTATCTCCACAAAAAGACTAACATAAATCGTGTGTTTTAACGAGTTCTAAATTTTTTGTATAGTACGATTTTGCCTATCTCTTAAAGTGTACCACTTCTACAAAATTCATCCAGAACGACAAGAACGTCAGAGGTGATACCCAGAAAGTTCAACATGTATAGTTAATTCATCATGAACATATCATCAACATATCGTATTTGAATCAAAATCGTACAAACATTTTTGACAAAATTCAAAATGTTGTAAGATTTTTCCATGTAAAGGGTAGCTTCAGGTAGGTAGATTTTCTTGAAAATCTCTGTATCCCATGACTTAAAAATGTTGAACCTAAATACCAAGTTTGGTATTCAATCAAATTTAAGTTTTGCGGTTATGTTGTTCACAGACACGGAACCTTTTTCTAAAAATCTAAAGCGTTGCACTCACAAAACTTAATCTACTCTTGTACTAATTATTGTTACAAACTATTCCTATAACTTCATGTTGATCGAAATAAACATTTGCAGAAATTATTTTATTGCTGATTTTCTTGTAGGTGCAAAGGGAATACAGGAATGCAGTAGGCTTTAAGCGATAGTCAAATATTTTAAAGCTTTGATATTCCGTTCTCTTTGCACGGCTAAGAGATAAAATGTGAATAATGGCCTTTCGTTTTGAGAAAAATTTGCAAAATTCTCACAAATAACAATGAATATCTCTGATATGCTTCGATTTTGTGTGTTTTAACGGATCTACATATTTTTGTATAGTAAGATTTCGTCTATCCCTTACGATTTATCAGTCATGCAAAAGTCATGAAGTGTAAACAGAACTATATGGGGTAGAGCCAGAAAATTCAAAATATACATTTCATTTGCCATAAAATATCTTAAACATATGACATTTTAATCAAAATCGTTAGAGCCAGTTTTTAAAAAATACAATTTTTCGAAATATGGTCCATGCAAAAGGTAGTTCAGGGTGGAGAAATTTTCTTCAACATCTTCATGTCACATCCTTGAAAGATATTAAACTTAAATATCAGCTTTGGTTTTCAAACGACTTTTCGTTTTTGAGTTATGCTCTTCACACACAGGCACACACACGCGCGCGCGCACGGACCTCTTTTATAAAAATGCTTTTCTTATATTCAGGGGACCTCAAAACATATTTCTGGCGAAATCTCGACATCGAATTTTTGGGTCGAATGCAATACTTCCCCTGCTTACTATACTTTATGGATCTCAAAACGTGTATTTCCAGTAAAACATCTGTATGGAATAATGACTAGAACGCAGTAAGTTCTGTTCCTACTGCGTGCGTGATAGAGCAAGTAAAAATAGTATTATTGTTGAGAAGTCATACAAAAAGGAACTACGCATTTCAGGGTAACCTTTTATCCTACATCAAACAATGTGGTACTTTTTGTGTCTGCTATTTGGCAATGTTAGGCAGTAAATGTTGCAATGCATGACCGTTGCAACAAAGGGCTACAAAGGTGCAGGAGAATCATCCATATATATATATATATATATATATATATATATATATATATATATATATATATATATATGTATATTTAACTCGGCCCCACACAATGTAGCATCTTGCAACAGACTTCAATGTTACATAATGTGAATACACGTGCGGATTAAAGCAAAAAACCACAAGTGCAGCAAGAACAATAATTGGCTGCCGAAGCTTGTCTTGTGTGAATATCTGCTTTTCAAAACAATGTGTCTGGTACTGGGAACCCTAGGTCATTAGTTCATGATGGATGACCTCGTTCTGCACTTCCGTGTGGGTGTTCATTCATTGTTTTCGATATTTACTCTGACCTGGATGTTACAGGAGCATTTGTTCTTGCACCTATTCATCTTTAAGTTTGATTAATCGTCCTATTATGTTAACGTTAATTAGCTTATTTAAAAACCGGATATCTCGGGAACTAGTTAAGATAACATTTTCAAACTTTTACACAAGAAAGACACAATGTTTTTAAGTAAATTGAATATGGTTCAAGGTGGGTGCGTTTCGCGACTACTGTGTTATTTGTTTAAAATTTAAACTATTAGTTATGCTTCCAAGTAAAACGGAGCATTTATTGCACAACTTTTAGTTTCGAGAAAACACTGTTTAAAGGGGAGCATGTAAACATATTTTTATTGCATATTACACACACACACACACACGCGCGCGCGCGCGCGCGCGCACAGAGAGACATGGAGAGAAAGGTCAACTAGAGAGATAATTCTGGATTTTCAATGTACACTTAAAATTAACTTATAATACACTAGCTTGACTCCATAACTTGCTTGACTTAGAATGTATGTGTTTATACAGTAGGTATGCCTCAAAATGATATATAAACATTTTGAAGCACTATTTCTCAGCAATGAAGTGAATCAGAAACACAGTTTTTGTTGTGTTGTATGCCCTAAACTGTAAACGTTCAAAATGCCCCCTTCTACCACAGTGTACTCCCAACGACGTTCTTTTTTATGAAAAATCCTCCATGATTGCACCAACATTCTCATTATCGGCGGATCTTTTTCTTCTTCATCATCTCCATATCTTGCACCGTTCAAGAGATTTGTGTCGGATGGATTCTTATAGTTGTTAACCTCATTGGTGACGATGTGAAAAATTCATCCCTTCAACGTTCCCCATTTTCCAACAGTATTTCAATATCCACATACGTTCATCAAACGATAAATGCACCTTCATGTTTGTTTACAAACAGATGAGCGTTCTTCAATGCTCTCCATTGTCTTTTATATTGAAAAGTTATAGTTATGCCTCATTTCGTTTCTGAGAAAGTGTTTTGAAGAGTGTTTATATCAATTTGCGACACTGTGTGTGCATGCGTGTATTTCTCTTTCTTTCTCTCTCTCTCTCTCTCTCTCTCTCTCTCTCTCTCTCTCTCTCTCTCTGTCCTTTTCATGCAAGAGTGATGAAACTTGCCAGGTACACTTAGAAAATAAGACTACATTTTATCTTTATTACGTGACCCCAAAAAGGAAGGCCCAAATGGATCAAAATGTCAAAAGCCAAAATACCTTATTTTTCAAGTGCTGAAGAAGTTACATAACAGAACTATATGCGCGTGAAGTTTCTGACAAGTTTTATGAAGTACAAAATTTGGCTAACATGAGCATTTAAGAAGTTATACAATATTACCATCTGCGACACCCCGAAAAACAGCATTCGTAATTCAGATTGCATAACAAACTAAAGGAAAGGCACAAGCTTATATATTGGTTTACATTTTACTAATGGTTTTATTCATTAGCTCCCTAGATGAAGTAGCTTTATTACCGGTTTTCAAAACATCATATTACAACCAGGTTGCTCAGAGGCGAGGGAGAAAAGGCTGTGGATGATGAAGGGATGAGTGAGAAAATGGAAGAGAGGAAGTAAACGGAGAAAGAGATGCAGAGAAACTGACAGAGAAAAGAAAGAAAGGCAGAAGGAGAGATCACAATGGAAGATGGGATTAAGAAGCGGAGAAGGATATGACTAACAAGAAAATTTTAATGGAATAATGCGATCATTGCTCGTCTTCTTATATGGCTGTAGTTTTATGCGTCACATTCAAGAAGTTTCGAGATTGAAACTCGTTTGGGTTGAGTTTACAGATAAGGTTTATTTTAAGTTTATAGACCCCGGGCTCACTGGGTTAAAGGACGTAAAATTATTTAAAACCTCCGTCCAGATAAAGATCATAAAGCAAAAGCAAAAGCAAAAAAAAAAAAAAAAAAAAAAAAAAAAAAACGGTAGCAGAGCTGAGGGTTCTGTGTAAAAAAAACCCATTTATTGTTATTAAATTATTTAGTTTCTATAAATGCTAGGATACAAAAATCCCTTATGGATTACAAAGAACTAAGTCAGTTACAAAAATAAACATTAAAAGTAAATTTTCTGAATATTGAATAGCACATTAGAAAAAAAATGCGATGCATTTCTAAAATACAGAAATAAGTTATTAAGTTTGGTACTGCGTATGTACTTGCAAGAGGACATAAATCTGCGTGATCGTTGTGGGAAGCGGGGCACACAGGGTCAGAGACCAGCCCAGGAGGATGACCCCGGCCGACACTTTGAACCTCGGATGTTGTTCAGAAGAGCGTAACAAAGCAAAGCTTGTAGCATGTTCTCAATTAAAATACAACCAGCGATACCATCTGACATTTCCCAGCTTTCAGTGAAACTGCACAACACATTCTTCTTCCCAGATAAGACACTTCTGTTGGTAAACTCTCTATCCCTCTCTTTCAATAGCACCTACTTGCCAGTATATGTGCACGTTTAACGAAAGTATTGGACACTTAGGAGGAAAGCCGTAAAGATTAGTACGCTCTTGAATGTCAGTGACTGTATTTTCGTTGTTTTCGTTCGTTTATATTTATAATATTTTTCAGTCTCACTTTCACTCTTATTTTCTCAAGTGATAAAAATTGAATTGCTACTGCTTTTTCATTTCTTTTTCTATAGTTGTTTCGAGAGTTCTTCTAACCAGCGTTTTAAGAATTTCCCTCTTTATAAACTCTGCATTACTCTTTTAAAACAGAGGTGCCAAAAAGTGACACCGCAGGTCACCTTTTTTCTCTCTCCACTAGCTTGGCTTAAGGTAAGGCAGTGCAGGGTAAAGGTGACTGGCATTGGATAATTAGATACCTCTGCATCCCTTTGAGTTTCACAAAATAAGGTCAGTGTCGGACGTCAACATGTCCCGTTACAAATTCCAACCGGAATCCTTCCAGCATTCGTCCTTGCCCTCACATCTATTACGTCACTGGTGATGGGTAATTAGGAAAGGAAAAAAATAACCACCCATTTTCGCCTCATGGGCATCACTGTTTTACAAGTGTGTCCATTTTATGCAGTTTCAGCTTCAACGGGAGGTGCCAGCCCGCCTCGGTAGCATGATGGTTAGCGTGTCTGCCTCACGTTCAAGAGGTCGCGAGTTCGAATCTCGCTTAGGGTAAGTTATCCGGGTAAGGTTTTTTTCCGAGGTTTTCCCTACCCTGAGAAGACGAATGTCGGGCAACTTAAAGCTCCATGGACCTCGGGCTCATTTGAGCATCAATTTCACCCATTCGTCCGATATGACACAATGTTGGAGGACGTTAATTAAAAAGAAAAAAAAGAAAAAACGGGAGGTGCCCATTATTTTAAACATGTTACACGTTTCTAGAGCATCTCCAAGCAGTTTATTTCAAAATACGGAGCTTTTTAACAGCGTAACTGTTGAACTCTATGGCGCAAAACAACTTGGGCCAGGCCAGAGCCATCTGTATTTACCAGGCCCGTTACAGGAGCAGTAAGTAGGTTTACTGTTGGCATTAGGTCATAGACCGATAGCCGTTGGTTGTTAAGAAGACATGCTTTATAAATGGATTTTCAACAAAGAGAAGTGTACATTTAAAACGCATTTAATTTGTACTATATGACGTTCCTTTCTGCACTCCCAAAATGGTAGCGCATCTACTACGCATAAAAGTAATTACCATTTGGATTCACATGTATGACAGCTTATCGGTCTCCAAAGAATACATAGTGCTTAATAAGTAGCTAAAATAATTATCGTAATTCATAAACATAGCACGTATTCAATGAACCAATGAAAAATGCGTCCGTACTCCGAATTCGTATTAAATCTAACTTAAACACTATTATCCAGCTTTAATGACCAATTCTCTCTCTAAACTATAGCTGCCGCTATTCTAAGTACAGAACAGTTGCATTTTTTCTTGACAAATTGTGTACGTTGGAAGTGGCGATATTCGTTAAAAGAAATATACTAGCTGCAAGTACAAACGAATTTAATAAAATGCACTGCTTGGGAGTATCTCTCGGTTTCTTATCGTCTTACGGTGTGCAAGGGGTGAGGTATAATTACTGACCAATGGATTGCTGACAGTTGCAATACGGGGCCAGTGGCGTGGCGCTGTAATTAGAATTACGAAAGTGCATTTGTCTTCAAATTCTTAAAGCCCATTATGAAAAATGTTGCCAATGTTGCTTGAAATAAGCAGCATTTATTGGGTTAAACGATTCTGTGTCATAGAAAAGCTTTAACTTTGTCCTTAGAATAACAAAAAACTCCTAAAGCTTTACAGCAAACATAATGCAATATTGTATTGAAAAATATAAAAATGTTAATTCCTGTAGAAATTCTCCCTATATTTATACTGGAATTAAAATTCCTATCGAAGCAGCTCTAAACATGTTTGTCTATTGCGTTATATTATAATACAGTTTCTGCTCTGAATGAATGGTTTTCTTATAACACCTATGCAATAAACCGTCTTTCTTGGCTGGCATTGTAATTTAATTACATTCTAGAATTTGTCGAACTCTTGTTACCAGCTTGCCACAGACAACAATTGGACCACGTGTGGAACAAGCAATAGTTGTAGCTTAATGAGTAACATTTGGCAATCCATCAGAACTAATCAACTCTTCTCTTTCATGATGCCAACGTGACATTGGTTTTATCTATATCCAGCCAAAAACATGAATACTGCCCAATCATTGGAGAGGGGTAAAGAGAGGGAAGGAAGGGGAAGTTACGAAGGTTCTTGTTAAATAAACATGCTATCCATGCTGGCCGGGAGGGCTCGGGGCGCTGACCACGTCCCACCCTCCAGTACTGCACCTCACCAATGACGCCTGTAGTTGGCAGAGGTGGGGGACGCAGCGGCTGGGCGGTAGGCCTTGGCCCTTCGTGGGCTGTCGCGCGGGGTTTACATTACATCCATGCATTTTACTAAATTCGCTCTCTTTACTTCCATAGAAACTCGATTGATATCTAAGTTATATATCATCATTCTTAAAATTCATGGTTAATTCAGGTTAATGAACGTCTATTATAAAACGATTACATCTTAGATTTGATTATGTAGAGGTTAAAATCAAACAAGGACGATATTTAGTTAGGTGTACTTCTCGCCCTTTTAAATAGAATCACGCCAAAATATTTTACATTGCTAATTCGTTAGCATAAACCCGCATACATAATTTAACCTGCTCTAGTTCAACGTCCGAGTTCTAAAATTATATTATGAGTTACGGTGCAAGAACATTACGTTTCCACTAGCAATCTAAATTTAAACATTTAATACGTAGGTATTGCTCTCAACGAGGCCAAAGTGTGAATATTTTCTGCTTATTTACATTCCTCAATGCATGTTAAACTGTTGAGCTGCGAAGTATTCCCACAATCGTGACGTCTCTTTGAAAGTGTCTAGGCCAGATCCTAGCGCACAAACGATACATCCTCTGTCTACGTTCAAACAGGACATCAAGGGCAGAGGACGGAAATGTGGTCAGCCGCCGATATCCCAGGCGTTCTCTCCATGTCCGATTATTAACAACTAAATTTGTTTTTAGCCAGGATTATTTTCTGTACTTCCTATAGTCTGAATCAAAGAGTGAATGCACCATCTGCCAACATTAGTGATTCAGTGGAAAAGACCATAAAATTAAATCCTTATCTGCAAAGGCATGAGAACTGCCATTAAGAACAGACAATACTAATCAAATTGCGTAAGATTTCACGGCCGGTGTCATAAAATACAAAATGAATATTGGGGCTTGTGGGCCGTGGTCTGGTGGAAAATTTCCTTCCTGACGTTTCGTTCGAAGCTGCGTCGAACATCCTCAGTGTGTGATGGTAGTATTCTGCTACTCTCGGTGACGACTGAACGACTCCGTGATAGGGGAAATTGAGCTAGTTCACGATCGTGAAGCGACAGTGTGAGTTAAGCGATATCTCAACAAAAGTTGAACTAAGTTCAGTGATATTTAAAATTAATGGACAATAAAAAAACTGGTCGAAGTTACAATGTATGAGGTATTGGACAAAAAATAGGAAAGGATAAACAACATTAGGTAACAGGAACATCAAAACCATACTATTATACAGTAGCGAAACTTCACCATTAGTGAAAAGCACGAGATAAGAGAGGAGAGAAGAGAAGGGTGAAGAGGAGAGGGGAGGGGAGAAGAGAAAAAGAGAAAGGAGAAGTGAAAAGAAAAGAAGAGTTAAAAGAGAAGAGAACAACAGAACAAAAGAGAAGAGAACTGAAGTAGCAGAGATGAGGTTTATGAGGTCAGATTATGGTGATTCCTTCAAAACAGAGAATACGAAGTGAAAATTATTTATATGAAAACATGGTGCAACCGTGTATGAAGTATATACGAGTAGGTAGGTACTTACTACCTGATCGACTGTCATGGCTAATCATTGGAAGACGGAATAGAGAACGGACAAGAAAGTGATGCAGAAATGCAAATTTATAAAAACCTATTGATCTCGTAATGAGTTTTGAAAATCCGCTCCTTGAAGTTAAAGAAGTATTCGTCAGTAAATATATCTGTTGGATTTGCTATCCCTGTTAAATTAAATCCAGTCATGATTAGAAGCTCATTTTCTATTTAGATTTGAATTAAAATGCATAATAATTATTTTAAAGATCGCATACAAAAGCTGCATATTAATCTGATATTAGCTATGCCAAATCGTAGTTAAAATTACATTTTCAACATGCAGGCACTTTGGAATGGAGATTAAAAATCTTCTGGCATTTTTCATGCGATCTTAGTGTCCCTTTCCATTCTGTATCCTCCAGTCTGTGGAAAATCGTGAGAAAGTTTGAATATGGCGGTAGGCGTGCCAAATAATGACATTACAATGAGAGGTTATGAGCTGGCGAGAAAAGGTCATAGCATATAGACGCAAATTGACACACAGACCTTTAAGCATTATGTCACATGTAGCGTCAGAAAATGCACTCCACATAGGATTTAACTGATGTATTCTACTGCAACTTCGGACCAAATCATATTTATCGTTTTTTTTTTTTTTTTTTTTTTTTTTTCTTTTCTTTTCACAAGAAGGAAAGTATCTTAAGGGGACACCACTAAAAATCCGAGATTTTGAACCGAATATGAGATTTTTTCTCCGCTTCTTTTGCTACTTCAAAATGATATAACTTTTCACTCCGTCTTAGTGGCCATTCAAACATGAGAATGCACGGCATTTAAATGCCCATTAAAATTTATTTTCCTCGTTTCTCAAAATTACACTTTTTTTCTTTCCTTGCGATGCAGTTATGGTCAGATTGTTATGAAATTTGGAATATAAGCACTTTAGTACTTTTATTTTATAATTTACCCTGGGTTTTGGCGAGATAAGGTTTGGTGAGCATGTGTCAGTAAATAGTGAAAGTAGATTACTTTCGTTTTTTTTTTCTTTCTTTTTACAAAATTAAAGATTGTAATTAGAAAAAAATCCTGTAACTTTGCTTTTATTACGCAGCAAACTTCAGATCCAACGTTATTTGCATGTCGATTAAGAAAATGTTTACCAAATATTACATCTGAAATACGAAAGTCGTTGATTCCTGAAGATACACAGATATAGACGAAAAAACACAAAACACACACGCAATCACACACACACACACACACAGCTGACTTTTTTCTTTTTCTCCTTCTTATTATTAATTTATTTTGATTCAGGGAGTCTCAAACGTGTATAGCTGGTGAAATCTAGTATAGAATTTTTGGGTAGAACGTAGTGTTGTCCTCACTACATAGAGAAAGTGCTGTCTTGCCTTACTGCTCTTACACTTCATCTACTTTTGAATGCGTTGCGTGTGGACTAGGATGTCAAGAGATATGGGTCACACGATGCATCGCAAAGGAAGCGAAGTGCGCTTCTATTGTTATCTTCATGCCCTGCTGACCCGCAGATGATGTAGGGGCCATCACTTCGTGCACGGCAATTTGGTGAGCTGAAGAGAGAATGGCAAGAGAAGGGCACAGACACACCCATCAGGTCTACTTCTTGCAAAGGTGAGCGTGAACTTCGCCGAGAATTCATCCTAGAGTGTCTCGTCCTTTTACTTACACTCGTAAAACCTTATCTATCCAATCTGCATCATTAAAAAGGTATAGTGTATCTTTTCCGCAATAATACAGAGAATCAGTCATCCATGAATTCTTCTACCTCGAGCTATTTGTAACACTGTGAAGCGCAGTGGTTTTTCTTGATCCTTCTTCCAATAACACACATATGATCGTATGATTGACATTTTGAGTTATCATTCATACCAACAGGGTAGTATTTTGTCACCCCTCTTCACAGAAGTCCACCGTCAATTCAGTTATTTATGGCATGTATTATTCCCTATTGCAGATTTCAAAAGCGAGAGAAAAATAATTTGTTGTTCTGAGACTTGCTATTTACTTCATAGATGCCTTGAACTGCTGTCACACTATTAGCATGAAGAATCCGTAATAATCATCCGAAATTTAAGTCTCGGCACATATAAGCTAACCTGGAGAAAGCTAAATCAAACATTTACATTCTGTATGAAGTTTATTAATAATTAGCTGAAATACCGGGCGTTGTCCGTGGTTTGACGATTTATCCTACAACATTTAGACCTAGGTTACACTTGCCCAATGGCCTTGTGTTTCTTTGGAGGCATTTAAAACTGTTAATATGCTTAAACAAAGAGTTAATTAAAACTCTTAGGAACCGTGGAGAACAAAAAAGAAACGAAATTAATAAATAAAATCATCGGGAAGACAGCGGGCAAAACCACTGTGAACAATCACAAGCAAGTAGAGAAAGTCGTGTGAATGTAATACGTCGCATATTCATTTCAGTCACATAGAAACTTGTTTGAGTTGTATATTCAAGGGTGAGCAGAGAAAAAAGTGTTACTGTTTCATAAAAGTGAGTAGAGAAAACGGATAAAAACCTCCATGAAAAAACACTAAAATGTGCCAATTTGCATGGTGATCGAACAACCGGTGGAGTTTACCAACGTCATATAGAGAGATTAATTTTTTTAAATTCCTCGCGTTCTGCTTGTTGTAAAATGGTTTGACCAACTCAGAAACCTTCACAGCAATCTGCACAACTTCCTAAGGTTTCATGGCAATCAGATGAATACGAACCCATAACGGACACATAATTATACATAAATATATAATATATAATACATATAAATAAAAAAATATATAAATAAAATCTAAATGTACCGCTGCGTCAATATAACCAGTCCAGCTATATCACCAAGCTGGGTTGTTTGGCTTTCCTAGCAAACTTTTGTTGCATCCCATCTGCAGCAGTCTCATCAAGCAATCTAGCAAAGCAAGTTTTATGTTTTCAGAGGCGAGAATTTAATATTCCTCGTGCGAGATTCGCAAAAGGTATACATGATATGCTGCTTCTTTGTAAGGGCCTATAAACGCAAACTTTCAGCAGGCCAAGTGTCTTTATTGCATACTTGGTGCAAGATTGTGCAAGATTTAGAGAACGTTAAAACGTTATACCACTGTTTTTTTAAAAGCTATAAAATGTGTGGACACACACGTCCTTGTTGCATGGGATGAGATCTGCAGTCAGAATAATTCCCCGGAACCTGTGTGACTTCAGCATATCCTTTAATCCTTTAATAAATTTTGCAGTAACTATATGCTTGCTAATAATAGCTCTAGCTAGATTAGTAAATATGAGTAGTCTTGCGTTTCAAGTTTGTATTGAAACTGACATGCTCTTCATTTGATGAACAGCTTGAATAAGGAGTAGATAGGTCCTAGAAGTCCCATTTTCTTCTTCTTTAAGACAACGCTAATGGAAATAACAGTAGGCATTTTGTGTGATTGATTTTAGTAACGTTTTTAAAAGTGAAGGTTGTTGTTTAAAAGATTCCAATTACTTATTGTTCATTAAGAAACTTGGGCTCTAAGGATTACACTAATCCATAAAAGCTGGTCTTTCAACTTTAGTTGACTGTTTCGTGATCTCTACAAATAAGTTGTGTATACCTATATACCTATCAATTTCTTAAACGCTTCTTTAATAAGAGAATTTAAAAAATTAAAAAGTATCTTCATATTTCACAAGCTTCCAAAACTCTTCAGATAAAGCTATGTTAAAATGATGTTCCTCCTTGTAATGTTAGAGTTAATGTTCTATATATCATATTAGTTATATGTTTATTTATTATTTGAACACTGACGAGTTCTTTGGACAACATTAATGAACTGTGAAATAAATATAGGGAGGCTTTATGAATGGAAGCGGCATACAAACAATACATGAATTAAGTGTGATAGCAAAAGACATGAAATAAATTATAATCAAGCTCTTGCCAATTCTTATTATTTTAGTTAATTACATATGATTATAAACTCCTTCTAAAGCTCGGTTAAGTTCAACGGATGTACCACAAATGAACTGTTCTCTGGGCACTTATATAGTGCTCCGGAACTCCCCGAAGGCCACACATAAAGGAAAGTCTTTCCCACCTATAATGGAATGCATATTGCATGCAAATAGGCAGTGCTCCTTTGTGCGTTGGTTTTAGTTTCATCAATAACAACAGTGTTGTAAACATTGTGAGTGACATCAAAGACAATAATTAGAACGACAAAATGACAAAGCTATTTATCGGTCACACCTGCCATCCTACTATCTTTAACGATTTCTCGTCAGAGGTCTAAGGTAGGCAGAGTACAACCGGAGGGGATTCCACACTGAGCCTATAGCCAGGCTGTTGTGTGTAAGACCCTGGGAGGAAGGGAGGAGATTTAACTATCCAACGTGCGTGCCAGAAACTGGGCAGAGGACGCGAGCCAAGTTGAGGCCCCCAACGTGTACTAGAGATTCATCTTGGCGCCAGGTTTCTTCGCGGAGTCTCCAATCGCATGGGTTTCGACACCGCCATCCTCCCCTCGGAGACAGCGACCGCAACGATCTACATCGAGAGTAGCAGTTATCGCACCATCCACACAGCTGCGCCACACTTGCCCATCGCCGACATTTCCGACCATGGAAAGAATGGATTAAATGACGGTAAAATGAAATGGAGGGATGAGATAATCTCAGAAAGGAAAGTAACCAACATAGCAATCGCCAAGTGACCAAGGAAAACCACGAAATCGAGCACAGGACCTTGCTTCGGGGGGTATTAGCTGCAATAAATCTGTGTGGAGGTGTCCCTCCGTGTATACCCTTTTAGTATTTAATACAATTTTGATTCTGGGCTTTCTTTTTATTGTTTGTTTTTATGATACTTGAACTTTTTGTTAATTTTCCATAAATATTACAATATCCGGGGAATGCGGAGCACGCATTCAGAAAAAACCACAAAGAATGCCGGAAGGAATTCGATAATAAATTAATCGCTTCACTGTGACTACCGCAGTCAAATAGGAACTGAGGGCACAGTGCATAACGCGTGACGTGATAACCAATTGCCCAAAGAAATCCACAAATAGGAAAGTTTTTTCCTGTCAGCCGTAACGTCAAGTACTGCTGTGGTTGCGGACTAAATTTATTCCGGTATGCGGCAAGACACAAGCTTTAAAAAGAAAAAAATTGTACAGTATTATGCCACCTTATAAAAGAAAGAAAATATGAATACTGCATATTATTATGGTGAATATATTGTGTAATACCTAAATGATTTTGCGTAAGATTTACCTATGCTATAGCACAACTTGGTTGAAATTCCTGAAGAACGTATTAATGCAGATAAATGAAATGGCAACGCAGAGTTTTAACGACCAGTCACCCTCTAGCCTATCGCAAATGCAACTTCCAGCTCGCACATTGTTTGCATTTGCTATTATACCTACACATGTTTTAACTTCGCAACTCCTTACCTTGAAAACAACTGTTTATAAAGACAAAGCGATATAGAGGCAGAATATTTGCGAAGGGGACTCCACACTGAGCCAGTTGTTTAAGCTCTTGTACGTCAGACCCTGGGAGGAAGGGATGGAACAAGAGCGCTCTACGGGCGGGTTGGAACCCGGGCGAGTAGCGATTGAAATATATCTCTGGGTTTTGCCATGATCAGTTTCATAAGGGTGCTGATGACCAAGTAGTTGAACGCGCTTAATGCTGCATCATCATCATCATCATCATCATCATCATCATCATCATCATCATCATCATCATGTATACGGCATTTCCTATTTATGGAAAACAAGCAATTTCGGTAACATCGCAACATAGAAGTTTGCAATGTTAGTAATTCTACCTCTCTCCCAGGCGAGAGGCAGGGAAAGTATGAGCCTGGAATTAATGAAATTGCATGTTTATGAAAGCCCACTGTTGTTGATTTGATTGCTGTCCGAGAAATTTAATGGATTTACCATTTCCTTAGCCTTGTAATTTAGCCACATTTCACCACAATGCAACTGCTCCTTCATTAGAAATGGTCAAAGATCTATACTTACTGAAAAGGTAGTGGGAGTGGTACTGGCGTACTTTGTGGACGCGCTGTATTACTGTTGCTCGACCAGACTCCACCCGCAAGACAACCTTGCCATCCGCGCATCACGAGTATGGTACTCTGAGGGGTCACGAGTTCGAGGCATGTAGTGACCGTTACGTAAGCAAGGATAGAGCATCTCGACGGATAAAGCAAGATCACGATCTGTCTGTCCTCCTTCTTGTACTGGCGAGATACAAAGGTTACCGCACAATGTATTCAGAGCTAATCGCAGAACGAATCGAAGAGGTCAGGGAATTTCCCGTAGGGTGCGAAATCAAATGATATTCTGAAATCAGCTTGACCTCGCCAGCAGAAGGTTTCGAGAAGATTCGTTGAACGCAAATCAGAATTTGACTTTCACGCGAGGATCGTTTGTTTTAAGCATGCTATGAAGCTTTATTCAGACCAACCAACATACTTTCTACAAGATACTCAGCAGGATGGCTCAGGCGGTAACGTCTGTAGCCCGCATTTGGGAGGTCGTGGATTCGATTCCCGTGGCCGCCCTTCTTGACCCATGGGTTTTTTCGGAGGTTGCCCCGGGTCGCCAGGCGAATGCTGGGAAGGATTGTTATATCCTCCTTTCTACCCCTTTATTTCGTTACATTAATAGTTTTATTTCATCCTTCCACCCGTTAGGTTTCTTTCAGGATTAGAAGCGTCGGCGAGCGTCGCGACGGCAGCAGCATGGCAGCGGGAACAAATGCGCTCTAGAAACCTCGTCCCCCAGATTGATAGAAGAGTATACTGATTTCCGGACCTCCCATGGGATGGTACAAGCCCGAGGGGGGAGGGAAGCCGGTTTCCCAGACCCGCGCCCCCTTTGGAAGTACGAACCCGAAGGGATGGGAAAGAAATCGGACTGAGCCAACCTCCGCCGGGGTGCTTCTAACTGGGAAAATGTAGGGACCCACCCTCTGCTCTGTTATGGTAACGTTCTGGCCGCTCTTCGGATCCATTAGCCTCATCTATCCTCCCAGGGTGTGCTCCGTCAGGAACATAGGCGCAAAAGACCACTTTTCGGTCGAGGTGCTAAGTCCTCTTTCGCAAGTTATCATTCAATTATTGTGCAAAAGATAGAAGAGGATTAAGTCACTGAATTGTCCGAAAAAAGCAGTGAGCTTGCGGTAACTAGGGATGAACAGAAAGTACATAACTTAACGGTTATATTGTAACGATTAGTACTAACGGAGGCAACAGTAATTACTTCTCCATTAGCGGTTACTAAATCAACGGATACAAAGTAACTAGTTATCCAGTAACTGTTACTATAGCCGCAACATTTAAACATACATCGCCATCATCAGTCAGAGCTCATCTCTGTAGTGTGGTGGTAGCGTGTCTGCCTCACGTCCAAGAGGTCGTGAGTTCGAATCTCGCCGAGTGAGTTATCCTGAAGGTTTTACCGAGGTTTTCCCTTATCCTGAGAAAATGAATGCCGGGTAACTTAAAGCTCTATGGACCTCGGGCTCATTTGAGCATTTCACCCGTTTCATTATTCACGTCCGATATGATACTACGTTGGTGGCTTTAAATATCATTATTAACAGTAATAACAATAACAACAATAATAACAACAATAATAATTATTATTATTAATTATTAATTATTAATTATTATTATTAATTATTAATTATTATTATTATTATTATTATTATTATTATTATTATTATTATTATTATTATTATTATTATTATTATTATTATTATTATTATTATTATTATTATTATTATTATTATTATTATTATTATTATTATTATTATTATTATTATCTGTGGTATTATTGATGCACTTTTGTGAAAATAAGTTGATTGATTACATTTTCAAAGGTTGATTTACGATAAATTTTAGTAAGAACTTGTATCATTAAGAAAAAATATTTTCCACAATAAAGCTCATTATTGTATAAAAGTTGATCAGAGAAATATTTACGTCCTAAAAAATTAATAGTTTCTGTGATAACAGAATAAGATCAGTGAATACATCAGAGTAGGACCAAGTTTTGTTTCTGATGCATTTCTTCTCTACTGAGCTTTCACATTTAAACATTATGAAGTCATCAGAAATCCAACGAGGATTCGAGTTGGCAGCCAAAGGGAAAAGTATTCGTCGTTGCAGTATTTATTATAAGATGCCTATATCCTTTAACTACAATGAAACTTGCTAGCCAATCAGCAGACTTTTAACAATGTGGTGGGATGTGGCAGAGCTTCTAGAAAGGCGATATTCATCATTGTTAGCTCTCATGCCCATATTTCATTTCCTACGCTGCCGGAAGCTATGTATGTGTGTTTGGTAGTATCCGAACCTATCTCAATTTCTCCATCTGCAAAAGGAACAAAATTCCGCAAACATAAATCATTACTGGAAAAGCAAACGGTGTTCAACGAGATGCGGGCAGCTGCTATCTTAATATGGACAAGATATATGGAAAGTCGTATTAATTTCCGCAATGGTTTTATCCTGCATGAAAGGATTCCAGGTGATATTGGACCCGAACATATAGAATAAAAAAGGGAATTCTCATAGCCATAATTTGGATTATCAGCTAACAGACCTGAGTTCGGTTCTTCGGAAGATAAAACTACACGTGTTAGTAGTTTTACTTCCAAAACAGGTGAAGTATAAGACTGTATAAATTCAGAAGTAATTACTGAACTAGTGCTGTTAGACTTATTTTGCTAAAACTAAGTTGAGTTTCATTACAGTCCAATGTAACCAATATTATTTTATGTGTAAAGGCATTATTACTTCCATCATTGTTCATATATAACATATAACTAAGACAGTATTTCAATTCACTCGGAACTAAGGAGTGGTAATTTCATCGGAAATATGTTTTGAGGTACCCTGAAGAAAAAATTCGTTTCGTGTGTGTCGGTTACATACCAAACTTGGCATTTAAGTTCAGCATTTTACAGGGATGCGACATAACCATTTTCAGGAAGGCCTGTTCGACACCAAGGTATCCTTTATATGAAAAATGTTCGCTTAAAAACGGTTTTAATAATTCTAACTAAAATATTAATGTTTGACATACTGATGGGCAATAAAATATTTATTGAATTTGTAAATAGTTGTGAAGTCCCTTTCCTTCTGATTACATTTTACATAATTAAATTATCTAATATTATAATTATAAAGCTATAATGTTCAGAAAAACCTTACTTCAAAAAACTTAAGATAGATCCAGATATAGCCGTTTTTAAATATTTCATGATGTATGATCATGATCACATTTTCCCAAGTATATCATCTGCTGGAAGGTGCTTCAAAGTTTGTGATCTTGCTTGAACATTTAGTTGCTTGCAGAAAGTTGATCACATTTCTAAGGATGGAGACTTCATTGAGTGCTGATGAAGAGTTTTGAAGTACCGAATTGTCTGCGCAGCTGTTCGATTGCTGCTCATGCGTTAGCGTTAGCATTTGGTTGGCACTTCTGACAGAGGGGTGGAGGAAATTGTGATCAAAAAGTAGAAATGCGTAATTCTAGTGTATGAACAATTTTATTCTGAGGCGCATTGTCACCATTTGGCCTTTACGGTCCTGGGGATCTTTAAGTTACTTGGATTTAGGTGAAGTACAAAAATATACTGTTAAACCTTAAAATCCATCTTCTCAGATCCTTTTCCCCAGCATTTTTTACTGTTCAAAATGCTCCTTGAATCCTAGTTTAAAACTTATTAATTTGAAATTTTCAGAAGAGCTTCAGAGTTTAAGGTATTAAAATTTGCCATACACTAGTTAAAAATATTAAACAATTTAGTTGAAATTAAATATTTTTCATAAGTCATACTGAAGAAATTGAAAATATCAATAAATTGTACACAGAGCATTCTTTCTCTTAAGCTAATTAAATCTAACAATGGCCGTAGGACAATTTCTTTACATCTGTATACCGAGTTCAAATTAAAAATTTAGGAGATACAATAAACTGAAGGGTCCAAGGGTCATTTCATATTAATATATGAAAAAGTGATTAATTATTAATAAATATATTAATAATTTAAAAATGGGTTCACATAGTACATTGAAATTTGCTGTATACTGTATATTTTATGTTATGAGTGTGACGGAAAAAAATTAAAGCAATCAGAAGGAAACTGTGTATTTTTAATTTTCATAGATACCTTATTTTATTTATTGATTGGTTCATTCAAGAAACCTCAAAAGTTTAATTTCCATCAAAATCTCTACATGGAATGTTTTGTTGGAATACAATACTTCCTCTGCTTATTATAGGTAACTAATAGAGAAAGTAATGAGCACTTTACTATCTCTGTGCCTCATGGATGACTGCCTCGAGCCACAGGAGTCACGAGTATACCTGATTGAACACCGTTGTTCTAGATCACGATCGTGCTGCTGCTGTGACCGGTGGCTGGTTTTAATGCAACAGGTCTTGACTTCGATTACTGCTCAGGCAAGAGAGCATTTTTTGCTATCCTTAGAAAGCAACTGATAGCCATCCTCAAGCCTTTTCATTGTCTGGTTCACTGCGGCCAGATGGAATTACATAGATCAGCTTGGCTTAGAAAAACAGTAGAAAACTACTTTTAAAAGAGCAAGAATAGTAGAAGAGATAAGGATAATTGCTACCTGTTCATATTTCCACATGAATTCCTTTACTGGCATTTAGTCGCGCTCTGAGAAAATTCCCATCCTCCTTCTGAGTCAGTTTGACTTTTCAATGGGTTAGAGGTATTAAACAGGAATTCAGATATTTTAAAACTAGTTTAGGCTTATAGAATCCATAAAAATCATACATTACTTGTTTTTTAACATTTGTGTCACTCTCTTAAGTCGACAGCCTACTAAAAAGCTAGTTTTTTGATCAAATATATTTTTTGTTTTTATTAATAAAACATTCTTAGCTTCTTTCTCTATTTAAAAATGATAATTTTTTTACGCGCGTCATTCATAAAAATCTTGGCAGACATTTAAACATGAAAGTGCACAGTGTTTAAGTAGGCACCCATTACATTTTATTTTCTTCATTTAACAAAACTATAGGTTTCTGTACTTAAAAAAATTCTTTCCGATGCAGTTCCACCCATATTCTTATGACATTTGTAATATAAGACGTTTAGCACATTTATTTTACAATTTGGTCTGGATTTTGTTGACATACCTGTGGTTTCTTGTGCAGTTGTCAGTAGATGATGAAATTATATTAATTTAAAAAAATTAAAAGTTGCAACAGAAAAAATCCACCTGACTGCATATGCGGTTGAATAGTCAGCGTTCTATCTTCTCAATCAAGAGGTCTCGGGTTCTATTCCCCCCTAGGGCGGTTAAGTAACCAGAATCGTTGCCTGTCCCCTGCAGAGACTAGGATTATGGGCTGGAGTGAGTATGTTGTTGTAGTGTTTAACGCCCGCTTTTACTACTACGGCACCGCAGGCGGTGACACTGATGATACATGGAATGAAGATGGAGCACTGGTGGAATGAGATAGCGGGGGAAACCGGAGCACCCGGAGAAAACCCGCCCTGACGCCGCTTCGTCCACCACGAATACCACATGCGTGTCCCTGGGATCGAACCCGGGCCGCCTAGGTGGTAGGCGAGCGCGCTAACCGCTCGGCCACGGCGCCGCCGTGAGTATGCGTGCGGTGTGGTTAATAGCATAAAAAAGAAAAAAAGCAATCCTAAGAAACTCTACAGTTCAACCATCAGTTGTTTCTCAAGCCCAAGCCCCCTATCTGATCAGATGTTAAAAGCAATTCAAATATGCTATCGGGTCCAGCAATTGTTTTTATAATGAAAATAAATTTAACGCAACAGCCATATAAAATATATTTGTTTGGTCGTTCCTAACAACCTAGATGCCGGTGTTAATTACAGTATTGAATTAAAACGTTTAAATCCATTCTCAGTGTCTTTATTTTATTTCTAAATCTCAGTAGTCATTGATATAATAAAAACAGATTTTAGGGACCAATGAGTTCAGTGCATCCATCCATTAGTGACTTAAACATCTTTAGGAATAAACATTTCTCCCTTTTCATACACATTTCAATTTACACTTACACTAACTGCCATCAGTTTCATACTTTATCTCGATGACAACTAGCGAAGACAAATATACATATTTAATTAAAATAATTACACTGATTTACGCTTTAGTAGAGGATATTGCATCCCAATAAGATTAAGATAGGTTTAAAATTTCGTAAAAAGTATCAGCCTCGGTAAGCCTCCGAAGTTAAATTTTTCACGCAGTCTTAAGATACTGTTTTAATCTCTTACACCATAAATAACATTACACGAGAACTAGAGCCCATTTTTGCCCTGTGTTTTAGCTTCATTATTATACAGTAAGCCATATTAGTAGACGATATCCGCTTTCTTTTAGATGCTTTGATGAGGAGTGACGTTCCAGGTGTAGCAACTGATGTTAAACCAGATGCAGAAAATACCAGTCTTCGTTTGTCAGACATGTAACACATCGCGTGAATATGTTCTCGCTCATTAACCTAAATCTAATAGTTGATATTCTAATTTATGCTCGATGTATCTCTCCGTTCCTGTAAACACACACTTATTTACCATACTCACCTCTCACTCACGTATTTTATTCAGGAGTAGGTATGCATGAACACGTTGTTGATTTTGTATTGTGATGTGCAGGAAGATGAACTCGAGTTTTGAGGGAGCCTTGAGATACAATGAAATATGCTTGCCATTCCAGATAGAATAGAACTTTTACCTTAGTCGACTGTTAAAGTTCAGGGCTTTTTTTCAATGATACCTGTAATCAAGGCTGTCTGGATGATTCCAAGATTGTCCGAGACAAATTGAAATCGTTTGGTTCTATAAAATTCCAGTAGAGCTGATGATTCACGATCGACATTGATATACTGACATTTAACTTTCTTTAGGCCAAGTTTAAATACTCGTTCCTGCCCTTTATTCAATCGTATGGGTTTTAATAATCACTACATCAACCTCGCTGTTACTCAGCTATGTTTAACACTTAACCACAATAATTTATTTATGCATGGTCTTACAGTATTCTCCCCCTGTTTTGTGGGTTGGTAGCGGCGATAGCGTTTTCTTTTCATTTCTTTCTCTGCTACCTAAGTATAGTAGAAAAGTAGTAGGTACCGTATTCCACCCAAAAATTCGATGCCGAAAATTCAACGGAAATATCTGTTTTGAGACTCCCTGTGTGTTTGTTAATTTTTAATTGGTAATGAAAAGTTATTCGTTATTTAATAAACGAATTTGCGCGAGTCTGTGTATCTACTCCGCACCCCGAGAAACAACCCTTTACGTAGAAAAATTTCATTTTCTCAAAAAATGTCTTAAGGATTTTTATTTACGTACCAATATATTTACGACATTTCTACGACATAAATCTTATAGCTGGCTTTTCTGTGAATAGTCTCTGAAGCTATATTTATTCTTAATTAGTTTTTCATAACTGGTTAATCATAAAGAATGAAAAGGACTTCATAGACTATTCCTATTTGTCATGAAAATATCTTAAAGCATACAGTATTTCAATCAAAATTGTTAAGAGCTTTTTTTCATAAAATAAAAAAATTATGAAAAATTCCCCATGTAAAAGTAATTTGGAATGGCGGATTTTCTTGAATATTTTCGGGTCGCACTGTTGGAAGTTGCTGAACTAAATTTAGGTTTGTTATCTCGAACGAGAGAACGAGAGAGTGTGTGTATGCGTGCGTGTGTGTGTGTGTTTGGGTGTGTATGGGTGTCTGGGTATGTGCGTGTGTGTGTTTGGGTGTGTGTGGGTGTCTGGGTGCGTGCGTACGTGTGTTTGAGTGTTTGTGTTGGGTGTGTGTGCGGGGGTTTTCCTCTTTTGAATTGATAATGTTAATTTAAACTTAATGACTGAACCCCTGAATTCTGAAGTTGTAGCCAGGTGATGAGACAATGATAATGATTTTTCTGAGTTAGTTGTATGTATGTTGTGTAAACAACAGTTTGTAAAATTTACTGTCAATTCTATATCTGCAATCGTGTTTACAATAGCCTTGGTTTAACGAGCATGAGGAACGCTAGCCACATTATATTCTGCATTGAAGAAGCTAAGATAACCTTTCAAGAATAATGAGGTAAGGTTAATTTTGCGAACAATGCGAATGAACTTAACGAGAATCGTGTCTGTCTTACCCGACCTTCAATATCGATGCCAACAAAACGGGTCAGCACAAGCAAAAATAGAACCCGGACCTTGTGAGATAATCTTTAAGTGCTAAGACTCGATCAAATGGCCGCGTTTGGCCATACCAGGGGAATGTGACATGTAAAGCATGGCAGGGTTGCTTAACAAGCCAGCTGTGGAAACTCCGGCAATATTCCGGCATTAGTCACCGCCGTACCTCCACCTTATAGTGAGCGTGGGATACTCCGGCTTCCAACTCGCTCAAGGATTTTCGGTAACATTGCTTCGCAATATTTAGAGCTTTCCACTTTTTTACTTTCTCTACCGCTTACCGATACGAAGCAGAGGAAGTGTTGTACTTCATTCAAGAGTCGACACCGAGATTTCACCCGAAATACGCAATATGCAGCTCCTGAATCCAAAAAGGAGCAATGAAGTTCAGCGTATTCCAGCAAGGCGACGCGATCTTCACGAAATCCTTCAACACAAATTACTCTTTGTGTGGAAATTGTTCGCTATTGTTTTTTCTTCTCAAAAACGCTAACAATTTTGATTTAACTACCATGTTTAACATATGTATGATAAATAAAACGTATAGTTATAATGAACTTTCTGGATCATCTCGTGGTCTGGCGGTAACATGCTAACGTCTGATTACCCAAGGTCACGGGTTTAACCCCGGTGGAGGGGGATGGATTTTGTTTTCGCACGTAAAAGCTTAAGCATGACTTCCTTTGGAAGGGAAGTAAAGCCGTTAATCCCGTGCCATAGATTTACGGAACATAAGGCAACCTCAAACCTGTTGAAGAGGGCTCTGAACAATTAAACGGTTTTCCACGCCCTATTAGAAAATGACGTTGAGAACCATAGCAGTTAGAGAGCGTCCACAAATAAAACGCAATTTTGAATTTTCTGGCAGTAGCCTATGAATAGCCTGTCCGAAAATATCTGAAATATATGATAATTTAACCAAAATCGTTAGAGCCATTTTGATAAAATGAAAATTTTCGAGAAATTTTCCATCTAAGGGTGGAGATTGGGAATTTCTTTTAAAATCTTCGTGTCGCATCCTTGGAAGAGGCTGAACTTGAATACCAAGTTTGGTATTTAACGATTTTCTCTTCTGAGTTATGCTGCTTAAAGACAGATATAAACAGATAGACATGCGCGCGCTCACACACACATACTGATCTTTCGAAACGCTTTTCTTCTACTATTCAGAGAGTCTCAAAACGTGTATTTCTGGTGAAACTTCAGTGGCAACGCTGCTGTTTACCAACCGGGAGATCCAGGTTCTATTCTCGGTCCCAACGTGGGAATTTTTTCCCGCTGGGAGACCTGATCCGGGGTGCACTTAGCCTCGTGCACTTACACGTCACGTCACGTCACGTCAGTACCGCACTTCACTTATGATGGTTGTGGTGGGCAGAGGTGGGGGACGTAGCGGCCAGGCGGTAGGCCTCGGTTGGAAAACGGCTATTGCTCCATGGGTTTAATTACTATACCTCTTCTACTTACTGCAAGTTAGCAATGGACAAAGCAAACAGTACATATAAACTGGTACTTCAGAAATGCTGTTAAGATAAAAACACATGATGCTAGTTTTATAAGAACATACTCAAAACATATTTTAATACCAATAATATTTGCAATTTTATCGGTTTATGAATCAGGGCGGTTCTGACCTCTGTGATCCCTTATATCACAATATGTAACACTTTGATCAGTTTTATAGACACAATAAGAGTTGCTGTGACATTTCACAATCGAGAAAACGTAACAGCTATAAAGAACGTGCTTACCAAAAAAGGTTTGCATGGGAGGTGACTATGATCACGCCTGTTTATTTTGTGTGTTAAAGAAGCAAAGATATACAGATTAACAACTAGTCTTCGTCTACGACATAAATAAGCTCATTTCTAACAGGGGCTGGGTCAGTGAAACCTCGATCTTTCAAACTGCCACTTTCGGCTGTCGGCTTAAAGAAGAACGCTCAGCTTTGCCTTAAAGTAATAATCTAAAATATTTAGTTAACTCATCTACATGGTATGTTAGTGTAGTCTAAAATGCTAATTTTCAAATTTTTAGTTGTAACTTTTTCGAAATTCAGCGAAATTCGAAACTACTGAAGTAGTTGAAATATTCCTAACCTTTAAAATTTTAAAATTCTGCTTATGTTGCATTTATACTCCTGTTCTCTAGAAATCAGAAATTCCTTCGATTGCATCAGGTATATGTCTGTCTCTGTATTTTAATTTAAGAATAGAAAAATCAATGTCTTAAAGAATGTAAAAATTTAGAGTCTAGGAAGGTATATGCTATTTGCTCCAGAGGTCTATTTAAAAATTGATACGGATTGGCATACAGCGCCTTGGAGCGATTATTTTGAATCTTTGAAAATCTTATAACTTCAAAAAAATTCCTTAGTGGTGTTCTTTCGACAATAACTTTGAAAAATTGTTTAGTGTCAGTCAAATACTTCATGTTCTAAATGAAGATTCCATTTCCGTAAAAAACAAAGAACTTAGACATTAGTATTTCTCTATCATGTATTTTTCTTTGCTACCCAAAAATTGCAATATCGATATTTCACCAGTAACACACATTTTGAGACCCTCTAACGCCAAAATTAGGCCCTTACATATTTACAGTAAGTAAAAAGTGTTGTATTCTACACAAAAGTTCGACGTCAAAATTTCACCGGAAATGAATGTAAGTCTTCCTATACGACAAAAAAGAATTTTTAGACAAATATATATCCTAAACTATCCCTTATATTTATATGTAGAATACGGCAGAGAGTATGATTCTTTTCATAACCCTGTTGTGGAACACTGAGAACGAATTAAACTAAAACACATACACTGGAAGTAATCTAGTATAATGGAATTTATTACTCTCATTACTTTTAAAAAAAATTAGATTTTGCAAATAGCTTCCAAGGCAATGAATGCATTAGTACAATGTGCTGTGAAAGTTCTGATTAATTCGGTCCAACAAAACAGGATTGATGCCACTAGTTTCATTTCTTATGTTTTGCTTCAGCTGGATGATGCACGAGCCTTGTTGCGATATACTCTACTTTTCAACTAACCTCAGCTGCAATTCAGGTCAGGAGAGCTTGGAGGGTAGGCAATATCTCTAAATCATGAAATTATTCTGACTGAAAACTTGTTTTGCAGACAGTTCATTGAACCATGATCAATGTGCAACGTTACCATCTTGTTGAAGTAGTAATTCATCCTCAAAATTAATTTCGCCAGAAATTTCCAACACTGTGAATATTTTGTACCGTTCATATCTGTTGGCCACAATACGATCACATTCTTCGAAAAAGTACGGACCAATAATTCCAAAAGCCCCGCGAAACCATCACTTTTGTACTCCACAGTAGTTTCTTCATGCTTGTAAGGATTGTTCGTCACTAGCACAAACATTCTGTTTATTTACATAACAAGGAAGAGGCAGGAGGACTAGGTGTAAATATGGATAAAGCCAAATATCTGCTAGTATGAGGAAGTGGACGAGACGTCAGTGTACTTCAAGGAACTATTAAAGCCGTTAAAAGGCTTAAATATCTGGGATAATTTATTGATGAATCAGGGAGCTGTAAAGTGGATGTAGACACTAGATGGGGTGTTGTGGAGTAGAACCACGTACAACGAAGAGGATTTTGAAGACTGTGGTGGAAAGTATAATGACTTAGGTGCTGAGGCGGTAGAGAGCAAAAATCTAAGATCTTGGCAGTAGAAGTGGATGGAATAAGACGTAGTGCTAGTGTATCAAGATTGGAAAGAAGGAGAAATGAAGAGGTGAGCCATGATGGATATGGAGGAAACAGTGGTGGAGAGAAATGAATGGCGGGGTCTCCAATGATATGGACACGTTAGAAGAATGGGGGAGAGTAGGTGGCCCAAGACCTTTTTGGAATGGTCACCTCGTGGAAGAAGGAAGCGGGGCAAACCAAGAGCAACTTGGAAAAGACACATCCATAGAATGATGATCGATGCCTAGAGGAAGATGATTTGTTCAAACGGAAATAATGGTAATTGCTGAAGAGTGGAGAATCACTTAAAGGTAAGTAAGGAAGAAGAGCCTCATTCGATATAATCAGTCTATTTAGAATATCTGGATAAGCGTTTAAAATGTCAGTTAACTGCCTACGATCGAGGAAGTTGCTCAATGGTTTAACATAAAGCATAAATTAAAAATTTGCATGGATGGAATTTGAGGTAACAGGGCAGAATGTGGTGAGAACTTGTCCGAAAGATTCAAAGACATGATGGCGCCTTGCAGTGTGAGCTAGATTTTTCTGAACAGCTTCTCTAACTCGCAATTTCCTCAGGCCTATGGACGGTTTCTGCACTAAGAAAACATTTATCATAACATCACCGGAATTTCTAAATTTACTCACCCACTTTACGGTAGTGTTTCGGGGCGGAATTCTTTCATACCGCGTGCTATTTAATTCATTCCTAAATCTTACCTATTCAACCTGTTTTCATTGCAAATATACGTTCTGAAACAGCCAGTTATCCAAATTTTCTTTCATAATACTGAGAAAGATAACTGCATGCTTTCTGAATCAGATTAGTAATACTGTTAGTTGCTTTACTAAAACTGCTACTAGAGCGCTAAAAGCTGTCATATTCAACTACCGCACTCCGTATAGGCATACATAGGCGCGTTATGTGAGAATAAGTAGGCGTGGAGGACTGGCATTGGGGATAAAAATTAGGTTATGTATTAGGGTGTCCTGTGTGCACCAGATATTCCTACTTGATGCTGACCTAGGTATGTCTTGTCTGGCATAGATCAACCATAGGTAAGAGGACATTGTTGTAACCTTGAGATGGCTAAAATGTGATCAAAGAACGCCGTAGATCAGTGTCCCCACTGCACCCTCCACGTAGAGCACAGTGTGGTATGGGAATGTAAAAGGCATTTTTTAATCAAATGGGATCTGTTCTTGAGGGTACCTAATCACATCTGTAACAGGGACAGGATAAGCACACCTAGGTAGCACAACTCTTCCTGGGAAGCAACAGCACGCCTATTTAACATTAAGAATCAAGTCGCTTCTTGAATGCGGAGGTAATTGTTAACCCTATATAAGAGGGTCCCAAATTTTGCTATCAAAGGTGAGAGGCAAACATTTCAAGCTAGCTAAGCATTTATGCGACTATGAATTCCAAAAGGTTGAAAGTTACTCCTTGGTGACTAGAGAGCGGATTTTGCCCTATACTATACAAGGTAGCACCTAATGTATCTTCTTCGTAGGAGCATAACAATGACTGAAAAATCATAGAATTCGCTCAAGGACGAGTAAGCTACACGATGTTTTAATGAATTGAGAAATGAGACCATTCTTTGTGGGGAATCGAAAGCCCATCCCTGTGGTGCAAGAAACTCTTGACCTTGAGCCATAACAATTAGAAAATTTTAAATTTTGTCAAATTGTATCTTGTGAAGTAGAAAGAAGTTTCTCACAATATAAGAACATGTTACTGGAAACCAGACTTAAGTTCTAAAAGTTCGAAAAATCGTCCATTGCAGTACGAAGTGTGATGCTGATGACAGGTGATTATGTATCAACTTGTTCCAATAACGAAGCATTTGGTTTCAGTTATTTTACACCTGAGCTTTTTTTTTTTTTTTTTTTTTTTTGTATTTTCTATGCTTATATCTTGATCGTTGTGCCCTGCTTGGAGTTTTGTATAATTTGTAAGCAACTAATACAATATTAAAGCTATTATTATTATTATTATTATTATTATTATTATTATTATTATTATTATTATTATTATTATTATTATTATTATTATTATTAATCATAGTGCATTTTAAGTGCCTATTTCACTTACATTTTGTGTTTCTAAGTATTTATTTAGCTAATTTTTAGTGCCAATTTTACTCGTTTAAAAGTCTTTTTGCCTGCCGATTTAACACATTGTACTGCCTAAAAAACCACCTACTACGGATAACAAATACTTATTATTCTGTTTACAAGACCGGTTGCTGGAAGCTTTAGGCAATGAACCTATGTGCACGTTATTTGTTAAGAAATATTGAGAACTTGCTCATTTTGTCACCATCTGCAGAATGACAAACGTGTTAGTGTTTGTTTTTTTTTTTTTTTTTTTTTTCCATTTCAGTAGTCAGCACAACATTGGGCAAACATTCCCGTTAATGTCGTTGGAGCTAGTCTCAAGAAGAAACCGAGGATTGTGGAAGTGGAGCTGTCTCTGAGAATTTGACAGCAGAGAAAACCCTGGCATGGCATGTTCATGATAATTTCCAGTAATAGCTTACTGAAGGACATTCCGAGGAGAAAACGACACGTTTCTTACAGAGGTGCGCACTCAATAGCTTTGACCGGTCTGCGAGCATTACGAAAATCATGTGTATTCAAATGAGACTGTAATGATGCAACAACTCGACAACTGACCTCGTGGAAATGAGATGAGTTCTGTGGAGCAACACGAAGAAGCAGCTGGTTGGCTGAGGTAAGGACACACTCACTGATTAAAGGCTGTTTTGTGACGCTCCTTCTGTGAAATGTACATCTCTTCACAATGGCTGGACCTCACACTGTCGAAGAATGCACATATCTCCATGTCTCCATGTCTCTAATTCATCCTATATGTTAGTGCTACCCAATCCAATAATTTGTATTTGCAAAAGTTTCACATCTTACTGAGTTTATTTTATGAAATAGAAAACAAAAGCAAAGTAAACAATTATATGGGTTTGGAGGAAAGTTCACAAACGTGATTAACCTGATTATGCTCTATCAATAATCTAGAACCATAACACCACCCCAAAAATTCACACTTAAGCACTGAAAGGTCTGCCCTCTATGTTTCCCACACCACCGAGCCCTTTCTCGCAACTCAGCGTTCAAATCAAGCGATTATTTTTAAAGAAACAAGTACACAAACTGCCCAAACGCTGACTTACAGCAAAATTTTGATGAGCACCAAGTCAAGTTTGTGAAAGGGTGGAATGATTTATTTGGAATTAACCTACCTATAAAGTTTCTATTGCGTCACCTACCCGTTCTCAAACAAAACGATGCTACTAAGATTTAACACATAAGGTAAATCTTTGACTAAAATATATAGTGGAAGGAAACTGCCCTATAGCGGCTAAATCTACGAGCACGGCGCAGTCCTTATTATGATAGCAAACCCGTAAAGATTTGGTATCTATTGAATGTGTTCTTTCTGTGTCTATCTATGTGTCAAACTACAGATGTATTTATGGATAACATTGTATAGTTTTCACAACTCTGATAATTCAGATACTTTTTTGCAGCCCGCCGGAATTAATAGTGTGTTTACCTGTAGCGTGTCATTTATTCATTTTTGTAAGATAATTCAACTGTAGAATAAGAAATAACACCCCAAACACGTTACATTTTCACCGAATAAATATTATCCGCTATGCAAAAACTGAGAATTTCTAGGAAAATATAACCTCAATTTTAAGGTACAAATAGCCGTAACTCTTTTGCTACGAGACGCCATTAGATACGTATAAAAGATGACACCTTAAAGCAAGCACTCCCGAAACTAAATCTTACGACTATTAAAGAATTGCTTTTATTGAGTGTTGTATGAACACCCGTGAAAAAAAGAAAAAAAGAAAAAAAAAAAAAGATGATGAGTCATGTCTGGAGCGCCAAACTCGTCTAACTCCTAAAGGCACATCATCCGCGGTACAGTTGTGTAACGGCAGCAACAAGTTGTCACAAGTTCCAAATCTTAACATTACTAACGGATATGATCAATCTAGGCGCTGTGCCATATAGGACTTGGACGAATTTACCGTCCAGACACAATTTTTTTTTTTTTTTTTGGGGGGGGGGGGTACTCCGGGGTACATTTATTTTTGTTTGTAGTCACTTTTTTCACAATACGAAGAGGAAGGTAAAAATCCTCAAATCGTATGAATACCGAACCACATAGAGGAAAATATAGTATATTCGTAACACTCTCACGACTTTCTCTATCAATTACAGCTTCAGCTCTTATATACCCAAGTATTTATATAAAAATAATTGTCCTATCATGTAATATTATTCAGAAAAAAAGTCTGTAAAGATGATTTCAAACTAAACAACCTGGGCATACGATTATTTGCATGTAACGCGCGGAAAGGGTTTAATTGTTAGTAGTGCTTCATTATGCGAAGTAAACAAATGCACAAATAAACAAGAAAATTATAACTTCTAAACGTTTCAGGATAATCAATCTCAATCTTACATTAAGTATGCAACAGTCAGTATTTTAGGAACAGACAAACAAAACAACATTATTTGTATAGTTAGAGTAAGCTTTGTCCCTGCCGTGCAAAGGGTAGAGCCTGGCAGGTCTGGTTCCTGGCCACGGAATGTTCTCGGGTTCGATCTCCCCAATAAGTGTGGGGCTTTTGAGCTCGGGTATTCTTCCGCTGTTCAATTCACTGAACTCCTAGGAAGGGAAAAGACCTTTAGGTCGAGATGCAATGGCCTTCGAGCACTCTCCAGTCCCCAAATATACTATACCTACTTCTACTATAGTAAGTCTGTCTCTTATGTTTTCCCACCTACGTAACATTTCATATTTTAATGAAATTTTAAAAAGTAAAAGAATTTTTTTCTCTGTCGGAGTGAAAGGAATTTCCTGAGACATTCGCTCTGCATTCTTGAAGGAAACTGGTTCTCAAAATATCCACTTTTGATTTTGAATTGCTTTACTAAAATAGAACACTTCCTCTACTTGCTAAAGATGAGTGATAAAGAAAATAAAGAGTTGTGAAGCAATAGCTAAATAAAGATATGTTAGCCCAGGATTACCTTATTTTGACCAATGTCTAATTTAAATTTATAATGGAGCAAGTTTATTACTAGATTTCTAGGGCTTGCTTTCTCTGTTGTATGTGATGATAATATCACAGCAATAAATCATACTTTTGTCAGTTTAATTAAATCCATTTTATGCACAGAATTTGCAACTAAATGATGCAATTAAGGCCACAGCAGGGTGGCTGTCTGTGAACCCGCCTTAAAATTGGACGAATACTGAATACTTTTGTTGCTTTGTATTTTCTACTGGGCGTGCCTACAAAGTGACACTGACCAATCACCGCCTTGTGTTTGTCAGTGTATCACTTGACAGTTGAGATCCATAAGGACCAACAAAATAGGTCACAGAAGCCCAGCTGCTTATCTACATAAGAGTGAAAGGTAAAATTGCTTAGACTTCTGTAAAGGTATTGGCAATCTTTTGTGAAAAGGTATATCTAAAAGAAAAGAAATATGAAACACTAGACACTACAAAGACATGAAGTGCGACAACTTGACGGAAACAAACGTTTTGCGAAAAGATGCTCGTGATTGTATTAATTTATTTTCCCTCCACCTCTAACCCTATGACCAGTAGTCTTCCTAACTCCGATTGCTATTTACGAGCTGTTGACAACCGAAGTACTCCAACTGGACAGACCCGATTTATTTCTAATCCATATATCGAGATTTTTGGTTGGTACAAATATGGCCGAGATATTTTCGTTCGAAATTTGCACGTATTACAGTATTGTGCTAACATGTAAGGCGTACGAATAGGTCATCTGGTGTTACAAACAACACATTGCCCTTTTTGGATTCTTGGAGTGGAAAGATATTTAAAAACGACGAAGTAACGATGTTACACAAGAGAATTGAGTGAGTTACATCATTCCCCCATAGACAAAGATTCGTGCAACCCCTAGTACAGTTTAAAATTGTACCTAATCCTAAAATTGTAAGAACTGTTCTAAGTAAAACTTCACCTTGCAAGCAAAAATTACATGACAGAAGTTTTATAGTGAGGTTGTATTCTGTCATGTTCACCAATCTTGAAAGATCTGCTGATCCAGTATACAAAAGTGTGGGTACATTTCTGAAAGACAGAGGCAAACCTTTCGAAACGACCTCGAAACAAAGCTCCGTGTTATCCATTGTATGCGTGAAGATGAATGTAAAATTTGATATTATTGGCGTGTAAGACTAATTATTTTATAAAGAAATGATAGGGAGACATAAATAACAGTAACAAATAATTTTCACGCACATTAAAACAATCCATAACGTAGAAAGCACATTTACAATTTGTCAGTCAATAAGAAGTAATTGGCCAAGTTCCCTGTTGAGGAAAAACCAACTAGTAATAAGACAGTGTGCGCTAAGGCAATTAGGCGTTCCGTAACTCCTGGTACGTTTAGAAGTCGCAGAATTACATTACAACGCATGTATTCTATTTCTGAAAATTAGAAAGAGAAAGAATTCTTAGAATTTAGCATGCCAATAAAAATACGATTTCATAGGTGAATAAAGTTGAGTGGGTGAATGAGTGAGTGGGTGAGTGAGTGAGTGAGTGAGTGAAAGAGTGAGTGAGTGAGTGAGTGAGTGAGTGAGTGAGTGAGTGAGGAGTAGGGTTTAAGGGTCCTTCGACAACTAGGTCACTAGGGCCCTAAATATTAAGATTTGGCAACGTATGATGTAGGAGATTTGATGAGGATCGTAATATATCAACTAATGTTGATAAAACATCATGCATTTCTAAAATTAGTGCCTTTTATTTAACGTCTTTCGTCTTACAATTGTTTCATTGTAATCGATTATTAACAGTCCGCAGCGGCTAAAAACCGCGCTCGAGTTATATTTGGAGGTCGCCGTAAGAAAATACTCCGGTTAGCATTTCAGGGACTCACGGAATTTCAACATTTGACCTTTGTTATTAAGGTGACACGTGTTGTTTTATCTATTGTTAATAATAGTATTAATACAATTGAATTTATTTTAGACGTTTTATAATTTATTACTTTAATTTTAATTGCAGTAAGTCATCTTTAGCAATTATGTTAAACGTTTAGAACAATAGATGCAAGCGATATTTTTTAACATTAAAAGGTAAGGTGTAAAAGAAAGCTCGCAGTTTTGCTTCAACCAGAGTCCTCGACAAAGAATACAGACCAGATATCCAACTGTATGACATGAAGACCATTTGGTTCAAATATGGGGAGATTATTTCCCCCCAAAATGATAAAGATATTCTGTAGATCTGGCAGTTAATACTGAACCCTTGAAATCATGGAGAAATGTTAGGCGTGATCATTTGTTTCGTTCCTCCTAGTATCACCCATTTCTGGCCTTGTTTAGATATTCGCTGACAATAGCAAAGCAATAAGCCATTCATGAGAGGTGTGACCTCGTGGGAAAGAAAGTTTAAACAAGCCTTAACTGAAAGCCTGCTGTGCAACCATTACCTTCGGTATTGTTCTGTCAAGTCTAACAAAGAAGAGGAAGTTTTCTGAACTTTTGCTTTCATTCTCAATTACAAAGTGTCACAAAGGGCAAAACTGCTATCCCTAAATGGCTTCATTTCCATACAGCCTAGATTCATAATGTATTGGCAGGTTCCTAAAGTTCCTGTTACATTTGTGGTTAGGGCTTAGTCAGAACTAGAGCAGGATCGCAAAGGTTCAAATCTTACAACATTTACGACTGAGAATGCGGCATTAAATCCACAGTCACCAAATTTATTTATTATAGAAATATAATGCTTGAAACATAAGTCAAACAAAGCTAATTCTACTGCAAAGGTAAGAAGAAATCGTTTATCCACAACTTTTCTCCATTAGCAGTCGATAAACCTTCTGTAAATGTGAAATCGGCAAAGAGGTTTCCGATTTCTCCTCTTCTCTAGTTTTTCTCAACTAAAAATCAAAACTGTTCCCATTCAGCAGAATGTAACACGAAAATTCTGAGGTACAAAAAACTTGCGAAGAATGACAAGAGCCCAAAGAGGGCAGTCCATATGATAAGCACTAAGAGGACAAAATCAGAACGTATGTTGACTTACTAAAGCACACACAGAATACATATACAAAAGAAAAAAGAAAAGTATAAAAGGATAAGTGATGATAAAGACCATTCATAGGGCTGAAATGAAATCGGTAATATGAAATGGAGTATAAAAACTGGTGAACAGAAATGTAACGAAAAGGGATAAAAAGCAAGCGTTGATGGAATAAGAATTATATTATTTTAATACCTTGTAAATAGGAGGTCCAATACCATAACTTACATACTTTAGAAAAAACTTGTTTGTCAATTCCACCTAAGCAGACATATCTGTATTTTGTTATCCCACTGTTATTCTAGGATCGGGAGATTCGTGAATCAGATTTCAAGAATTCATTGCCACATAATGTTTCAACAATTATTAAGATTTCCTATTTGGTACTTACATATGCTAATTGGAAGTAGTATTTATCATAACTAAAGATTAAACAATTCCTTCAATGAACGCGAGGTTGGCTACGCATAAACCATACACTGTAGCTGACTCTGAACTTTGCACCCAGTCAGTGGTCAACGAGAACAGGTTCCAGATGCGTAAGGCAACTGAAAGAACTCCCTCTCAATGATGCAATGTTTATATGAGCAATTTGTTCTTTATTAACAGTATTAATTGGCATAAAGGAAGCTGATTGCTTATGGATAATTGCAATGTTTGCAGCATTAACTCCAATTTTGTGTTGTCGAAGATAGCAATTCGTGTACTTGTTTTTCGACAATGAAGTAATGAAATCTAATTTGGACCAAGTTCAAAGACTTCATATAACAAACATAAGTAGCTATCAATACTTTCAGCTGTAATTTATTACAAGTCTGTGTTCAGTTATTAATCGCAATAAACTAGTGGAATGATTTAATAGATTTCAGTGATTTATTGCTTTTAGCCTCCGCTCTTATTACACACGAAACCCCAAGATGTGGTCACTGATGATACATGCTAAGAAATTATATTTGGGAAGAGAGTTTTGGAAAGGAAACGTTCCAGGTCTGAGTTTAGGATACCTCTTGGATATTTTCCAATTATGAGGACCGAGGAGAACCTTCTTTATCTGATTACTCTCTCCGTATGGAAGACACCCCCTAGGATTTACAAACCTGTGCCTAGGGTCAGATGTCTATCGGGAAGCAGACAATCCTACGGACCGGTCAAAGTGAAGACCGGGAAGCGAGTGAACAGCCAACCACCAGGTATGAGAGTGAGGAAGAGGATGATATGAAATGCTGACGAAATAGATGAATGGAAAGGTGATGATGGGGCAGTTGGTGCAATGAGTGGTGGGGGAAACCGGAGAACCGGAGAAATCCCGCCCAGACGCTGCTTTGTTCACCACGAATTTCACATTGGGTGCAAACCCGGAGTGCCTTGGTGTGAGGCGAACACTTGGCCATGGCGCTGCCCCGAGGAATACCAACGAGGGAGGGGAGTGGAGAAAAAGACAGTTTTCAGGTATGAGGATGGTGCTGGCGGGATATGAACTGTGTAGCTCCAGTTCACGAGTAGGTAGTGGTAGTGTATTAATGACTTCAATTCCCTGCATCAGTGCCATTGTCTGTGATTAGTTCTACATTCCCTTATTTCTTCATGCCCACACCCTCATCTGAAAATGCAGATATCAAAAATGGCATTGAGAAAGTACCAGATGCCAGCGACAGTAGCTGTTCATTTAGAAGGAGTGGGACGTCTTCTGCGACCATAAATACTTATCTGCTAAAACAGAGACGCCTGTGTAGGAGGAATATAGGAAGCCTACGGAAGAATGGTTTGGTCTTGACAGGCAAGAAATTTGCTGCAAGATTTATGGGTGATGCGCAAGAAGATGTGAAATTCGGCTTGAACATTTTAACAGGAGGAGTACAGGATTAGGTGAGGAATAAGAACAACAATTAGAAGCTCTTCTGTAAGTCCAGAACCTCAGGAGAACAGTGAGAGATAGTAGGAGGTGAGAAAGCAAGAATGTGACCGAATGGACAGCTCATCATAACCGTGAGGAGAAAGTGATGGCGGCTGGCCAGCACTGACCCCCAGGGAGAAATTTTTGTGAAGAAAAGGCTAGCTTATCGCTCGCTATTGATAACCGTAGTGAAAGTGAACAAGATCTGACCTCCAAGGCCGCATGGGGAGCGAGATTGGTTAATCTACTGGCCGGAATGTGACAAAAGAAGTGGCAATGACATTAGTAACAGGCCCGTAACACGGTTTCGTGCGTTACATAACACTCCAGATTCCATTAAGTTTCAACAGAAGGCTGAATGATACAATAAATGAGAAAATAGACGTGAATGTAGGCGATATCAGTGCTTAACTTATCTATGAATTCATCTTTACGACATGCTCAGAAGGAATAGACTCTCTAACGCATCTCGTCACAGACATGTTCGGATCTAAGAGATTTCAAAGACGAAGTCCCTTGGTTTTCAGATTCGTAATTTTAAGTGAGGAATTTGTTGGAAAGAAACATATTTTGATATTTTTCTTCAAAGGCGGAGAGAAGCTAGATTCAAAGTGTCGTTACATTTTGTCTAGCTGTGTATTTATGTAAAAGTACAGCAGCACGCAGGGGAACTTGAGGACGTAGCAGAATAACTAGGATAAATTTAAATCTTTAATCTAAGAAGATCACATACTTTTTAAGCGAATCTGAGAAATATTTATTCAACACATCTGCCGCACATTGAAGAGACCCCAATTAGGGTGAGTTGCCTATATAAGGTTTAATTCCGATATTTCCCTCATCTCTGAGCAGCCTCTGGTAGACTCAGCTCTCCTCAGTTTCGCCAGAGGGAAGTCTTTTCCGAGTAATCCGCCATATGACCAGTTGATCAAGCTTAGAACTGTTAGGAGCCTCTGAGCATATCACTCGGCTCACTTGCTCATCTGCGGTCCCCTTATTCATTCGTTCCTTCTGGGAGTGGCAAGCACAAAGGATCCGTGTTGGGTCGAGGCGTAGAACTCAAAAATAATTTCTTATAACAGAAAGTACCAGATTAACTAGAGGAAGTAGATGCTTTGGATAACCTAGAACATGAAATAGAATGTTTCTTTAAGCCCGGAGTGATTTTCATCCTACATATGCAAATATGCAATATCCTAATAACACATTTCAATTTTCAAAATCACTTTAAAATGTGCACTACCTGTGGTACTTTGTGGCCAGTAAGTAGTTCAGCTCAGTGTCACAGGAATAAGTTCACATTACTTTTTGGCAGAAAGAAAACATTGGTGCTTTGGAGTTGTACGTCTGTACTGCGTGTGATTTTACAAATATAAGTTGTACGCTTGGCCCGCAAGTAATATTGCGCTTTCTTACATTGTGCAGCATTAGAATATGAGTTGTGTGTTACTCAAACACGCTACAACAATTATATATAATAAAGTACCTGTTTTCATTTACCGATTCCGCTGATATTAGTATTCCCACTTGCACATCTCTATATTAACACAGCATTTATTAGAGCAGGGATTAATCTATGTCTATATCTTGCACATGCTATAATTCACTATGAGACAATCTGATGTGCTACATTCATAAGACCTTGTGTATTCAGTCTTGTACAAACAATTCTTACAAATGCACATTCTTCTATCTACTTGTTTGACAAACTTTCTTATGTTTATGCATTCGTAGGTATAAAAAGGCTATGTATAATAGCCCAAAGCGCAGTCAGAATCTTAAAAAGCGGATTGCTATGTGAGGGCTTTGAAATTTCCTGGTCTTTCCATAAGTACGAGAAAAAACGAATACCCACTTGTCACAGTATTTGAAAATCCAAGCAAATAAGAAGGAATATCTCGGAAATGCTTGACGCCATAAACATTTTATTTTAAACAAATAGTGCTCTTTAACAATATCTACATTTTTTGTTTACTAAGCTTTTGCGTATATTGTAAGGTTTACAAGCAATGCAAACATTATCCAGAATCAAGAGACTTCACAGAAAATTCAAGATATATATACTTCATTTCTTATGCCAATATTTTAAACATGTATTTTAATCAAAATCTTTAGAGCCATTTATGAGAAAATAAAAAAAGAAAAGTAATGGGTTGTTCCGCTAGGGGTTTAGTTTAGGATAGTCTTTGATGGGAGACTTCTTGGAAATCCTCGGTCTCATCCTGAAAGGCCCTGAACTTAGATACCATTCAGGCAGCCAGGCAGAAAGTCGCACACGCTGGAACTTTTTCCAGAAATCCCTTTTTTTATCCATAGAATCTCAAAACGAGTATTTCCGGCGAAATCTTGGTATCGAATTTTTGGGTGGAATGCAATATTTGTTCTATTTACTATGAGAGCAGAGAAAATGAAACTCGGAAAGTAACGGCCGCAGTATAAGATAAATATCAATATTAGTGTCACTCTTTCCAACTTGGTTTTACTGGACAACGGTACTAACTGTGCAAAGAACGTTTGCTCATTCTAATAAGCCCTCATTCAGAATACATTTCTGTAAATGTGGTGCTTCAAAAAATTGGGAAACATCGAATACAAGTGACTCACTTTCCTTAGAGCTTATGCGTTTCTGTCCATTTAAGGGAACATTAAAGCACCTCCCAAAAGGTCTACACTCCTAATATATGCAAAGGTTATGCCCTAGGGGTAAGTATGGTATTACTTCGTCAACTAACCCGGCCTGCCATTTCACCTTTTCTCACCTCGCCCACTCCACCCTAATGAGCTTAGGCAACATTGGTGTATCCTTATAGTGTCGAAATCGTTCAATATGAAATGGAAACTACAGTAAGGACGCCCCGGGCACTGAAACTACGTATGATCAAACAAAAGCGCCTAATAGGAATCAAGGAACGAAATGCTGATTTTGGAAGATATTGCCCTTTCTTCACCTCCTAAAGGTTGTTCGCATGTTATTAGGTAACATAATTTTTTGTACTGTCAAGCTAAACTTTTACAGAACAAACTTCGGATAGTAACAGCTGAGATTATTTGAGTGCTTAGTCACTACTTAAAAGGAACATATTCTCCATCTTTAACTTGGTGTACCCATCAGTATAATGAATCTGAACTGTTTTAAACGTAACCCTCTAAAATGCACGAGTTTCTTTTCAGATATTTAACTATTCGGCTTAAGATTTTCTTTTTTAGCTTGTGTTGTTTGAACCTAATATAAAATGGATTATTTTGGATGTTTTTTAATTTTTAACGTAAGATAGAATAAAGCTCCTCATTAAGAAGAGCTTGTGAAATTTGTTACACAATTTCAGCAATCGTTCAGTTATTTAAAGGTTAGGTTAGGTTCGTATAGGTTAGGTTAGATTAGGTTCGTATAGGTTAGGTTAGGTTACACTTTTCAGCACAGTGAACAAGTATGATATTTTTCAATGTTTTCTAGGGTCATTGAAAGATGTTTTTCACTAAGAATGTTGTTATAGACCGAGAAAGATCTTTCCACATCACATGATGTGAGGTAAATTTTAGGAAATGCCGAGCCGGATGGCTCAGGCGGTAACGTCTGTGACCCGCATTCGGGAGGTTGTGCGTTCGATCCTCGTGGCCGACTTTCCTGACTCATGGACTTCTTCGGAGGTTTCTCCAGATCACCGACTGAATGCTGGGAAGGATTTTCGTATCCTCCGAATTTCTTGTCCCTCCATTTGTTTACATTATTTGATTCCGTTAGGTTTCTTTCAGGGTTGGAAGCGTCGGCGAGCGTCGCAGCAACAGCAGAAGAAACGGATGCGCTATGGAAGTCTCATCTCAAGGATTGGAAACCGAGCCTACTGGTTTCCATCCCCCTCTCCCTCCGTGGGATGATACAAGCCCGAGGGGGGAGGGTAGGCAGCTTCTGAATCCCGCGCCCCTTTGGGAATACGAACCAGAGGGATGCGAGAGCAACGGGCTGACCCAACCTTCGTTGGGGTGATTCTAGTTGGAAATAGGCACAAAAGGTCGCCTTTCAGTTGAGGTGCTGAGTCCCCTCCGCAACCTGTCAGAGTAATAGGTTTGTGCTTATGTTTATGGAACCGAACCATATACATTCGGTTTTCCAAATAGCACCTCCATTTTTACTGCAGAGCTTTATGCAATTTATCGAGCCGCTTTGTATGTTCGCCGTCGTAAATTAGGTGACTGCCTGATTTTGAGCGATTCCCTTAGTGCACTGCAGAGCCTTTGTCAGTTGTACAACCCCCACCCTATTGTACAACGTATCCAGGATGCCCTCCATGTTTTACACGCTTCTGGTGTTGATGTGGTGTGTGCATGGATTCCTGGTCACGTAGGTTTGCCTGGGAATGAAATGGCAGATTTAGCAGCAAAGACGGCAACTACAGAACCCAGAATTATCATCTCACGTGTTACTTCGGAAGACTTTAGGCTTGAAGTGCGGAGAGCGGTGCTGTCGTCCTGGCACGACGAGTGGTCAGCTCTCCGCGGTAATAAGCTTAGAGAAGTGAAAGAACTTCCGATAAACTGGGTAACTTCCTGTCGCACATCTCGTCGCGAGGAGGTTAGTTTGGCTCGATTGAGGATAGGGCACTGCAACTTTTCGCATGGTTACCTATTTAAAAGGGACCCTGCGTCTCTATGTCCGCTGTGTGACAACGTTTTGTCGGTTCGCCACGTGCTCCTAGAGTGTTACTCTCTAGCGCACCTTCGGGATTCTCTGCAGCTGCCTGCCAGACTTGCAGAGGTCCTAGCGGACGACAAAACAGCGGTTGATAGAGTTTTTAATTTTTTAGCGCAGTGCAATATAAATTTGAGGATTTAAAATGTTTAATTATCTGTTTCTGATTTTGGACATATTTATCACCTTGTTTCATATCTGGCTATTGCCACTGCTTTTTACCTTTGTATATTTTTCTTGTTGCTAGTATTTTTATTTTTTGAGTGAAATTTATATCTGGCTATTGCCATGAGTCTGTTAAGGGCGCTGATGACCTAGAAGTTGAGCGCCCTTAAACCAAATCCAATCCAATCCAAAGAGTAATAGGTTAGGTTATACCATAGAGGAAACACCATGCGTCCTGCAATCTACTGATCTATTGTAACTATTACCTCCAAGGAGGAAAGGATAAAGTGAAGAAATAACAGAAAGCTACAGGGCTCAGGCAGACGGAACATAGAGATGCGCGGAAGTCCCCAACAGTTCCAGCTCGAAGAACCGTCCCGCTGCATAGAGAGGACGATGAACAACCGGTCGACCAAGCAGCCCTCTATTGTCCATGGGGAGTAAGTGCTCCTTTCTTTGAGCAAGCATCCGCGCCATCTGTCCGATCGCCATGTACCACGAAACCTCGAAGCATACCAGAAAGATGAGAAGGGAGCGGAATGAAAAGGAAGTGACAGAAAGGAAATTGTGGTAGATGTGCGATCACTCCAACATTCGTCTCCGACCAGGGAGAGCCACTCAAATTCAGAGTGGAGGAGGGGGTCGAACCCGTGAAGAATGCGAGTCTTCTACGTTGCCATGGAGCCATCGCTCGATGTTCAGTACCTTACATACTAACTTTTATGTACACAGAACACGATTTTCTATGGCCCCCCAAGGTATTTCGAAATTAGCCTACAAAGTCGGTAAACTAAGCTTTTGATGCATTATATGGGCAATCTTGATTAAAACGGACAGTCACTTATGCATCGTGGCACCTCAGAAAAGTTGCACGGAAGAACGTTTTGTCAGATTGTGATTTATCACTTTCCTCCCGCAATTAATCACAGTTATATCTGTACCAGGCCCTAGTCATTTGTATTTGCATTAGTACTTGTCTTGTCGTTAAACCGGAGACGTAATGAGCTCTTTCTACCATTTGTTACAGCCACGAGATGCTCTGATCAAGTCACGGTGACGGAGAAACTGAAGTTTCTAGAACAAGCACCCAAAAGTGAGCTTTGAATGTGTTACGACAAATCGCTGCAGGATGTAAATGAAAAATGTTCCTCAGCTTTCCTGCTTAATGAAAAGGTAATCCTAAAAATAAAAAAAATAAAATAAATAAATAAACAAATAAATAAATAAATAAAAATAATAAAAAATTTTAAAAAAAAAGTAGCAGGCATTTCCATCCTATCTGCAGAGTTACGACATAATAAAATCGCATGATAAAGGAGCAGCACCTGTCCCAAAATTAGCAAGTTAACTGGTATTGCTTTCTTGGGGTCACTTTGTTTTTTATTTCTGTATTTATATGATAAAAATTACTAATAGAAACAGCATGAGAATCTTCCGCTTTTGTGAGGGGGAAGAATCCTGGTAAGTATACTGACAAACTGTAGGTGAAGGGAAGAACTGAAGAGAGAAAATGTTTCTCGAACGGAGGATTAAGGACATGACGGTTGCTACTGGCAGGCATGGAAGACCTGGAGGAGATATATCGGACACAACCTATTTGTGTGTCAGACAGACGATAACATATGGAGTTGCAACTCAGCTACATGTTGGAAATATCGATTTGTGTAAGCCACGCTGTAACAGGAAGCGGAACTTAGAAATATTCTGCTCTCCTAACGTGCTTAATCATTTTTCCATGGCTGTACATTTCTGGTTAAGGCCAGACAACCTACTTCTTAGAAGGCTGATATTAGGGATGGCGGGGGTTTAAGCAGCGTTAAATGTACAGACTGGGTATTCGTGCTTTATATTATGTTATTGTATTTACTTCTTAATGTTAGTGTGTTGTATTTAGTTATATTTCTTAATTTTCTTTGGATAATGTAACAGGGCATAAAAACGCATCCTAGTAAGCTTACCATTTTATTTTTGGCTGTTTCAATTAAGATACTAGACCGGCAGCCACGATCAGGTGCTCAAGGTCTACCTCACACCACTGTGTGGCCGCGGGCCCCAAAGAAACTCGGTGCAAGCTACCTCATACCACTGCGCGGCGAGTGAACAACGTTTGCAATGGAGCGCGGCAGACAAAATGCGTTTCCAGAATATACTAGAAACTTTAGGCTGCCGACTTATTTACGAGAGGTTGAAAAAAAGATGAATTTTAGGGAAATCTGTGCTATGTAATTGCCTATATAAACGAGTCGACATGGCGAGAGTAGTCAATGTTAGTACTTCGGAGTCGTTAAGTGTTAAACGAGACATCTGTCAGTTTCAAGTGTGTGCACAGTCAGTGTAGAGAGAATGTGTCTATCGTTAGAGACAGTTGTAGACATTGAATCGTCGCGTCGGAGTTGTTTGTTGTGCGAAGTGGTTTTAGTGAATGTGATCGTCGAAAGCAGTTTGTGAGACGGAGAAAGACAGTAAAGTACATGTAAAGTACGATTGGACAGAACAGCTGTGAGCTGCAGGGTCACGACGAATTGTAGATTGTGCTAACGATAAAAGAGGACTGTGTTTTGTCCTTCAGTTTTAGAAGACAAAGTGACAAGAAAAATAAATGTAACTGGACTTATCATTTGTCACTCTTGTGTCAGGAGTGGAATTTGTCAAATTGTCATTTTGTCATAATTCGTTTGTCTCATCTTTCAACGCAGTGGTTTTTCCTTACAGTAGCCTTTTACTTTGCTATAGAAGTATTGCACTCCAACCAAAAATAGGATACCGAGATGTCAGCAGTAATACACGTTTTGATACTTCCTGAATTAAAAAAGGAATCATTTTTACAAAAATCTGATGTTACATTCACACGATTTTCTCTGCTTCTTTTGTTTATTAGTAGTTATAGTACAAACTATTCTTATAAAAGTTTCTTACTTCATTGTAATCGAGATAAATCTTTGCAGAAATACCTACATTACACATTTCCTTATACTTACAAAGGAAATAAGGATAATCAAATACTTAAGAACTGGACGCTGTACGCTGGCCTTAAAATCCCACATTCTTGCCATGCAATCACAAGAAATAATTGCATATTGACAGGTCTAAAGGAATGACAAAATAATTGAACAATTCGAGCCATTAGCAGTTAGATATATCGGAAATTGCTTACAAAAAAGTTATTTGAAATAAAGTGTGCCAGTTACACAAAATTATAGGAACTATCTTCAGAATGAAGGGAAATTCTGAGTCTAGTCCCAGAAAATCCAATATATACATTTTATTTCATATAATTATTGTGATGCCGGCCGCGGCCGCACGCGTCAAAGATAGAGGTCAAGTTACCTCACACCATTGCTTGCAAATACGTGGCCCGACGACAATGGAACGGTCAGAGCAAAGTCGACTATGAGTACGGGAGAATAAGGCGTCTCCAGACTGTCGAGAGACTTCCGACTGCCGGTTTATTTACAAGATATTCGACGAAAGGTGAATTTCAAGAAAAATCCGTGCTGCGTCATTCTCGCTTATATAAGCGAGTCCGCCGGCGCGAAGAGGTCGGAGTCAAGTGTTGAACGAGACACGTGTTAGCTGTGTGTGTGAGTGCGCGTGCGTGCGCGCGCGCGTGTGTGTCGTGTACAGTCGTCGCTGAGAAAAATTTGAGTGTGTGTCAGAGGCAGTGTAGATGTTTAATCGTCGCGTCGGAGCTGTTTATTGTGTGAAGCACTTTTGGTAATGCCTGTTTGAGTGAGTGTCATTGAGCAATTTTTAAGAAAATCTTAGAAAAATGCAGCATGTAAATGGTAGTTGCGGTGCAAGGATTTTCTTGAAAACCTTCCTGTCACATCTTTTGAAGATATTCATACTTATGCAGCTAAAGAAACAGGTATATGGCAACACAAAAGCGGCACAAGTTATTTAGGTATGCTGTGCACACTGATCTTTGTATTCATGCTGCTAAGGTGTATCGCTCTAGAGTTCGTGACCTGGGGGGGGGGGGGGGGGCTGTCTCGGGAAAATGTTTATGTTTGGCTTCAGGGGATCTCAAAACGCGTCAAATCCCGACATCTAATTCTTGATAAAATGCAATACTACATCTTTGTTTACCCAAGTAGTAAAGTAAAAATAGTGTTGCAATAAACCTGGCTGTCCAGCACACTACTCCAGATCACTCAAAAGAGTTCAATAAAGCATGGCTTTGTGCACTCAATCACTCACAAAATGCCATTTTTACTGAAGGAAGATTTGAATTTCAAAATCTCTTTGATTTTTGTAGCTACAACTACCTTTTTATCAGTTCCCGTTCATAATCGAGATTCAACAAAAATGTTGCAGTATTACTTTCATTGCCACGATGGTAGTACAGTATATTTTAACCACAGATCTCTATCAACAGATATTTCCAAAGTTTCTATCCTTGTACGAACGTTTCCAAAGACTGCAAGCGAACAGCTGCAATGACTAACTAGAACTACTTGGAAATTAGCTTTCAATTAATATTTTATTTAAACTATTGGAATAGTTTTTCTTGAACTCTACATGCTTTTCTCCTATCCTGAAATACCCCATGCCTCATTAGAGTTCTTAGGCGTTAAAGTATTTACTCTGATATGATCACCATGGGCTCAGAAATGGATTAAAATGTATTTCTCATTCCAATATGTACCAGGAAACATTCTCTGGTTGCTCGATATTCCAAATTTTTCTTTAGGAAGAAAAGCTGAACAAAAACAGCAACATTTTTTTAACTAAGGCGTCATTATTTAAGAAATAGTTTTTCGATGAGCTGAGCTTGTATTCTAAATTACAGAAGCTTTAGCCATTATAGCATTCCACTGAAAAATTCCGATAATAATTGCAATGAAAATACAGGTTTTTGTCTCCCAATTTCCTCCACAGCTCCAAACATTCCACCTTCAGCTTCATGGCTCCTCAACTTAATACTTTCAGTTTCTGTCTGAAGGGAGTAATATACAATACGTTTACTACAAAACTTGGCTGGCAGTCGCACGGCCCGTCTCCCGATCACATGTGCATGGCCGCCAAATCAAATCTCAAATCACATTAACAATTACCAGAATAAACACAAAGCATGCTTTATTACAGGAGATTTTGGAAATGCCGCTCATCTACATCAATACATTTGCGACATCTTCTAAGGAAATTTTCATTCACACGCATTAGTTCAGCTTCCATTATAGCGTTAACTTATCTCCTGATATTTTGTTTTAATTTTGTCTTGTGCAAGGCCCTTAAGAGATTTTCGAGGTGACCGTTCCAACCTTTCTCCGATTTCGTCTAATTTCTGTTCCGTAAGCACACGCCGTTTTATTGAAACGCTATTGAGAAAGACGTTTGACTTTCAAAAAATGTGCTGGAAAGTAAAGTATGTTTAATCAACGCCCTAGTACATCTGTTGGTTTCAGAAAGATCTATCATGCATTATTAGAATGTTTCTCCCGGAAGCGGTCTTGCTCATTTTGCAGAGGAGTTATGAAAGAGATTTGCCTTCTCCAGAATGTCATGATATAGAAGAAGAGATCACCTCTTGGAATGTGGACAGTGGAAAGCTACTCACTCCCACCTGAGAGAATCTGGACAACTAGTTAGTATTGCTCAATAACCTCCTTGTTCATCTTTCCGTCCACAGCTTTGGAACTTCCATGGCTTTTAGAAAGGAAACAGGAAGGACACCAGCCAACATGCCAACAACTTCTTCTAAAGAAGGACTCCAGTGGAATTTGAGCTGCCTTCTTCAAGGTGTCGTTCACCTCATTAACGACTAATTCATGTATTCTTGAGGAAAAGCGGTTAGGAGAAAACGTTGCAAGATTGTGCCATGATAAACTAGAAAATGCTAAATGAATTTACTGTCGATGGAAATAGTTTGTTTAGCCAAAGATTTCACTTGCGTTTTCTTCTGCTCTCACGATTCTGGGTGTGTATCCTGTTTCTATAAATCTTGTCTTATGGACATTACATTCTTATGTGTTTTAGATTAATTCTTTTTCGTTCAGATACTCGTCACGTGGGCATAAAACCGTTTCTCTACATATTAAAGGAATACATTTTTTGAATATATTATTTCTCCCACTTTAAAGTGCAGAAATTCCTTTACTGCGTTTACATGGTGCGCTGTAATCTGTGTGAATAGTTTTTTTTTCTTCACGCCGAATGCGATCCCTTTTTACTTTCTCTACTGGTAAGTAGGGGAAGTATTGTATTCCACCCAAAAATTCGATGTCGAGATTTCACCGGAAATATATGTTTTGAGGCCCCCTGAATCCAAAAAAAAAAAGCATTTTTAGAAAAAGGTCCGTGTGTCTGTGTGTCTGTCAGTCTGTGGACAGCATAACTCAAAAACGAAAACTCGGTTAGAAACCAAAGTTGGTATTTAAGTTTAATGCCTTTCAAGGATGCGACACGAAGATTTTGAAGAAAATAGCCCCACCCTAAACTACCCTTTACATGGAAAATTTTTCGAAAATTTTGATTTTCTTGAAAATGGCTCTAACGATTTTGATTAAAATGACATACGTTTGAGACATTTTGATGACAAATGAAATGTATATTTCGAATTTTCAGGCTATAGCCCCTGTAGTTGTATTTACTCTGGACGACTTTTGCATAGCTGGTAAACCATTAGAGATAGGCCAAATCATAGTATACAAAAAAAATGTAGATCTTGGTAAAATACACAATTTATGTCTCAATAAATTTTCTTGTAGGGTGAACCATTCGGAGATATTCCTTGTTATGTATGTGAGTTTCGGAAAACTTAGAACTTTAGTGAAATGCAACAACGTTGTTCATTTTTTTATATGTTAATCGTGCAAAGAGAACGGAATCTCAAATATCAAAAAGACTTGACTGTCGCACAAAGCCTTCTGTATTCTAATATCTCCCTTGCACCTACAAGGACATAAACAATAAGATAATTTGTACGAATGTTTATCTTAACTAACATGGAGATATAGGGATAAGAGTTTGTTAGAATGCTTAGTACAAGAGTAGAGAAAGTCATGTGAGTGCAACACATCAGATTTTTATTTTTTCCACTGCTTATAAAGCACACATTGCATTGCACCCAAAGATTCGATAGCGACATTTCACGTCTTGAGGCATCCTGAAAAAGACATTTTTAGGAAAAGATCTCCCCCTCGCTTCCTCTCTCTCTCGTTTCTCTCTCTGTCACTCTTCTCTCTCTCTCTCTCTCTCTCTCTCTCTCTCTCTGCGTGTGCGTGCGTGTGACTCCGAAAAGCATAACTCAAAAACGAAGTCTGTTAAATATCAATCTTGATATTTAAGTTATCTTCCAAGGATGCAACACGAACACCCTCATAAAAATTCCTCTGCCTCAAGTTACCCTTTACATGAAAAAAAAAAATCATTTTTTTCTCAATATGATTCTATTTTGATTTTTGATTTGTGTAAGGTATTTGCATGGCAAACAAAATGTATATCTTGAATTTTCTGTAAATAGTCTGTTAAGCCTTCTTTATTCTAAATGAGTTTTATATAAACGATAAAGAGTAAGAGGTGAAATCTTACCACATAAAACGATATAGATCTTGTTAAAGCGCACAGTTAACTGTTAAGAACAACTTTTAACAACATTTTTTTTGTGGCGTTAACCATTTACGAAGTATCCGTTTGGTTATTAATTTAAGTTTTCAATAGTTACACTTTTTAAGTAGTGAGTTACTACTCATTTGTTCTCGTGTCATGTAAGGAGCTTGAAACAATTGCAGTTCACATGAAAGTTATTGTTAGCACATAGTCATAGTTATAGCGAAATCGCTTTGTTCGTTACAAAGTTAATTGTTATACATAATTATATATATACATATACATATACATAATGTCATTAGCAATATACACTAAAGCTATGCTAGCGAACCTCACTCCGTCGTGGACAAAAACGTTATGACTTCTGCGCATACATGTTTGCGCAATTTTCCCCACCATCAGCCCTTCAGGTGAAGAGTGCCACTGCGCATCGAAGGGAATTGCTCATGTCCAGGAGTCCAGGAGTAAGATCAAGTCGCCCGGATTAACTCAGGCGGATGGTAAAGGGGCCACGGTACCTATCCGTTTAGTACAGATTTACCAGTGTGGTTTAACAGGTGTTGTCCAGGTTTACAAGTTTTGGTGTAAATGTCAATTATGGTGTAGGTTGGTTTCCTATGTTGTCACTGGCGGCGGGATGTGTCCGGCCTTGGATGTCTGATCATCCGAGCGACCATTGCCTTACTGCTTGATTCGCCGGCCGCTTGCGGGACCGTCGTGCAAGACAGTGCCAGTGGACAGAAAACCGAGAGGATTAGGTGAAGGGTGTGGTAGTGCCAAATGTGGAGTACATTTGACGGTTTAGGTGTTTGAGGGGATAGCGGTAGTTACCAGCCAAGGGCGTCCTTGGGCAAGCGGTAGCTCTGCTGCCGTCTAGGTGGGCGATGGTCGTATTGCCCCAGCGTGTTGAGGAACTGGTTGGGGTGAGGTGTGAGTTTGGCATACATTGTGCGAGTCCTGTCCCGCACAACGTCCTCAGTGTATGGCATACCGGAATAAGTGTGGAGGATGTGTGATGGGAACCTACAGTCGGTATCGTAGATCATCCTAAGCGCCCTGTTCTGCACGGCCTGCAGCCTGCGGATGGTGGATCGAGCCACCGTACCCCAGACCTCGCACCCGTACAGTATCCGGGGCGGGAGGATCGCACGTACAAGCGTAGTTTCAGGTGGGTAGGCATGGTTGAACGGAAGGTAGGATACAGCTCCCTGAAGGCGGTGTGTCCCAGACCGACCTTTGTCCTGACATGTGGAGTGAAGGTTAGACCGCGGTCGAGTACCACTCCCAGATATTTGGCGGAGTTAACCCAGAGGATTCTTCTCAGCCGTAGTCCCACAGATTCACCCGGCCGCCAGTTTCGAACTTTGCCCATCAAGGAGGGAGAGGAGTGAATTGACCTTTGCACTGCGACGACATGGCTGTATCTTAAATTACGATTGAAAATTTTGCATAAGAAAGATCTACTACGCATTCACAAGACCAAAGAAGTTTAAAATACGTTGCATAATAAACCATACTCTTCATTAAACAGTATATTAAGCATCAGATAGATTCTAGGACTAGTAGGCAGAACACTGCAAAATACAAATGTGTCAGACTTTGGAATAGCATACACATTTCTATTCTTAACTTACTTCCTGTATGTATTCTACGTCATTGGAAATCACAATAGCTTCCAAATTTGGCATAATATCTGTTATAGATATTTTTAGCTGTGCCGAGGGATGAAAATCTGATATTGTAGTTCTATTTTTACGTTTTATTTGCTTCATTTCAGAGAAAATCTGGTCGGAAATGTATGTTGAGGCAAACAGTGCTAATATGTGACCACCAAATGCCCTGGAAGGACATTATTTCTTGAAGCAAGTTTAAATACCTCGATTCCTAAATGCTCTTTACAAATACTTACAATATTTTTAGACAGCGACACCGCTCCGTTGCAATCCACCACTGTTTATTACGAGAGCGATGACATTCACGGCAAGTGAAGGGGTGTATCGGTAGGTACAAAGTCCACGTGACGCTCAGGGAGGGTGGGCCAAGGTCGGCTCGTGAGCCTGCCTTTGGACATGGCTGCACTATGGCATGATAAAACATACAGTGCAGCCTGCTCACGGCCTTGCACTGATAATTGTATGTTTAGTAGGTAAAAATAATGAAGATCGCTGCGCGAGTCGCCCAGGCCTGATGTGGTTTAATTTTGCGAGTGGAAATATTAGCGGAACGAGAATGATTAGCGGCCCTAGTTGAAAAATATTGTTAACTACGAGACTATGAGAAGAAATGTAGGTCTTTTTCTAAGATCTGAAAACACGTTTACACTTGATGGATCATGCATCATCGTCATTTCCAAACTATTGCTGAAGACACTTCCCAGATGTGTTTGCCAAGATGTGGGCACCTACACAGAACGCAAGAGAAAGGGAAAAACCTTGGTGCATGGGAATGGTAGGTAGGTACTTCTATATATGCATTACAGCACCTGAATGCTAACTGTGGTCGTAAACGACTGCCGTTACCAGACCAAACTCACTTTCTTTCGCTTTCTTAATGCCACACATTCATTGTCATTCGTTTCATCTACAACAGAGAAAATCCTGGCATCTTGCCTTTTTTCCTGTATTTTTTGCCAAATACACCTTCAAAATGCAAAGTAGGAACGCACACATAATCTGGCAAATGTGAACATATCGAGAATGGCTAAAAAAAGCAATCGAGAGAAAAGCAACGTGGTTTTGTGCCATGGCTACAGAAAAAATACTCAGACGTGCTCTATGGAGTTTGCAGCATGTGGTTTCCAGTCTATGCTTACAAAGACTGTTTCCCTTTTTTCTTTGCATGATTAAGTCACACGCAAATGTGGCAGGTTTTTGAAAGGCGTGTTAAGTGAAATTAATATCTACATATTTTGCAAGTATTACAACATTCTCATAGAGCTTTGTGCGACCTTTCAGAAGTTGTGGTTCTTCTGGTAACTTTTTAGAACCTTGTGAACTGAATTTGAAGGATGCTGACAATCTAAGGAAGGGCTTTCATTCAGCGCTTACTTTCGTGATCAACAGGGCTGGTCAAGAGGAAGATCAAATTCAAATTTAGCGAATAAATCCTTGTTCACTCTGCCAAATGGGCGTCTTTAATCTGCATTACTATTGTTCCATTTCCTTAAATGTATTGGTTGTATCGGCGGCCTTTTAACTTTGGAATATTTGTCAATGGTGTCAACTCATATACAGTGGTTTTTCTTTGGTTTTGATACCTTACATCACACACAGACACCTTCACCCTTCCAGACTCTGGGGGATAGGAGATGACCTTGACTATAGAGACGTACCCCAGCCCGGAATAGAGCCCGAGACAGCTTAACCCCGTGACAAAACAACCCCTCCGAGCTAAGGCCTACTGCCAGACCGCTGCGTCCCTCACCTCTGTCCACCATGGGTGTCATGAGTAGAGTGCAGTACTGCAGGCGGGACGTGGTCAGCTCCCATTATGCGGTCTTCTCGATGTTTCAATCAAGTAGCTTCTCAATTGGCCCCTCAGGGACCAAACGAGACAGAGTGCACCCCAAACCCGGTCTCTCAGCGAGAAAATTCCCACGTAGGTATCGGGAATCGAACCCGTCCCCCGCTTGGTAAGCAGCAGAGTTACCACCGCGCTAAGGAGACGACCCCGGGACCACCTGCACAACCATAAGTTATGGACCTCTGCAGCAGAGCTAAAAAAGGGCGGTCCTGGGTCGGATTTGGACCACCGACCTCCCGTTCAGCAGTCCATGGCTTAACGGCCTCCTTCTCCTCCTCCTCCTCTTCTCCGTATGGGCGTTTAAGGCTCCTTTAATTTTGTAACCATCTTATTTTGGTGATCTGCCGACATTTCGTTTTCCAGCGGGCATAAAAGATACCTAAACTAATGAATTACAACATTTTTATGCTTTCGTTTACATAAAAAAGAGCACATTAATGTGAATACCTGTTTTGAAACTGCTCGGTTATTAATTGAATACCTAATTGATATACTACTCGGCGGGTAGAATTTTCTGGCTTCAATCAGTTATTGAAAGGCGGCGCCGTTAGACCGTTCGCCTACCACCAAGGTGGCCCGGGTTCGATACCATATGTGGCATGCGGGGTGGACGAAGCGGCGTCTGGTCGGGTTTTCTCCGGGTTCTCCGGTTTCCTCCGCCACTCATTCCAGCAATTGCTCAATCTTCACATTTCCAATCATCCATTTCGCCTGCATTTCATATCATCCTCTTCCTCACTATCATACCTGGTGTTCGGCTGACCACCCGCTTCCAGATCTTCACTCTGTCTAACGCCATATGTCCAATATTACTACAAGCAGTTCCACCAACTCCAGTTCTATTATACACGGAATAAAAATCATTATGTAACTAAAGCCATGTGTATGCTAAGCACTGATCCATGTGTATCCAGAGAACCCACAGAAAATAGACATCAAAGAAGTGAAAGTAAAATATGGCCATCTGTGTCAATCTATTCCACTGTGGCAAATGGTACAGACATGTCAAAAATGATTGAGCGCATTAGGAGAGCAGAATAATTTTAAGTTCCACGTCATGTGGCAGCACAGTTCACACAAGTCCATATTCCAACATGCAGCTAAGTTTATTTATAGTCTCTTCCATAAGCTGTTATCTATTGGACACTCAAATTGCCTGCGTCTTGCGTCACTACCCGCATTTGTATACATACTCGCAAAGTACTCGCAAAGTACTCGCAAAGTACAAGTGTGGGTGGTGATCCAAGACACCGCGTATTTGAGTGTCAACTAGACACAGAGACTGTAAATAAACTTCTCTGCTTAGAATATCGACTTGTTGAAACTTCGATGCAACACGACCTGAAGCTTAAAATATTCTGTTCTTCGAATGCGCCCAATCATTTTTTCCACGGCTGTACAAGCTTTCGAAGCAGCCGAAAACTATAACTACGTTATCACTAAGGGCCTGGTCATATCAAACAACAAAGTGACAGTTCCTTGGGGCAAACATTGTACTCCTGCATATTGTTACGGCGTGAATATCTCGTAACGTCACTTACACTTATTCCAGTGAACAAAATTTCAGAATGGAGGTCAAGCATATCAGAGAATTGATGACCTAGTATTTGATACGAGTCCCTCAGCACATGTCGGCCAAATTTTATTTAAACGGGTTATCGAGATCTAGTCAAGCAATTAACAATTTCACAAACAACTGAACAGCACACAAGCCGACCATTTAACTGCAATTTTAGTAACCGCAGTTGATGTCTTGGACTATTATCATAATGAAGTAGCCACAAGTCGGTGTTCGTCTTTTTTACTTTCTGGAGTGTTGGAGCCGGCGAATTTGCATTCTGCCTCGGGGTAATTGTGATTCACAGCGGCTGAATTGATTCTGGTCTTTCAGTGCGAAAGCTGCAAGTGTAAACGAAAGGAGGAAAACATGGATGTTTTCACATGTCTTTCTCTCCAGCCCGTTTATTTTTATATCGCTTCTGCACATTATTTTTCCGAGACCTTATTTTTCTATCTACTCCGTGAAAATCCATATGCCAAAAATAGGTTCCTTATACATTTCTTTGTTGGTATCCAGATGGATACTGAATCGACAGTGATATGTTCAGAAAAAGTGGCCCTAGTTGCTATCTTAAAATCCTATACTCTTTCTATGAGATCTCGATAAACAACTGAATAGCGACAGCGCTTTAAAACAGGATTAAGAATCGAACAATTTTAAAATTAATAACATTTGGATATGGTTGATGACACAGAAAGATAATAGGATCTGCTATCTATGCACTTGTCTCTCTCTTTATTGAACGAAGAGAGACTTCACAGCCTGTTAACAGAAAATTCAAGATTCACCTGCTAACTCACTCACTCGCATCCCTCACTCGCATCACTCATTCGCATCACTCACTCGCTCACTCATATCACTCACGCATTCACTCGATCAACCACTCAATCCCTCATCACTCACTCCACAGTTGCCTTCGGTTGGACTGACATTGGGATGGAGGAAATATTGTGCTGTTCATCGATCATTCAAATAATTATTATCCATATGGTATTTAATGATAAATAGGCTTCGAACCTTAATACAACTATCGTGAAATGAGCCTATCTCAAGTTGCCTGCTACGTCATTTCACGAGTACAGTGGCAGGATAAAACAACTGGACTCACTGCGCACAGTGTCTCCACTATTCCACACAGAATAAAATGTCTCGAGCACGAAAATCGATATATTGATGTACCACTAAACTTGTACAAAAATTTGGGAGTGAATATTTTACTGCAAATGGTGACAGCATAGAATATAAGTTATACAACAACGTTATTTGTAAAGGCCGAAGACGTGTGCATTTTTCCATAGGTATACTGCACATGGACATTACTGTTATGGCTCGCGCATGTAAACAACCGCATGTAGGTACAGCCTGACCATGAATGAACACTATCACTCCACGTCTGCAGCTGATTGCGAGAAGAAACAAAACAGGCGCGTTATACTACACTTTGACCTTGCGTCTGCAAACACTTGCAAAGCAATGCTTCACTAGTTCGCAAAGTACTACGTTACGTTGTTTTCAACTCTTGCTTCTACAATGGCAGTTGTTTGCACATTTGATGGCCGTGTTGTGCTTCTGACATCATTCATACTCTGCGCCCACCTAACCTGTATCGCATGCGAGAGCACATCTCTCCGACCTTTAGTTATCTACGACGTTCAAGGGTCGCTTTACCTGGCCTCCGGTGCTGTGATCAATGACAGATTAACTCCTTCCACTTCTTATAGTCCGTACTCCTTGACCTTTCGTTCCCTGTAAAGAGGTTCGCTCCCTAAATGATAAATAATAATAATAATGATAATAATAAACTATTAATAATTTAAATAATTCTCGAGCCTAATATTACAGCTGAGCTGTTTATGTAACATCAGCTAAGGAGAAATCTTTCAAATTTCTATGAGCCGTATTTGTTTTTGTTTCATTTATCGAGACTAAATAGAAGTTTACAATTTCTTCGTTCTGACGCAGTATGACAACAATGTTTTGCCTTATCAAACCACTTATTCAAATTTTGGGGCATCGTTGAACCAAGGATTCGAATATAACTTTTTATTTAATGTATTAATTAGTATTTTCTGAAAGTTTGACATTGCTACTACATAACTGCTAAAAATTAAGATTTTTTTCTGTACGTATTTTGATTGTTTCAATTTCACATACATTTTAGAAAGAAATGTCATCAAGCCTTATGCAAGTTATATTCCTGAGAAATCAGATAACTTCTACAAGGAATCTATATGGCTGACAACATATGGTCTATAATGTCTTAATGTCTCAAAACTATTGTAAGATTGAGAGGATCTTATGGAGATGTGTTATGGAGCAACATCAAAACATTGGTTTTGACGTGATGTGAAAATATATTATATTGCCTAATGAATTTTGATCTACAACTCGAAAAATCCATTCAGGTTATGTTTTAAGAAACAAAAGATTTTGTGAGTATAACAACTTAGAAAACATTCTTTACGACGTAAGCACATGCAGTATTGCATTCCACTAAAAAATTCGATGTGCTTGCATGGACAGCCAACATTCGGACAAATAGCAACATTTAAGTTTTGTTATTTAAATTAGTTTTGTTATTTCAAAAATACACAACTAAGATTTTCAAGGAAAATTGTGGCGGTGGCGGTGGCGGTGGCGGTGGCGGTGGCGGTGGCGGTGGCGGTGGCGGAGGAGGAGGAGGCGCGGCGGCGGCGGCGGCGGCGGCGGCGGCGGTGGTGGTGTATGCATAAATTCTTGCCCCTCGTGCCGTGGATCATGTGCAGAACCGAGGATGGAACCACAATCAAGATTTGAATCATTGATATATCTCTGCCAATAAGCTTCCAATTGTTGGTTCCATAAGCCTGCTCAGGACATATGTTAATTTTAATAGTTGAACAATTAAACCTTCCTTCTTGTATTTCGATACCACTCGTTTTGACATATTTCTATGATATTCAGGATATGCTAAATTTGTGAAAAGGTTCGTTTCTTTCAAGTAATCTTTATCGAATAGCGAAACCTTTAAAGATACCATCTGCTGCCTCTTACCAAATAAGGGTAATGATTCCAGATATTGTTGGTCAGAGAAGCGACTGAAGGCCAGCTGGTATTCACATACTTTCACAGAAAAACATACAAAATCAACAAACCAAGCGACTTCTAACACTTACAAACAAAGCCTTTGTTATCTACTCTGTATTCAAGTGACTTCTCGTAAAGTATTGTGTCAAAGAAGCCGCCCATTTTACATCAGTAGTCGCAAACCCAATGAAAGCACTCATCAAATTTGGCTACCAGCTATATGGAACCAGGCATGGTCATTTGACCGCAGAAGCAGGTTACTGGCGCTAGTGGCCTCATCTGAGGTGTGCCTCATTATGTTAAGTTATGCAGACAGAGGTTGGGCGATTGATTCCTTCGAGGGGCAAATCACGCATAAATATATTCTCAGCCCAGTGACAGCTGACACGTAGAGTTATGAATCACCGGTGCCGGTACCCACAACTCAGACCCCCATACATATATTCAAGGGGGGTGGGGGGGGGGAGCGCTGAGACTCCTCAGTTGTTTTGTTCTAGTTTTATTCTTCTATTATTGTGACAAGTTGACAAAAATCCAGTCCAGTATTTTTTTTTTAAATTTTATTGCCATTCTAGCTGAATGCACACCAACACAGCTCTCTTCTACTGACGTTAACACAGTCTACGGCAGTGTTGTCCAATTTTCTTATGTGCTCGGGCACATTTAACTCTACCTAAGGAGGCGCGGGCGCCATCACAACCACCGTTAGGGCAAGTACCCTTCTTTTAAGAGGAAAAAGTGAAAGCGCTGGTTAGGGAAGCAATGAATACCACTTTAGGTGTACAAATATATATATATTTCATGGGTATGTACTGTTTCGAAATATGAATTAATAATAGAAATCGTTGGAATAAAAATTTGCTTACGAAGGGCGCTAGAAAAACATCACAGACGCCATGGCGCTCGCGGGCACTGCGTTGGTCTACAGTCCTTCGTGATATTACAACACACAACTATTTTCTTCTCGTAACCTTGACTCCCCCTTTCTGTCTTTTCACTTTCTCCGTCTCTCAAACAGCTGACTTTGACGATACAATCACTCAACACTCATAACTGCTTCGCCATTTTTCTTTACGGCGCAACGACACACGCAACTGACACACACACGCACACACACACAATAAAACTAAAAACCGATTGACTTGACAATTCATGTCTATAACTTTGCTCGTTGCTTCGCCTCCTTACATAGCGAGAATAACTTAACACGGATCTTTCTCGAACTTCTACAAATACGCCGGCTGCCGGACATTTCTCGAATAATCTAGAAAAACCTTTTGGTTCTGCCGTTCTTATTGTTGTCACGTGTTTGACCGCGTGAGGCAGCCTGACCTTATGCACCTTTCATAGACGCACCGCTAGTGGGATGGGGCAACCTAGCCCGACCGTCCTTTGCTCTGCGCCGCGGCCGGCATCACATTTTTTACAGTGTGTTAGGGGTATAAACGCAGACATTTAAATAAATTGTGCCTTAAAATGTATCCGCTTCAGTGTGTTAGTTGTTGTTTCTCTTGGTCTTTTCCTTTAAATGTGAACACACGGAAAGAGAAAATGTAAACTAACTAAAGCATGGAAATTGTTATACTCGTGAACATATTTTGCACAATCTAACATAAAAGTAAGTGTGTTACCGCACTTTTTCTAAATAAGGTTTTTTTTTTTTTCCCCTCTTTCACTATGTTTTCCTATTCTTCTATGTATTACACATGCCAGGAATTAATTAACAATCAAAGTCGAGATTAAATATTATTGACGTATGGTTGCAACGGTTTCAACATTTTACCAATATATGTACCAAGTAACAATTCATGATAAGATTATATGATACGACGTTTTACAGTTGCGAAGCTTTGATATAATTGCTCAGTTTGTCAACAATTTGATATTACGAGTACATAACAACCCGGGCTTTAGAAATATGTTTCTCTTTATCACTTCAGAAGTTTCTTTATTTTGGTTTGTTTCTCTTTTTTCTGTGCGTAACTGCATTTATTTGCCGCTTTCTTCATTAAAGCTTTCCCAAAAGGTGAAAGCCTGTGTTGGGTGCATAAAAATTCTGTTGAAATGAAACACCTTCTGATTAATCAGCACTTACATCATCTTTGTGTGTGTTAATTGCACTGTGAATACCTTTAAACGTAATGCATTCAACACGCCACACTACTCACTACTGTCTACTGTCTTATCTACTGGTCATCTACAAGTCTGTATTTCATGAACTACGCTTATACTCTGGACTGCTTCATTGTCTTGGTTCCACTGGAATTTTTTAAAGAAAAAAAAAGTTTGATGTATTGCGCTCATATAACTTTCTCTTCTCTTGTACAACTACTCTCACACACGCTTGTTCCTCTACTTCATGTTAATCCGGATAAACATTTACAGAAATTATCTTATTGCTTTCTTGTAGGTGTAAAGGCAATATGGGAGTACATTAGGCTTTAAGAGATTGTCAAATCTTTTAATACCTGGTCACTATGTGATGCATTTTAAATTCCGTTTACTTTGAATGTCAAAGACACTGAAAACCGAATAACGACTTCCCATCTGAGAAAAGTATAAGTCTAGGAAAATTCAGACAAATAATAAGGAATATCTGCGAAGTGGTTGAAAAGGTATTTGATATAAATTGTGTCTAAAGGAGATCTGCATGTTTTGTGTGGTTGGAGTTTGTCTTCTATCTCTTACGGTTTACCACTTGTGCAAAAGTCAAACAGAATGAAGAGGAGTTCTAAGCACATTTCTAGAAAATTCAGGATAAACATTTAATTTGTAATGAAAATATCTTAAACATATGGTATTTTGATCAGAACCGTTAGAGCTATTTTTTAGTAAAATAAACATCTCCAAAAAATGCTCCATGTAAAGGGTGGGGAATTTTCTTAAACATCTTCGTGTCTCAGACTTGGAAGATGCTGAACTTAATACCAAGTTTGGTATTTAACCTACTTTCCGTTTTTGAGTAATGCTGTTCACCCCCCCCCCCCCCAACACACACACGCACATTCTCTCGGATCAGCTTCTAAAATTCTTTTGGGGTGGTTTCAGAAAGCCCATAAATTTGTATTTCCGTTGGAATTTGTATATAAAATTCCTGAAATGCAATATTTACTGAGCCTACTAATAGATAACCGATAGAGAAAGTATACTACAGGCGACACTTCTTATATATGTATGAAGTATGAAGTGAACACACACTAACATAACTCTAAAAAATACTAACAGGTACTTTCCCTTCTGCTGCACATTACAATGACAATAGGAACGCTGGTACTTTTGTAGTTTTTATTTTCTCTTCTTTCCGTCTTACATAATTAGGCATCGTGGAAAAAATTAACATGCCACCAAGCATATCAATGATCTAAACTGACAAGACAGTCGCTTTTTCCGCTAATATAGCAACGTTCCCTAGGCCAAATAAAATCATGCTTTGATAAAGCAATACTAAGAGCAATGACAGAGAAGCACTGCTTATTATTTGAGGAAAATAAAAATAAGCAAAGGCTGCATTTAAATTACCTTTTAATAGTAAATGATGCCTCATACCTGTGGCCTCTATTTGGAACATTTGTAGTCATTTCAAAGGGTGAAATGACGGTGGACTAAGGAATAGACTTTTAGGGCCTTCCCCTAATCAGGTTAACTTCACCAGTTCGAAATCCTGTACACATAAAATTTAATTTTGGGGTTTCCTTAGGTCGTTACAGACCTAATATCTAACCACGCTACCCTTTATCGGGTGATCTTTCCCAGCCAGGAGGACCTAACGCATTATTGCAAATAAAATTGGCAGATACAAGTGACAAATCCAGAACTACTAACAAAGGGATGAGATAGGGGTGTGGCCTCAACCATTGCTTTGTAGCTTTTACTTATACGAAGTTCTAAGAGAATGAAAATTTAAAACTAAATTTTACTAACTTATTTATTTACCATGGTTTATGCAGGCTATCAACTTGTAATTGTTCAAAATGAAATTGTATTCCAAACAGCAGTATTTTAATTAGAAAATATTATTACATCACTTAAGGGCACATTATACATAGTTTAAGGTTAAAAAATAGATTTTTTTCTCTTTACTATTGAAATCTCTATTTTTCTGCATCCATTGATATGCATTAGATGGTTAGTTTTACATTTTATAGTTGTCAAAATCGCGTTTAAGTAACATGCAGCGACCACGCCTCTTTCTCCTTTTTAGCTTTTTTGCATTTTCCCGCAATTTGTAATGTTCTACATGTAAATACCATTTTTTGAGCTTCTAAAACACAAACTTTAAAATGAATGGAATAATTTTGCCATATTTTATATGTAATTTAGAAACTATAATATTATGCATTAAAAATTGGGCTACTTTTTTTTTAAATTACACAAACAGTAATTTTTACTATAAAATCAGAATTTTGCAAAACTAATCCACTAATTTTGTCAGAAAAAACTTTTCTGCGTACACCATAAGTTTAATCTCATTCGAAGTAAGTGCACCATATAAGTGAACACCAGCATATCAAAATTGAAACTTTTCTGTGTATTAATTTACATGAATGTCACATGCCTAGCTTTGGACCTATACATAGTAAACTCTACCCCAAGTACTGTACTATATATTGCATGTTCCAAAATTGGACCGACAAACTTTGGGAGTTGATAGATAACATTATTTTAAACACTTTTTGTTAAGGAAAGTATTTTGCTGCGGTGTTTCGTTTAAGCCACGCAGAAATGTGGTTTTTAAGAAATGTAAAAGGCATAAAAAGAATGGAATGAATTAAAAATGAGAACATAAGAAGTAGTTTCACGTAAGAAATGGAGACATCAAGTGATAGAAAAAACGAATGGTAGACTCTTTTAAACCGAATGAGTAACAATAAAATATCAAAACAAATAATAAAATATAGTTGGGAATAGAATCTCAGAGCGACCAAGAAGAAGATTGTCGGGCCAGTCCTTGTTGAAGAAGTAACAGACATGGTCCAATTTGAAAACGCGATGATGATGATGATGATGATGAGGATGATGAGGATGATGATGATGATGATGATAATGATCATTTAGAAGTAATGAAAACGACACCCATATAATGTATTAAATAGTGTCGTATACCAAAGAAAAAATGCCTGTTTATCTTATGTCAGGGCTGGGCAACTGGTGCTCACTGAGCGCAGCATGCTTATGGCCCTGTAGTGCTAAGTTAAGCGGGTAAAAAAATGAAGGTCGCTCAAGGTATCCCACGAGTTGCCTGGGCCTGCCTTATCTTATTCTATATTCCTTTTATGAATAACTAAGGCAGGGCTGGGCAACTACCGCTCACTGAGCGCAGCGTGCTCAAGGTCCTGCACTGGCAACTGTATGTTCAGCAGGTAAAAAAATTAAGGTCAGTCGAGGTCATCCCGTGAGCCAGTAAGCCTGTGCTAAGGCACCTAATTGCAGGGGGAAAAAAAACCATGGACATATTCTCTAAATGAACGTTTGAAATTGGGCTCAAATTACGACTTATATTTGTGACGAAAGCAAAAGCAAACAAAAGAACAAAGTGAAAATAACGGAAAATGCAGCTTTTCATACCTACATAGTATAATGCGTGCCTTAGTAATGCAAATTATAATCCAAATAATGCAAATAAACAATGAAATATTTGCAAACTTTTGTTGTTTTAAGACTAAAATGATATAATACAGGGCTTCTTTTTTTTTTTTTTTTTTTTTTTTTTAACTTGGAATCACCCCCTAAACGGATGAAATCCGTTATATTGGACTGAGATTTAATACTTAAATAGAAGTTTAATAATTCCAAGATATTTTAATACAATCCTTCAATTTAAAAGAAAAAGAAAACCTTTTTACTATTTGTTAGTATGTAAAAACTCAATGTTTAAATTATGAAGAGGAACCTCCATAAAGGCGTATATCATCTTTATTTCATAGTAAAATTACAACACAACATATCTTCGTATGAAAAAAGAATATCACTGTAAAAATGTGAAAAAAGAGCTTATGTTACCTTCATTAGACTTTCTCTACTCACTGCCGTTTATTTTATATAATTTTACATATTATTCTTATGGACATTTATTTTTTTAATCCCGAAATCCACTAATCGAGGTAAACCATTGCAGATGTAGCATGTTAGGTTATAGATACAAGAGATATTGAGTAAGCTCAATCGGTAATCAAATGTTAAAAGGAAGGTCGCTAGGTGCTGGTTTTAAAATTCCATGCTCTTTCCATGACATCTTGAGAAACAGCTGAATAAGACTAGCTAAAGTTGCAAAAATATTGAACAGTTCAAACCAATCTAAAGTATGTCTGGAAAATGGTTAATCTCACAAAAGATATTTGAAATAAATTGTGTTTTAAAGATATCTAAATTTTTGTGTATTGTGTTTTACTCTCTCTGTCTCTCTTACTCACTCACTCACTCACTCACTCACTCACTCACTCACTCACTCACTCACTCACTCACTCACTCACTCACTCACTCTCTACGCGAGATGGTAAATTACGCAACATTCCTTTCTACTGAAGAGGACTTCACAGGTTATTTCCAGATTCAAGATATACGTTTTATTTCTCATGAAAATTTCCTAATAAATTGTGTTTTAATCAAAACTGTTAGTTCCATTTTTGAGAAAACAAAAATGTCGATTTTTTTTCTACGTATTGTGCAGTTTGGAGTGAAGGGCTTTTCTTGAAAATCTTCGTGTCGCATCTTTGGAAGATACTGAAAACTTAAATACCATTGGTATTTACCGACATTTAAATTATGCTCTCCCTCTCAGACAGACAGACAGACAGACAGACAGACAGACAGACAGACAGACAGACAGACAGACAGACAGACAGACAGACAGACAGACAGACAGACAGACAGACAGACACACACACACACACACACACACACACACACACACGATACCCTCTTCCAAAAATGATTATTTTATTCAGAGAATCTCAAACCTGTATTTCCGTTAAAATTTCAACAGGGTAAGTGATACAAAAAATAAAAATGAAAATTGGCGTTGCGCAGTTACCACTAAGACGTCTTTCCATCATGTCTAAAACTCCAGTCTGGCGTTTAAAAGCACGAGACAGATTTGCAACAACAAATGCAGTTTGAATTTCCCATGGCGTCAGAACTATAGTGGTCACAGGAGTTCAAAAACAGGGATCTGGCTTATATGTTCCCAGAGGTAATAAAAAGAAACCAATATTAGTGTTTCGAAATTTCAATCTGTTAAAAGGACATTCAATTAGTAAATTATGTTACTTGCAATGCTTCTTCACTCAATCACAATTTCAAGTTTCCCTGCTTACTATTTAATTAATATTTACTTTAGCTGCTACGTACTTACAGTAAAATTCAATGTCGAGATTTCACCGGAAATACGTGTTCTGAAGCTCCTGAATAAAAATACTAGAAAAAGAACCGTGTGTGGGAGAAGAATATGACCCAAAAACGAAAAGTCCGATAAGTTCAGTATCTTCAAAAGATTCTACTTGAAGATTTTCAAGAAATCCCCCACCCAAACTGTTAATTTGTTCTTGTTACATTTTCTCAAAAATGGCTATAAGATTTTTCGTTAAAATACCATACATTTAATATATTTACATGACAAAATGTATATCTTGAATTCTCTGAAGAAGGAATTTCTGTACAGTCTAATATAACAGGTAAAGCATAAGTAATAGACAAACATGTACTACACAGAAATGTAAACCTCTTTAAAACATAAGTTATTTAGAATAAACTTTCCTGTAGCACCGATATTTTTCCAGTTTGAATTTTTCAAACACTTATTTACTGTTGTTGCTATTCAGTTGTTTCTTGCAATGTCATGCAAAGTACATTGAATTTAAAAGCCAATATATTCTAGTGGCTTTTAAACACCTGACTTCCGATTCAGTATTATTTGCAAGGAAACGTGCAATTTCGGCAGGGATTTATTTCGACTAACATTAGGTAGATAGAATAACTTTAAGTAATAAGCTACATAATAGGAAGCGATAGTAATGTAAATGTAACACATTTTTTACGTTCTTTTTGGTTGTTAAAAGGAACATCTAATTTCTTTCAAACAAAGTTTGGAATCTTTTCCTCTACGAGCATTTTTAGTGGTAAATGTTTACAAAATCGGCCGCTCGAGAAAACAAATGAAACAGTGAAATGGATACAGTTTTTATTGCTGATTACGATTTTGAAAGTTTTATTTGGCTAGAATGATTGAGTAATACATTTACATTGGAATTGTTGCACAAACACTGCCCAAGTTGTAAATACTTCGATAACACAGGACCATTTTACCCCACTCATATACACACACTAAACCTAACCTAACACAGGAAAACGAAAACGAAGTTTGACCACCAAATAAAACTTTCAAAATCGTAATCAGCAATAACAATTTCAACATAAATACATTAATATATCATTCTAGCATATATTATATTCGTTTATAAACATTTATTTGCTAAATATCCACCGCATACGCGAAATAAAACCGCTGCATCGCAGTACGAAATTTGCTCATAAACCAAAAACAAAGTGCCAAATAAAACTTTCAAAATCGTTATCAGCAATATAAACTGCATCCATTACACTGTTTCATTCGTTTTCTCGAGCGGCCGATTTTGTAAACAATTGCCTTTTCATTTTTAAAATATACAGTAAGTTGAATTGTGTAGGTGGGGGAGAAATCCACCGTGGAAAGTAAACCACAACAAATGGAAGCAAAGATAACAGTTATTTTGGCTAGGGGTGCTGGCGCACCCCTTACGGCCCTTCCCTGTGCTTGTCCTTGGTCACCACAAGCAAGCGTCACACAACCTCTCAAGTTGCTCCATTTGACAGTTGTAGCGTACTGCGCCGGCAGCCACATGTCATGTGTTAGAAAATTGAATGTGCTCAAGAAAAGTTTTCATTTGTTATTTAATTCATTATGTATGTTAACTTATTTTTGCTTACAATCTGGAATGTCAACAGAAGTAATACACAATCCTTTTAAACGTATTCGAAACATACTTTTAGAACTATAGGTAGTATGACTATCTTTGAGGATATTACAATCCAATTAAACGTGATAACGATTTAATGATCCGTTTACGAATGACAAAAGCAAGCCTGCTTACTCATTGTTTACCAAACGCTTCAGGCACTATGTATTTACGACAGTAAAAGTAACATTAATATTTAAACACCTAGGCGGCAGGAACATCAAGTGTTCTCTAAGCATATGAATGTAAATATTCCCACAGGTCACTTGGCCTTGATCTACAGGCACAATTATGCATTTACCCACTTAGCATACATAACAAATAGGTTAGTCATTAACATCTGAAACAGTGTTACTCACCGTAAGTGCTGCCCGAGTTTTCTTCATGATGTTAATTGGAAGCTCTTCTTGTTTGCGTAATGTAAGACGTGAGAAGCTTTCAACAAAAGAAAACAATACTGCTGTGCAATATACAGTTTCACTGGATTGTTTTTATTACAATAACACAACCTCCCTTGGAGAACTCACGCGGTGAAGTTTCGCAAGTAAACAGATGAAAACAAATGAAGTCCGAGCACGTAGCTAACCTAATCGAACGACGCCTCGAAGGAGATTGTGTTTCGATTGCCAACGCTGTCTCTAATGAAGCGCACCGATTTCCGCGAGCGGGCGTCGAAGCGGAGCCGCTGGAGATGCACGCGCCCCCAGGTAACGGACGAAGCCACTGAACGAGCAGACGATACGGGACCGGCAACGGCTAAGGTAGATCGGGAAAGCGAAGCCACGCTATTGGTTGCTGTTACCTGTACTCGTATTGCGCCACCAGCCCTCCTCCACTTCTCACAAACCCGTCCCTCGAGCAGCCGATAACCAAAACATTCGGTAATTGTCACTCTTCCTCCTCCTACTCCTCCTTCTGTGGTAAAACAACAGTGACATTAACTTTCTTCTGCCGACTGCTCCAACAGTACGTGCTTTCCACGCACTTGTATCAGCAGATTCCTTCATCCTGCTGACAATATTGGTCTCACTGTTCCACTTCTCCAATTTGCAGCCGTCTGGTTAGGGTCAAAGACCCTCGAATGTGTGCAGTACACCTTAATTCAAGTGTAGAGATTAACCGGCATATACTCTCACGTCAAATCAGCTTCTTACGCAATGCATCTGCGAAAATAATAAATTCAGAGTATTCTTCTGACAACTTTGACTTTTTTACCACATACTTAGAACATAAAACATAACAGTACAAGTAAAATTTTTACGAGCTATGTAAAACGGTTATTAAGATATTAATGTTTACTTTCTCTACTACATAAGCAGAGGAAGTATAGCATTCCACCCAAAAATTTGCTATCAAGAGTTCACCGGAAATACATGTTTTAGAGTCCACTGAATCAAAGGGAAAAAAAAAAAAAAAAAAAAAAAAAAAACCAAAGCAAACAAAAAAAAAAATTAGAAACAGGTCCGAGTATGTGCGTTTGTGTGTGTGACCGCCCAAAAACGAAAAGTTCGTTAAATACCAAACTTGGTATTTGGACTACCTGAATTTCTCTTTATATGCAACATTTTTCGAAAATTTCGATTTTCCCCAAAATGGATCTAACCATTTTGATTAAAGTAATATATTTTCATGATAAATTAACTGTAGGTATATTCTGAATTTTCTTTGAATGTCTTCAGAGGTCCTCTATATTCTGGATGACTTTTGCGTAACTGGTAAACCGTAAGAGATAAACAAAATTTTACTACACAAAAAAGGAAATCTCGTAAAAGCACAATTTATGTCAAATGCGTCCTTTATTTTTCTTTATGCAGAGAGTCATTTCCGAGGTATTCCTAGTTATTTGTCTGAGTTTTCCAACATTTACACTTTTCTAAACTGGGATGTCCTTATTGATTGGCTTATTTCTTAGGCATGAAAAGAGAATGGAATTTCAAAGCTATCACATAGCGACAAGCTTTAAAAGATTTGACTATGACAACAGACCTGGGCAACTGATGCTCTGTGAGCGCAGCCTGCTCACGGCCTTGCACTGATAACTGCATGCTTAGCAGGTAAAACAATGAAGGTCGCTTACTCTATTCCGCTAGTTGCCTAGCCCTAACTTACAGCCTATGTACTTCCACATTTCCCTTACACCTACAAAAAATTAGCAGTAAAGATGTCTGCAAACAATTGTCTCGATTAACATGAACTAAATAGAACATCCTTTTGTAAGAATAGTTTGTACAATAGTAGAGTAAGTCATGTAAGCTCACATATCAAATTTTTAAATTAATAATTATCCAGTTTTTCATATGCTAATATAAAATGTTCCTTGGACCCTACGGTTAATTGTATTGCTCACAACTTTTTTTTTTTTTTTTTTTTTTTTTAATTTTGTATACAAACTAAACACTTGTTTAGTATGCAAATATAAATTTCAGACATTTCTTAATTTTAATTAGTTTTAAGAAAAAAATCCTTCACGTGTTATTGATTTATTCAATTCAATAATTGAATTTTTCAAACTGAGTTATGCAAAATAATTTATTTCATCTGAGCTATTACATATTTTTAATTATTGCAGAACAATTTTCAAATCCGTAATTCCTGAAGCTCTTCTGAAGCTAATGGATTATAAACTGGGGTTTAAGGACCATTTTGAGAAATGAAATATACCGAAAAATAAGGAATTAAGAAAAATGGAATATAAAGTTCAACACGGAGTTTTAGTTAAATGGCACAGGACTAAATATATAGTAATTATTATTTATTTATGCCAACAAGCTTACTGCTTACTTCTGATTCAACCTCCTAAATATATAGTTGTTTGAAAATTATAACTGTTTATATAAAACCAATTTTGCGGCATGAAAATAGATACAAGCTACAAGTAACAAACACGTAAAAACAAAAAATCGAAAAGGTTCACTTTTTTACCAAATTTCACAGACACATTAGCTTAAGACGCGTTATCTTAGTAACTACTGAACGTATAATATTGAAATATCCACAGGATAAAGATAGAATACGTTTAAATAAACTGACACGAGTTTATGGATAACTAGGTACATATTAGAAAATTCCGTTCTGTTGCACTCACATGACTTTCTCTACTCTTGTACTACCCATTCTTACAAAGTCCTATTCCTTTATCTTCTTTGTGTTAGTTGAGATAAAATTTTCAGAAATTATCTTATTGTTTATTTAATTGTAGGCACAAGAGGAAAATGGGAATACAGCAGGCTCTGAGCGATAGTCAAATGTTTTAAACCTTAGAGATTCCGTTTTCTTTGCACGATTAAGACATAAAAGAATAATTCACGATCTTCCATTTGATGAAAACTTTAAGTTTTCCCAAACTCACACAAATAACAAGCAATATATCCGAAATGGTTCACTCTACCCCCCCCCCCAAAAAAAAAAAAAAATTTGGACTCTTTTAGCAAGATATACGTTTTTGTATAGTAAGATTTGGTGTATCTCTTACAGTTTACCAGTTATGCAAAAGTCATCTAGAGTAAATAAGACTACATGGGCTATAACCAGAAAATTTAAAATATACATTTCATTTGTCATAAAAATATCATAACACTTGGCATTTTAATCAAAGTCGTTAGTCGTTTTCGAGAAAATAAAAATTTTCGAAAAATGTTTCATGTAAAAGGTAATTTAAGGTGGAGGAATTTTCTTCAAAATCTTCTTGTCGCGTCCTGAAGATACATTAAACTTAAATAGCAACTTTGGTTTTTAACTGAATTTTCGTTTTTGAGTTATGCTGTCCACAGAAACACCACACACACACACACACACACACACACACACACGCACACACACACACACTTACACACACGTGCACGCGCGCAGACCTTTTTCTAAAAATGCTTTTTTTTTTTTTTTTTTTTTTTTTTTTTTTTAAATTTAGGGTGTCTCAAAAGATATATTTCCGGTGAAATCTCGACATCGAATTTTTGAGTAGAACACAATACTTCCTCTACTCACTATACGTAGTAGGCAAGGTAGAAATATATGACTGAAAGAGGAAAACTACCAGCTTGTATCAGGAATATAAAAATCAGATGCCTTACATACATATGAGTTTCTCTAGATACCATCGCTTATTGGGGCCCTCTCCTTAGTGCGGCGGTAGCGCTGCTCCTTGCCAAGCGGGGAACCCGTGTTCGATCCTCGGGGCAGGTGTGGGGATTTTCTTTCGCTGGGAGACCTGGAACGGGGTGCACTCAGACTCGTTAGGTCCATGAGGGGACAATTGAGGAGCTACTTGACTTAAAAGTACTGGCCCTTGGCCGAGAAGACCGCATAAACTGTAAACTACTCTTGCAAAAGATTATTTTTCTTGTCTACTTCATGATAATCGAGATAAAAGTTTGCAGAAATGGTTTCATTCACATTTTGTTGTAGGTACAAGGAGAAAGAACGTTGACTTAGTATTTCTAAAATGTATGACAAAGCATTGGAAAGTTCTAACATTCAAACAGTTCAAAGAATATTTCGGAAATTGTTCATACAAGAAAAAGTTTAGGTACATTGTGTGTTTCAACAAGATTTGCACTCTTGGGGTGTAAAGTTTCTATCTTTTGCAGTTTTCCAGTTGCGCAACGTTAGATATTAACATTAATTCAGAATGAAATTGAAATTTAGTTTTTTCCTTATGGACACTCGAGCTGCTATGCTTCTCGGCGTCCCATTCTATATTAGGCGTGAGAGACCGCGCATTCGCTTCTCACCAAAGCGGCCCGAGTTCGATCCCGGATCACCGCACGTGTGATTTGTGATGGACGAAGGGGCGTTGAGGCGGGTTTCCTCCGGGTTCTCCGGTTTCCCCCGCCATCTCATTCCACGGGTGCTCCATCTTTATTCCATGTATCATCAGTGTCACCGCCTGCGGTGCCGTAAGTAATAAAAGCGGGCGTTAAACACTACGAAAAAAAAGAGACCGCTGAATTTTCCTCAGGGCCTTCTTTATCAGATTTCAAGTTCTTTTACATGCCTTAATGTACGACACGGGACAATCGGCTTTACTTCCCTTCCGAAGGAAGCCGTGCTAAGGATTTTTACGCCCGAAAAGAGCCATTGCGCTCCACCAGATTTGAACACGCGACCTCGAGAACTAGAGGCTAGCATGTTACCCCTAAAGCACGGAGAGCGACATTCAGAATGATGAGTATTTTACAAACTATTTACAGGATATTCAAGGCATATATTGTATTAATAATGCAAATATCTTACACATATATGTTAAGTAAACTCGTTGTTAATCTGGTGGTTTAGTTGTAGGCGCTGGTTCATTGGTCCCAAGGTCACGGTTCAAACCCGGCTCAGATCGATGGTTTTTAAGTGTGCTTAAAAATGACAGCTCCATGCCAGTAGATTTACTGACATTTAAAGAACTCCCGCGGGACAAAATTCCCGCGACGCTGATGCGATCCTGGCAATTGAAAACGTCTGTAAACAAGAAAATAATTAACATTAGTACGTATTCGTTAAATTTGATAGTTAAACGAGATCCTAGGAAATCGAAGCTGCAGTGAGGGAAAGGATGCACCTCGGCGAAAGAAAGAAGGTTTATGCACGCTATTTACTGATTCATGATTCTATTCATTTCTTTTATATAAAACTTTAGAATTTTAACGAAATAAATAATAATATAAAAATTATAAACTCATACAAACAAAACCTGTTGCCTGAATATCTGATGTTACATTGACATGATTTTGTCTATCCATTCTTCAATGAATTATCCTTACAAAAGCTGATTCTTTTATCTGCTTAATGTTACTCGAGATAAAACACTTGCATCAATGACTTTATTACATATTTCCTTAAAGGGGAATATAGTAGGCTTAAGCGAAAGCCGCTGGGCGTTGGATGTGAGCTTTGTTTAGGTTTCTTTCCAGACCGCTTCTGAACTGCCCAGTCAGGACCCGCCTCTGAATGGGTCCCACCAAGGGGTTAGGGGCTGTAGATGCGTTCGAGCTGAAAACGTTAGGGACGTCATTTCCTCTGAAGAGTCGGGGTAGAAGCAGAAAGGGCCAGGGTCTATGAGCGGTGCTCTGCCCCAGTTCTGGGCGATCCCTCCGTTCCACCTTATCTTTAAGTAATGGTCAAATCTTATAAGAGCTGGTCACTACACATGTGATGGCTTTGAAATTCCATTCTGTTTCATGACCAGAAGAACAGAGAGAGAGAGAATAATAACTTCCCATTTGAGAAAAGTATAAGAATTGGAAAATTCAAACGAATAACAAGAAATTCTCGGAAATGGTCAAATCCACAAAAAGAAACAGAAATGTATAGGTATTTGACATAAACTGTAGATATGCTTTAACGACATATGTAGTTTTGTGTAGTAAGATTTTGTCCATTTCTTAGGTTTATACACCAATTATGCAAAAGCCATTTAGAAGAGGACTTCTGAGAAAAATTCAAGATGTACATTTCATTTGTCATGGAAATATCTTAAACATATGGTAGTTTAATACAAATGACTAGAGACATTTGAAGTAGGATTTGCATCTCTTGCGCGCCACGTTGGCTGACTTGGGTGTGGAGGTTGGTGCTGGTGGAAAGTCTTGACGTTCTTGAAGCTCTCGGAGTTCTCGGAAGCTCTGCACTGCTTGTTGTCATGCATTTCAAATTTGGGAGTTGAATTAGCCCCACATCAGATACGTTGATTTAATTTGAAGATTTAGTTTCTGGCGGACTTTTATCTATTCGGATTTTTTTTAATATTCCATTTAGCCTTTAACATCAAAGGGCATATCCGTGGCGATGTTCACTTGCTCAACGGTGGTTTTGATCTTTAGGTTTGTATTACTTTGACTTTATTACATTATATTCACACTCCCATTCATACACCCAGACTCTGGGAACAACGGGGAATGACCCTAGTTAAAGAAAAATTCCCACCTTTACAGCCGGATCTTTTTTTTTTCTTCTTCTTCTTTTTTCCCCCAATTCGCTTACGTCTTCCCCTTTTGTTTAGAACTTCTCGTTTATGAGTTGTGCTGTTCATACACAGACATAAATGCGTATATAGAATGAAAAATATTGTTTGATTTTTTATCTGTATGTCTGAAAGAATGTATTGCTGCTGAAATCTCGAAATATGAATTTAAGGCAATCCATTAAAGACTCCAATGATTAACACAACCAGTAAACGAGCGAGCACCATTGCCGATGGGCAAGTGTTCAAAAGGCAAAGCTGTCGTTATAACTTAAAGACGGAATGTCTAAAAGTAATCCGTAGGCCATTTGTTTTCCCGAAATGGAAGCCTAGCATTTGTAAGTCATTGCTTTAGTTGAACGACAGGCGCTAAAGGCGTGTTTTCTCTTGCAAAATACGCAACAAGTGAAAGGAAGAGCAGAAATTATCACCTCTAATGTGTGTACTCTTAAGTTTAGTGTTCTAATTATGAAAGTCTGGCAGCAGCCTTAAGGACGTGCGGTGGTGTATCTTTGTCCTTCAAATTCCTAAGCCTTCTAATCCGTGAAATTAATCCTTAAATGCCAGTTACGCCTATTTTCAACTGCTACATGCTTAAGTTTAAAGCTTGTAAGCTTTACGGAATGGCAGTATTATGTTAATAAAAGGGACACTGGGAGTGAAATTTGAAAGTTCCACATTTCTTGATAGATTTTTCTGAAATGTTTACTGTGTTTGCATATATATATATGAGAATAGGAGGTACACCAAACTTCATTAAAATTGGATAATTAGTTTATGATATATAAATTACTTTATGAATTTAATGGGCACATTTTCAAAATAGAGCTCGTGTCTATTGACTTTTCAAAATTCACTTATATTGGCAGAAATGATACTCTAAAACATGGGTAACAATTGTATGAAGAGATATTTCAAATACGTTTGCTGATTATGTTGTACATATTTTTCTAATAACAAAGAACTTTTAATCTTAAAAATTATTGATTTTTTCATACAAAAAATGTTTTTGGAATTCATGTTAATGATAGCATCAATATTGAATCATAGTTTTGTTTAGCTGCTATTTATGAATACTTTTGCAAATTTTCATTGAATTTGAAGCAAAACTCAGGTGCGACCTTCTTTTGGAATGTGCAGAAATGTAGTTTTGAGAAAAACAGGCTTTTATATAGGAGCATCCTGTGTACGCTAAGGGAAGAGTGCTATTTGAAAGGGCCGTAATGACCACATGGAGTGGGGGATATGAAAAATGTTAGCTGATCCAAATGCACAGGTGTTCCAGGAACATTTTAAGGTAAAAAAACAATTTTCGACAATTTTGACAATCCCAATGTCCCTTAAAGCATTCACCTTCCCTTGGATGATAATTTTTATTTTATTACATTTTACTGATTTAAGTCACATTGTTTTACCCCGCCTCCCCCCACCCCGGCACCATGTATGCAACTATAAAAATACATTTGAAAGACATAAGAAAGGAAACGCAACTTAAACTCTATAAAATTATTCTCACCCGTAGACCATATAAATAAAATGGATGTAAGAAAAAACTGGGTTATAAACCGAAAGGAGAAAGATCGATAGGAAGATCTATGTTACAGGTATAACTTACACAACGAAGGGTGACACCTCGCATACTGTGACCTATACGGCACCATTGTGGTTACCACCACCCAGGAGGAAAGGCTGACGTGAAGGAATCACAGGAAGCTACAGGACGCAGGCCGAAGAGACGCACGGTAGTCTCCTAACAATTCCAGGCTCAAAGACCCATCCCACTGCTGAGCTGTCGAGAGCTGTCAACCTAGCAGCACTCTAGTATCCACAAGGAGTAGGTACTCTTTCCTTTGAGCAATCATCCGCATCACATGTCCGGCATCGTCATACGCCACTAAAGCTAGGCACACACCTGAAAGTTGAGAAGGAAATGATATGAAAAAATAATGGAAAGGAAAGCGTGATATATGAGAGAAACCACTACAGCATTCTGATCAGGAGACGCTGCGGTCGGCTGGCCGCCCGCCCTTTGAGGATTCTCATCTCATTCTTCCTCCCAGGGTCTGACGCACAAGAAGCCATCGGCTGACATACCGAATTCCCTTCCGTGACAGACAAAACAAGACTAGACCGTAGTATTCACGTATTAACCCGTGGAAACCACGAAGAACCCATGGTGAGAGAGCGGTAGCCGGGAATCGAACACAGGATCTCCCAAATGCGAGCCTTACGCGTTACTGCGGGGCCATCTCGTTAGGCTTAGACCTATGTTAAGATGGAAGTGAGATCGGAACAGTACAGGGGGCTAAAATACGAAATACAGAGGAAGGAGGAGTGGGAAGAGAAGAATGTGTGTATGTGTGTGCGTGTGTGTGTGTGTGTGTGTTTGTTTGTTGGGTGGCGGTGCGTGTAAACAGCTAAGCTATTCCCATGCAAATGCACAAAAGTATAGAGGTCTCTTTCAGGCGTGGCGAATGACTGGAAGTTCTGCAGTGGTTTATTATCAAGTTCACCTTTGTATTTATAAGACCACAGGGGTGTCAGGTAATTATCTCTCCGACTTCCGTGTAGTAAACATCGCGGGGCAGTGCGTGATCAAGTGCAGTGTCTACTCGCATTATCAGCAGTCTCTTGTTTATTTCAAGTAAGAAGCAGAGACATTACCCCCATCAACAATTTGCATGATGTCACGCAGACCTAGCAAGGCCATTCGCCACGTCTAAGAATATATAAGTACGAAATCGCTACCTAGCCGGTCGACCTATTTGATGTGTGCTGTATCAGTATGACAATTTATGAACAAATGGCCTCCCCAAAGGGGAAGGACGAAAAAAAAAAAAAAAAAAAAAAAAAAAGATAACACATTGAACCAGGGATGGAATATGAGTGCAAGAGTGTGAACCATACCATAACTTCATGTCATTTTGAGCAGTAATGGATTACTTTCCAAAGTTACGCCTAAAGCATAAAGGTAATAAGAGAGGCTAATGCCACTACGCAAATTAGACCTCTTATTCATAATGTAGATTACATGGTGTATCATTACTAGAGTCAAAATTACTACGTCATGTTGAGCGAGAGAGGAACTGTACTGCTTCGGAAGGAGAAGAGAGTAAACATGCGAACATCGGAATTATCTTCTGTCCTGTTCTATAACATAGTTAAATAGTACAATAGATGTTTTCGTTGACACAAATAAAAGATGAAGATCTAGTGGAATGGCTCAGATAGGTATAAATGCATTCCTTATTTAGTTTGACTCACTCAAACGAAGGGCTTATATTCTTCTTAAAAACTGAAATTCCCATTGTAGTAAGGAAGAGCTCTAAGTTTTAACTCTTTAATTTAGAAACAAAATTTAGCTTTTTTTTTCTGTGTGTTGTTCTTGGAAACTAGATTTTTTCTGTTTTTCTCACTTTAGTTTTTGGCATCTATGCCACATCGGCAGGTTTGATTCAAACGATTGTTCATCAGCAATATTTTTGGAAGTTTAGTTCGTTCAAATATTTAACAAGTTCTAGAGACTTACAACGCGTGTTTACCTAGTAAGTAACCCTACATGGTCTGTGATTAGTTAAATGCAAATCTGCAGTTAGGAAGCTGCTGGGCCGTTGCCTGATCTCATATTTCTTATTGTGACGCAGATGCTGCGATCCACCGCCACATAGATGGCGGTGTGTATCCTGCGAAGCTGCCCGATTGGTTGATTGGAGAGATAAAGAGGGAGACCTCTCGCCCCACGTAAATTCCAGAAGCACTTCGAGACCCAAGGAGATATTTCTGGATAATTCGTCCCCATCTCCCGTGAACTCTCCCGAACCTGCTCTATATCGGCGACGGTGCTCCGGACAGTCGTTAGTAAGTGACGCAGTCACCGAGGTAACGTACTTACTTATTTAGCGAATTCTGTGTTTGACTAGAGTGTAGAAAATGAGTCGCCTGTTCGACACTCCAGTGAATGAAGCGGAAGGAAGAATAGCTTATTTCGCGCGTGAGTCTTAGCACCACTGTGGTCAAAGAAACAAAACATGAACTAAGTCACTTGTTAGATAAATTCAGACACTCTGGTATGCGCTCATCTGGTATTGTTTAATTAAACAGTATGTATTGGAGTTCACGAACTCGGTAAGCATAAACCCGTTACGGTAGTAAATCGTCTGAAACCAAATCTCGCACCAGAGCTCTCGTGAACTTTGAAAACACTGGCCATTCCACTGCAAAGGGAGCCTGTTTAATGTAGTTGATATGGGTTTTAAATATTAGATTCTAATACGTCATAGTCAGAGCGTTGAAATACACTCATATTCACACTTCAGACTCTGCGTAGTATTGTTAGGAATTATTCTCTGGCAAACACAAAATTTAATGGCAGCTGATACTTGGCCATTACTATTCTCTCGCCTTTTGTACAAATCAATTTTATGGGCGCAAATTATATTATAACACCGGCTTTACAAAGTTATTTCACAACTACTTTAAGTATAAAAAGCCTTAAAGCCTGGCAAACCTTGGATTTTCTGTTGACCAGCTCCTCCTGCCACCCGCCACTAAATTTTGTGTTATTAAGGAAGCATTTCTCCATCCCAGCCGGGAGTCGAAACCAGAACTCTGCGACGTTGGCTACTCAGTGAGTGGGAGTCAGTCCATTTTTATGGTTGCGAATGTAAGTGCACATGTATATTGGAAATTCACTGATCAACAATTCCTACAGATATCGTGAGTTCGAGTCCGGTGAAGCTCCCGTGTTTGTATGGATGAGAAAAAATTCAAGATCGTGGCTTCCCACCGAGAGAAAGTTAAAAGGTTTCGTTCCCAGGTCACATATTTGTAAGGAAAGTTAAACAGCCCTCGGGCGTGATAAAGCATATTCCAGGCAAAATTCCAGACGCTACGCTGGAGCGCATGGAACGGTAGGTAGCAGAGCGAGGAAAGCTTACATCATCTCTGGCGTTCAGTGAAAACGGTTGATTGACGTTACTTGACTTGCTGCCTTGCTCCTTCTCACACTCATCTCACAGCGTCGGATGCTGTGTTGGCAACAGCAACTGCCTGCCTCTGGTTCAAAACCACGTTATTCAACTCAGTAGACTCGGGGTGGGATGTCACGGAAATTGGTTTCTGAATCAATCTGGAGTCGCTGATTGATGCGCGTTATGACATAAAACTCTCAAATTAACGTTGGCAAAATTATTTATATGCCGCAATACATTCGTAAAATGTCCATATTTCGTGAAATACGTCATTTTTGTTCATTTTCTGCGTTTTTAAACATTGAACATTTAGAACCAAAAATCTCACAAGTTACATTCAAATAATTTTTATTCAACCCTCTTGTTTACTTCGTTTATAGCTTCTACAAACTATACCGAGTGACATGGCCCCGCGGTAAGGTGTGAGGCCGACATTCAGGAGTAAGTGGGGTTTTAGGGGGTTTCCTCGGATCATTAGGCAAATGTTGGGAAGGATAATTACATCCCATGAATTTATTTTCCTCCATTTTACCTCCCAAGTCATTTCTCTTCACCTTTTACCTGCTTACCTATTTCAGGGTTCTGAGTGTCGGCGAGTTTAGGCATGGCATGGCAGGTGCTTGTTCTCTGTAAATGCTCGTCCTCCGGATCGGGGGAGTCTGTGTGTCCTGGACCCCCAGGGAACTTGTGAGCTCGCAGGGTGGAGAGGAGCCGAAGTATGAGACGCCACCGGGGTGTTCATATCTGCAGTCGTTAGGGACCCTTCCCTCTGCTGTCGTCTCTCCTTAGGTACTACAACCCTTATTATTCTCTCTCTTCATACCTCTCTCTGAGGGGTACCCCGTTAGGGGCATAATCACAAAAGATTTTTAAATAAAAAAATAGAGTACCAAATCAACTTGTGTAATTAACGTCGGGTCAAAACGGGACTCAAGTTCTGGACGTGCCATAATCATACTTATAGTAGTCACTCTTATTGCTCACCGGACTGTCCCTTCATCTTTTTATGTGAAGCCTGGGCTAACCTGAAACCAAACGAAATAAACACTATCACATTGATATTATAGATGAAATAGAACTTTATTTTTTGACAAGAAAAGATTACTTACAAATTACAATGTTTCATTAAAAATATCTAATTCCTTGCATATTTCGCTGCAAGAGCATTAAACGAGAGAACTTATAAAAATGCTAATTTTGATCTTCAGTTTATTTTCCCTCTTTGTTGGAGCACCCATCGCATGACTGAAAAATGTAACTACGGCCGATTTTCTCTCCCCTACATGTAATATTGGTTGTAAGTTATACTTAATGCGGTTTTGTGCGGGGATATTTATAGCTTCATTATCCCATCCCAGGCAACTGGTTATTGAGCGGAAGTCAAAACTAAATGAGCAGTTACAACTTAAAGATTTCTGACCCGGCGAATAGGTACAAATACTTTTGTTTTCCATGTAGTTTCAACATGAAAAGTCGCGACATTAATGTAGCAACGGCCCTTTGTCAGAGAGATAGCTGCTCACAAATTTGTATGTTTTCAGATTCCATGCCAACTATTAGATCTATCGGAAATAGCTTTAGAAGCAATCCACTCGTCCAAGCTTTTCAGGAACATTTGTATTGGCTACCGACTTCTTACTAGGATGGCTTTTTTCAGACAAAGATCCATATTTGGAATGAAAATGCAATTAAGGCACTTAAATCAGCTAAAGGTTTCCCATAAATTAGTAACTGTTTAAATGGCACATTGAAGGATATTTAAACATCCTGCAGATCTTACACTACGAAGCACTGGGGTGAAAAATGGAAACCCGTAAGGAATTGTTAGTTACCCATCCCGAACATTCTCTTCCGAAGGTCACAAGCCCTACTTATCAGGATGCAAACTGGTCGCTTCAATCCGAGTCATAAGAATGATAAAAATAGTCCTTGCCCTAAATGCAAAGGACATATTACTAACTCTCACCTTAATCTTAAGTGTCCTGGTTTATTATGCTGGACATCAAGGCTGACATGTAACTAGGGCCTGAACGTTTATGTGTAAACAAACATCTAAGTTAGTAGCACACACTCAAAAAGGCTGTAAATGTGATATCTCTACCAGCACAAGATTTCTTCGCGGTTTTCCGCTCTTCTTAGGCGAATGTTAGATTGGATAATTTCATCGCGAATGTTCTTATCATCCTTTGCATCACTATATTTCATTTTTCTTCTTCGCCGCCGCCATACCAGACATTGGACTGTTCACCCGTCCTGGACATTATTATGATTCAAAGTTTGATTGCTCCTCGACAGGCTACTGATCCAACGCATTGGCTTGTAAGTCCTTCAATATCTATATTCTACAAAGTAGAATGATGTAGTAGCTGAAAAAGAATGTTATTCATGTCACGTATCTGTAAGTATTCATACTCGTATAATTGACTGCAGTATGCAAATAATTCACTAAGCACATTGCCTCATCAGTAGTACATGACCCTCAACAGTTAAAAAAAAAACAAAAAAAAAACTGATCTTTATAAATAATTGAAATACAAATTTTAAGCTTCACTTTGCAAAATAGAACAATGCTAAAATCTGAGGACTAGTAGTGGACAAAACAACGTGTTTCTTTATTCATTTCCATGCGTTTGTATATATAGTATAGGTGCAACAATTTTCTTAAAAAATGTGATGAAAACAAAATATATTACGAAACCTATTTGGTGCAATATTTTAACATAAAAACTTATATATATATCAATTTCATCAATCTGAATATTGTTACATTTACTATTAGAAAGAATTAAGTCTAAAGGTCTATCATAAATATTTTTACATTATTGAACATCCTAACTTTAAATAAGTTTATAAACCCGTGTAACTCTTTAGTTTTATTGGAACTGTCACTTAAATTATAAGTAGTATTACTTATTCTTGGGATGATAAAATCCCCAGGAATAATAATTCTACTCCCAAAAAATAAATCAACATTTTCCTCTACTTTATTAAATAAATCTTGATGATAAATTATATTACTTCCTGGAGGAACATATAGAGTATTCAAAAATATTTCCTATTTTTATATACAAACTTCACCCATATCGATTCTAAATTACATTCCACAATTGACAACCTTTGAGAATACAATACGTTTTTAACAGTTATTAATACACCTCCTCCACCTTTTGTGTTAGGCATTAAATTATCTCTATATTTCCTAAATACAATGTGTCTGTCCTCAAAATGTTCTGAATCAAATATTCCGCCATTCAGTTAAGTTTCCATTGAACAAATAACATTATAATTATTAGATAATACATTCATATATAATGCCTGTGTCCTACTTCTAATCCACGTATATTTTGGTAGTAAATAGCAAGTTCACCATTAACCAAAACCATTCAAAACATACTACCTAATTTTATCAAAATCGTTCACATTATTTGAATCACAGCTGATTGATCTCTCATCAATAACAATCTACCAATACGGGTCCACAAATGTTTAATGTTCATAAATTTATCTATTTCTCTTGCTTTGGCGAATTTCTTTCCTTCGATACACAAACTTTTCTTTACCTATATAAATTGGATTGTTGAAAGTATAGTCCAAGTCTAAAGTAGTGACATTTCTTTTAGGCCTTCTTTTAGGTAAGATCTCTTTAAAGCATCATCGGGTAAACTTGACTACCAAAGGAGGAATCTGTGCTTCCGAGAGCTATGAGAGACGATGACACGCATCAATATCATCTTCTTTGATTTCCATTTGTAATACGTGACCAATTTCTTTAATTACCGATGCTGCGTTCTCAGATGTTTTGGTAGGAACTACATGTGTTTCGATCATATTTATTCTTGAATATTGCTCCAAATCGACTACTCTGGTCTGCAGCTCAGAATTATTTTTTCTAAGATTACTATTCTCCGTTTTCAGTTCATCTTTTCATGCATCTATTGATAACCTGTTCTTGCTGCAATAATATTTCTTTATTTTCATCCAGTTTTTCATGTGCTAAATTAAGAGAGTTGCCAAGTTCTTTTATTTCTAAAGTCAATGGTTTGATTAATTCATACACTCCTTCAATTGAAAGCTTACCACTTCTTCTTTCTTTTTCTTCACATAAATGGCCTCTTTCTTTGAGTAATACGGGCATTACATTCGCAAGATTTATATTCTGAATTAAGATATTTAACATCCTTCTTAGTTAGATTAACACAATTACTATGAAACCAGTTATTACAAATAGCACACTGCAATTTAGCATTGCTATCCTGTCTAGACACGCTCTTTTTACACTGACATTTTAACTGAAGGCTCCTTTAGTTCTATACAAATAGATTATTGCAACAGCCAGTATCGACTGGTGAGCTTTTTCATATAACATGTTTGTTGGTAATAATGACAATCGATATCTCACTTCAGGCGTAGTAGAAACATTAATTTATGTTGGTAATGGATATAATCTATTAGTCATAAGAGTTGGTGAACTAACAACTTAACAAGTTGGTATCACTCCATGCTCGGCTTCTTTATATCTCAGAAGTTCAGATGAATATCAGATGAATATATACCAGTTTCAGCAAATACAAACAGAAATGTAATATACCCACAGTACCTCGGTAATTCCAATATCTTATCCATCAAGTATTACACCATTTTGACGCCAATAACTTGAAGAATTTCACAAATTCTTGGGAGCTCACTTCAAGCACATCACATCAGCAACATCAGCAAGCCATACTACCAACCAACGTGCATGTTTATAAATGATATGTAGATTTACTAAAATCTGGAAATTAAAACGAGGATGGTTATTATTATTATTATTATTATTATTATTATTATTATTATTATTATTATTATTATTATTATTATTATTATTATTATTATTATTATTATTATTATTATTATTATTATTGATGTTGTTATTGTTGTTATTATTATTGTTGTTATTGTTATTGTTATTCTTATTCTTATTATTATTATCATTATAATTATAATTATTATTATTATTATTATTATTATTATTATTATTATTATTATTATTATTATTATTATTATTATTATTATTATTATTATTATTATTATTATTATTATTATTATTATTATTATTATTATTATTATTGCACGACTTGAGACATTTCAGATAATTTTGTTGTGCAAAAGGTTATTTTCGGAAAATGTTAGTAAGATAAAATGAGCAATATCAAAGCGCTAAAGGCGATCAATGTAGATACATTACTTGTTAAAGTGTCCAAAAGGTTCTTATTGTAATAAGTAGATAAAGGTGTTATTGTACTAAAGTTTATATAATGGTTACTAAAAGGTTAAGTTTAGTTAGGGATCCGAGGAATTAATTTTAAAGTCATGAAATGAATTATAAAATTGAAAATACAGAATGTTTCAAATTAATATAAATAGTAGGTACACCAAAGAACTCTAGAACTCAAAGTTTACGCTTTATTACTGAGAATATGCGTAATTTAGAAGATGATGAACAATTTTACACATGTATAGAAACTTTCATTACGGAGGTAACTGGAATACTTTTTCGAAGATCGTCAAGAATTAATTCAAAATAGTGTAGCACTAACGTATTAATGCGTGATAACTAGGATCCGGAAGTTCATGTCCCAAAAACCTATGAAATATGCATGAAAATATGCCCTAAAACTTCAAAATATGCAGTTAAAATATACTTTTCCCGTAATGCTCTTCACTATAAACAAAGGGAAATGAAACTGAACTTAGTAAATTTATTGTTGTTAAGTTCTGACTCACTGCCCAAAAGGAGCAACGAATTACAATTCACAACAGCCATGTGATGGAGGTTTTCAAGTTTGAAAGAATGCCTCGTCACTGAAGATGGACTTATATCTCGAGAAACTCCTCTCCACATCACCGGATAATACTGGCGCATACTTAAACAATGCTAACTGGTTCGAGGTAAAAGATAATTTGTGTAAGTTAATTGTAGTGTTACAATGTCTCCATTTGACCACAATATGTAATTTTAAAGAATTAATAATTACAGATTGAATTCTTATATTGTGACCTCCAAATTTATGAAAAAATACGACACCGTTGGTTCCTGGTTTTAAGAGCACCAGGAGTAAATCTACCTTCAGAACTTGTTTAATCTAAGGAAAGCCAAACAAATTCATTTTCCAGTTTATCTCGCATTCTTGATACATTTTCGTACAAACTGCTTTTTCGTAATGTCCTTTCGATAGGTACATGAATTGCCGTATATTTATGAAAAAGTTTCTCAAACTCAGATCAGTATGCTTACAGATACTAAAAATGCTTCACATAAGTCATAAGAAAATTGATTCAGTTTCCTCCCTGAACAATCCCCAATGGCTTTGGTTAGGTCTCTTTTTTTCGCTTTTCCCCAACGTGTTTACAAGCGGCGCAGTTCGGAGTTGCAACATTTCTAATCTAATTATAAATAATCTATATAATTATCTAATTATAGCAAAAGAGAAAATATGTAAATGCATGTACTTCTGGACAGTAATGATAACTCTTGTACTAGTAATAACATTACATAACCTACAAAGCCGCTCTGCATTTTTTCATAAAAAGGGGTGCTTTCATTTTTGGACTAATAATGACTGGCATATGTTTTATTAAAAAAAAGTGCTCTATTTGATCTGAATCATACAATTTTACTTGCTTTAACTCACTAATGGTAAGTTAAATACGCTTTTCTTCACCTGTAAAACTGGTAATATTTAGTCATTCGAATTTGCAACTTAGCTTTTCTGTGTAAGTTATGAACCAACTTCATTGAAGAAATCTAAGGCTGCCAATCATCCCATACAAAACGGGTCAGTCCCCTTTTTTTACTTGAGTGTCCCGCGTCCCGAGAATTTTTGTTAGGACGCGAATAGGTCCCGTATTTTTTTTGATACCGTCTTCCTAAATTAAAACTTCACCACATATTGTTGCCATCTCCTGTTATGACAAATGCTGAGTTGGCGCTTATCTCGCTTATTGCCATTGTTTAGCGCGCTCAATGAACAGTGAAGACAGACGAAGTTTGCCTACTCTAGTGTTGGCAATTGATGTGCTATGTTATTTGCGTGAACTTAAGCTATTATGCCTGAACGGAAATGTACGTTTTCTTACACTTTAAAGGAAAAATATCCTTTCCTGGAAGAGAGAAAGCTTAAGTATTAAGTTCACTGTAAAATTTACTGGAGAATTAAATTGCTGGAGCGATTCCAAGACAAGTGCATAACTTTCAACAGCGTTGAAAGAAAAATGGATAAATTTAAAAGTCCTGCCTAAAATTGTAGAACTTGTTCAGTGTATCCCCAGGCCGAATGCAGGAATTGAGCGTTTGTGTTAAAAAATGAATTATTATTGGTAATGTGATAAAACAAATGTTTTAGATAATATAGTTACCAATGCATTGATTCTCAAGTGTAATCTAAACATTCCATGTGCAGACGTATGATAAATTGTTAAACAATAAGAAGTTTGTGATCAAATTCATTCAGGTGATAAATATAAACAAAATTCTGGTAATATGACGGATCTGTACGCCCACTTCACTTAGGGTATTAATAAATATTGTTCTGATGCAAAGTGTATTTATTTGATATCCTGTTTTCCCCATTGTAATGTTATGTTAATACGATTTTCAGAGAGTAATGATTGGTTGATCACAACCTTTTCAGGCGTCCCACATTTTGACGAAAAAAAATTGGAAAGGAAACGCATTTGGCATTAATGGAATTAAAGTTGTTTTGAGCCATTGCTTAAAATATAAAATAAATGTCTGTTTTCCTAATCACCCCTTGCGCTTGCATAAGTTTATGTAGTGGACCCTGTTTGGCTAAATTATTTACTTTGAGTTATTGAGCGAAATACAAACTTTACAATACTGAAGAACAACAGAGCAAAAGAAAACAACTGTAGGATGAAGAACCATCGGCATACAAACATTCATTTAGCATCTGCTCAAAGATAATTTTTTTGCGACCGTCCACTTCTAGTGACTAAAACACTTATCTTGTCAGACAATATTACGCCATTGATAGCCGAGAGGGTTAAGGCGTTGCTGTTGTGAGCGGGAGTTCGATTCCTGGTAAGACCCTCCTCCTTCACCAGGTTTTCCCCAGGCATACCTCTCACAAGTCCTTAATTAGGCTTCCTTGCAAATTTTTTCTCCCAATTGGTCATTTCAATGTGTGTGTCCTCAGGGTTCACCGCCCCTGTTGCCGCAGTAGCTAAACGGCCGTTTAGTGCTATCAACAAGCAGACATTGTCAAAGACACCGCCTAAATACCTGACTGTATTAGTCATTGGACGCCATAGGACGCCCAAGAGCTATAAGATTTCCCTTAGTAAATGTAGTAATGGGAGGGAACCTTGCGGTGTGACGTAAACACTATGTACACACACGTCATAATAAAATCTTTGTCCTCTGTGAAATAACACAAATCTCATTTAAGTATTTCTAAATATTACACTCAAATTTACTTTGTATTAAAACAAATGCGCTAGATAGCATGAAATCTTAAAACACAACAACATAAGTAGTTACACAACTGTCTTCTTGTATACCTATGTGAAATCTGCACTGCAATGATGAGCATTTCGATAGATTGAAAGTAAATTATTCTTATGGCATCAAAATAATACTGCACTCATATTAATGTATCAAGGTACATATTGGAAAAAAGGAAATATTTACGTTTTAATATTTCAAAAACGTTAAGGATTGACAGTATGTATCTTTATAAATAATGACCAGGAACAATGTCAACAAATCCAAGGTCAGAGTGAGCGGTCGAGCCCATGACCTCCTGAATGCAAGTCTAATACGCTACCGCGGAGCCAACTTTCCGTATTGGTTACCATACTTTCTTTTTGTCTGTTTTAGGTTTTTGCAAGGTGTAAAGGTAATGTTCGCAAGCAAACATTTATCCAAAACATCGATCGTTATTTCACTGCACACAAACATCTGTCGATGAATCGAATGATTCTGTCCCTTCGCAGATAAAAATTAGTTATAACCGTGGATGCACTTTGCACGCACTCTTGAAATATTTGCAAGGAAACCATTTAAAACACTCATAGGTACAGTTTACAGGAGGGCTTTACCTCATATAGCTGCGGTGGTTTAACTTGCCTCTACGACCATAAAGTGGAAAATCACTCCCACCACGCAAGTTAGATGCAGGGGGTAGAAAATATGTTTTGTGAGAAGTCTATTCATACTTGTCTCTTCAGCCAATACTGATTGGATAGAAGGAGCCGAACCTTTTTCCATCTTCCCATAACAACAGAGACAGAGGGTCTGTCTGTCTGTCTGTCTGTCTGTCTGTCTGCCTGTCTGTCTGTCTGTCTGTCACATTAGGAATTCCGCAACGCCACGCCGCCTGATCTCACCTTTAGGTTGAATAATGGACACATCATAACATGGAGGGGAGTTATGGGGGATATCACCTGGCGTTACTGAAGGTAAGGGGAAAGGGAAGGGCAGGCGACAGGTTCGTGTGCCAGATGTAAGCATTGATGGGTGGGATGGCACCTTCAGTTGTCATTTATAATAAGGAGACAAGAACGCAATTGTTTTAGGAAAATGAAAAGAAATACTTTTATTTGTTTATATATTAAAAACAATTACTACTGCTTTAGCTCGTAATTGATGATGTTGATGTTGTTGATGATGATGATGATGATGATGATAATAATAATAATAATAATAATAATAATAATAATAATAATAATAATAATAATAATAATAATAATAATAATAATAATAATAATAATAATAATAATAATAATAATAATAATAATAATAATAATAATAATAATAATAATAATAATAATGTGCATTATTGGGAAAAACCTATATCCCTCTTTATCAGCATTGTTTTACCCCTAAAATACGTGGCTTCGAGTGTTTCATCTTTCTGCTTCCTTAACAACTGCAATGTGTAAGAACAAAAATGGACAAATTGTAGCCAAAGAAGAAAAACAAGTACGGATGTGTTGGACAGAATACTTCAAGGACCTACTAAATCCAATAAGAAATATAGAACCAAAAGAGGAGAAGGTATTACGCACCTGAATGGTACAGTGGTAAACGCAGTAATAAGAGAAATGAAAAATAATAGAGCTCCAGGAGAACATCAGATTACATCAGAATTAATCAAAATGGAGGGAGAGTATTGCAGGCTAAATTACATCAACTAACAAAGAAGATATGAAACTCTGAGCAAATGCCCAAGATTGGAACACACGATTATCTGCCCTATATACAAGAATGACAAGTTAAAATGCAATAATTACAGAGGTATATCATTATTAAATATAACCTATAAAATATTTACCAATATATTAGCAAGATACTTGGAACCAACCATATATTGAGGAAATACTCTGAGATTATCAGAGTGACTTTCGGAAAGGAAGGTCAGTAAATTATCAAATTTTAGCCTAATAATTATACTGGAAAAAGCTTATAAACACAATGTAGATATTCACCAATTATACATTGACTATAAACAAACTTATGGCGGCATAAACAGGAAACAAATCTTTGAAATATTGGAAGAGCTTGGAATACCAAATAAATTGTTACACCTACTTAAAATGATTTTAAATGATACAAACAACAAAGTTAAACTTCAAGGAAAATTATATCCAAATTTCCAAACAACAGTGGGATTAAGACAAGGAGATTCATTATATACACTCCTATTTAAAATAATAATGGAGAAAATAATAAGAAATGTAAAGATAAGGGTGGAACAATATGCAATAGATCAAATCAACTTTTGCAGATGATATTGTAGTATTGGGCAGAACAAGTAAACATCCAGTAAAAACTGCAAGAGACATTAAATCTGCTACAACAAAAATTGGTCTCAATATAAATCGTAGCAAAACAAAATACATGGTCAATAGGAAAGACAGTCCACAAGTTAAGGAGGTAGAATTGGGTCAAATGTACGAAAAAGTTGAGTGTTTTAAACATCTGGGCTCATTAATAACGGAACAAAATGAAATTCAGACAGAAATTAAAGTAAGGATTAATCAATGACATAGATGTTATAAAGCACTGGCCCATCTCTTTAGGAGAAGATATTTGTCACAAATGTTAAAAGAAAGATTATATAAAACAATTATACAACCTATTGTAATATATGGGCAGAGTCATGAACACTAATAGGCAAGTCAAAAGAGCAACTAGTGACTTGGGAAAGGAATATGACATATGGAGAAGCAGAACAAATTTGGAAATTATGAATAAATATAATGCTCCTGACATTGTGGCATCAATAAAATCAAGAACATTGAGATGGCTAGGACACGTGCAAAGAATGAACCAGGACAGAGCAGTGAAGAAGATTTTAGAGGGAAAGATAGGAGGTAGTAGAAAGGGAGGAAGATGTAGATGGAGTGATGATGTAGAAAGTGATTTAAGACAGTTGGGATTAAAACGCTGGAGAAATAAGGTTTTGGACTGAGATATCTGGGCATCTATTATAAAGGAAGCCGAGGATAAACTCAAAGGGCTGTAGTGCTACAGGATAATGATGATCATGATGATAATGATAACTATGGAAAACTGAATTTTCATTATTACTATAATATTCATATCTGTCAGGTAGAACATTTCGATTCGCGTGGATTTGTCCAAGATAGCGGCCGCCTTACCGGTACGGTAAACGCACTGAGCGAGTGTTTTGTTTACATCTGAGGGCAGCGCTTCCCTTGAAGCGTACGACGGTCGCGTACAAACCCGGCCGTTGCTATTGTGCGAGGACTAATCCCATCAGCTCAGCGTCGCCATTTACATGGCAGAAAAAATGAACTTTTTTACAAAACGATTAAACTTGCCATAACCAATCTTAGTATTTTATATTTGTTACAGCTGCATCTAGTCATGTTATTCTGACCGGAGCAGTGCTTCCACCCTGTATAAAGGGTGAATAATTGGTAAATAATGAAAGAGAAAAAACCATGGGTGATTAATGTTTTGCAGAAACGCAAAACCCTAAAAACAAATTAAAAAGAGCTAACTTTCAGAAAGAGAAGTTAAGTGTTTTAAAAGCGCTGGTGGGTTATCTAAGGGAAAAAAAAACAAGAAACTGTAATACATTGAAAGACTCGTTCTGCGATATCAGGACTCCATTATTATTTCAATCATTATTGAACACCAGGGCGAGTTATTGTAGCTTTGGTGGCCGAGATTAATAGTGTTTAACGATGGAAAGCACAACCAGATTTTAATGACATGTGTTATTGGAGCAATTTACTTGCTTTCCTGCCTGCCGGCTACCAGGCCACTACTAAACACTTCGCCGTAAGTGGCGGAGATGATGATGGTGCAAAGCCTGGGGTGCAAATAATCATGACCTATTTACTTTAACACGTAATCATATTATAAACCGGATGTTTAACTTTGGCAAAGCATCAAAAGAAGCAGGAAAATAGCAGCTATAAATAGGTAATTAATAAACCAACCGGTTTGGCATTTTATTGAAAACGTATTTTTAAGTAATTTATTTTTACTTCTTTGTTGCAACATGCTGGGAGAGCACACACTTTCTGTCACGTTTGCGGAACTATAAAACTACACCACATCCCCACAGATTTAGCTAAAGTAATCAATAAACCCTAAAGTTCTTCACGTCTCTAAGTACACAAACTTATATCACACTTTATAATGTTTCTTTTTCCTTAAATACTTCGTTATGGGAGCTGTGCACATTTTTCGTTTTTCTGGCTTAAAAAAGTATTCCAAATTTCCTGAGCAAAATTACATCACTAAGCAGTTTGTATAATAATTACCATTTTTAAAGTGATTTTAAGTGGAGCAGGCTGCCCTTTAAATTTAGACACGCCATTTTGTCACGTACCTTAATACGCTCCTTTCATCGAATTTAGTGCTCAAAGAGCAACACTAGCCACAACAAAAGATGCTAGGATAAAAGTGGGGCTAGTACACAAGCAGCTGGAAGATCTATATAACTAGAGATTAAACATTTCCTTCACTGGACGCGAGGTTGGCTACGCATAAACCATACACGGTAGCTGACTCTGAACTTTGCACCCGATCAGAGGTCAACAAGAGCAGGTTCCAGGTGCATAAGACAATACAGAAACCCCCGTCCCATGACATAATGTGTATACAGGTGGAAGGGAAGTCATTACATTCCTTCTAATACTCGTATATGTTTCATAGAAGCATTACAAACAAAAAAGTCAAATGGCATGTTGTTCTTTGATCAGCCGATTTCGAAAAAAATAAATAGATGCGTAATTCCAAAAGAATGTGCAAAGATAACAATTTGTTACTTGTAAGATGTGTAGACTAACTTATTTCTCACATAACTTCGGTAGTAATTACGGGACATGACATAGGGTTTCAAAATAATGAATCACTTAAAAGACGTGAAGGAATACTCTGAGCTGCTATTTTCAGAGATGACGTAACTCGATAACGTTGCGTTGAGGTTGGTCAGGGAATTTACCTGGACAAGGCAGGGTATGAGTTTGTTTGCAAAACGCACCGTTGCGCTGTTTGTTTAGGTACGGAGCTAGGGAAAGTGACCACCCACAAAATCTGCAGTGTTGCCGGGTTATTTTCGATAAAACTAAAATATCTCCATAGGAAGTGGTCGGAGACGAAAACGTAAGATACAAAATGTGTTCCGAATACCGAGCTCTACCAGTGATTTAAAGTAATGTAATTACTTCCTTTCCAACCCGGTATAGTGCAGGTGGACGTTATGCTGATATCTTGGTTACGAAGGAAATGTTTCATCTCTAATTATGACTATGGCCATGGTATGTATTGTGACGTTGGGCTCAGCGCACAACAAAGGACGGACGGGGTCAAGTCACTTCACAGCGCATACCGGGTTTTCGAGCCGGCAAATGCTCTGTGTACGTGACTCAACAAAATTGAGCCGGCAGAAAGAAAGGGGATCTTGAGAACGTTCGCGAGACTTCTAGCTCCGTCATTTCCGGTGCGCCTGTGTTGCAAAGATACCTTTCTCTGAAGACAGAGGCTTGAAATTTTGCACACTTCTTTGTCATGCATATATCTCCTCTGTGAAGCAGGTTTGTTCAGTTCTTATTAAGCATATATACAAACTGAAAACCTGTTGTAAATTGCTTAAAAATTCTATACATTTTTTACAATTTAGTAATTATTTTTGTAGACTTAACCAATTGATATAGGTATTTCAGTAATTCAGTTTCCCAGAGTAGTTAAGTATGTTCAGAATATGCATGATTGTTTTCGGTTCTGTGTTGTAAATGATTTCCAAGGAAAAGGTTCTTAAACTTTGTTTGATTTTGGAAAAAATCTAATGTATTTTATATAGGTTAATTTAAAATAAATATTTTGGTAGTTAGAGTATTGAAATATAAACCAAAACATTTCCCATCTTATTATATAGTAACATTTTCAATCCTTTCCATTATATAGTATTTTTTGTATTGTAAATTTTGCCATCTGATGTAAAACTGATGATTGCTCAGACTACGCTGTCCCCTTAATCAGTATTATGAATCAGACCCTGTTAATTAAAATGTGAATTGCTGATTATAATTGTTTATGTTAAGAAACTGCAAATGTGGAATTGGCTTTACTTTTTCCGCGGTATATAACACTGTCCCAAGCAGCAAGCAAATGCTGCTGTTACGGGCAGCGTGGGCCTGCTAAGTTCCAAAGCGCGCGCTTGCGTTCAAGCGCACCATTTGACATCAACGACCCAGCGCAGTAAAACGTGAGTGTCCATCCTCGGTATATGAGCAATAAGTATATGAATGTAAGTACATAAGGCACAACATGCATTAAAATACATTTAACAGAATTTAGAAAAAAGTAATTAAAACCTCAAACACACGCCCTTGGTCTGAAACAAGTAGTGACGTGCCTTCTGCTTTATGCAAAGTGAAATTCCTCATAAATATCAAGAGACAGAAAATGCACCTACGTGAAATATGAAGAAAGCACAAAACCGCTATGCAGTCACACTATGATGCCTAAAAACGGTACTCTCTTACTCCAAAAGACGTGTTTCTGGTACTTGGCATTGTGTACTTTGCTGATCTGCACCCATCATATATGCTATGTAATACACCTATATGTCCAAGAGCCCTAAGTATTAGAAGTCGATCGATTTACTCTGATAACCCAGATTATGAGCAGGTGATGACTCACAGGAGGTCCTTAGCGCCAGGTTTAGTGTTGATAACCATCTCTGGCAGTGGTAGGTAGCTGACCAGCATCGGGAGGTCGCGACCCCCCTCGCTGCAGCTGTTCCACGCTAGAAGCGGACTTACCGGTGAATCACATAGGCAAAGGAATGTGAAAATACCGCCTACAGGAGTGCTCTTTCTTCCTGATGCTGATAAACATAGCCTGCTAGATAAAATATTAACTCACTTTCCTATCTGTCCTTATTTTTCTCCATGGCATTCTCTTCGGCATTCTTTACTTGTTGGACTCTCAGAGATGCAATGAAGCTTCTGCAGTTCAATTGCACGCATCTTTTCCTGTTTTTAAAAAAATATTATGTGTTTTACTCACATGACTTTCTCTACTCTTGAACTAACTATTCCTAAAAACTTTTATTTCTTTATCTTCTTCATGTTAGTGAAGATAAACATGTACAAAAATTACCTTGTTGTTAATTTTCTTATAGGTGCAGGAACAAGGGAATGCAGTAGGCTTTGAGCGATTGTCAAATCTTTTAAAGTTGGTCACTACATGAAGGCTTTGAAGTTCCGTTGTCTTTGCACGGTCAAGAGATTAAAAGGTTAATAACGCCCTTCCACTTCAGAAAAAATTAAATATTGCAAAACTCTGGTAAATAACAAGGAATATCTTCAAAATGGTTCACTCCACAAAAAAGTGTACTTGGACATAACTTGTGTGTTTTAATGAGATCTACATTTTTTGTACAGTAAAATTTAGTCTATCACGGTTTACCAGTTATGCAAAAGCATCAAGAGTAAATTGGAGTACATGGGCTGTAGCCAGAAAATTCAAAATTTACATTTCATTTGCCAGAACATTTTAATCAATATCATTAGAGCCATTTTTGAAAAAAAAAAAAACACTAAAATTTTCCATGTAAAGGTTAGTTTAGGGTAGAGGAATTTTCTTCAAAATTTTCTTTTCACACACACACACACACACACACACACACACACACACACACACACACACACACACACACACACACACACACACACACACACACACACACACACTCACACACACTCACATGGACCTTTTTCTAAAAATGTTTTCTTTTTAATTCAGAGGGCCTCAAAACATATTTCCGTGAAATCTGGACATCGAAATTTTTGGTCCAATACAGTAAACATCGTTACCGAGGTCCATGCACTAACTGACACAAAATTCTCCTCCCACATCTTTTGGCAGACGAAAGTTAATAATGATGCATTTTCCGCGGCCACAGGCGGTCTCCTTTGCTTTTAGATTTATGGCAGCACTCCCTTCTTAGGCTTTTTCCGCACAATGGGTTCGTTTCGCGGAAAGTTAGGACGCATAAGACCAACTCATTAAAGACACATAATGCCACACGTGTCTTGAATTCAGTTCATCTCGGAGATTTATTGTCGGATATAAAGCCTGATAAGCAAAACTGACTCTTATGTATACTTTCGGCACCGTCTTTGAGTGCAATAGAACTTGGGTAATAATTTAGTCTTTTTTGTGCGTACTAATGGTCTTATTCGTGAAGTTCATACATTTTAACCGCCAGACTGAATTCAGACATTCGAAGTGCTTATTTCTCTTCTTTCCTCTATCTCCTTCTGTCTCTGTGTCATCACTCACAAGCACCATAATTTACTGCCAGATGGCGTTTAAACCACAAAGCAGTATTTACTTTTTGGTCGCTACTGTAGCCTACGTGTAAATTTTCTTTGAGGTCACTTTTTCTAAAAACTTAGTGTATCGTACGTTTTACTATTGTTGGAGGAAGTATTGTATTCTACACAAAATTTCAACGTCACACTTCCACCGAAATTACACGTTTTGAGGTCGGTAAACGTGAAAAAAAATTTTTAGAGAAATGTTCGTGTGTCTGTGTACATATGAACATAAGATTATAAAGGGGATGAATACCAAAACATATTTTAGCTGCGTTGATGAAGATTTTCAAACAATTTCCCGCATCTCAAACTACCCTTTATGTCAAAAAAGTTATTTTTCATTTACTCAAAAGCAGCTTCAATTGCGATATTTTGATTGAAATATGTGACAAATGAAATGTGTATCTTGATTTTAATAGCCTTTATAATAGTCATTATAATGGTGACATTTGTTACAATTATTTAGTATAACTGGGAAATCATAGGACAAGATAAAAGCTTACTGCAGAAAAAATGTAGAGCTTATTATAAGATAGGTCAAAATACAAAGAGTTTGGATATTTGAAATATTTTGAAATGCATGTTTGGAGTTTTCCAAATATGTGCTTTGAAATTCACAATTCTTTTTCCTTGCATTGGAGAGCTTGTTATCGCAGTTAAAGATTTGAATGCTGTTGCCAAATTGTTTATGTATATAGACCAATTGTTGCTTAATTTGAAAGCATTTCTAAATAGGATTAATATTGTGAATAACTCAACATGGATTTCTCGTAGTGCAGTTTCTAGCAGCCGTGTTTAACTCCCGTTCTTAGTACTTGCGGCACTACCGGCGGTGGGCATTGATGATACATGCAGTGAAACTATACTTGTGAAAGGAATTTTGGCAAGGAAACGTTCCAATCCTATAGTATCGCCCATTTCTTAACAGCCCTCCTCATCCTACTGCCTTTTAGAGTGCCAGCTGGTTGTGTTGTCACGTATTTTACTTCGGTGTTACTCAACAAGCAGAATCTTTAACAGCACTCTGAATGCACAACTGTGACAGCAGCAGATTCTTCGCTAAACGTTTAGTGTGACTTTTGCCGCAAAAGGATCCTTTTTTTATGTTAATAGCAGGTATAGCACATAAGGGATATAAGTTGCTGCAAAATTTAGAACATGTTAAAACGATATGCCACTTGAAAGAAGCGATGAAAGTTGCCAATCTTCTTGACCATGCAGATTTATGAGAGTTATTTTGATTGCATATCTTGTACCGTGCAACAAAGATAGAAGCAGCGTATCCTTTGCAGCTTTTCCAACTCTTCTATGAAGTATCCAAATTTTCCAGGAGTAGAAAAGTTCGCATGTTTTCACATAGTGTTTTATACATAACATATTTTCAAAATGGAGGGCATGATTCCCGAGATACCATTCGTATCATTTAGGCAACAATTTGTATATGCGTTGATGAGGATGAAAATGATAATATACTGGGGAAAATGAAAGACGATTGAGATGATAGTGACAATTTTTTTGGTTAAAGGCGCAGTTTGTTATGACTTGTTAATTTGTACCCAGCATATTGCGTTCATTTAACGTTTATATTTCGAGTTCTACTCGTAAACGTGATGTTGGATATTGACTTAACTATATGTTGTAATTTCTCTATATTTATAGATTAGCAAGTCACAATGCCGTAAGTGGACTTTATTCAGTGAAAAAGCTCAAAGGGAAACCCACTGTTTCATGCGTGAAACAAAGCGTGTAAAAGTGAGAAGAAATTATTTATTTCGGTCGAGTAAAAGCTCTAAGTTGTAAGTATAACTGTGGTTACCAGGAAGTGGAGGAGAAGTTCAGCACGGGAAGTCCTATTGTGCTTCTGGGTACACATAGCGAAGGATACAAACGGCGATCAGATCCAGAACAGTAGGTTTGGACTCAGGAAGCTTTTCTCAAGATGTTACATCCTGATGTTGGCAGGACCTCCCAGGGAAGTGCGCACACACTACACTTGCATTTTATATCACTTTATTTGTTCTTGAAACTGTTAAAAAGTCTGACACTATAACAGATCACAATGGACAACTGTCCTTTGTATCATAACACAATTTACAATTCGTGACCTTGGAACTCTTCTAACTTAACTTTGACGATAATCTAAACTGACCAAATCGGTCCGCGCCGACTCGCTTATATGACCCAGGCGAGTTACGTCGACTTTTCTGGAAATAAAAGTTTATCATAAAACCCTTGGACGTCAAACGGCGTTCTTTCTGGGCCGCCATTGTCGCCGGTAAAGGCTGTTGCGTGAGATAGTTGACAGTAATCCTCTGATGTGCATGGCTGCCGCGACAGTATGTTACTATACATGGATCCTGACGTACCAACTAAAACCTCTACAATACTATGACTGTACGGTTCGATATCGGTTTTGTGCATAAAAGAGTGGGAAGTAGGGAAGTGTTAATCACAATACAAAAAGTGCTAGAAATAGACAGCCACGACTGGTTTAAATTCAAAATTTCTTTCCGTTTTAATAAAACGGAAGGAAATGTACTTTTTATTCGCCAAAATGTATGGTATTACAAAAGTGTATTAAATACTTTCCTTAACACTGGATAGTTGTGGTAGTTATGGTGATGATGATGACAATGATGATGATGATGATCATAATAATAATAATAATAATAATAATAATAATAATAATAATAATAATAATAATAATAATAATAATAATAATAATAATAATAATAATAATAATAATAATAATAATAATAATAATAATAATAATAATAATAATAATAATAATAATAATAATAATAATAATAATAATAATAATAATAATAATAATAATAATAATAATAATAATAATAATAATAATAATAATAATAATAATAATAATAATAATAATAATAATAATAACTATATAGTAGCACTCCAAATATTCGAACTCTGTCTATCCGGATTGGCAATTTTCCGGATCACTTAAAACCTAAAATTACTTACACCAACGAATTAGTATTGTTTGACAATTATCACAGTACATAGTTCTAAAGCACTGTGCGTTTCTTTATAGCTCTAAAATCAAGGGACACTTCACTCTGATTAAATTGATACTGCAGTATGCACAGATATAGTTTTTTAAGAGCTGGCTTTTTTCATGATTCATAACGAATTAGAAATATTTGAGTATCCGGATCATGTAGGGGTAGTGTTTATGAAGGGTAGGTGAGTGTGCCAGACCACGGGAGGAAGGGACGTGTTGGCGGGTAGCGCGAGACAGCGTGAGGGTCTTTAACGTGTGTTGGAGACTCTTCAGGGTTCGACAAGCAGCCACCAATCAGGCAATAAAAACGCCACCCATCCACAGGGAACAACAGTTACCGTCCCCACACAACATGAAATTCGCCATTGCTAACACTGCCGACCCTGAAAGACCCGATTGAAATGAAGGGGTGGAAAATTCAGGGAGCGTAATTATCCCTCCCAAAAACAACCTGATGACCCGCGAAAACCCCCAAAAAGACATGGGTCAGGAAGGTCGACCATGGGAATCGAACCCACAATCTCCGTAAGGCGAGCTTCACACGTTACCGCGGAGCCATCTTGCTCAGTCATCCGCATCGGCTTGGTCCAGATTAATTCTGATAATTAGAATTCTACAGTATTTATTTAATACTTTAGCAAACTCCAATGCCTTCGGCGTGCTGAGATTTTGTCCCGCAAGTCTTTTAAATGCTAGTAAATCGTGCCGACATGTGGATGTCAAATGTTAACATCTACATAATTGCTAATACACTTGAATGTGATCAACCCCTAACCTTGAGCAAAGAAAGCCATAACTGTAACGTCAGAGACACTGAATGGAAATAGAAACTTTCTATTTTGAAACATATAACATGTACTGGAGTATTTAATAGCTGTAGAAAAGTGTAACGATGGGAGATGCTCCAAGGGACAAGTTAATGAAAAGTTGCAGGTATGAATAAAATTGGTGAAAAGTGATGCCTAGTGTGGACGTGTTAGTTTTTATGCTACCTTACGGTCCAAAAGGCTTTGCTCATTGGTATTCTAGCCGTGTGTTTATAATAAAACTGCATGGTAAGCGTGAAACAACCGTTAAACATCATGAAAGCAATCAAACCTTATCGAAACAGCTACCGGTTGCAGGAGCGTGATCAGAACCACCTCTGATCTAACAACTACTGTTCAATCAATGATGATTCCGCAAGATATTATTAGGATAGTAGATGACTCATTACTACCTTCAATAATCCATACAAGTAATTAATAACATATTTCAGAGTCTATTTTCTAAGCGCTAAAGCCAAACTTTTGATTTTTACACGAAAAGGTATTTTATTCATTTATCTATCCTGTCAGATGCTCTTAATAGTCCTAAATGTCGTATATCTTCAGGATAAACCATTGCGAAAATAGTATAGTCCTTTTAAATTTCATATTATATTCATTTTCATAACCTCGTATTACTGTTTGTGCAATCCATATCCTATACAAATCTACGTATTATTTATCTTGTACCGGTCGATATGAAAAAAAGGAAGCGTACATTGAGTTATTAATAAAATTATTGTAAGTTAGACACATATGGCACTGCTGACCATGTTTTACTCGTTTATCCAATACCCGTCTTTGACATTTCTGCAATCTTGACATTGTTTAATCATTCTTGAGGATATCCAGGGCTGAACACACTTGCACAGGCGTTCAATTCTTATTTTCTTATTTGCAAAGAGGGAACGCGCTTGTTCACTATCCAAATTCGGTGTAAATGAATCTAAAGTTAATTTTGCATTGATTTCCGCTGACTATTCTGTTTCTATTTCGTAGCAGAAGCAGTAGTAGTCGCAGCCGTAGTAATAGTAGTAGTGGTAGTAGCAGTAGCAGTAACAAAAGCAACAGCTAGTAATAGTAATGGTGGTGTTGGTGGTAGTAGTTGTATAGTTTCTTCTTCTTCTTCTTCTTCTTCTTCTTCTTCTTCTTCTTCTTCTTCTTCTTCTTATTATTATTATTATTATTATTATTATTATTATTATTATTATTATTATTATTATTATTATTATTATTATTATTATTATTATTATTATTATTATTATTATTATTATTATTATTATTATTATTATTATTATTATTATTATTATTATTATTATTATTATTATTATTATTATTATTATTATTATTATTATTATTATTATTATTATTATTATTATTATTATTATTATTATTATTATTATTATTATTATTATTATTATTATTATTATTATTATTATTATTATTATTGTCCAAATTAACATGGAAACAAGGAATAATACTAACAATGAAAGGAAGATCAGAAGACGGATCCTGGGTAGGCACAGAAGAGTGGAGAAATATTATATGTAGACAAAATCTCACCACACAAAAAATGTAGATTTCGTTAAAAAACACAATTTACGTCAAATATATTTTTTGTGGAGTGAACCACTTCCGAAATATTCCTTGTTATTGGTCTGAATTTTCCAATGCTTATACCTTTTTAAATGGGAAGTCGTTATTAATTTTTCTCTCTCTTGGCCATGCAAAGGGAATTGAATTTCAAGACATCCCATAGAGACTAGCTGTGCTCTTAAAAGATTTGACAATCGCTTAAAGTCCTGTATTCTCATATCTCACTTACAATAAAATTACCAATAATTTCTACAAATGTTTATTTCGATTAACATGAAGTAGAGGAGCAAGCGTTTGAAAGAATTGTTTGTACAAGAGTAAAGAAAGCCATGTGAGTGCAACACATAATTTGGCAATAGATGCGGTACATCACGTTCTATTGTTATTTTCTGCTTACCAGAGGATAGAATAGTTTCCAAGAAGCTGGCACAATTTATGTAATTATTAACCCAATTACTAGTATTAACCATTACTAGCACTCCAAAACACTAGTTTCATTTCCGTTGCACGAAATATCACATGAACATCGCGCATGTCACAAAAGAACAAAAGATCAACAACAACCTGAAAATGTAACTCAGGGACGTCTGTGGTTTCTGATGAAAATCCTCTAGATATTTGTTTTGGAATGTACTCCCTTGTTGAGAAGGTGAAAGATGCTACACAAGTCCCTTTGAATACATGAAATCCTCTTAAAATCATTCAAATATATACGTTATTTGATTACAGAAATAAGTTGTCACAAGATGCCAGGAACCCTGCAGTGTATTTCTCTAGAGTTGCCAAAACGCATTTTGTCGCTTGTGTTATGTTCATTTTCCATTATGCTGGCGTGAAACTGTTGAATAGTTAACTCCAACGACCCATTAAACGTGTCCTCCCACGAAGGGTGAAAAGGCATGTGCTATAAAAATTGGAGATTCTCTCGACAAAGTTTATCTCTAAAGCTATTGTCTCTTAGTTTATGCACGTTCCTCTGCTGGTCGTAAAAAAACACACTTTCCCTGCAGTAAAGTTAATTTACTTTCTTTTTCTTTTTTCTTCCAGAACACCACGTGACGTTTGTTCCCATAAAACAAAACAAAGATATCATCTGGATCCACGTAATACCCATATTTCATCCACCTTTCCATTTACTAGTGAACATATATTTACATGTTAGTTTTTACAACCTTCTTAATTATAATGTACAACTCACGAGAGTTGTGTGGCCCCAAGCAAACAGAGTCTTTACTTCGACACTTCTCTATAAGACGGAATACGCCTACACATACACGTAAACAAGTTGATTGTATTAGCTACTCTCTGCTTATATACGTGCATCTGGTCTTAAACTGTACTGGTGATATGACATGGCGACCACACGCCATCCTCAAAACTGTCCTTTGCCTATATTATCCTCTGCGACAGAGGCAGAGGACATGGTGGCAATGCGGTAAGCTTTTCCTCTTGTGGCCTTTTGCCACATTGAGCTTACAGTTTGAAGTCGTTATTATGTTTCATTGCGTAATAATTTAGCAGGTTTGCATGTGATAAGATACTTCTAAGGCAGGCTCCCAATTCCTTACCTTTTCACTGTTTACTGTCGCCGTTCTAACTCAGTCGATATTTGCATGAAACTCTTGTCTACGGCCGTTGGCGACGGGAAAGCTATTACCATATTTACAATGACAAAACTTAATCCTTGTATACAATTAATCTTTTAACCTTCTTTATTTCGATTTATGAGGATTTAAAACGCCCTTGGAATATAGATGTACTAAATAATAGGCAATTTAATTTTCTCTTCTAGATTTCAGATGTATTACAGTTCTTTTTCACTTTTACGAAACGTTGCTATTTTTCTTATTTTTATTTATTTTGCTTAAACGATGGGCTTGCAAAGCCTCTATACTTTTCATTCTCTTTTGGGGGCTTAGAAAGAAATTGTCTCAGTGTTTACGTCTTCTACTAATTAGCTCTGGTAAGTAGAGGAAGTATTTCAATCGAACCAAAAATTCGATAATGAGTTTCATTGGAAATACAGTTTTGAGGTCCCCTAAATAAAAAAGCCGTCCTGGGTGTGTGTACACTGTGCCTCTGTGTGTGTGTGTGTGTGTGTGTGTGTGTGTGTGTGTGTTTGGGTGTGTGTGTGTGTGTGTGTGTGTGTGTGTGTGTGTGTGTGTGTATGAGCGAGAAAGAGAGAGACGTAACGCAAAAACGAAACATCGGTCAAATACGAAACTTGGTAATTAAGCTGAACATCTATGACGTTATTCCTGATTTTCAAGAAAATTTTCCCACCTGAACTATCCTTTATATCGACAAATTTTCGTTACTTTTTATTTTCTCAAAAGTGATGCTAACCGTTTTGATTAAAATACCATATGTTTAAGATATTTGTATGAGAAAATAAAATTCATAGATCTCGCATTTCCTACGAATAGCCTATGAAATCCTCTTCATTCTGAATTTATTACAGCACACAATGTAGTGGAGGTCATTCACTACGCAGTACGTTTACGAATGAAGCTCATTCAAATTGTGTTCTCATAATACGATAATGCACGACATTTTTGTTAAATTTAAAAATTATAACAAAGAAAAGTGACAAAGTATGTGTTTTTAGCAAAATTACTTAAAATATTTATTTACATAAAAATATATTTATTTACATAAAAATCCGCCCCCTAGTGATTATCCTAGAAAGTCATGTGAATGCAGCGCGTATTTTTTATTGGTAGTGTGTGCTACAAGGGTATGGACGGAGGGGATTCCACATTGAGCCAACTGTTTAGGCTAATGTACCTGTCAGAACCCGGGAGCAAGGGATGAAATCAGAACACTTGGGTGTGTTGGAACTCGGGTGAGTAGCGTGAGCCAGCGTGAGGGTCCCTAACATATGTTGGAGACTCTTCACCTCGACAGTCACCAACCTGGCGACTACAACGCCACGCATCCGTCGAGGACGAGTTACAGCTCGCAAAGTCTCCACACAGCAGCGCCAAACACGTGCATCGCCAACTGAACCTGAAAGACCGGATTGAAATGAAGGTAAAAAGAAACGGAGGGACGAGAAATTCAGAGGATGTAATTATCCTTCCCAGCATTTCCCTGGTGATCCGGGATCATGGGTTAGTAAGGTCAGCCGCGGGAATCGAACCCACGACCTCCCGAATGCCAACCTCAGACGTTACTGCGGAGCCACCTCGCCCGTAATGTATACAAAACTTGCGACAAGAATGTTATTGAAATATGACTATATGATATGATAATTATGGTTATTTTTCAAGAACGTCCATATGTTGGGCACAGACGCAAATCCAGACTTTTCCACTTCTGATGATTTTGAGTAAATCAGAAAGAAGATTCTCGCAAGGATAGGAAGTGCATGTAAAACGCACATTAAAGTGTGAACTACGCTGCCCAAATGTCACTTTTTACACTGTATCAATATTTATATTAATAGAAGGAATGCAAACATTATATCCAATATAATTGTCTCAGTTTTTATAAAAAGTGGAAAAGTTTGGGCTTGCATCTACACTCCACAATGCTGTGCACATCTGCGCAATTATTTCAGTATTCTTATATTCTCAACATGACTCTTACATTTTTTAATAAAATGTGTGTAAATTTGAGATACTGACGTGATAAATGAAATTAATGTGTTTAATGTAGGTAGTGTAAAAACGTGATAAAAGCCTTTCCATTTTCTCTTTGCGATTATAATTCATTATAACAAGACTAACTTTAATTCTTTGAACTACAAACCCCCAACATACTGTATTATTCTGTTGGGTTGATTTATCAATTATACAACATTGTATACAATTAATTCAGGAGATAGAGACTTCACAGGCCATTCACAGAAAATTCAAGTTGTACATTTTATTACTCATAGAAACATGATAGTAGAGATAGTTGTGAGAAAGAAAATATGTAAATAAAAATGTCCTTCTAAAGGTCAATTTGAATATAAAGGTACGTATTTTTAATGCTTGTTTTCTCGATTATAATTTTTTTAACATCAAAGCCTTTAGTTTCAACACTATTTCACAGAACATACATATTTTTCCCCCTAGATGTATGCTTGTTAATGTAAATACCAACTTTTACGTAATATTTGTACAATTTTTAAAAAAAATGTTAATTGTGCTAAAATATTTTAAATTTTTATAAATAAAACATTTAATTTAAAAGAATTGGCCCGACAAAAATTGGTGGTAGATTAATTCTGAGAATGCTTTTAGTAAGTTGTACAAGTATGAAATTCCTAAGAAGCTAGCGTGATAGATAAAGATAATTTAAATCACAAATATGTATAATTATAACAATTAATATAGCTGGTGATAGCAAAAAGGTGTGAAATTTAAATTCGAATATTTTCTGATTTATAGATGGCTTCATATTATGTCAGTTAATTTTCATTAAGAGTTGAATAATTCAGAAGCTACACATTTTAGACACAAGTACCGGAAAAGTGATTACCGATTAACCAGCCCTTAAAATGAGTTTCACATTCTTTGTATAGTAACTTTTGCCTGCTTATTATGATTTAACAATTATATACAATATATTATATTATGTACATAATTCATTTAGAAGAGAGAGGACTTAACAGTTCATTTATAGAAAATTCAAGTTACATTTTATTAGTAGGTAATAAAATATATTTTAATTAAAATAGTAAGTTTTGAAAAATAAGTAAATACAGTCCTTATAAAGCCTAACTTGAGGAGAGAAATTTTGTGAAAATCGTGTTGTGTCCTTTTTAAAAGACGCTGGGAATGCTGAGTTACTTGTTCATTTGTTATTCATATCTTCTTCGACTCATGTATTTCTGTTAAAATTTGAGCTAATTTCTGATAGAACACCTACGATAGGTGAGCGTAACCGAAACTAAAAGTATTCCAGTATGGCAATGCACTGGGTGTAATACCTGCCTGATATATCTAGAACCGTGAAAGGCAAACAAAAGAAGGCGCGTCACAATATTTCTCACGCATTCCTGCACTCTGCAGATAGTGTTCAAGATTTCCTGACACATTCATTCAAGTCGATAGTACTTTTTTGGTTCTTGTAACTGATCAAAAATATGACACGTAGATCGATAAGCAGAAACTTTGTGTTTCTGAACATAGTAATTCTAGAATAATGTTTGATCATCGCGCAGATATTCCATATTCTTGGCCACAATCTTCCCTCGTTGAGGCTACTCAACTTTATCAGTTAGCGGTATCTCACGTATGTTTATTGACGGATATGTTTACATTTGTCCTTAGTTTGGGTGTGACCGTAGTGCCTTAAAAAGACTCGCATTGTCTGTAATAGATAAACTAACCTCTCCAAACGCACGCATTATCCACCACAACATCGATTGTGGATAACAGAGTTAGTTTCCAAGCACTGCGTTTGTTTATTGTCTTTGAGTTTCTCACTTCTTACTAAAGAATCTATTTTATTGCATCCAGAAGTTCGATATCGAGATTTCAATTAGGAGAGGGGTGGCACTTTAGACTTACCGAGAGTGTGTGAGCACATGTGCTACTGCGGTGTAAAGGTGGACAAAGTAACGACTTTCATAACAATCTTCGTCTTATGCCTTCAAGCCCATAAATGTGAAAAACATGTTTATTTTTATTTTCTAAAGACTTTGATTCAAATATCGTATGCTTGAGATATTCGCGTAATATATAAAATTCATCTCTTGAGCGTTCTGTGAGCATCCTGCAGTCTTCTCCATTGTTATTGAATGTTATACCTATAACTGGAAAACCACTAGAGATAAACAAACGCCCGTCACAAGAAAAATGCACTGCCTATCAAATATACAGCTTTATGTATTTTTTTTTTCGTAGTATTAGTCGTTTTCGAAATTTTCACTGTTCTGTTTTATGTGAATCTAGGTTACAGTTTAGTTGTTTGAAAATTACGACTCTTATTGCTTTTTTTTTTCTTTTAAGTTACTAAACCCGGGTTTCATACGTAGCCAAAATTTCCGAAATATGTATGCAAAAATTCACAAAAAAGTTTATATTGTGCACTTAAGTGTGCACTACGGCATTAAAATTATCCACTTGGCTATGCATTAAACATTAAAAGTGGTGCATAATAATTCACGAAGTACTTTAGAACGCTTTTAAACAATAACACTAATCAGTGCACAACTAAATGGGAACAAATATAGAAGCCATTAGCGATAGAGAAAAATTAATTCAAGTAATTCCAAGGAGTATTTTACTGTGAAAAAATTATATAAGTTTAATCATAATTATAAGTTAAGAAATGATGTTGTTCAAGTACATTTAAGAGGCTTTTAAAACATTTCTGTTATGAAACAATGTTCTGTAAGCTGAAAACGACTGTATAACGTTATTATGTTTATTATCGAACCCTCAGGAATGAGAAAAAAGAACGAGCCTATCCCGCCCCCCTCCCATCTGCAAATGCAAAAATGCTATAAAGCACTTAACAAACATGTGTTTCATATGTTTGAAAATGTATATAACACTAAAGTAACACAGGAAAGCTAAGTGACGATAAACGGTGCCTTGCCAATATAATTGGGCGCTCTTGATTAATTTAAGTGGTTGGATTCATAGGTCATTTTAGAAATGTAAACATCTGAAAGCAGTATTACATAATGGTGAAAGACAAAAGAAAGACTGGTTGGAGAATATAAAAATGGCGGACTCTTTGTAATTACGAACCACAAAGAGAAAGGAATGTTGGGAGACCTCTCTTCGGAGAAGGACCGATTTCTTCCTTTGAATTGGGATAGAAACTGGTCTCATCTTTGACAGTGAACAAACAGTAACACGGAATGACGATGTCGAAATATCAAACTATTCACGATTATGTTAAGCTTAAGTGGGAACCTAAAGTTTACCACCCAATGGTGGAAAAATGCAACAAGCTATTAACTCTTCCACTGCTATTACTGGACACTCTTTCTTCGTTAACATCTCCAAAGTTTGACAAGTGGGTAGTTCACATAACATGTTGAAGTGTTAGGTGTCCGAAATTCTGTGAACTGCTCCTCTTCCTCCGGGGTAAAGTGAGTGGGGAACTCCGAAGACTAACAAGAGGATTGAGGATCCTCGTAAGTCGTACGCTTAGTGTGCCGCGAGTACTTGCTGCATTGGATTGTGTGCCGTGAGCAAAAAACGGTTGGGAACCACCGCACTATACCTACATACATTCAAAACTGTGTTCAAAACATACTATACTTGTTCATGCACATAGTCACTTTTTATACTAATAGTGCCAAGATCAGAAGCATTCTCTACCAGTACAATATTACCACAATTATTAATGTCTCCGAGGTTGGCAGCACTAGTTCTAGAAATCGATGGTTTCATGGTTTCATGGAAGGGGGAGCTCAATAATTGAAAACCACATTTGGAGAACCATAGTAATTCTCTTGCGCACCTTAATTGTGAGCTGAGGGATTGCTAAAATTAAAAACTATCCTTTATCAGTTGCCAACTTTAATAAGATGATGATTTCTTTATAATGGGACCCTGGGAGTGAAATTTGAATTTTCTATATTTTTATAGGTGTGAAATCAATTCTTGCACACTTAAGAGAGAGTTTATATTATTTATAAATTACCACACAAAGTTTCAGCACAATCTGCTTTATAGTTTGGAAGAAATTGATTGTTTAATTTATGAATACCTTAGCATTAAAAATATTCTGTGCATATCAAAAACTAAAATACCACAACTATTTTATTATTCTATAAACTCCATTTGCCCAACAAACACCATCAATCTCTGTTACTAAGCAAAAATAATAATTAATTTTAAAGTAATCAGCTTCTTTACTTTGATGGATATTGATAATAGTTTTTAAACTTTTCTTGTGTATTTCATTTTCTTAAAGCTAAACTAATTTTCAGATATTAAAACGAGAGACTGAAATTGAAGTCACAGATGGAGCGCATGTTTGAAAAATTCTAGGAGCATAGCAAAAAATTTGATGCGCATGGGGCAGATAGAGTATCAAAAGTGTAAAGTCGAGGAAAACCAATTTTCTTTCACACATGCATCAATTACCTGTTTGTCACATTCCCTCCTTTTTCTAGCGGCCTCTCTCCTCAGATTTATAGCTTTTCCCTTGCGGCGCAATGCTGCTTAACTAACGATTTCTGTTGCTTTTGAGCCCGTTTGACACATATTTTCTTCCAATACTGCCGAAAATTTAAGCAAAAAGGGGCGTTTAAATGTAGGGCTAATGGTATTTAGAGCCTGCGCTACACCTTTAAAAATCGAATGTGTTGCACTCATATGGCTTTCTCTACTCTTGTACTACCGTTCTTATAAACTCTTATTCTTCTATCTTCTTCGTATTAGTTGAGATAAACATTTGCAGAAATTACCTTATTGCTTATTTCCAAGCAGATGCAAGGAGAATATGGGAATACAGTAGACTTTGAGAGATCGTCAAATCTTTTAAAGCTTTCAAATCCCATTCTCTTTGCACGGTTAACATATAAAAAATGAATAGCAAAGTTCATTTGACAGAAGTATTAGTTCTCCAAAACTTAGACAAATAACAAGGAATATCTACAAAATAGTTCACCCTACAAAAATAATTATTCAGACATAAATTGTGTTTTAGCAAGCTCTACATTTTTTGTAGAGTATGATTTGGTCTATCTCTTACGGTTTACCAGTTATGCAAAAGTCATCCAGAGTAAAGAGGACTTCATGGGCTATAGCCAGAAAATTCAAGATATACATTTCACTAGCCATAAAAATATCTCAAACATATGGCATTTTAATCAAAATCATTCGAGCCATTTTCAAGAAAAATCAAAATTTTCGAAAATGTTCCATGTAAAGGGTAGTTTAGGGTGGAGCAATTTTCTTCAAAATCTTCGTGTCATATCTTGAGAGACATTAAAGTTAAATACCAACTTAGGTTTTTAATCGACTTTTCGTTTTTGAGTTATACTGTACACAGGCTGACAGACACAGAGACAGACACAGGCGCGCGCGCGCGCGCACACACACACACACACACACACACACACGGATCTTTCTCTAAAAATCCCTTTTTTGGATTCAGGGGGCCTCAAAACATATACTTCTGGTGAAATCTCGACATCGAATTTTTGCGTGGAATATAATACTTCCTCTACTTACTAGTAGAGAAAGTAAAAATGGCGGAATTATAAACATTTTCACTGCCAACCGATGGCTGGAGGTTTGGGGAACATTTATATGCATAAACCTAAAAATCCTCATCTTGATAATTTGTCGGCCATATTTCACTCCCAGAGTCCCAGAAATAGAATACGTTTGCATAAGAGGACCGATTTGGTCCATAAGAGAAACGCCCTAATAAAGACTCCAGTCTAATGAAAAATGTCAACCCGTGAACTAGCAATCTATATAATCGATTATCTACACTGAAAGACTTCAGTGGCATTATTACTGGATTATCTGCGGCATCTCTGCGCCACGAACCTTGTAGTTATGCTGTCAATCGCAAACACATGCATCTATCATATGAATACTTTCATTGTGAATACTTTCCAAAATAGACGTATTGCAAATGGATATCAATTGTTCTTTTGACTTTTAAAGCGAAATGCCGAGAGAAAGCTGAGTGAACTCAACTTCTTTTGCGTATTTTCTTGTTCCAGAAAGTGTGGATATATAATAGGATCTGCTCGTGTTTAGGTTAGGTGAATGACTTTAAACATGTAGTACTAATTAAGAAGTAGAATTAATGTAAGAAGATGCCGAGTCAGATGACTCCTAGGTAAGTGAGAGGCTCGCATTCAGGAGGTCCCGGGCTCGATTCTCGTCGATCGCGCACTCAGACCTTGGGGTTTTTGTGACTCTACCTGGTTGGTAGGCGAATGGTTTCCCCATCTAACGCGATTTCCTTTCTATCATTTCCTTTTCATTCCGCTTCCTTCTCAACTTTCAGATGTACTCCATGTTTCGCGGCGTATGACGCTGCCGGACAGATGGGGCGGATGCTTGCTCAAAGGAAACAGTACTCCTTATGGGCACTGGAGGCTGCTTGGTGGATGGGTCGTTCATCACACTTTCTAGGTATTTCCAGTAGTGGCGCGTATCTTTTATTCTAAAGGTAGATAAAGCCAAACGTTTGTTTATATGTTTCGAATATTGTGGTTTAGAGATGGGGATATGCGCAACTAGCTAACTGCTTATTGACAACACTGCAGCTGTCCACGTGGAGAAGCTGTCACCTGTCATGTATCTTCTGTTAAAAATCAGACTGTAGATGACAAACCCATTGAGGAAAGGAAAGAATGTGAAACTGGGGAGTTGCTTACGCGAGCTTACCGCACAAACACGTCGAGACCGTATGCACACTGTTTAGATGCAATCATATCTTCAGGACAGGAACGTCTCAGTGTCGGCAGATGTGAGAGATCAGTCGTTTTGTCGATAGGTTTATTGTTACATACATATTCGAATCTCGGTTAGAGTAGGTTACCTCGATTTGGATTATTTCAGTTTTTCCCTTATCCTAAGAAAACAAAATTTGTCGCGTAGCTTTGAGCTTTGGAGATTCCGAATACATTTAAGTATCATTTCAACCATTTTAATTAATTCAAAGTTCGATATGAGCTAGCCGGATAAAATAGGTTAAAGAAAGAAAGAAAGAAAGAAAGAAAGAAAGAAAGAAAGAAAGAAAGAAAGAAAGAAAGAAGAAAGAAAGAAAGAAAGAAAGAAAGAAAGAAAGAAAGAAGAAAGAAAGAAAGAAAGAAAGAAAGAAAGAAAGAAAGAAAGAAAGAAAGAAAGAAAGAAAGAAAGAAAGAAAGAAAGAAAGAAAGAAAGAAAGAAAGAAAGAAAGAAGAAAGAAAGAAAGAAAGAAAGAAGAAAGAAAGAAAGAAAGAAAGAAAGAAAGAAAGAAAGAAAGAAAGAAAGAAAGAAAGAAAGAAAGAAAGAAAGAAAGAAAGAAAGAAAGAAAGAAAGAAAGAAAGAAAGAAAGAAAGAAAGAAAGAAAGAAAGAAAGAAAGAAAGAAAGAAAGAAAGAAAGAAAGAAAGAAAGAAAGAAAGAAAGAAAGAAAGAAAGAAAGAAAGAAAGAAAGAAAGAAAGAAAGAAAGAAAGAAAGAAAGAAAGAAAGAAAGAAAGAAAGAAAGAAAGAAAGAAAGAAAGAAAGAAAGAAAGAAAGAAAGAAAGAAAGAAAGAAAGAAAGAAAGAAAGAAAGAAAGAAAGAAGAGAAAGAAAGAAAGAAAGAAAGAAAGAAAGAAAGAAAGAAAGAAAGAAAGAAAGAAAGAAAGAAAGAAAGAAAGAAAGAAGAAAGAAAGAAAGAAAGAAAGAAAGAAAGAAAGAAAGAAAGAAAGAAAGAAAGAAAGAAAGAAAGAAAGAAAGAAAGAAAGAAAGAAAGAAAGAAAGAAAGAAAGAAAGAAAGAAAGAAAGAAAGAAAGAAAGAAGAAAGAAAGAAAGAAAGAAAGAAACAAACAAACAAACAAACAGAGAGAGAGAGAAAGAGAGAAACAAACAAATAACAAGCAAACAAACAAAACAGGAAAGAGAGCGAGAGAAAGAAATATAACTTTCAGATCGCTAGGTTTTGCTTTGCCGTTACGTTTTAAGAAGAAACAGTAATGCAGGCACTTTCAGTTGACCTAGCTATAATGGCAGGAAAATGTATACGTTTAGAAGGCAATTTAAATAGGATGTTTCCGTTGTTGTTCTTCCGATTTCTTTGCCTTGGGTCAGCAAGTTCGCAAGAAGACGTCATCAGGGTTTCCACGCCCACCGTGCTCTGCACCAACTGGTTGTGAATATACGCAGCTGTGGAACAAAATAGCAAATCATTCTGGATCTAGGAGTGGGTAAACGGCATTCGGCGGAAAACAACACTTTTTATAGCTTTCCTATAAATGTGTGATGCAGGCGTAAGAAAAAGTCTGATGTGTTACACTCACGTGACTTTCTCTACCTTACTAACTATTCCTACAAACACTTATTCCTCTATCTTGTTCCTGTCAGTCGAGATAAATATTTGCAAAAATTATTGCTAGTATTCTTTTAGGTACAAGGGAAATATGGAAGAAAATCCATAAACTATCGTATTTTAGAGTTATAATAAAGACACGCCTGCTAAATAGATCTGTAGAAAAGACAATTTTAAAAATAAATGATAAAGGATAAAAACCCGTATAATGTAAAAATATTTCATAGATAAATTGTAATAATGTAAAAAAAAAGTATCATAAAAGTTGGAGATAGGGCAGCTAACCATTTTAGAATTATTTATTTAATTTAGTGTAGTATACAGATGATTGCGTAAAATATACAAAGAATCACGGATAATTTGTTAACCAATATATTCTAAAACATTTAATTTCAATTCAAAACGTTGAAACAAATTAACAGCAAATTTAGTAATAACTCCACGAGGGCCAAAAAGTAGACCAATCACTTCCCAATTTGAAATGTTGTATTTGTCTCTTAAATAAGAAAAGCATGGCTCTACATTTTTTCCAAATCGGATTCCAGGGTCAAGAATTAGTCTCCTATTTTGTTGCGTGTCAATGACAATTACACCTATTCTTCCATAAAAATAAGGTTACAAAATATGTTGTCAACATAAATATCACCATTTCGAAACTAGCACAATGTATACGTTTCAACAAATCGTAATTAATTATTCCTAATATTTCAACCTTCTTACTAATAGTTCCGCAAACTAGTATGTATCTTCTAAACTTAAGTGAACATATATAGGCAGTAATCAGTGTAATTACTAATGCCTTATAGCAATATCAAATGCCCTACATTAGGCTTTGAGCGATAGTCAAATCTTTTAAAGCTGGTCGCTATATGAAGGTTTTGAAATTCCGTTCTCTTTTACAGCTAAGATATAAAAATTGAATATCGACCTTCCATCTGAGAAAAGTAAGTATTACAAAGCTCACACAAATAACAAGGGATATCAAAGTATCTTAAACATATGGCATTTTAATCGAATCTTTAGAGCCATTTTCTAGGAAAACAAAATTTTCGAAAAATTTTACATTTAAAGGGTAGTTTAGAGTGGAGGAATTGTCTTCAAAATCTTTGTGTCGCATCCATAAAAGACAAACGTAAATACCAATTTTGGTTTTTAACTGAATTTTCTTTTTTGAGTTATGCTGTTCACACACACACACACACACACACACACACACACACACACACACACACACACACACACACACACACTCACACAGAGGACCTTTTTCTAAAAATGTTTTTGTTTTTGTTCGGGGGGGGGGGTGCGGGGGAGGCTAAAAGCATATATTTCCGGTGAAATCTCGACATAGAATTTTTGGGTGGAACATAATACTTCCCCTACTTGCTGTACGTAGTAGAGAAAGTAATAAAAACTGTTGAAAATGTAATATCTTCCTCAAACTTTCTTTTATTTCGATTCATTGTGTGGCACTGTCTTGTAGGACAGCAGAATAAATAATAAAATAAATATACAAATAAACTACAATATTGAAGAAATTACTAAAAGTTAGCCCCCATGGAAATTTTCAAATCAATTCTTTTTCCAAAAGTAACCACAAAAATATTCCTTTCAATTGCTCTTTTATACTGACCGTCTGTAAAGACTAGGATGGAGAATTGAAGCAGAGACTTGAAAACTTTAATGCCCCGGTAGCACTCGAACCAGGAATTTTCATTTCTACCGCATCATGAATGCCCATGCATGAATTTTATTAAACTTCCTTGTGTGATTCATGTGTCTCGAAAATCTTCAGGGCACTCTCAAGTACTCCGAGTACTTGCACCATTGCTAGTTGCCCTTAAGGTATACCTCGGAGTATTCGATGTTAATTTGGAGGTTTACTGGGACACATGAATCAGATTCTAAGGCTTAATACAAATCGAGCTACTTCCATAAAAGCTCAGCTGTAAAGCTTCGACGCGGAAAGACAAAAATGCTTTCTTTGAGTTGCAGGTGTCGCATTGAATTTTTAAGATGGTATTAAACTCTCCCAATTTGAAAAATAAGGGATAAAATGTTAATTCGCTAATTTGCATAAGAGCAGCTAAGAAACTACACCCCATTTTCTATGCAAGTTTACAATGTAGAACAGTAAACGTAAAAGGACTATCGCATTCCCAATGCAAGAAGGCCATAACCAAGAAAAAGTGTAAAATTGTGACCTCTTTTTACTTCTTTGCCACTTACCTAAACTTAAGTGGAGAAAATATTTTATTCCATTCCAGAATTTCGATGCCCATGCAAATGTGTGCTTTGAGCTTCTCTGAAGCTTAAAAAAAACAGCAATTTTTAGGAAAACGTCCATGTGTGTATGTGCTTCTATGGCTGTGTTCCGTCTGTGTGTGAGCAGTGTAACTAAAAAACAAAAGGTCAGAAGAATACCAAAGCTTGTATTTAAATCTAGCATCTTTCAAGAATAGACATTCAAATTTCGCTACTCCAATCCACCTTTATATACATAATCGTGAATGTGTTTGTATCTGCGTCACGTGTTTGTGTCTGTGAAGAGCATCTCATAATCAAAAGTCGGGTTGATATATTCACAAAATTTCCCTCACACGAAGCTAATCGTTAGTGGAATCTTTTTATTATCCTTTGTTCTCTCGAAAACGTGTCTAATGAGTTTAGCTGACATATATCTTGTTCTAAATATTGAAAAATGCATATATTGAATTGTCTGTGAATAGTTTACAAGGTACTCTTCGTTTTGATTGTTTTTTGTTTCTTTTTTGTAGTGTTTAATGCCCGCTTTTACTACATACGGCACCACAGGCGGAGACACTGATGATATATGGAATGAAGATGGAGCACCGGTGGAATGAGGTGGCAGGGGAAACCGGAGAACCCGGAGGAAACCCGCCCCAGCGCCGCTTCGTCCACCACAAATCTCACATGCGGTCGCCTGGGAACGAAACCGGGCCGCGTTTTGATTGGTGCTTGTATAAGTTTGCATAAGTAGGAAACCATAAAAAGTTCAAACAAAAACTTGCTGAAAAAAGTAGCGCACGTTGAAAGATATAATTTTGCTAAATATTTCTTTTCTTCATAATTTTCGCCGTTTTCAAACCTGAGTACTCATGCTGAATAACTACATTTTCCCAAATAGTCATTTGATGGAAGATAGGTAAGAGTCTACAATCCCTTCCCTGCGTTCTTTTGTAAGAGCTGGTTGTTACGACTCAGCGTCACCACCAGGCGTGGCCTAGGACGGAGCCTATGCCAAGTTTTGACGGTGCTTAAGATGTGCCACCACCAAATGTCATAGTAAATAGACTCTGGGCGTTTTTAGTAGAGTAAGGGAAGTATAGAGCACCACTTACTAAGAACGGGAGTGTGGTGAAGGATTAACTTTAGAAGCCGACATGTAACTCTGGCATAAAAGGTTTCATCTGCATACGAGTAAATAAATTTACTAATTTACATTACGTCGAAAGAAGAGGAAAGGGTGGTCATTGATAGGTGACTGTTGGCTTCACCTTTACAGAGGTTCCCGACGTCATAAGTTCCATTTTGGAAGAGACCTTTGAAGACGAAAGTGTCCTCTTAGCATGTGAAATTAATTCCTATTTAAGACAAAATTCGGGACTTTAAATATAAGATACTCGCGGACATGACAGCTAAGTGAAGTCTTTGTCGTCACACGTCAGCTAAGCTGACTCCACATGTATGTCGGGAGAGCATGATTCCCAAGGAACTGCAAAATCTGTTCTTGCAACTTAAACTTCCAGGAAATTGTATGTATGTTAACAAAAGTCGAATATCTAGACTTCTATAAATTATTTCCCGAATATCTCAATTCTATAACTTCATACTTTTAAAAAACTTACAAAGATATAATCGTCGCAATACAAATTATATATGTGATTTGACGTTGGATAGAGAAAATTGTTTGACTGTGTTATGTCAAAATGTCCATTTTAACACATGTTTATTTTAACAAATGTCCATTTGATAGCAGAAAAATCTTATACTAATTAATATTGCTGTAGTATTCACTAGTACAACACAGTCACAGAGGGTTTGTTGCACCCTTTGGCCTTCACTGTAATAAGGCAAACAAGCACAATACTAATGCAAGGTATTTTGCTTTAAATTAATTGTATTTTATGCAATCCTACCATTATAAACAGACTGTCACTGCATTCAATATTGTGCAGACTAAAATGAATATTTAGTACAGCGGACATAGCGATATTGCAAGTTGCCGTGGCTATAGGCAGAAGATGGACCCAGTTTATATTCCTTTAGCTCCATGCAAGGCTACATAACAGTCCTTTACCCCTGCCCACCTCTCTCCCAGGAAGGGAATATATGCAAACGGCTGTCTTCTTATTGGTTCAGCACGTCAGATCAAATGCAGGACGAGAAGCTAACCCTCATTTTCGAATATATGAGGATGCCCTGACTTATGGAGAACTAAGGATCCTGAATTATCTAATGATGTATTCCCTACAATTTATAACGTTAATATCACACAAAATATCTCCAACTCGGAGAAAATTACTATTATACGCACAATCTTACAAAGCATCTCTTGCAAGTTGGGAGTTGTGGCCTTTTTGCATTAGAGGTGTGATACTACTGCTAAAGTGCAATAATGGGATGCTAGGAATTTAAATTGCAGAGCTCGTAAATTCATAATCTCTATATTTGGTCAAAAGATGCATCGCATAATTTAGGTACGGATATTATCTGAAATGTAAGGTTGTTAACAAGCTAGGAAACGAAACTGTGCAACACGTAATTGTTGCATGCCGATCCGTTAACTACCGGCAGCTATAGCTTTTCACAAAGAAATGTACATGAGTCTAAACACGCGAAGCGCAAAGTGGCAGCTTTTACCGATGAGTCATAGTTTGCTAGCAGCTTGATTGAAATAACTCATCATTTTCTTTTCAACGCCTATAGCCCGGGCGCCAAACCTGGACGATGTCAGAATCTATTGCGAATTTTGTCCCGAAGGTTTCCAAGGTCTGCCAACGACAGTCTGACATGAAATAAACATCCCCGAGGTACACGTTGGTCTGATTGTAAGCTTTCGCTTTTCAAAATGTCGTGGGAACAGCTCTCACTAGGTTGCATTTCCGTCCAAGACAAGTAAGTGTTGGCCTCGGTCCTAATGACTAAAACAGGTGCACAAAACACAAGTTGAGAAGCAAAGTTTCAGATACGCTCGTTCTGTGGCAAAAATAAAAGGCAGGTAATCAGGGCCGTATTTACGTAAGGGCAAACCGGGCAACTGCCCGGGGTGGCACATTTTAGGGGGCGGCAAAATTACTGGAAAGCTGCACAAAAAAAAAAAAAAAAGCATACACATGAAACATCAAGTTCCTTTTGATTCTGGATAAATTGATTGAAGAACTGAACAACAGAGTTTCTTCCTACAAGGAATTCAGTGAACCATTTATGTTTTTGACAAATCTGAAGATGCTTAGTTCACTTGAAATTCAGGAAGTATCATCCAGACTTCAGAAAGTCTACAGTTCGGATCTTGAAGATTCAGCATTTGTACTTGAATGCTTACACTTCAAAAGCCACATAGAAAGGAATTAAAATGCAACGCACCCTCCTACACAGCTATAAGGTAACTGTCTAGAGAGTGTTTACCCAAACTTAAACATAGCTCTACAAATATACTTGAGCACTCCTACTTCCAACTGCTCAACTGAGAAATCATTTTCTGCTCTAAGATTCATAAATAATTATTTAAGAACATCACAAGTGAAGGATCGCCTTAGTTATCTTGGTGTTCTTGCAATTGAATCTGACTTACCAGTGAAAATGGACTATAACGAACTCGTAAACTTGTTTGCAAAGGACAAGGCAGGAAGCCTCTTGTTATTTAAACAGTATATGTTTTGACATCTAATCTGGGATGATGCCTCTTTAGTGTAAGTTCTTTCTATTAAGATGTTCCTACTTAAATTTTAACAACCTCACTTATGGTGTTTGCCACTCATACTTAAGTATCCAAACTAGTGAAACCATTCTCTATGTTGTGAAAATTTAAGTAATATATGTATTGCAAGTTGGGGGGGGGGGGGGGTAGCAATTGTTTTTATGCACAGGGGCGTCAGAGGTCCTAAATTCGGGACTGCAGGTAATGTTGTGCCAAAGAGCAAAGAATGTATTTCAACCAACTATTCTTCCACACAATAGGCGTGTATTGGCCATAGCAGCTTAGTGGTTAGAGCAGCCGGACGGTAACCGGTAGATCCATGGTTCAAATCCCGATCATGGCATTGAATTTTTCTGTCCCACTTTACCCTTTTCAATCCTATCCTACACACGACTATTGTGTGGAAGAACATTAATTACATTGATTACCTTATAGTTGGTTAAACTAGAAGCCCAGGAATTAAGCACTCAAATATTGAAGGTCGCTATTAAGGTATGTTATCTCAGAGTAAATTGAGATCTCCTTGCGGTTTACCGGAAAAAATGCGAGTGAGTTGGAGAATTTAATGTCATGTCGGCATGTTAGCCACGCTAGCTTAGTGGTTAGAGCAGCCGTGGTTCAAATCCCGCCATGGCATTGAAATTTTCAGTCTCACTCTACCCTTTCTAAATGTTAATTTTACTTGAATATTTTATTCAAATTTGAACAAAGAGTTTCGGTTTTAGTTGCTTTTATTAAGCACTTCAATCTTCACTGAAAATACACGAAAGAATTATCTTGTGAATTAAATACCAATAGAAAAGATAATATGTATTGTCCCTATAATACAGTAATGAATTCACACCGACTCGAGACACAGGGTTCATTCTTGCGGCGGACTTGACCTTATACATTGAGTTTGACTTTCCCACCCACTCTAAGGGAAATCGCACTGTTGGTAAACGTCTGTGAATTTCGAAGTGTGCTATACAAACCTGTGAGAAACAGACAAATAGTATTCATAAACCTTTTCAATGGCTCATTAAGGTCTATTTCTGGCTTAAAGTGGAAATCCATAGAATCAATACTGACTGTGAGTACTGCTCGTTTGTCTGAATATTTCATTCATATCGAACGCTTGCTGTAAAACAACTGACTTCCAATGACAGGAAAACAAAAATCCGACTGACGAAACTGTTAACTAGCTTTGCTTTTATTACTTTCTCTACTATGTATGTTAAGTATTGTATTCCATCCAATAAGTCGATGTCGAGATTTCATCGGAGATACATGTTTTGAGGCCCTCTGAACCAAAGAAGGTATTTTTAGGAGGTGTGTATATGTGTGTGTGTGTGTGTGTGTGTGTGTGTGTGTGTGAGCGCGTGTGTGCGCGCGTGCATGTCACTATCTGTAAACAGCATAAGCTCAAAAACGAAAATTCGGTTAAAACCAAATTTGGTACTTAAATTCAGCATCTTCCAAGGATGGCATCCGAACTACCATTTACGTGGAACATTTTTTAAAAGTTTCGATGTTCTCAAAAATGGTTCTAATGATTTTGATTCAAGTACCATATGTTAAGATATTTTCATGATAAATGAAATGATGTCATAAATTTCCTTGCATTAAGCTCTGAAGCCCTCTTCATTTTGTGTGACTTTTGCATAACCCGTAAACCGTAAGAGATACCTAGACAAAATCTTACTACACAAAAACTGTAGATCCCTTTAAAGTGCTCAATTTATGTGAAATTAATTTTATGGAGACCATTTCCGAGATATTCATTGTTATTCGTTTGAATTCTAAAATATTGATACTTTCCTCAATAGGAAGTCGTAATTCGTTTTGCTCTTCTCTTATGTCTTGGCCATGCAATGAGAATGGAATTTCAAAGCCATCACATAACAACCAGCTCTTGAAGGATTTGACTATAGCTTAAGCCTACTGAATTCTCCCATTCCATTGTATTTACAAGGAAATATATAACAAAACTATTTTTACAAATGATTATTGATTAGATGTGATAGGTAGAACAATAAGGTTTTCTAAGAGTTTGTTAAAGAATAAGTAGAGAAAGTCACATGGATATAACACATCACGTTTTTAACCCTACCTGAGAGGATGATCATACATTATTTTGACGGTAATGTTGCCAAATATGGGTTTCTTGATACGCAATGTCGCTAAACCATGCCAACTTGACATGAAGAAATACCTACTGGACAAAGAGGTTGGCAACTATATAGCGTTTCACTCTTAGAAGACAGTATGGAGTTAAATGGGACATCTCTGTCTCTATCTAGCGCATACAAGTTGCCATTAGCCGCGTCCTTTTCTACCCTCGCTCTGTTGCCAGATGCCTAATAGCATGGTATAAATATTCATTTGTTATAAATTTCAGGTTTGAACACATTATCCTATGCAGAATTTTTTTTTCTATCAGGTTATATCCTTTTCAGAGTTATTATACATTTCTATAGGTCCAAATTTCTTCAGAAAACGTTTTTTTCAATAGAAGTCCGATATTTGCTGTTTCTACACTCATCACGCACTAACTAACAAACTAACTGCTAGAATGCATCTATATTTTTTTCTTAGGTAGAGTAAACTATAGTGCTACTACCTGCCTACTTTGAATTCTCTAAGTTTACCCAGTTAAGTGTTATAATTTTTTAAATTAAATGTTTTCGGAAAATTTTATATATGTGCACTGCAAAAGTTACGCAGTGTGAAACTTTTTTGTTATTGAGTTTACATCAGGGAACCAGCGAGAACAAATGTTGAGGAAGGTTGGAGAAAGTTTTTAAAATAAACCAAAGGCAGTAACCTCTTTCTTTTATCCAGTAGGGCAAACAAAAGGTATTCATCTATTCAGCGTCAGGCCTGACACAGAAGATAGTATAAGGAGCAGCACTAACATTAGTTCGAAAGAAGCCGTGTGTGTAACTGTGAGCTGTTATTGCGTTATTTGTTTAATATTTTTGTAAATATTTGTAGTTATGGAGGGTGAAGCTAGGAAGGGACGATATGTTGGTAAATAAAGAAGTAAGGAACGCCAAATAATTATGAATGTGTTAGATTATTTTTGAAGTAAAATGCGTTTAAGGCAGTAAAAGAAACAGCTAAGGCTGTTGAGTGTTCAGAAGCAGTAGTGTATAGGATTAAAAAGGAAGTAATGAAAGGACTTCTAAGAACGCCATCGAAAAAGAAAGCAAAAAGGGCGGGACTTCACAAAACGCTAGGTTAACGCAATATGGTTGAATAGTGCAAGGTGGAGTGCGGCGAATTGTTCATTCTTTACTGTTTGCAAATATTCCACCCACGCTGAATATAATTTTGTCACAGTTCAACAGTGATGAGACCCTACCAAATTTCTCAAGGGCCACTCTGATTTGGGGTTCGAATATGAAAGAAAGGATACAAGTGCATATTAATAGAAAGAGACGATATCGATATCATCAGATGGCGACATAAATATCTAAAAGACGTAAAAAGGTTTAGGGACCAGGGGAAATCAATTGTTTATACAGACGAGTCATTTGTAAATTTAGGTCATACAGTAACAAAGGCATGGAGGGATACCAAAGTTAAAAGTGCCCGTCTCGTCAAGCAGCAATTGAAGGACTAAGTACAGGACTCGGGCCACCTCGAGTCGCTCGCGGAGAAAGATTCGCAACTAGTACATGTTGCAACACTGCGCTCCATTTAACGTGTACTGTCTTTTAAGGGTGAGACGCACTTTAGAATCAGAAAGGAACACCGCTAGTGGAACGGAAGCGCAATCTAAAACTGAAACAATATTCAAATTTTATTAGTTGTAGATTCTTAGAGTTTTGCCTTCGTCATAGCGGAATAACGTAAATAAAGGAGATTTATCAATAGCAGAAGTGTTACAAAGTGAAGGTTTCCTTTTCCCTCATTCCTTTTAGCTGTAATTGTTAATGGAAATGCGCATTTCAAATAACGTTGAAATCACCAGTAATTTGCGAGTTATTTCCAGCACAGTCCGGTGTCTAAAGCATTCCGTTTGTTAACCATCTACCACAACTAACTCTTATAAAACTTTGTATTTCTTTCATAAACGTACATTATGATACATATTACATCTACCGTAGTTCATGCACAACTACATGAGTTTATGATTTCAGGTTATAGGACTTCTACTTCCAAAACGAAACTTTATATGTATTTCTTTAATACACGTACATTTACGAAATATATTCACATTCAAGGTTATCTGCCTCTGCGCAACTGCATGGGCTTATGATTTCATAATTATTTCCACTCATACGGTTCATGCCTCTAAAATGCAACTTAACGTAACTTTGTATTTCTTTTATAAACACAAGTTTATGCATAGCCGCATAAACTTGTGATTTCATAGTTGTTTCAGGTTATGACTCATAAATTAATTTATTTGATCACAGTATGAAGGGTTCATTTATTCTGTAATTGTGGTGCATAGTGTTACATTTGGGAGCTCTTTTGGGTTCAGTTGAGAAATGTGGACGCAAGAAAATCAAGTTCCCCGCCTTTTAATTACCGAAATTGTCGTTATGAACGAGAATGGCGTTTCTCACCTGTGCCGGAAGCTATCTTCATTGCCATCTACCTTATCCCGTCATTCAAATCATATTTTACTATCGCTCGCTATTTCCCTTCTCATACGTTGGCGCACTGCGTTACCCGGTCCCTAAGCCCATATTCGACATTACCATTTTGACAATTATAACAACTTGCTGAGAATCATATTATATACCGTGTAGCACACAAGTCAGTTGACAAATGGGAAAAAACTCCCTGTCTAAATATATTGGAGTATGCGCACTTTTGTGAATTGGATAATATATTATTGTATAATTTTGACACCTATTTATCTTTCATTTATTTACTTCCTTTTAATACGCTAAGAATTCTCCAACTCTTAACTTTTACGTTTTTCTAAATTAACTTCTGTGGATTAAAAGGTTTGGAAGTTGGAGTAGGCCTTGGTAAACAACAATACACAAGAATTATCTTTTATATTTTGTTAAGATATTGGCCCAGGAAAAACCCAAACTGGAGGTGAGAATCAAATGATCCTGGTGCTCCAAAAGTTATGGTCTGATGTGGAATAATTGGTGATATGGTTGTTGACCACATTCCTTTGATGGGTATACATATGGGATTGCTGCACACCATTCTGCAGGTATTCCTGGATGGTATGCCAGTGAATCAACTGTTAAGAATATAGTTTCAACAAGATGGGGCCACGGCACATTTGCTCTGAGTGTTCCCCAGAAAGTAAATGGGATGTTCAGTGTGCAATGGATTGGACGAGGTGGACCTCAGGCGTGGCTTCCACGGTCAACAGACCTCACACCTCTTTATTTTATTTTTTTCCTACGAGCGTGTTTAAAGCAGGTGACATAAGAATGTCAGGATGTCTTCAAGTAAATGGACAGCATTTTGAGCATCTCCGGCAGTGAACATATATACTGTAACAGAAATTTAACTTAACATTAAGAAATAATTATTTATTTTGGCTATGTTTGACATAAATAAAATTAAAATAATGATAAATAATATCAACATTGTCCAATAATGCATTATACAAAAGTGTACTTTAAAAAGGAAGTTTTTTTCCCGTTTGTCAGTTGACTTTTGTGTCACACGGCATTATAACATTTAATATACTACAAATAACACGCATTAATGTAGGCTTCTACTCGAGAACATATTACTATACAGTGACAATTATTTTGTGTTGCCGTTATGCCATGAACTCCACGGTTAAGTCTTTTAGTTCACTCTTACGCTGCCATATCTGAGAGTATTGTCATAAAGCTGTCCTACCTGGCAGTTTCATAAACTCGCTCCTACTATAGTAGATGCATCCATTATTATAGTAATTTTATTACTCTTTCAAAAAAGTCAGTCGGTGTTGATTTCAATCCGAGGGACTGGACTTTCACCTTGCAGTGAGTGGCAGAAGTTGTTGCGGATACACAATTGAATTGTTAGTAATTTACTTTCTTTTTCTTAAATTGTTTGCTACAAAAATGAGGTGAATGAGATCAACAATAATAATTGCAGGAAGTGCTAGCAAATTTAGATGTTTCAAGATCCACTAATGAGTAAATAACCCAGAGAACTGTCAAAATGGTAAGAGAAGGGGCGTCCACTGTAAAAGTAATTCGCCAATGAAGCGGTCTTTATATAATTGTATGTGCAACTCAATGTATATCTATATGTTACTTATACACCGTTGCACCAATTTTGACCAAACCTGGCAGAGATAACCTTCGACACAAGGCGAAAAATACTGCCTGACTTAGAATTCGAATTTTCACTCCATTTCACACAATTAAGTATTTAATGTTATGTAATGCCTGCAAAAGGTAAAGGGTAAAGGGTACAGACGCAGAGGGGGACACCTCGTTCATGTCGACCTACACAGATCGGTTATGGCTACCACCCCCCAGGAGGTAAGGATGAAATGAGGGAACCGAAGATGCCACACAGGGTCGCAGCTAGACAGACCACACAGACGCGCGGAAGTCCCTAATAATGCCTGCAAAAGCTAGCAACGATCTTTTGTCAATGATAATCGTAGTACCTCGAACTTTGTCAACATAATTACTTGCACTTTTACGGCCTCACAAAATAACGGAACAGCGAGTTCACGTGATATTCGTTGATCTCCTTTCTGATATCGATCATGTAGTAAATTTTGTCTTTATTTTGTTACCACTTTCTTGTGTTTTCTTAGTAGTTTTGTGTATGTTGATTGCTGAGGAAAACAACAAGGTTATATTGGCGTGGATTAAGTTGTCATCATTTCTTTCCAATAATATTTTCTCCATAAATAGCGACGAAATAGTCCGAATGTGACAACGTGAGAGTCACTTGACTGCCTCAAGGAGAAATCATCATTAAAAAAGTGGTGTTTGTGGTTGTGTTGTCTTTATAGTATCCTGAGAGCTTAGATTAACTTTTCAAGTGTCTTGTGTACTATTTTTAAATGCCTCCAAAGAAGGCTATTGGGCAAGTGCCACCTATGACTAAAGGTTGTAAGGATAACCCGTCAAATCACAGGCAACGCCGAGTATTTCAGCTAGTAATAGCGATAAAACATGTTTACTTATAGTATTGCATTCAACTCAACAATTCGATACCGAGATTTTGTCGGAAATACATGTTTTGAAGCTCCTAAATAAAAGAAATTAGGAAAGAGGCCCTTGCTTCTTTTGTGTGTGTCTGTTGAATTAATATGTATCACACTGGTGTTTAACACTAAGGTTTTAACAAACTACCCTTCCTCTAAGTTTTGTCTGTTTTCATTTAGACACACAGGTTTATGGAATGTTGAACTCGTTCACTCACGGGAACACAGTCAAGGTTTATCCAAAACTATAGTCTAGCAACTCTTTGGGGACTCATGCGAGGCAATAACGTGTCTCAATTCCTTGTGTAGTTTAACGCAACAACTTTCAATAATGCAGAGTCTAAACTTTTAAAAGTATCAAAAAGTATCGAAGGTTTATTTCAAAGTATTATACATACATCAATACCACCGAGTACCGAGGGTATCGAGGTATCCACCATATCACAGTCCCCTTCTTATCTCATATCCTTGCATTAATAAATATTTTATTGCATTTATAACATGCAATGGAGACACATCTTCCATAATAGTCCACAATTTGTGTTGAATCATATGCCTTCTCCAAGTCAATAAAGGCAATATAAGTTTCCTCGTTCCATTTCCGTTGTTTTTTCTGTTATTTGTCTTACTATAAATATGGCATAGGTTGTGGAACAACCTTTACGAAACCCAGCTTACCCTTCTGATGCGGCAGTTTACGATATTGTCTTTAGTCTGTTATTTAAAATGTTTGCATACAATCTCATGATATTGCTTTATAATTTAACAAACACAAATAACAACAATAACGATGATTAATAATAATAATAATAATAATAATAATAATAATAATAATAATAATAATAATAATAATAATAATAATGATAATAATAATAATAATAACAACAACAACAATAACAATAACATCAATAATAATAATAATAATAATAATAATAATAATAATAATAATAATAATAATAATAATAGTAGTAGTAGTAGTAATAATGATGATGATGATGACGGCGACGACGACGACGACGACGACGACGATGATGATGATGATGATGATGATGATGATGATGATGATGATGATGATGATACGTAGTTTGAGATACGCTTAGGCAAATCAAAACGTTCGTTAATGAAACTGTTTTAAGGAATATTCTCCTGTAGGTATAATTTTCTCTTATAATTCTCATGAATAAAGTTGAGGTTTGCTTGACAACCTACTAAAGAGGCAATTTTATTAAATATTATGGGCAAATCAGTGTGATGTAACAAATAGGATTTTGTTTGCCTACGTATTATCTAAAGAATTATTTCTGATTGATTTATTAAAAGTTTCAACCGGTACACTTGAATGTTAAAGTAATATTATTTTCATCTTGTTCAAATTTTTATCCCATTTTTAAAATTTAGTATTTTGCTTTGAAGTACTAAATCAGGCATGAATAACAGGGGTAACAGGGCGCAATCGAGTATTTACCCTCTCCACTTACCAAATGCTGGCCACCTCTTTTTCTCCAGTTGTTTGTTTACGTATCCACCGTCTTTACAAACAAGGTAAGTTTCCGCAGTGGCGGAACCGAGTACAAACATGGTGTATTAGTTTTGTGATTACCTTTTGGCATAGCAAACACAAAGCTTTATTACTTTCTGTACTACGTATAGTAAGTGGGTGAAGTACTGTATTCGACCCAATATTTCGACATTGAGATTCCACCGGAAATATATGTTTCGAGATACCCCGAATTTAAAAAAAAAAAAAAAAAAAAAAAAAAAAAAAAAAAAAAAAAAAAAAAAAAAAAAAAAAAAAAATTGAGAGAAACGTCCACGCATGCGCGCGCGTCTGTTTCTGTGTGTAGCATAACTCTAAAACGAAAAGTCGGTTAAAAACCAAAGCTGGTATGAAAGTTAAATATATTTCAAGGATATGACACGAAGATTTTGAAGAAAATGACTCCATCCTAAACTACCTTTACATGGAACATTTTTAGAAAATTTTGATTTTCTCAAAAATTGCTCTATTTTATTTAATATTACGTATGCTTAAGATATTTTATGGCACATGAAATGTGCATTTTGAATTTTCTGGCTATAGCCCATGTAGTGCTGTTTATTCTTGATAACTTTTTTATAACTGTTAAACCGTAAGATATACACAAATCTTACTATACAGAAAATGTACATCTCGTTAAAACACACAAGTTATGTCCAAATGCATTTTTGTGGAGTGAACCATTTCGGAGATATTCCTTATTTGTGTGAGTTTTGCAATACTTCAACTTTTCTCAAATGGAAGGTTGTTATTCACTTTTTATCTCTTGGCCGTGCAAAGAGACAGAAATTTCAAAGCCTTCAGTTAGTGACCAGCTTTAAACGGTTTGACAGTCGCTCAAAGCCTACCTACTGCATTCCTCTTACATCTACAAGAGAATTAGCAATAAGATAATTTCTGCAAATGTTTATTTCGACTAACAAAGATAGAGGAATAAGAGTCTGTTAGAATGTTAGTACAATAATAGAGAAAATTATGTGAGTGCAGCACGTTATTTTTTTATTACTAGGAACATAAAAGTATTCATGTTCCCATTTGGCTTTGAGTATCTTTTTAACCTATTATGCGACGTGATTCCAGCACTGGCACAATGTGAGGGACTGACCGGTTCTCTGAGTTAGCTATATAACAGCGAGGGGCGTGACCTGGTAGCTAGCCATGTGTGGCAATTTGGACGGGGTAATACTATGATATAGGGGAAATGACAATTCAGTCACTTTTCCCCACCTATGTACTAAATGTAAAGGCCAAGGTAATAAAGTAACAAGACATTGTGCTTAGTGCAGCCATGCTTACCCAAGGATGAAAAATTACCAACAGGATTGCCCTAAAGTTGTTCAACTTCTTCCGTCTTTTACTACAAAGAATTTTCGATACTAGAATTTTCTTCCGCTGCACTTCTTTTCCGAGTTACGATAACACTTCTAGCTGCGCACAATTATTATTCCCAGATATGTTTAAGTGTTTGAATAAACGCAAAAGGCCCATTGCTTAAAATCCCTAAAGCAATTGTAGTTCGTTGTTGATCCGCTTCTTTTTCCAAATTTAAAAAAGAAGGGCAATGAGTATTACACGTCTTTCTCTACTAATGGTGCATTCACACAAATTCGTTATATATCATAGTAATCGTATAAAGAGTGATTACTCTATTCACGTTACGCCACTCGTAATATACCTAATACTTTTTCTACCTAGGAGTGATTTCAATAAAGCAAGAAGTACTTAGCTATAACAAACAGGAACATCATTAAAATGTTTAATTGTAGTAACACTCTCTTGCAGTTAAAAGCAGGAAGCAGAAGAAGAACGATGAAGAATAGCAATAAGGATAGTTAGCGAGACATTTCGATGTTTTTTGTAGTTACTTCCCACTAACACCCTCTCTTTAGGACAAGTAATTACGATGACATATGCCTATTTTATAAACAGGAACATTTATACGATTCGGTTCGGCCATTCATGTGTAAAAAGGCATGTTCACATTGTGACGCCAGGCTCGGCGCAGAACAATGGACGGACGGGGCCGGGTTTCTTCACACTACATGCCGGGCCGGCGAGAAAATAAAAGGCGTTCAAGTCAGGCTGCTTCGCGCAACTGTTGGTGTGTACGTGACTGTAACAGTGGAAGCAGCAAAAACAAAAGGTACTTTTCTTGCGTCTTCTCGAGAGTTCTAGCTGAATCATTTCCGGTGCGCGCCCGCGTGTGGACCTCGAGAAAGATCGGTGTGACGTCATCATATAAGGACACGAGGCAGCAACAAAGTCAGTTTAGTTTTAGGGTTAGAGCTAGGGTCATGAGTCGGTCAGTATGTAACTGAGTGTGAGCCAGCTGTGTGTGTGTGTGTGTCGTCACGGTGCGTCGAAAGAAGATCGATGAACGTCGAGTGATTATGACGCCGTAGTTTACTGTATGAGAGACAGAGAAAGTGAAGAAAGACATTGAAGGGACGAAGCAAGGTTATGGGAAGAACAGTTGTGAGCTATGACAGCCCGAGAGACTGTAGTCCGTGTTAACTACAACTAGTGTTTTTCCACTATGTAGGTATTTGTGGAAAAATTTCAGCAGACAAAGTGATAGAAAAGTAACCGGACTGGACTTTGTTGATTTATTACAATATAAACAAGCAAAATTTCACTCCAGGTAGCCGGTTCTTAATGGTTATTCATCCAAAATAGAAAATTATCAAATGTTCAGCAACAATTTTATTGTATGTTTAAATATACAATGTTTTAGTACATCGGCCTAAAACATCTGAAAATCTAATTACAATGATAGAGTTCAAAGGATCATGAGTTACCCAGCTACTAACAAAAGTGTCTCTACAACTCCAATCCGAAGAAAATAAATGTGTTTAACGCTATGAAGCGGGACTTCCTAATTCCACAGAGTGTCTCAGTGGCTTCACGCGATAATCATATTAACTCTCAGGTGTGACTAATCGAGAAATTGTAAAGTACTGTAATTTCGAACGCTTGGATTTAAAGTTGTCACAATGTGGCATGACGGCGTTTTCCTCTTGCTTGCAAGACAGTAGTAGTATACCCGATAGAGAGACAGAGAGATAGATAGAGAGAGAGAGAGACAGAGAGAGAGAGAGAGATTTAACATAACTTCCTTTTCCTCCACATTTTTCACAGCGGACTCGCATTATTACGCTATTTTCCGGATTAGCTATTCTTTTCTGTATTTATTCGTATTCATAGTCTGCAGCACATATTTCATTACAATAATTGTACACCATGCTATTCACGAGTGTATTCATATGATGCTATTACTTAAAATTAATATTCCGTGTCTACGGTAAAATGTTAGAGAAATTAAGTTATTTTTAACCATCGTTCCATGCTACAAGTACGACCAACGCATCCTATTATTCTATCTCTCTAGATAAAAGTATGAGATGGCGGTCTCGTTTATATATTTACTAAACACTTACCTGCACAATTTCGGTAGATCTGAATGCTTGTAAATCTTGGTCTCTTGCCCTCCTTGCTGACTTGCGTCATTAAAATATTTTCTACGTTTCTTGACCGATCGCAAGGCAGTTGTTCGGGATTTTCTTTTGTTTTTAACTACTCGTTTATGTTGCCACGTTTTACTGTCATTTGTTTTTGCTACATGACTTCTTTGGCTTCTTTTGGTGGCACATTAGTGTTTATGTCAAAACAGCCAGAGAAAAGATATATAAAACCGTGAAATTGGTGCAGATAGGTTCATAAAGTAGCAGACGCCGCATACGTATTAAATACTTAAGCTATATTTTGCCAGTATGTTATGCAGGTATATATTATACATTCCTAAATGTAAGATATACAGAAGTGAGAATTGTTGCGATCACAAGAAGCCAGATTATGTCAACCAGCTCCTCCTCGAGGGCACAGAAAGGCTTGGTTATTCATGGAGTTTGCAGCTCGCCATTACCTGTTTACCAACAACAGGTAAAAACAGATAGTTTACGTGTAGGCCAGCTATGTCCAACCTTTGCGAAAGAGAGGAGGTTGGATTTACCTCCTTCCACTATACGCGGACTTTGCTACTCAGAATCAGATGTGCATTGTGTTGCAGTGGCGGGTTAGTTACATGTACGTTGCGTTTGATTTACGAAAACGCTTTAAAATCTTATGCGATAAACATCTGTTCACTAATGACTTCTTTGGTACTGCTTACGTTTAAGAAGTCTATTAATATTTGGGGACAAATTCACTTAGAAGATCCACCAAGTGATAGTTACGTAACATATTGCGATATAGACTTATACTATAGTTAATTTGGAGAAACTCTGTTCGCAAATATATGTAGAACTATATTCACTCTTATGCACACTATTCTTGCAAATGCTTATATTTCTATCTACTACATTTTAATCGACATAAACATTTGCAAAAATTACCTTATTGTTAGTTTTCTTGTAGGTGCAAGGGGAATATGGGAATACAGTAAGCTTTAAACGATAGTGAAATGTTTTAAGAACTGGTTGCCTTTGAAATTCCGTTCTCTTCGCAAAGCCAAGAGATAAAATGAATAACATATTTCTATTTGAGAAAAGTGTACGATTGGCAAATTCAAACAAATAATAAAGAATATATCGGAAATGGTTCACTCAAAAGAAAAAAGAGTTTTTGACATTAATTGTATGATTTAACGAGATCTAAATTCATACTTTTTCATACTTTAATATGGCCCGTTTTCGAAAAGCAAATGGCGATGAGGTTTGTTCTGTTGCCACACAACAGCAATCATGCCCTCGCAAAATTAAAGTTATTTTGCTTCCTTCTTTCTACTTTACAGGTGGGAGGAGCTATTCCAAAAGTTGTGTACGGTAAGTACACTACATGTCGAGAGATACGGCAGTAACACTGGAAGCCACAAAAATGACTAAAAATGACTATATTGTTGCCGATTATGGGACTCAAAGATGCCCGATGTCCAAAGACTATGACAAGTAGTTGGGCGATTCCGCAGAATCTCCGAGTCTGAAACTTCACCGAAAAGCCAATGAGAGCGCAAATACTATTTCTACTATAATGACTCACAGAGCGGGATGGCTCAGGTGGTAAAATCTGTGGCCCGCATTCCGGAGGTCGCGGATTCGATCCCCGTGGCCGCGTACTCTGACATGGGTTTCTCCGTGGTTTCCCCATGTCACTTAGGTGAATGTTGGGGTGCATTATTTCATATCACGGTTTCCTTTCCCTTGTTTCAAGTGTACTTTCAGGCGTATAGTGTTGGCAGTACAGGGCAGATGGCGCGGATGATTGCGCATGGTAGCTGCTGCTTCCAACGCTAGGTGGCGTTTGGCCGGTCTTGTCCTCCGTCGGGAGGAGGGGGACGCTCAGCGCGGCACCGAAACCGCGGTGTGATGGCTGCTTGGCGGGGCCTGGCGCCGGGATGAAGAGATCTCAGCACTTGTAGGGACTTCCGCGCGTCTCTGTGGCCTGTCTCGCTGCGACCCTGTGTGGCACCTTCGGTTCCCTGCTTTATATAATCTTGGAAATTGTTCCTCAATTCTCTGTAAACCATTTACCCCTCATATATTGCAATGCACTGTAATTTTTTTGCAAAAGCCCGAGGAGCCTCATAAAAGATGGAATGAACTTTAAGGACATTCAGCCTGAGGCTTCATCTGCTCACATGAGAGAGAACTATGAAGCTTTTGAACTACTACTTGATTTAAATTAGCAATAATTTCCAGTTCCCCAGATGAAATGAATACTTATATGCATACGAAGGCGACACTGGACATTTTGAAAACAATAAAATAATTTACAATTTTTAAAACTGATCCTTGTTTGACTTTTTAAAAATATTCAGTGTCACCCTTGTAGAAAATTCTAAAAATGGAACACAAGTCATTCATTATTAAACGAAGTATGCTTAACATCCCATTTTAACATTTCCCCTACCTACCAGCTATTTGTTATAACTCCCAAGATGGTGAGGGTAGGGATACATTAATCGTTGAAAATGGGGAGGAGTTAGGAACAGGTTCCCATGCTTAGCGTAATGTTCACATTGGTAATTCGGCAACCACGAATGAGATACTTTCCAATTAGCCGTAAGATACTTGCAAGAACAAAATAACACTTGTGTGCTGGTCTCTAAACCCGTTCTTAATGCGAATTCCCTTTCGGAAATTTCCCGGTAATTTAACGTGTATTTCTATTTTACTTGAAGCAAAGTGAGAGATAATGACAACAATTACACATTGCAAACGTTTAGCCCAGGTGTGAAACGACCTCTCAACATCCGGACGCTAATAAGAGGTGTTCTTCCTGCCCGGTAGAGCACGCCGCAGAAAGTAAACCGAGGGGAGAAAGTTAGGCTCTTCTATCTCAGCTAGGACAGGGTTCTCACGAAATGAGTAGGAGGACCAAAACAAATCACTTCCCGTTCAATTCATGTAAACGATTGCCTAGATCGAGTTTATGCGGGCGTACATACATAAATTAACAACTGCAGACATTTCATCTTATTCAAAAAGGGCGAAACACAGACTGCATGTAATAAAAAAAAAAATAATAATAATAAAAACCCTAAGTGGAAAAATAAAATAAAACCCTAGTATATTTTTAAAATTTTTATAAATTAAATTTGGCTGTAGTTAAGCTTGAGGCTTATCCCTTTTATTTTACCAGTTCTTTTATCCACGTTCAGTGGCTGTCTTCATTAACTTATGAAGTAGTTAACCCGACAACGTTAAGAAATTATGTATTGTAAACATAAAAGAGAGATCCTAATACTATCGAAAATAATCCTTGTTATATGTTCCAGGAATATTAGTCTTCCTCTTCTTCACTTCATGGCATAGGCAATCAAGTGCCTGTTCCGCCTTCAAAGTCCTCCAGCTATCGTTTCCTGAGTCTGCCCACCTTTAGGATGATATTGCATTATTTGTTTAGGAAGCCTGATCTTCTTTCAACGTGTTCCTTCCACTTTTGTTTCAAATCTTTTAGCCTGTCATTTGTATTAAAAATTCCTAACTCTTTTCTTATACTTTCATTTGTTCTTAGGTCTCTCTTGTATCCCTTCACACTTCTTAAGAATTTAATTTCTGAAGCTTGTATTTTACTCTGTTGCTTCTTTGTTAATATCCAAGTCTCACTTCCATATGCTAGTATAGGTGCAGCCATAACTTTGTAAAACTTTAATTTTGTTTCTGAATGTCGTATTCATTGTTCCACACACTCTTTGAAATTTGGATACTTTAATGTCCACATCATATTCCTTGCCTCTTGCAATTACAGTTTTAATGAAGCATTTTTTGTCTGTATTTACTAAGCGTTTTAGAGCATTACAGATAAAAGTCGACAAATTAAACTTACAACAAATATCTTATTAATAATATTACTATCTTTAAACGCACAGGTAACATACATCAGGTGCTCTTCTTTCTCATCGTTACCAGCTTGCATCATTTACGGCTGATAGCGCCACATACAAACATTGTTGCCACTAATTATTGAATGGCCAATGTATATTGTTCACAAAGTTCACTAAGTTTAAAAATAGATTTTTGCAGGGCAGACTCGCTATTTTGTATAACAACCAATAAAATATTTAAAAAGTTGTTTGAAATTTTAAAACCTACGTTCACTAAATGCTTCACTTCCTCACTTGATCGTGAATATAAGCACTAAAAAGTGTAGGTGATAAAGTACACCCTTGTCTGACACTCTGATTGGTAAGAATTTTTGCGGAAATTTTACCTTTGATCCTCCACTTATTTTTGTTTGAAAGTAGAAGCATTGTATCATTATTATAAGTTTTGCATCGATTTACTCTAACAAAAGCTTTTCAAAATCAATAAACGCTATATGCGTTTCTACATTAAATTCCTTGTTTTTCAATCAGCTGTTTAACGATAATGATGTTATCGTCACAGGATCTGCCTCTTCTAAATCCATTTTATTCTTCGGAGATAAGACATTTAGCTATATTTTGCAATCTTTTGTTTGTTATTGTTGCAAATATTTTATAGGCAGTGTGTAGTAAACAAGCAACATTAGTACTTTCGGAAACGCCGTGCGATTAGCGCGCTCGCCTACCACCTAGGCGGCGCGGGTTCGATCCCAGGGACCCGCATGTGGTATTCGTGGTGGACGAAACGGCGTCAGGGCAGGTTTTCTCCGGGTTCTCCGGTTTCCCCCGCCATCTCATTCCACCGGTGCTCCATCTTCATTCCATGTATCATCAGTGTCACCGCCTGTGGTGCCGTAGTTGTAAAAGCGGGCGTTAAACACTACAACAACAACTTTCGGAATAGAGAGGAAACATGAACCACCGAGTGTTGACTTCTGGTTTAATAAGGTGCCCGCCCATAATACACGGTGATAGGCTTCAAGAAGTCACTATAGTGAAAGACAGGCGTGGCGAAAATGCCTTCCTTGGCGAGTCCCAAGAATATGAAACTTACGTGACCCCAGGCTAGTAATCATTACAAATAGAAATGGAGAGGAAGCGTCGGAGGCAGGTCAAATTACAAGAAATCTGCTTTCAGTCACCCCTAGCATGACTGCGATTACATTAGAAAACAATACGGTCAAATGAAACTTTTGCCTATGCATTTTGTCCACACATATATGAAGATTTATGGACGTTATGTGTAAATGTGGACAAAAAGCACAGCAACAGTTTTATTTGACCACATTTCTTTCTTTTGGATGCCTAATCTAATTTAGATCGCTTAGCGCACTTTCACATGACGTATTGCGATACCGTGGTTTTTAACTATGAATTTTTCATGGTGGTCTCAACTGAATCGAAAAGTACCCTAAAAGTAACAATTTTATAAAGGAGAAACACACATCTACATGGGGCATAACAAAACTCAATATGCAAAAGCTTGAACAAATAATTTATTAGTTTCTGTAGGTTGGAGGAATATAGAAAGTGGGGAGGGGGGGATCCACAATACAATATCTGAAAATTCTTCGTTCCTAAGCGCCTACAATCTTATCCCAAGATTGTAATGTTGATTAAATGGTCTGCATATAAATAACAATTATAGTTGAGCTATTGCTTCATTATTTATTTCGGAAGAAGTATAGATACTATTCAAATTGCAACATGGATTCGCTGCAGTAAAGGCACAATACTGCTTAGAATTATTAGAAAATCAACCCAGCTTACATTAGACGATTTCTTCTAATATTTGTAGCAAGTGAGTTAATATAACGTTAAAAGATAACTAAATGTGTTATATAGGTACTGTCGAAACATTTTAGCAGATGTTTCGATTGATGCTTGACACTGCGACTTGTCGATGTAGTTTTCCGTGACCATTACACTGCCTAAGTATAAATACTTAAGTATACATGCTGTAGCCAAGTCGCTGTATGGCAGGATAAGAATTCAACAATTCGGAACCATGTAGTGGAAGTAGCTGAAAATGTTTTCTCGGTTGACACAGCACCGACGAAGTAGTGAAGCGTGTTACGTGCTGTTGCTCCTTGTGAAATGAAATCAATATGGAAAAGGGTAAGCTTTTCAACAGAATCCGCCAATTCCTTCCCCCTGGAGTTACTTTCGGATGCGTAAATTTGCTATCAAGATAATAAGCCACTTATTCAAATTGATGTCTCAAACACAGCGCATCAGATTTGTGCATCTTAAACAGTTCCTCTTACACTATGCCTACCACCAAGGATAAGTGCAGTGACATCTATGCTAAGATACAAACAGTTCTCTCCTCAAAGCACATCCACTGCATACGCCGCACACTATCGTCCATCGCCTCTGACCCTGCAACCCCAAAATACAAAAATACAGGGAACGAGGGACGGAAAAATTGATATGTGAGAATCCGTCCTAACATTCCCCTAAACTATGGCTTCATGGGTGATCAACCGTGTTAAATTTAAAAATGTCGAGCTTTCGGCCATATGAAACTCCATGACCATCATCAGGAACTGAATAACATCTCAGTCTGGAATGTACCGATAACTGCCTAAACAGTCATCAAAGATAATTTAATCATATTAAATTACACCCAGGGAACTACAATAGAGATTGGGGACTTCAACTGAGTCCAGTTTGGATACCAGCCATTAAACGCACCTGCCAGAGAAGGATGACGGACCACACGGATTGTTTATCCAGTTTCTGAAGAAGACCATGGATTTTGAGATGGCCGTTTATTTTTATAATTCAGTTCCAGGAGGCCATATAAGCTCCACGTTTAAATATTATCAATGTTTCCTGAAGGCGGCATGATTATGAGATGGCCGTTTATTTCTTATTCAGTTCCTGATGAAGGCCATGAAATTTCGTATGGCCGAAAGTTCGGCACTTTTAAATTTAACACAGCTGATCACCTATAAAGCCATAATTAATAATGCTCGCCGTGAAGGCTTCAAGTCTTATATTCCGCTAACTATCCGAAATTCGCTGGTTAGGATTATTGGTTTCCTCGAAGTTGAAACCGTCCCGTTACCGCTTGAGCCGCCCTGAACGGTTGACGGGAAGATCTTTGCAGACTGTTACAAGCTATTTCATTAGATGGTGGTCGACAATAGAACACTTCTGTCGTACAATTTAACACTAAAGAATTGATTCACTTGATTTCTGGAGCAGGAGCAATTATGCAGAAGGGCCTACCAGATTACAAGGATACACATGTGAGAAAATATGGAGTCATTCCAAAAAATGACAAAGACAACACAATAAGAAATATATTCCGGAAGTAAGAAACGTACATCCAAAATATATAACACTGTCAGATGTATTCCAGTACAGGATTACAAAAACTTCCGAGGTCTCACGACACGCATCATTACGCCTATCAGCTAACAATCAGCAACTAAAAACATTTTCACGGTTTTTGCTTCTCTAGTGCTTCCATTGTTTGACTGGACTGGCAGATTCATGCATATATATGCCAGTTCGCATTACTTCAAATGGACTTACGTACCACGCTGTGCCACAATCTTAAACGACTCGAGCGTTTATTTGCGGAAAGTAGTTTCCGTTCAGTTTCTTGGAAAAACCGCAGCCCATAATGTACGAGCAGCTACTCGCAATTCCTGCTACAGGCTTACAAATGACAAGCCTACTTCGATCTAAACGTATATTAGACTAAATATTAAGAGTCGTATAAATTCAAAAATTGTTCGTGGACATTCTTGAATTATTTTATGTAGGGCTTACAAGCCAGTGCCTAGGTTCCGAATTACTATATATGCATTTTTGTCACTGAAAATATTGAGACAATTAAATGCATAAAATACATACATCCAAATAATGCAATAACGAATGTTTCACTCCACTGCTGTTATGTCACATACGTGAGGACCGGACAGAGTGAAGACCTGGAAGCGGGTGGTCAGCCATGCACCAGCTATGATAGTAAGAGGATGACATGAAATGCAAGCGAAATGGATGATTGGAAAGGTGATAATGGAACAATTGGTGGAATGAGTGACGTGGGAAACCGGAGAAAACCCGCCCTGACGCCGCTTCGTCCACCAAGAATACCACATGCGGGTCCCTGGGACGAACCCGGGCCGTCTGGGTAGCAGGCGAACGCTCTAATCGCTCGGCCACGGCGCCGCCTTCGGTTTTTTAATTCAGAAGGTTGAATTTTCATTTCTAAAGTTACAGAAGCCTTGAACTCCAGCAGCGACGGTAAGAATAATAGTCAATACAAAAATCTTTACGCCGAAAAGAACTTTGCTGGTAGAGTAATAATAATAATAATAATAATAATAATAATAATAATAATAATAATAATAATAATAATAATAATAATAATAATAATAATAATAATAATAATAATAATAATAATAATCACATGCTTTCGTTAGTATTTTGCATCTTTCTAAAAACAGGAAATGTAATTTTTACAGCGGATGGACACCAAAAATGTAGGTATCAGAAATTACACTTAGAACATCCAGTTTGCTAAGTGCTACATTCAGATGCCTTTGTCTATCCACTGTTATATAAAGTATTCTTACTAAATTAGGTAAGTCTTCAATAGAAAGTTCTTTGTACCTAGTTCTATCACAACTAGCACAACAAAGAATGACAAAATATTTTCATTGTATTTCTTAACTATTGGTAATGTAATGAGTACAAAGAATAGATATTTACTCAAGATGTGCTTTCAGACGGCCAATCATCTATAGCAATACGCACAATATTCATGTCCAAATTCTTCAGTGTTCGCTTCAAATATCGTTTTAGAACCTCCAAATTTCTTTACTCTCGATGAGTCCCATTGTTGATAATCCAGCGGACTCAGATCTGGACTTCCCAATGGCCAATTTTTACTTTCTCTACTGGTAAGTAGGGGAAGTATTGTATTCCACCCAAAAATTCGATGTCGAGATTTCACCGGAAATACATGTTTTGAGGCCCCCTGAATCTAAAAAAAGCATTTTTAGAAAAAGGTCCGTGTGTGTGTGTGTCTGTGTATGTGTCAGTCTGTGGACAGCATAACTCAAAAACGAAAAGTCGGTTAAAAACCAAAGTTGGTATTTAAGTTTAATGTCTTACAAGGATGCGACACGAAGATTTTGAAGAAAATAGCCCCACCCTACACTACCCTTTACATGGAAGATTTTTCGAAAGTTTTGATTTTCTTGAAAATGGCTAACGATTTTGATTAAAATGTCATATGAGATATTTTTATGACAAATGAATGTATATCTTGAATTTTCTGGCTATAGCCCCTGTAGTCGTATTTACTCTGGACAACTTTTGCATAACTGGTAAACCGTTAGAGATAGACCAAATCATACTATACAAAAATGTAGATCTTGCTAAAATACACAATTTATGTCTCAATAAATGTTCTTGTAGGGTGAACCATTTCGGAGATATTCCTTGTTATGTGTGTGAGTTTCGGAAAACTTAGAACTTTCGTGAAAAGGGATCATCGTTGTTCATTTTTTTATATGTTAAGTGTGCAAAGACAACAGAATCTCAAACACTTGACTATCGCACAATGCCTACTGTATTCTAACATTCCCCTTGCACCTATAAGGAAATAAGCAATAAGATAATTTGTACAAATGTGTATCTCAACTATCAAGAAAGAAGATATAGGAATAAGAGTTTGTAAGAATGGTTAGTACAAGAGTAGAGAAAGTCATGTGAGTGCAACACATCAGATTTTTTTAATAACATTATTTAATGTCGCCTGACAGCATAGGTCTTGTAGCGACATGTATGTACAGATGGCCAATCTTGGTGCGTTGTAAACTCGGAACATTGTCCTTAAGCCATTGTTGCATGTGTTTAGTTTTATAAGCCGTGCAGTATTGCTGAAATAAAAAAAATAGTGTTACATAATATCAGACTCTGCACCAGCCTTATATATAAGCACGTAGAAAGTATTAATTCCAATTAAGTTGAAACCATTCCGTCCAACATTTTACTATCGTAATGAAACCGAGGTAATGGAAGAATCCTGTTTCATATTAACAGTACCTGTGAAATTGTAAGGAATGGAGAAAGTCATGCGAGTGTACACACTATACATTTTTGATTTGGATAAGAGGCGGGAGAAAAAGAAAATAGAATCGCGCACTATTAAAGGACCTCTACGCATGCGAACACGTAAACATAATGATCCCTAGGGCATCTCCTCTATGCAGAGGTTACCCTCATCGCCCTCCAGCCGCAGCCAAGGCCACGGAGCCGTGCAGGTTGGGGGGTGGCGGGGGTCAGCACGCCGACTCCCCCGACCGTAAGGCGACTTACTTGACCTTTTTTTTAAGGGACGCTACCTTTCTATCAGGATAGTTTCTCAATTTGGTTTCACATACGATGCAAAATATTTCTAAAACCTTCGGAAAACATTTTTAACGTTCTTTTTTGAGATCTACGAGTATATTATTAAAAATAAGTAAAAATGACTGTGCACTATTCCTAGAAAATCCATATGTACCTACATTTTATATCCGGTTGTAATATCTGAAACATTTCATTAAAAATCAAAAGCTAGGCTGCAGAGAAAGTAAAAATGTTACACCGGTAAGCAGCATCGCAAGGAATACTACGTGCCGAAAAAATGTCTGAAGTATGTTGACTTCTTCCAGTTTTCAATTGTCACTTCACTCAGTTTCGCTGTCACAATGGTATAGTTCAACTTTTGCCGAAAGCTCGCTTAGTTCACTGTCGCTAATGTGAACCAGTTCAATTTTCACCTTCACTTTGTTCCGCGACGTAGCGTAATCAAATACATCCGACGTAGCCTCTTCTTCCACACATTTCACTCATTGGGGAGTGACTTCCCGAGAGTGATCGGTTATAGTTATAGGAACTTTGCCAAACATTCGAGATGTCGAAACATCTAGAAGGTTCTATGTAATTCTCTGTCGATGCGCTTATCATATAGACGCTGGGCGAGTGCGCGCCTTATCTTGTTTATCTTATCGGCTGCCCTTTAGATAGCCTCGGGCAACAGCAGCCGTGCCAGAATTTCTGAGAACATATTTTTAATTGCACATTTCCGTAATACAAAACAAAAAGCTGTGCAGCATTCAGCAAACACATGTCAAGGGAAGAGTAGAAATGCTTAAATTCCCTGTCATTCCCCTTAGGGTTTACATCATCACGTAGTTCGTCCAGATTCATTCAGATAAATTGCTTTACACAAAACTGTTCCAAAAGAATAAGTATTAACTTTAGCTAACAAAAAGAATCTTAATATTTTCCTCAATCTCCCTCTGTATATGTTGGTACATATGTATAACTCATAAAATAATTACTTTTCACAAATATTTTGTAAAGATTTAATACTTTCCTTCCTTGTAGCTGGAGTGCTACTTGTCTAACGAGGTAGATATATCTCTGCCTGGGAACAAAATATACCAAATATCAATAAATTCCTGTCTAGGCTGTCGTGAACATATATTTTCTCATAGATAACTTACCTCAAATCATCCATCACACTGTGGGTCACTCCTTTTGTTCTTTATTTCCCCACGACATTTGTTGCAGCACATTTCACTCAAAAGAATCATCCAACTAGTAGATTTCTCATATATATCAAGCATTTTATTTCAAAAGATGAACATACAAACAATCCTAGGCTGCCCTGAAGCACTTAGGCTTTGCAACAGCTGCCAAGGAAAATCACATAATGTGTGTTAAACTTATGTAAATAGACATTTAAGCCAAAAGTTGTTATAACAGGGGTAGAGGTGCTTAGCTGAGTTCTATGGCTGTACATAAAAATGGAAAACAAAACCTACACTTTCACAAAATACACGGACAGTTTTATGCTCAATGTTATTACGTCCATAGTTTGTCTGTTTCATCTCATTGCTTTCCCCAACTAATGCTTGTTAAACTGTTTTTGTATCAAATGGTAAAAAATTACATATTTCTAAGTATAATAAAAATGTGCAAAAAATTGCTTAAAGCAGCTATGCAAAGCACTACAACAGAAAAACCAGGATTCTTCAAAGCAGAAATTAAACTTGTGCACAAATACTTTCCACACAGATCACAGATTTCAAATTAGAAGCTTTATAGCAAGTCATCAATTCTCTCCAATAGTTCTTTTTTTAAAAAAAATCATTACACAGGTACATGTTTGGCATTCTAATCTTTGCCGCTCAAAAACTGAGCTCATCTGCCTCAGATGTTAACTCTTCTGTTTCAGGTACAATGAAAAAAATTGCATTTCTTTGTTGGCCGATTCTTCATGTTCTTATCTTATCACTTCACTGATGTTGGGCTCCCTGTGCCACTTGCCGGGTTGATATCTAGAAAACAACCAGCACTGTCTCATATCTCATCTTTCAGAGCTAAGAAATAAACTTGCACTTCCTACAAATGTGAATAAGATGTTTTAAGCTCTACTCTCTTGTATGAGTGGAGTTTAAGGGCCTGTCGACAACTAGGTCATTTGGGCCTGTACTCATTTGTACAAAATACTATGCTTAAATACAAGTACCAATAAGAGCTCAGTCAATTTATTCTACTCTTATAGAAAAATTGGAAAAGCTCCAAAATAATCAATCCAGGAATTGAACCAAGATTCCTTCGGTAGCACATAGCATAACTAGTTACTGCTACCAGGCTATTCAGCAAGGGGGAATTTGGGCATTAATTTTGTCTGAACTAATAAAGGTTTTATAACAAACTCATTACCTACAATATTCTATATTTTAACATTCTGGATACCTTTTAAGTATAGAAGTAAAAAATTATAGTTGTCAAAGACTTTTACTTACCCAAAGATTGGTTACATACCAATTCTTTGAAGCAACTTTGTGAGCAGCGTGCATATGGACTAAGCCAATAGAAATTATTTAAGATTTTGTCATAAAGATTGACTTCGTATGGCATTTTCCTTCTAGTAAAAGAAAATTTAATTAATTTTATAAGTTTCATTTTATCTCACAAAGGGGATCACAGACTAAATGCCTATGATATTCATCTTAAAGACTAAAGAAATAAAATAAACTCTGCCAGAGGGCTTGACCAAACAGGGATTTGAACCCAGACTTGTAGCATTAGAGATAAAATCACCAAAGTAGTTAAAACTTGTCTTATTTCAACTCTGAAATTTGTTGTGATAAGGGGAGATGTCATAGAAAATGCAGTTCTTTATTAAATATTTAGAATGTTACTTTCAGTGTTCACAATTAATGGAACATTGTCTTTCAGATTTTCTACAATAGAAATAAAGCTTACGTAATGTTACACAAGGTGCCAAATTTGAAACAATTCCATTTAATAGGTCCCGAGATATAGGCATAGAATTACTGAATGATGAAGACTTCAAAAGATTATAATATAAACTTTATCTTTTAATTGCAAGACTATTTTCTGGTTACACAACCAAAACATAATTGAGAAACATGAATTTGTTTTTAATTTTCATGCAAGAAAGCCAGTTCTAAAAACCAGATATAATAGCACATTAAACAACAATAAAACTCCAGTGCAAAAGACCTTGAAGGCCCAAGGTTTGTCACCTGGCCGCTGTGTCCCCCATCTCTGCCCACTACAGGCATCATGAGTGGGGTGCAGTACTGGAGGGTGGGATGTGGTCAGCACCCTGAACCCTCCTGGCCAGTTATGTAGCCTTCACTACCTGGGGTTGCTACTTCTCCATCAAGTAGCTCCTCAATTGGACCCTCCGGGATCTTACAAGGCTGAGTGCACCCTGTGCCAGACCACCAGGGGAAAAATCCCCATGCTAGTACTGGGGATCGAACCCGGGTCCTGTGTGCCAGTCAGGCGCACTACCACTGCACTATGGAGGCAGTTGATATAATAGCATACATGTAAGAAATACACATGAAAACTGAACTTCAAAGAAAAGGGACACAAAGGTGTTGTGTCATCACATTTAGAGCACTTTTGAGTTTTAAACAAAATTTGAAAATATAGTCCTGAAATATCAAAAAGTGAAATGAAGCCCAGATTGAAGAGTAGTGACAATTTTCAATGACATTTTCCCTTAATGTATTTAAATATTTGTAGCTTCCAAACTGCATTCTAAGTTATGCTTAAAAGCTAAATCAAAGAAATATTTATGAAAAATTGATTAGCTTTTGCTTATTGTTTGCAAGTAGTTTATTAATGAATTAAACAAAATCTGATCTACCCAGCAACACTTACAATTACATAAAAAGCATTGCAGATATAGAGCACACACTGCGTTGGTCTGTAAAGAATCAGGACACCAGGATATGGGAGAAAATTTCTAGGAGTGAAAATCACAAATCTGAAATGTTAGTGAAGGAAATTGGCTCAGAAAAAACAACACACATAAGAACAACCAAAACGGTTTTATTTTTTTTCAATCAAACTTGAGCAAAATAGCAATTAATAGTTATTTAATTAATGCACACCAAACTTATAATCTTATTGTTAAAAAGCCTTATAAATGTTGTATAAAAATACTGTGTATCTGTTAGCTATTTCTTAGATATACTTGAAAATATTGGTGCTAAGACCTTTTTATTCTATTTTTAATATTTTTTTTTCTCCTGGAGAAGAATGCTGACACAAAAATTTCTGTCTGAAGTGGAAAAAAAAAACTTAATTTAAAAAAAAAAACTGCTGATAGCATATTATGGGAGGGGAAAGAATACATAACTAATGCATGCTACAAGCATTCACAGTTGCAAAAAAAATAGTCAAGAAACTAAGACTGTTGGTTCACCTTTGACCATGAATGTCTTCAGTGTTAACCAAACATAGGACAACTGATATGATGCATTCTTGTTAATCGCTGATGTAACAAACAACACAATTAAATGTACGTCTCTGGAGAAAGAAATTCTGAGCCATGAACTATGCTTTCAACATACTTAATCCATGAACTATCAAAAGCTGATTTTTCATTAACAGCAATTCAAACAAAGCAAGCAAAAAATTTCTTTTCCACGGGTCTGTTTTGCCAAATGGCAAGCAAAAATTTCTTTTCCAGAATAAATTTTATAAACCAAAAATATAATTTTATTTACATAAAAATATATAAAATGAATCCCTAAACCTAAAGCGCATAAACTTATTTCTACAAAAGTAACAGATGGCAGTATTAAAACAGAATTAAGTGATGCCATTACGAATTGCAGTTAAACAATTAATATCCTTATGTTAACAATATAATCAAATGCAAGAGAGAATATGTTAAAGACAAAGCTAAAGCTTGTTAAATATACACTATAATACAAAAGTCAAAGGAACAGCACTTTAGAAAAGTCTTTGCAAAACAAAGGAAAAGCAACGAACATGTCAACATAGCCTTGAACACCAGGAATAAATATACATATTTTATAGCTCTATGACACCAACATTATACAAAAAGCTATTGTGTTTTTGCTGAACATTTTAAATTTATTTTCTAAACAAAATTAAGCTTAGTGTACATTAAACTGTCGAATAAACAAACAAATAGAAAACAGAAGCAAAAATTGCTGGATGGAAGCAACTGAAATGCAGTAATGTGCTTAAAAAGGCACATATATAGGAAACAATTACAAAAGAAACCCTCTTTTTGTTGGTGATTGCAATACTGTGGTCAATTTGAAGCTGGTGACTGCTGCCCTGTTTTCGGTCAAGCTGATCTGACCACCTGCCTCACACAATCCACTACAAACTCGTTGCTCACCTCATGGCTAAGTGACTTCTGAAGAGCCTGAATGGCTTCTTCTGAGAAGCGCTGGCCCCTCAGAGAGGTCACCACCTGGGCTTCACCATGGAATCCACACCTAGTGAGGCCTGGAGGAACGGTCAGAACCACATCTTGCACCTCTCCCCGTTCCACCTCAACGGTTATGGTAAGATCACCACCAATATCTCCTTCGCCCACTATTTCTTGTGGAACAGCAAACTGGCGAGTCACAGTGAACTTTGGTGATTTTCCAAATCGCCAGTCCCAACTAGCAAATTCCTTGCGCACTGCTTCCAATCCTATAAGCAACAAATATATTTTCGACTCTGCCAGAACGATAAACTTCATCCTATTAAATTTTGGGTACACATGCTTACTGCTTGCAATATTTTGTGTTCTTCCTAAAGAAGATAATTTGGAAATTCAAATAATGACTATTACTCACAACTGATAAGAATGTAAATAAGTATAATGTTTACATGTTTAGTAATAATGTGCAAAAGGAACTCAGTACTAAGATTCAATGATTGGATATAATTGGAGCATTCTGTAGTACAAATAAATAAATAAGCTTCCATTCTAGAATGCTGTATTTGACGTGAACAATGTAAACCATTTGGTTTGTAAAAGCAGGTCTAACAAATTTTCAGGAGCAAATAAATGAAGAGCATCAAAAGCAATTTTATTGCTGTGTTTGGTTCCCACCATTCCAATTTATTTCCTATTTATGAATATTTTGCATCCTAATTATTTTTCATAGCGGGTTAAAATAAGTTTCATACCTCAGCTTTTAACCATTATATTTAATATTTTAATATCTAGGTAAGGATTTCCTTCCCCAGCTAAGATAACTTATGAAAATTCCAACATTGAACTAATACACTAGATCCTGTTGCTGTCTAGTAGAAGATATGATCTTCAAGCCCTCTTCCAAAAGAGCAAGCTCAGTATCCTCAATCAGTCTTTACTTCCCACAAAACTGAAAGAGTAACTGGTTTCACACAGCAACTCATAATTATGCTTCCTATCAACAGTGAGTCAACAGAATATCTTTATTATAATGATTACTGCTTTTCTGCCAGTGATGTTAACAATGGAGGAGTAAATTTACATTCTTAATATGATTAAAAAAAATTATTTCTTAATGCATGCTTTAATCCTTATTCTACAAAATTGCTAAAAACTTCAGCAAGAGAAAAAACTGCATATCTCGTACAACTAATGACTTTTCTTTTACATTCTTAACTGTTTTTGTGTCAAGTTCCTCTTCATCCTACTATACTGCTTAAGGAATATGCCCTCTACTTGACGGAATGAATCAATGCATATATAAACAGAAATGGAAGCTATATATATCTACTAATTTTTTCTGCATTGTCTTCGAGTGGCTATACTTCAATTAATTTTTTGTGTGCTTAAAACCTCTATTTTTGCAACAGTATTATGTACAAACAAATAAAGATATGCCATAGTAAAATTATCCAGACCTCATGTCATGTTAAATCATGTTTGCATCTTGGTGACTTATAACCTTGTAACTGAAGTATTGTAACAATTTAGTATCTTTAATACATTTTAAGAGTTCTTGACAAGCTCTTTTTTGTAGTGTTTAATGCCTGCTTTTACTACATACAGCATCACAAGCGGTGACACTGATGATACACGAAATGAAGATGGAGCACCAGTGGAATGAAATGGCAAGGGAAACCAGAGAACCAGGAGGAAACCTGCCCCTATGCCATTTTGTGGTCGACTGGGATCGAACCCAGGCCACTTTGGTGGAGGCAAATAGTTTAACCACTCAGCCATGATGTGACCTTATAAGTTCTGATTAATTCTACCCAATTTATGAATAACTCTTTTTTCTCACAACTAGTAACAGTCACATTCAGGTAGAGAAACTACTATTATAAGTAACCTATTAATTTCAATAGACCAAGTCAGTATCACTTTTTTTTTAATATTTCCTAATGTGTATAAATCAAGATGCCTAGAAGTAATTTTTTTCATTCAAGGCCACAGCTTTTGCTTAACTTTCTACTTTCTGGCATTGTTAGAATTTATCTCGGAAAAAGCGTGTTAGGTTGTTCCATTTATATGCATCTCTAACATCGCTCCTCAACAATCTTTTTAACATACACTGGGCTGTAATTGTTAGGTTTTATTACTTTTGTTTTTTAAGCTTGGAGCCACATATGCATTACGCTCTCATTTCAAATTCCGGTCACCATAAGAGATGGGAATAAATCTAATAAAAGAAAAATCCTTCCATAAAAGCTTTAGAGAGTAGCACACTACTACAGAAGTAGTCCAAAATTTTACATTAAATTTTATCATGTTTGTAATATACAGTGGAAAATTGATAATCTTTACAGCAAATAAATATTCTTATACTGAACATGTTAATATCAGCATATTAGCCTAATCCACAAGCATAAAATCAGATGACTATGCCTGGAACTATTGTTCCAAAAGAAAGGTAGCGGGTGGGAGTTCAAATGTAATTGTGAATCACCTCTTTGCCCCCCTCACCCCCACATGCCCTAATCCAATCATTACTGATTCTATATTTCCAAAGGAGCCTACATAGGAATTGAAATTACATTTTTTTTTTTTGCACGTGACTGACTAAGGAAACAATATTTTCAGTTTGCTACTCAAATGTTTTTGCACATTAAGCTAACATACATGTTTAAACAAATTTATTTTTGCCAAACTTTCCAACAATACAAAACTCATAAGCAGTAGAGGTTGAATCAGGATTGAAAAATTCAATGCCATAGCTGGGATTTGAACTATGGATGTTCTGCTTCATGTACGGCTGCTCTAACTACTGAGCTACCATGGTAACTTGCCAGTATGACATTAAATTCCCCAACTGATTTTCAGTCCTGATTCCACCAAATATTGTCCACACACGGCTTGTGTGTAGTAAGTTGGTTGGGATAAAATAATTATCATGAGCAGGAGTTCATAAATAATTCCTACAACTTTCTTGAGCATGCTTCGCTTACCTGGGAACCAGTTATCAGTTGGATTGATGAGCTGAAATCCTCGCTGCTTGGCAATACGCTGATGGCCACCATCCTGCAAAGTGTGCGGGCAAGTGCGTAGATATTCCCAGCCAACTGCTCCCAAAAGTTTCTCTACACGCACATGGCTATTAACCTCAACAAGGTTCATTACAGGCGCAGGTACACTTTGTGTAGCATTTGTTTTTATGCCCTTCTGTAAAAGACCATCAACCATTGCTGTTGTTTTATGTCATTTCAGCAAAATCTAACAGTCCTATAAAGATTCAGCTTAAGGGTGGACTTTCTGGCACCAGAATAAATAATTAGGAATTAATAAGATCATAATACAGGCAAGGCCAATTTCAAACTGGCTGACTGTGTACAATGTACAAGTTTTGTTGCACTTATAAATTACTCTCTTATTGTATACAACTTTTTCTCTGAGTATTGAATACTCCTTGAACTACTAGGTCGTTTTGGACAGTGAATGAATGAAATCTGTTTTACTAATAACAGGTCCAACAAACCTTAGTCACCAAATATTTGTCTTCTAAAGATAAGAGAAATCTCTGGGGAAAGATCTCACCCTGGAACTCGCCTCAACCACGTTCCAAACTTTAGACCTCTTGAATGTGAGGCATGCATATTACCCCAACACAAAGGAGATGAACCTTGATGATATTCTTTACAAGAAAGGTCTGCCGTCGTTCAAGGACAAACAAACTGTAACCTTTAATCCTTTCTGCCTGCATATTCATCAAAATAAAGAATCACTGCTGAAAACCAAACTATGGCTGCAAAATATGTTTTAACTTGGGTGAAGTCCACATTTACTTTAAATATACTTTACTAATCTTTTGATTAATTTATGGACACTAACATAGCACAAAGAAATAAAAATCCTAACCATTAATTTTATTAATTTGTTTATTACTTTCTCTATTATGTTCATAGCAGGAACAGAAAGTAACATATTCTACCTAAAAATGCAATACTGAGATTCCATTGGAAATATATGTTTTGGGTCCTCCGAATAAATATTTTTAGAAAAACATCCATGCGCACATGTATTCATGAACAGTGCAACTAAAAAAATGAAACTACAAAAAAAACAAAAAAACAAAAAACAAAAAAAAAAAAAAAAAAAAAAAACCAAATTTGGTATTTCCCAAAAATGGCTAAGGTTTTATTAAAATACCACTTGTTTAAGACATGTTAATGAGAAATTAAATGTATATATTGAGTATTTGGGGAATAGCTGCTGAAGCCCTGTTCAGTGAGTGAGTGGTGTTTAAAAGCCCGCCGACAGCTGGTCATTTGGACTGCAAGTCGAAAGATAAAAAGTTGGAAACTTCTTTTAACCACCCGTTAAAATTTAAAAAGAGAAAGTTAAAACAGATAAAAGATAAAATAGTTTAAACTTAAAACCAATTGTAAAACAGTAGCTGTTAAACCGTTAAAAATAAAGGGGTAAAACATCCCAAAAGTCCATACAGACTACAAAATAAAAGTTGAACTTGGTTGCCAAAGTCAATTTGGGCGACATACCACAGCACTGTATTGACAGCTGCTGAGTCATTACCCAAGATTGATGGCAGGGGAAAACCCAGGCCATGGGACTGGCGCTCACGAGCGTATCGTGGACAATTCAGAAGGACATGTGCTACAGAGTAGAACAGAGCATGTAGCACAAATAGGCACTGGGTTACCACGTAGAAGGTGCCCATGAGTTGCTCTTGTGTGGCCTATCCTCAAGCGGGTTAGGATCACCTCTTCCCGCCTGGAATCCCTGCAAGAGGTCAGCCAAGGTTGTACTGTGTCTTTGTCCGCAATTGAGCCCCAGCTAACGCTTCCCAGGATTGCTGCCGGACAGCAAATAGATGGCGACGGAAGTAATGCTGCAAATCTACATGTGGCAGAGTGCGGGTGGAAAACTCAGGGAGACGACGGGCACACTTAACAGCTGCATGCGCCACCTCGTTCTCAGGAATACCTACATGACCTAGGGTCCAGGTAAAGACGAACTGGTGCCCGCGAGATAGCAACTGAGATGCGAGAGTCTGTATTTTAAGAATTAATGCCGAGGTGCCAACAAACTGTTGCAGCGCCTGAATAGCGCTCAGCGAGTCGCAACAGATCATAAAATGTCCAGGAACTGAACTGGAGATAAAAAGTAAAATGTAAAAGTTGGCAAACAGCTCGGCGGTAAAAACTGAACTGTTGTCCGGAAGTCGGTACTTGTGAGCCTCACCGTTGTACACAAAACTACATACTGTAATAACCCTCACCTGGGACACGTCGGTAAATACCGGAGTGTAATTCCGGTAACTGTCCATAAGTGCGGTGAAGAGTTGGCGCAACACTAAGGGAGGGGTAGCCACCTTCGCACAGCCCGATAGCTCCAGGTCGAAATGTGCACGCTGGAGTTGCCAAAGAGGACAGCGCCCAAACATGCTACGTCAGAGCAAAGCAAGTACAAGCATCGGACACACAGCGGAGGTTCACCAAAATCGGCATAAAGGCAATCGACTAATGGTGCGGAAAGCCCCAGTAGCAAGACGGATACCAGTGTGATCGACAGTGTCTAAAACGCGTAGTTCAGAGGCAGACGCCGCGCCGTAGATAAAACTGCCGTAGTCTAGTTTGGACTGCACCAGGGAGCGATACAACCTCAACATGACAGTTCGATCGCCGCCCCTAGATACTCCAGATAAAACTCGGAGCACTCGAAGAGAACGACCGCAGGAAGCCCGAAGTTGGCGAATATGGTGTTGCTATGTGAGCTTACTGTCGAGGTGAAGGCCCAAGAGCTTGACAATCGGCAGAGGTGTGCCACGTAGATGGAGACCGCGAAGTCGATGAAAGTGGATACATTGTGTTTTCGTAGGGGAGAACTGAAAGCCGGTACGAAGCACACACTCGGCGATAGATGTTATGGTCAACTGCAGTTGATGCTCGATGTGCTCAAGACTAAGAGCGATAGTATATCGCAAAATCGTCAACATAGTGACATCGGGATTCCGCTACGAACAACATAGCGACGCCGTAAATAGCTACGGGGAAACTCGTGACACTGACTATCGGCCCTTAGGATACACCATTCTCCTGAATCATCTCTTGTGAGAACGTGTTTCTAATGCGGATATGAATGCAGCGAAGTTGTAAAAAATTAAAAAATAATGCGGAAACCCTCTTCATTCTGGATAACTTTTACATTAACTGGTAAACCGTAAGAGATAATCTACAAATATGTAGATCTCATGAAAGGCATAATTATATCAAATTGTTTTGTGGAGCTAACCATTTTTAGATATTCCCTTTTATTGGCTTGAATTTTCAAAATAGTTTGTTTCTCAATCAGGAAGCAATGGTTCATTTTTAAATCTCCTGACTATCCAAGGGAATGGAATGTCAAAACCATAACATAGCCACTACTTCTTATAAAATTTGACTATCACTTCAGTCTACTACATTCTCCTATTCCCATTGTACCTATAAGGAAATATATAATAAAACCACTTCTACAAACATTTATTTTGATTAACATGAAGTAGAAAAATAAGCTCTTCTAAAAAGAGTAAGAGAGAATAGAGAAGCGAGTGCACACAAGTTTTTTTTTTTTTACAATGTAGAATACATGTTTCATGACAGTGAAACTGATGACACTGCATTTACACATGCCAATCACTTGTTTTATATGAACCAATCCCATTCCTTAACCAAAACCATCTGACATTAAATTCCTGATCAATGACGTTAAGTTCTAAAACACGAGAGAATGCAGGACTTAGGTTTTTAGGAATGCCATTAAATAAAAATGTATAAAAAACTGTTTCAATTGAAAATAAGCCAAGATCAAAAGGGTTAAGAAACATGGTATTTAACAATAAGTGTCCTGAAAATTGTAGGTATTAACTTAAAAATGCAATCCTCTGCCAACTCTACTATGCCTCAGATGTTTCTGAACAATCATAAGCTATGATAAGATGATATACTGAGATAAGTTGTGTATCAATGTGTAGAAAATATGGGCAGTGCTTGATTTGATCCTTAACTTCTCAGAATGAAAAAGATAAGGGTACAGAAGTAATGCCTAAGAAATGCAGCCGACAATCAAATGATAACTACGCATTATTTTTGTTTTCCCTTAAATGTAAACTAAAATATGCAAATACTTACTTAATGCTGTCAATGTTCTACATTTTAATAATTCTGCTCTTTCAAATACATCATTACATTGCTGTTGAAAACCAAAGTCGACGCTTAAACTAGAAAACAACACAAATAATAGAGAAACACAGAATTTAATATTCCATCCTTCATAGCATTTATCAACTTTGAAAAGGCTTTTGACATGGTCCATAGAGAACAACTCTAAAATTATGACGACAGTAGGATATTCTGAACATCCAGTGAGAGTGGTTCAAAGTACAGTATGTGCCAAAATATACATACTGGAAAATTATGTTACTGTTATTGTTCTTGTTTAGATATTGGGATGATAATGTAAATGTTCAAAATGTGCTCCATTGTGCCGTAGATAGTGTTCATAATGATCATGCAGATTTTGAAACATATTCTGGAACTACTTCTGACGTAATGCAGGCACAATTTTGGGTGGCATGAAATTTCAAATTTTAAACCTAAAAAAGAAACTGACAGTGGCTGAGATGAGTCTGTAGCGGTATACACCTTGAGGGATAGAAAATGAAATAAAGAACTGGGAATATTTAATTTACTAGAGGAGATTGAAATGGAGAGAGCATGTAGAGAGAATGGAGGACCCACGTACACCTGAAGTGATTGTCAAGTACAAATCAAGAGCCAAACAGGATGTGGAACGACCAAGGAAGAAGTGGAAAGACCAAGGAAGAAGTGGAAAGACCAAGTTATATGAAGGCGGAACAAACCAAAATGGTTTATACCTTGATCATGATGATTTTTTACTTTCTCTGCTATGTATATTAAGTAGGGGAAGTATTGCATTTGACCCATATGTTTTGACGCCTCCTGAATAAAAAAAAGCATTTTTAGAAAAGGAGGCTTGGGTGTGTGAGTGTTGTCTGTAAACAGCATACTTCAAAAATGAAAAGTCGGTTAAAAACCAAAGTAGGTATTTAAGTGTAATATCTTTCAAGGATGTAACACAAGATTTCAAAGAAACTTTCTCCGCCCTAAACAATCCTTTGCATTGAAACTTCTTCGAAAACTGATTTTCTCGAACAGAGAATTACTACAAGAGTAGAGAAAGTCATGTGAGTGCAACACTTCAGAGTTTTTTGCATAGGTTTCCTGCATAATGTTGCTACTGACAAGTAATTCCTTGTATATATGTATATACAGGATTTGTTCCACAAAGCATATATAAGAGTGAAAAAACTATAATGACTATATAACTTGTTTCAAGCCCAGACTTGTAGGTTGCAAAACAAACATATCACTACAACATACCAACATGAACAGAAAGATGACAAATAATTGTTAGAAACAACTGCCTTGGACATCACAGAGAGTGAGACAGTTTGGTGGTTGTATAACTAATTTTGATATAAAATGCACGGTCTACCACACACCAACCTCCTTTCAACACAATATTATGTAGACAAAAAAATAATTAAATAAAATGTTCCATTGTCACAAAAAACTATCAGATATTGCTAAATGTGCAAAGTTCAGATGCTGGATAAGTGCTGGAAGTAAACAAGTTAGGTCCTTGCCTTGAAAAAGAACAGAGATACTTGTTGCTTCATTGGAAGCAGCTGCTGACCTTGTGCACTTGTTGATGACTTGCAGAAGTCAAGGATATATCTGCTACTAACAACAGAATATCTTCGGATAATACAACAGATATTTACACAAACACGGAAATTTCCTTCTATGGTTGCAAGGGAGGGGTAGCAAATTGTATTAAAAATCAATATACTCAAATTTTAAATTAATTTGATTCAAAATAAAAAAAAAAAAACACTATTTAAATTACCTCTCTCATAATTAAAAAAAATCCCATGTATTGATTCACCTAAATTTCTCTTCTCTCTTCCATAAATCATTCTTACAAAACCTTATTCCTTGTAGGTATAAGGATATAATACGTTAAAGCTATAGTGAGATTTTTAAAGTCAGGCTGCTATATGATAGTTTTATAATTTCCATGCTCCTTGCATTACCACAAGAAAAAACATGAACTTGCCACTTGAACAAAGCAAAGGTGTTGAAAAAACTAAACCATTTCAGGAAAACATAAATGTTTTAAAATTTAAACCAATAACAATGCTATTCCAGAAATGATTACTGCCACAAAAAATTCTGACATTGTGTACTTCAATTTTTTGTGTAGCAATTTGTCTATCTCTTATGGTGTACTAACTATACAAAAGTAACGCTTATTAAAGAAACCATCCCTCTCCTTGTGGCCATTTTAAATACATATCCAAGATGTCAGAAAAATGTTCAGTAATTTTGCATAGAAGAACATATAGCACCCATCCTCTCCCTCTTGGCTTGTCTCAACAATTACACGCAAAGTTTCTGGGGTTACCAGGGCTTACCTTACCTTAGAAGGCTTGTGCTATGACCTGTCTTATATATCTTTGCAAATTGGCAAGAAATTTTGTGAACACCAGGTGTTTTAAAATAATGATTGTCCTTAACCGTCTCATGCTGTCTCAGCTTTTCTGGTGGTAAGAATATGTCGTGTTTTTGACTATCTGCACAATTTTATTTCAGACTGTACTGCTGAACAGGATAATCACCTTTTGTTTAGGAAAGGACAGACAGGTCATATGATTGAATAGAAGCACGAGATACACAAATGCAATTTACGACTACTACAACCAGAAATATCAGGAATAGCACAGTATAGTGTTGACAATGATCACAATTTTATTTGATGAGATCACGATTTTAGCAGTAACTGACATTATGACAGATCGTGAAAGAAGCAATTGAAATTAAATTAGAACCAAATTTTAATACGGACAATGGCCTATGAGCACAGGAGTACTTAAAAGTACGCCATGATTTTGAGATGATCGTTTATTTCTTATGCAGTTTCCAATGGAGGCCATGAGTTGAGATGGGCATTTATTTATTAATTATTCATTTCCTGGTAATGACCATAAAGTTTAATGTGGACAAAAGCTCAAACAATTTTATAGATATTACACGGCTAGTAACCCAAGAAGCTTTAATTAATAATCACTGCTGTGAAAACTTCAAATTTTAAATTACACGCAATATATTTGTATACCAACAAATTAAATGTTTTTTCTGTGAAAGATTGTTGTGGCATTATTTAAATTAAGTAAAAATTGAAGCTATTAACAGTGAAGCAACAAGATTCTACAATAAGAACAAATTAGAAACTAAAAACTTCACTTATCTTAGTATGTTGATATCCTTTTTCTATTTTTCTGACCCAGGGGTTTCAAGCTATATCCAGCTCATTCATTTGAGAATGAGTATGTTGATATCCTTTTTCTATTTTTCTGACCCAGGGGTTTCAAGCTATATCCAGCTCATTCATTTGAGAATGAGCTGGATATAGCTTGAAACCCCTGGGTCAGAAAAATAGAAAAAGGATATCAACATACTAAGATAAGTGAAGTTTTTAGTTTCTAATTTGTTCTTATTTTAGAATTGTTGTGGCATTTTCAGATTGCTTTAAAGTGTATTGCATTTCTCGACCAAGTAGAAAAAAGATACCTGTAATTTAAGCCTTGGTGCTAAATATAACCTAGCATGCACTAATAACCACTACTGTGACAAAATTATGGAAGTTAAAAGGTAAAAATAGGAATAGCAAGATGATTTGGAAATAAAGGCATGTTAGCCTTGCAGTCTGTAGGACCAGAGCTCAAATTTCATTTGAGGTGAGCAATTTGGACAGTGTTATTCATAGGTTTTTAATTATTCTGAGGAGACAAATGACTGCTAGGTAAGTTCTACTGAACCCTGGAATGATCTGAACACTTTTCAAAAACTTAGAAGATAGACTAACCTTAAATCTTATCCCTAATATTTTTATTAAAAATACATAATCAACCATGCTTTCATTCATCTGAAATGGCCCCCCTAGTCCAAGAACATTCATGAACCAATAAGCAAGGATCAGTTCATCAGCTTCATATTTTCTTGTGAAGACTGCTTAAAAGGTACATTGAACAAATGCAATTCACACTAAATTTCCTTAGCAACAAGACTTCTGTGATCTCTGGTTTGAACAAACATGTTTACAGAGAGATGGCTTTATCTCAGCAAACTTGGCAGATGCATAAGATCTCTCAGACAACAAGATAAAAGAGTGAACCTGATATCTTATGTAACCGTACTGAATACTAAGCTTTGTATTCTTAATAAAAATGAGAGAAACCACAAGCACACCGGAAGAAAACAACTTGCCATCTTGTAACCCACTGCAGTTTGCTGTGTAAAGCTTGTAAAGGGTCCTCTCTTTCAAAAAGTAAATGCTTGCTAATTTAATTTAATAAAACATTCACAGAGGAATATTGACTTTATTACAAGTTAGCTCATGTTTGACATTTGCATGTGCCTAACAAATAACCATGAATAGTTCTACCAATGGTTCATTAAGTTCAATTTACTTTTAAACAATTATCCAGAATGAAGTAAATATTTCCTTCGTTGTTAATATTAAAGATAACTATTTGAATAGGCACCGGATTCTATTCCAGACAGCGACAAAAACTGATGATCAGCTTTTTCTTTGGAGAATCATCAGTATCACCCAGTGACAATCCAAACAAAACTGTTTGCCCTAGCCCAAAGGAGGAACACACTTAAGATACATTACATGTCTTATTGTAACAAGCAATTCAGTATAAAAAGGTCTGAAAAATGAAGTATAAAAAATAATATCCTGCAAATACAATGGTATTTATTATTTATTTATGCCAACAAACTTACTGTTGGTGTTTTTAAACACACAAGCCATGTGTGGGCAAAGTTTGAGAGGTAGAACTGGAACTTAAAAATGTGGTTCAAATCCCAGTTGTGGCATTGAATTTTTAAGTTCCAGTTCTAACTCTCAAACAATGGTATTTGTTTACAGTATCAACAAATTTTGAAATCCTAACCCCCTTTTCTTTCTCTCAAACTATTTTCTTTAATGGTTTTGCTAAGCAATTTTAGAAATTAGCTGAAACCTGACAGAATGTGTACTACATAAGCCTATTAATGCTGGTAGTTTACATTCAAAACGTTGTTTGATATAGAAAAGAACGGCACACTACTAGTAAACACTAATAAGCTACTGGTTAACCCTTTCAGTCCCTATATCCACTCACATATCAATTTTGTACAGATCTTTATCTTTAATGCTATGCTTGGTAATTGATTAAACTAAGATGCATGGCATACACCAAGTAAAAGAAAGCTGGAGAACTATTGAAATTCAGCAAGTACTAGTTAAAAACAATAATGGCATTTCTTACAAGACATGCACCAATAAGGAAACATAAGCAAAATGTGACTGTATCAAGGGATCCTGAACTGCTGATTACGCAGCAAAGTGACTGAAGCTGCATATCATATGGTCAACAACTGTGAGGTATTCAGGCATTGGTTCACAGAACACAGGTATCTCAGATTCTATTTTGGTGAATCTGAGAACTTGCAGTCCCTTACAGGACTGTATCTATTCATTATAGATACAGGAGTAATGGAATAGATAGAACTAATATTTTCTCAGGGCAACACATGAAGCCAATGGTAGTGAATACCGAGCTTCTGCAGACAGGGTCCTCTGCACTAAAGATTGAAAGAAGAAACGGATTCATTACTTTTACATGACTTTCTCTGGTTGGTATTATGTATTTTTATACAGCTTCTACAAACTATTCTTGACTGCCTCTGTGGTCAAGTGGTTGCTCTGGCTTCTCAACCCAGAGGCCCTGGGTTCAATTCCCAGCTGGGGCAGAGAATTTTTCTTAAACTATTCATTCACTACTCCCCACAGAGTCTGGAAGTATAAATGTGGGAGTGAATGTGTGTGTGCATGCAACAAAACACACTTTGACAAACCTACAATTCCAAAAGTTTATCACACCAGGTGTTTCTCAAGGCAAAGCCCTTAACATTACCACAAAAGTTAAGAGGCATATACAAATGGAAGAAGAAAGGAAAAGGAAAAAATCTGATGTGTTGCACTCACATGACTTTCTCTACTCTTGTACTAACCATTCTAACAAACTCTTATTCCTATATCTCCATGTTAGTTAAGATAAACATTCGTACAAATTATCTTATCGCTTATGTCCTTGTAGGTGCAAGGGGAATATTAGAATACAGAAGGCTTTGTGCAACAGTCAAATCTTTTTGACCTTTGAGATTCCGTTCTCTTTGCACGATTAACATATAAAAAAATGAACAACGTTGTTGCATTTTGCTAAAGTTCTAAGTTTTCCGAAACTCACACACATAACAAGGAATATCTCCGAAATGGTTCACCCTACAAGAAAATTTATTGAGACATAAATTGTGTATTTTAGCAAGATCTACATTTTTTGTATAGTATAATTTGGTCTAACTCTAACGGTTTACCAGTTATGCAAAAGTCGTCCAGAGTAAACACGACTACAGGGGCTATAGCCAGAAAATTCAAGATATACATTTCATTTGTCATAAAAATATCTCAAACATATGACATTTTAATCAAAATTGTTAGAGCCATTTTCAAGAAAATCAAAATTTTCGAAAACTCTTCCATGTAAAGGGTAGTGTAGGGCGGGGCTATTTTCTTCAAAATCTTCGTGTCGCATCCTTGAAAGACACTAAACTTAAATACTTACTTTGGTCTTTAACCTACTTTTCATTTTTGAGTTATGCTGTCCACAGACTGACACACAGACAGACCTATTTCTAAAAATGCTTTTTTTTTTTTGGATTCAGGGGGCCTCAAAACATATATTTCCAGTGAAATCTCGACATCGGATTTTTGGGTGGAATACAATACTTCCCCTACTTACCAGTAGGGAAAGTAAAAAAGAAAACACTCTTGTAAAAGTTTATTTTGTCTTTGAAATTCCATGCACTTTTCATGACATTGCAAGAAAAAACAATGCTGAGAGGCCCTTGGTTTACTAGATATACAAAGTTTATTTCAAATGAAGACCATAGCCACTGTCAGAAAATTAAGGTTGTGAATTTTATTAATCTGGTAAATATTTCTACCATATTGTATTTCAATAAACATTGTTAAAGCCATTTTTGAGAAAATAAATGAGAGAGATTTTCTTGCACATCCTTAAAAGATGTTGAAATTAAAATATCTAATTTGGTTAAAAGGCAAAAAACTGTAAGTTGTACATAGTGAAATATAAACGATAATACTAAATTAGAATGCAAGTTGAAGGGACACTTGAATTGCTTCACTAACAACTTATTACTTGAGCACATGCCACATAGATGATGCGAGTTCACAGTAGATATTAGCAAATCTGACAGTCAAAATCACATACAACACAGTGATAACCTCCCCCCCCCCTCCACAAATATGCACATTCCTACATTTGAATTCAGGAGCCTCAAGATATGTATTATTGGTAAAATCTCAATTTTGAATTTTTTGGAAGAATACAATACTTTATCTACACTCAAGAGGGTTAATTGAATGCAAAACACGTTTTTCAAACATTTATGTAATCTAATCATACCATTTTTTACCATGAATTTGGTAGCACCAGAGAGAATCTGAACCTAAGTAACCTCTAAAATTGGGTATTGACCAATAGGATGGCTATTCCACATATCCAAGAATTGATAGTAACTTTTAACGGCAAAAGTGCTTAAAATATACTTGTAAGGTTTAAAACCCAGTGTTGGTGGAACACACACTGACATAGTTACATTACACCAATCTATATCATGTCTTAGTTGCTCCATTTAATACCACAGGCAAATGAAGGAGGTAGTACAAGGGCTGACCAGAAACTAAGGTTGCAACACCTGCAGTGAAATATGCACATTTTATTTCATACAACCAATACAGCCAACTGATAGGACATACATTAGACACTAAATCTCGACAAGTCTCTACCAGCTGCCAGTAAATTTCACCCACAGTTACATGTTTTGGTGACAAATTGAATAATTTGAGTAGATTTCCTAGCAAGATCAGTTTTCCAAACAAGTTGCTATTTGTGCTTACATACAACCAGCACTGTACTTGGCGGGTGGCTGAAACTCTGCACAGTTGCCAATTGCACGTATTAGAATTATGGCACACTACTAATTTCTCTATAACAGAGGAAACTCCAGAAATATCAGCCTTGTAACACCTTAGTTTCTGATCATCCCTTGTACTGGCAATATCTTTCTACAAACTTCACTTATTCTTAGACTACTATTTCAATCCTTAATCTCGCTTGGGGTGAGTTAGATAAGGTTTATTCTGAGGTTTTCCCTTATCCTGAGAAGACGAATGTCGGGTAACTTAAAGCTCTATGGACCTCAGACTCATTTGAGCATTATTTCACCCAATGCATTCATTCACTGTCCGATATGACACATGACACTACACTGGAGGATGTTAAAAGAAAAAAGAAAAAAAAAAAAAAAAAAAAAACAGCTTGTCAGCAAGAAGCAAGGGCAGGTATTTCATGAACGAATCTCAGGAGAATAGAATGGAAGGATACCGAGTAGTGTGTTTACATTTGGTAGATTAAATATAATGGATGAATAATGGTAAGAGCTTAAAAGTATTATTAAAAATACAAAAATACTTACATGGTGTTTGTGCAGAGCAAGGCTGAGATTCAGTTTATTGACATCAACCATAAGCGTGCAGTGGTGATATGCGTTTGGGCGTCCTAGCTTTGCCGCAGTTCCTGAAATCTGCTGTCAACTAGTTAAGGAATTTAAGCATGAAAGTATGTTTTCAGTGTGTATCTACTATTTAGGTCATGAAAGAGAACATAATAGTTAAATGAATTTGAAATAAAAACCTTAAGCATTGGTTAAATGGAAAATTACAATACTACACAGAAGTTTCCCGTAAATCAAATTAAATTCATCATGTACTTAAGAAATAAAAGGAAAAGTAACACAGAAATTCGCAGCTACGAGGACTTGAACCTGAGCTTTTAATTCATGTGTAACTTCGTCATTCTGACAACATATCCATTATGCTAAACACTCAATCTACGAAAGTTGCTGACTTGTTTCCTCTCCATACATTACAGCTACAGTGGGTATAATCAGGGACGAGCAGTTAAGACTGTTCACCTACCACCTAGGTGGCCCGGGTTTGATCCCAGGGACCCACGTGTGGTATTCATAGTGGACAAAGCAGCATCAGGGTGGATTTTCTCCAGTTTCCGTGCCACTCATTCCACCAAGTGCTCCATTGTCACCTTTCTAACCATCAATTTCGCCTACATCTCAATTATCCTCTTCCTCACTATCATACCTGGTGTTTGGCTGAACACACGCTTCCAGCTCTTCACTCTTTTGGTCCATAGGTTCCTGTGCTCCCTGACAGGCGTCTAACCCTAGGCACTGACTTGTAAGTCCTATATAAGGTGAGGGTAATTGGGTAGAGAAAATATATTTAATTGAGGCGGCATGAAAATGTCTACTTCTAATGTGACCTCTATATGGATTTGGTCAAATGTAGGTAATAATAGTTCAAGTTTGAGTTAATAATGCTTAAATCTTGCTAGAACAAAAAGCCCTCATTTCATGAATGGGACAAGTTTTAATGGTATATTATTAGGTAAGATTTATTTAAAATATGGATAAAAATTATTTTAATATATTCAAGTATTATATTCAACTAATACCTCTTTGTACCTCAAATAATACCTTTACATTTATTAAATACTATTTATTAAACCCCAATAATTTCAATTAACAAATTATTATGCACCTTTTAATAAAGCTCATTTTGTGGTTCTCAATCATTAAGGACTGCTAATTATAGGTTTTATGACTAGTATTTTTAGTTGTACAGGCACGGAAACAAATTACTGAGCGCATTAGAAGAGTGGAATATTTTTAAGTTGCACGCTGTGTGGCAGTGCGGTTTACACAAGCCAATATTCCAACATGCAGCTGAGATTATTATAGTGTCTGACAGATGTTATCGGACACTCAAACAGCCTGTGACTTGATTCACCACTCACATTTGTATGCACACTTACCAATACAAAGTGAGTGGCAGTTCAATACACAGCCTGTTTGAGTGTCCAATAGATGATAAAACATGTATCAGAGAGCTGTATGTTGGAATATTGACTTGTGTAAACCGAGCTGCCACACAATGTGTAATTTAAAAATATTCTGCTTTCCTAATGTACTCAATCATTTTTTCCATGGCTGTTCCTAATTATTTCGTGCAAATTGTTATGGAGTCTCGCTTTCTGCATTTTGTAGTGTTGTGAACTGGCTGTTCTACAGTGGGCGTGAGTGCTTAATGTCATTGCACAAAGATAGAGAATAGTTCTCAGCAGAAAAAACGCAAATGGCAGGAAATGTAGATTTATATTACAAAACATATTTAGAAAGCTGCGTTACATAAACTATTTTGCTGAATGTCCTCTGTGCTGTAGAGCAGAGCATGTGTACTGCTGCTACTTTTTCTTTTGTGGTGTTTAACACCTGTTTTTACTACATTCAACACTGCAGGCAGTGACACTGATGATACATGGACTGAAGATGGAGCACTGGTGGAATGAGATGGTGGGGGAAACCAGAGAACCTAGAGGAAACCTGCCCCAACGCCACTTTGTCCACCACAAAACCCACATGCAGTTGCCTGGGATCAAACTCGGGCCGCTTTGGTGAGAAGCGAATGGTCTAACCACTCAGCTATGGCACAGCCTACTGCTGCTGCTAAAGCTGCTCTTTGTGTGCCAGTTAAGTGAGCAGCAGGCCTGTATAGGGTGGTAGAAGATAGGACACTATTAAATTAGAACAGCATAGAAGAGGGGAAACAATAGAATAGGAAAGAATAAGACAGTATTAGGCTAGGTTTGTTTTAGTTCTCTTATAATCTTTTGAAGGACCTACTGGTTTCACTCTCGTATTTTCAAATTAATGTGATACATAAAAGATACAGTAAAAGTCTAGGCAGCTCTAAAATAAATCACAGTAGTTTAATTTAAGCACAATATGCTGTCTCTAAGTCATTGGACCCATCCACCCTTTAAACACAGCTTATTTATATTGTAAAAACTAGTGCCACTTAGCTATGGAAGGAAGTGAGCGATTGCCAAAGCAAGCAGCAAAAAGTCACAAAATGAGGGATCTGATAATTTAATGACCAATGGGTTTTAGCTACTCTCTATCATTGCTTCGCTCCACTGCTTCAATCCTCTTCTTATACAAAACATCCCTCAGCTACACTTTGCGGCTTAGGGTGCTCAGTGTTGGCAACAAACGCTATGAAGTTGCTTCCATAATGCACTGAGTGTGACACATGTGATGCCTGCGTGAAGTTACTTGTACTGCTAGTTCTAACAGCATATAATTGTGCCAAAGGATGTTTCATGAAGTTAAATATGTGAAGTAGAGTGTTAATATATGTATTCCTCACAGTTGACAAATAAAAGATTGTTGTACTAGTCTCAGAATTGCTTTTACGATAAATTTTAAGTTGCTGGAGTTTATCCAACAGTTGCCATCAATTAACCATTTTGGGTGCACATATGAGCTGTTTCTGCAGCTTCTTTACGATTTTTGGGAAAGTTTAGAAAAAAGAAGACACATAAAGAAGTAGTTGTTTTTAGAACTATCATGCACCCAATAAATTCTTCGAATACATCTTTACAAAACAGATCTGCTGGCATGTTTTGCTGTCAAAATACAAACAAAATGTTACCTATTATTTATTTATGCCAACAAACTTACTGTTGATATTTTTAAACACAAAAGCCATGTTTGAGAGGTAGAATCAAAACTGAAAAATGCAATGCCATAGCTGGGATTTAATCCACAGACCCTCTGGAACATAGGATTTTTCAGTTCTGATTCTACCTCTCAAAAGGTTACCTATTTTTTGAAAAACTGAAGCTATTCACAGTTATTTTGCATTCATTATGATAGCAATCAATATAAACAAGAGTGGCACTGATGATTCAGTAAATATACTGTGAAAACCAGTCTGCTTTTAATTTCAAGAACTTGCAACAAATACCAAGATAACCAAAGTTTATTGTCTCTAAGATATGTGTTATTTTTTAGAACAATTTCACCTTTTCTTTAAGCCAAAGAATTAGGAGAAGCCTTCCATGCCCAATCAAAAAAATAATGTCTTGCCCAACAGCCCTTCATAGGCCAAGGCTTATTCCCGGCCGCTGCATTCCCCCACCTCTGCCCACTACAGGCGTCATGAGTGGGGTGCAGAACTGGAGGGTGGGACAGGGTCAGCACCCCCCGAGCCCTCCCAGTGGGTTATGTGGCCTTTGTGACCTCCAAAACTAATCAGGGTTCCATTTAATAGATTTGTAGGGTTAAATGTTCTTAAAGTACAATCCTTACTCAAAGAACAATGAATTACATATTAGAAGATATGGATCTCATAAATAATCATTTCATTTTTCAACTTTAATGCTGTAAAAAAATGGGGGATGGATAGAAAGAGCGACATGCAGTAATCCAATGTACTATTTAGCTGTATTTATATTTTGTATATCTTAACTACAATACTTGGTAATAGAGAAATTGTATGGTCCTTGCACCTCACATCACAGTTCCTCTTCTTGCAACTTCCCATCATAACCAACCTCTGGAATGACATAGTTGCCTTCTACCTTCGTTCCACAACATACAAATCATATAATTTTTTATATGATTAAATATGTTATGTAATTACATAGTATTCTGTTTCTGTATATGCAGTTAAAGAAAAGCTAAAATGTCAAATTACATTGAAAGGACCCTAATTTAAAAGTTTTAAATGACATATTTTGAGGTATAATATATTTCATACCATACTAGTACCTTTGCATATTTTAATATCGTTGTGCAATTATAGATTTTCATTGAAAAACAAGAAAGGAGAAGCAATTTTAAGTTTCATTACTGTGCTTCTCATTAACCGATACATTTAAAGCTAACTTATGCAAGTTCCATGCGACAACAATGATTCGTTTTAAATCTTTCCTTTGTAGACTTAATCTCAGATGCTTTAGAATATGTTGTTAGCTAATGCTGGATTTCTGACAATGAAGTCATTAACTCTCTTGCTCTCCAATATTTTTCACTGATGATATTGAAGAGAGCAATAGCAGTAATAGTAACCGCTTTTTAGAGAGCACCATATTTTTATGTTTTGGCAGTTACGTAACAGTTCATTGCATTAAGTTTGTAATTGCATATACAGAAACAGAATATGTAATTACATAAAACCATAAAACAAATTATATGAATTGCATGTTGAATGAAGATAGTGATGGTAATATGTCATTCCAGAGGGCAGTCATGAGGAGAGGTTGCAAGAAAGGGGAGCAGTCACGTACAACTGTGCTGAGGTGTGGTTGGAGGTTGCAGGGAGGGGAAATGTGAAGTCAGGTGCAGCGACCATACAATTCCTCTATTACCCAATAGTTTATTTCTACATGCATACATTTCCTGAAATGCCAATGGAAGGAGGGGTGGCAATTTTAAGCATTTAAAGGAGAATGATCATATAAGGTGCTGCATGCACATTTCTTAATGCCTACACTTCTCAATTTTTATAAAGGATACTTTATATTGCCCATTCACAATGATGTCTTCTCTTGGAGTAATTTCCGTTTTTAAACCCCATTCTCTGTAGAGAGCCCTGTTGATTATTTCCAGATTATGTTTGCGATCATATTTGTCTCGAGGAGTGAAGAATGTGAGATTCAAATTACCAGCATCATGGTATACAGTGCCACCTCCACTGTTTCTTCTGGCAATTTCAATGCCATGATCGGCTAACTCACATGTATTGGCTTCCAACCATGGATTCTGATGACGTCCGATTACAACACATGGGGAATTGCGCCATAACAGTAAGATGTGATGGTTTGAGAAGTCAAAATTTCTATAAAACCAATCTTCAAGTGCAAGATTGGTAAATATATCACTTGACTGTGATATGAAAACAGATTTGACAACATCTTCATTCTTCGATTCATTCTGGTTTGCTGTGGAATACTGCTTTAACTTCAAGGACGTCGAAATCAAAATGGTGTTATTTTTGGCAAAAGCAAATTTGCCAAACTTTCCAAGAGCTCCTTGAATCATGCACAGAGCCATTGTATAGAGGAAAGAAATGTTAACTTGTTAAAATTATTCCAAATTAATATTCTCCAAAATGCTGCTCCTAATGAATACCTTATGCAGGGCTTAGGACAATTTAATTTCGTTTTGAGTATGCAGGAATACAGATCTGACAGCAAAGAAGGCGGTTTTACTGTTAAATAACTATTAATGCTTTTGCTTCGAAGTTTGAGTGAAACTGCAGGTATTAAAGATCGTCGGTATCAGATGCGACTAATGATACCAGATGATCGTGAAGATCCTGAGTTTGGTGTAACCACTTCCAAGTTTGATGAAGAGTACAGATACGATACCTGATAACTAGGCAATCGCGGCAGTCCTTTCTCATCCCTCTCTGGGCTCTTAGGTTGATTAGAACAAACTAATCAACAGTCTTTGTGATGATGGGAAACGTGCCACTTGTCACAGTACGTGGTTTACACTTCCGCAGACAAAAAGAGAAAGTCAATCGGAGCACTGGTCATACACTTCCAACGAAAATTGAGTTCGCAAACGCGTGCAGATTTTGCAACCGTACACACTCGTGACACAGGAAGCACAAATGACTGTAGGACTCGTATTATATACGGATGATGACGTTACTTAACTTGTGGCAGATGGCAGCAACGCAGCGATAAACATACATGCACGACCTTTGTAACCTTTGTCAATTGCCAACTGATGATACCAGCTGACTGGCGAATAGCAGATAATCATAAAGAGGGCAGCACCAATCAATGCCAAACCAGAATTTATTTCAGCAATGTTGCAATTCTGATTTCGTTTCTTAGCATATCCGTTTCCTGCGCAGCTTCCCTATACTCTTCACCTTCTCTATACTCTCTGGTTAACCTGTGCTGCAGAAATTAACCCTGAGGAGTAGTTTTAGAAGTAAAAAAATGGCTGTATCGAGGGTAGGAGGAGGTTTCTCAGGTATTCAACATTGTTTACTTTTACAGTTTAGGGAACTTTTTTAATAATGACAAAGGTCGCAATTGCTCATTGATTACTTTCATTTTGTTTTTCAGTTGCACTGAAGAGATGGGCATACAATCTCTCTGGTTTCAACAAATATGGTAAATATTTCCATTTATCCATAGAATCTAAGATATGAATGCAAGTATGAAAGATCTGCCCATAATAAATGAATACATTACGTACTCTAGCAATAATGGATCGTTTCTTTTACAATCAATAAGCTGTCTTGATGCGCTTTGGGGTTATAATTGCTTTTGTACTGTATTTGCATAGGTCTTCATTACGATGATATCATGGATGAAGATAACCCAGATGTAAAGGAAGCTTTAAGACGACTCCCGTCTCATCTGGTGGATGAGCGAAACTTCCGCATCAATAGGGCAATGCAGCTATCCCTCCAGAAGATAGTTTTACCTAAGGAAGAATGGGTCAAATTTGAAGAGGTTAGTTCCATCTGATTAAAATCTTACCCCCCAAAAATCTGTAATAGTTATCAATCTGAGACCGCACAGGAAAGCCTCATGTTTAACCTACTTTTCACTTCCCCTCCGAGCAAGTCGGTTCTCCCACCAGTGCATCTGGTCATACCATGTCACTTACTTCAAATTGAATGCCCCACCATTGCCCTCCACTGAATACAACTCCGCTTCTAATTTATTTATTACAAAGGATAGGGACAAAAGAAGGATAATTTACACCTTACATGATCACATGTTAATTTATGCTACTTAGATTTAGTTTGGTATTTAGAAGTACACCCAAATAAAGTCGCTCACTGCAATTCTAATTACTTGTATTTGCTGTCATACAGCACGGCTATATTTAGCAGAATACGCAACACTGTTTAATATTTATTTCAAAAAATAGGGACAGAGGCAGGATAATTTGCGCATTACACAAATGTCATGTTAATTTAGATTTATTTGAAAGGAATAAATTCACTGACTGTGATTCTAGTTACTTGTATTTACTGTCATAGAACATGACTGGCCCTGCAAGTATTTGACACAAATATTTAATATTTATTTCAAAGGATAGGCACAGAGATAGGATAATTTGCTCATTACACAAACACATGTTAATTTATGTTTATTTTAAAGGAACAAATTTAGTCAGTGCAGTTCTAACTACTTGTACTTACTGCCATAATGCAGGACTGGAATGTCTTCTCACAGGAAGTTGAATTGAAGCACAGGTGGGGGAAACGACTTGCTCAGAGAGGAAGTGAAAAGTAGGTTAAGAATGAAGCTTTCCGTGTGGTCCCAGACTGATAACCATTACCAAAAATTGAGCATTCTTTACTACTTTGACTCAGTTCCTCTGTCTGCCCTGTTTACTGTGTGCACTAATATCATAGATATCAATATGAGACTAACAAACTCTACCATCCTTTGAGGAATACAAGTGCAAGACGTCTTGAGGACCCTTAGTCACAAAGGGCTGTTGAAACTTCAGTGTAGCTAAACTCAGTGATCCAAGATAATGGAGAAAGGGAAGGCAAAATTAAGTGATGGTTTGCAGCCTCTACATGCCATTAGGGAGTTGTCACACTGTGATCAGACATCTATGTTACACGTTATTCTGACGTCATTAATTCCAAGTCCAACCAGAAGCCAGCATGTTGACTGCTGAATAATGTAGCACTTAACCGAGTGGCCAGCTGCGGCTATATGTGCATGAATAATGTGGGGAATAAGGGAAGTGCGTTATTCACCTACAACTATTATGTTTAGTACAGGACTTCAATTTACAATAAGTGACATAAAACCTCAAAAGTATAACAAATGAACAGTGTTGTCAACACATAATTATTTTTTCTGTCAGACCAACACCCAAAAATCCATAAAATTCTGTATTTTCTTTCAAAAATAAAATTAAAACTTCTATTAAACATGACACCCGTTACTTTGACTTTGTTTTCGCTCAGACAAACCTTTAAAAATCAGCCAAACTTCATAAAATAGAAAAAATATATATATATAACTACTTCATACATTTTGTAACAATAACAAATAAATGTAAATATTAAGTAAAAATTGAAGCTATTAACAGTGAAGCAACAAGATTCTAAAATAAGAACAAATTAGAAACTAAAAACTTCACTTATAGAAAAAGAATATCAACATACTAAGATAAGTGAAGTTTTTAGTTTCTAATTTGTTCTTATTTTAGAAATGTAAATATATTTACCTACTAGTGTTGATTAAAATAACAATTTGTCCACATCATTATCTGCCTTTTCTGTAGTTTGAAGTGTTGGGTTGTTCTACTCCTGAGTACACAGTCATCGTGGAATAGAAAAAAGAGATTCATGTAGAAATGCTTTTAAAAACTAAATATTCTAACGTTGCCTTCTTTATATATATATATGAATGTACTAAACTGACATTAAAAAGTTATAATCAAAACAAAAACAGTAATATCCATAAATATAATACTAGAACAAAAGAAAATTATTTTAGAAATAGACTTATAGGTGGTCTAAATAATAAGTGTATAGAAAATAGTAGCAAAGATCTGTACAACCATCTACCATCTAGAATTAAACAGATAACAAATGAAAAAATCAAACTAAAGAATATTAAATCTTATCTATTAGGAAAGGCATTTTACTCTGTAGAAGAGTACAAAAATTGATAAAATATGGTATATTGCACTTCCCAATATTCTCAACTAGTCTCATATTTATGTAAATAACTTGTATTGTATGTACATAGAATTTGACGATCCTTGTAAATGTTTTGCAATTGGAGAAATAAAGAATACAAAGAATACCAATTTTCATCAAAACATTTTCTGGTAGGGCATAATTATGACAGCACTTTTTCACACACATAAGTCTAGTGATTGGTTTTAAGTCCATTTCTGAGGGAAGATTTCATATTATTTAACTCACTAAATGCTCTTATTTTCTAAAATGTATAGAACACTTAGCCTTCTTTTCTGACCTGTTTAATCAGACAATTAAAAAAAGGAGGAAAAAGCACTATACAGTAACTGTAACATACGAGGCACCACAATACTGGAACACCGAATTAGAACTGCATGCAGAATTCAAACTGATTCATAAAGTAAAACAAACTGCTTCACCACGTCCATTACATGACATTTATTTATGTCTATGCCAGAGTAATATAGCCAGTAATAATGCTTGTTATAGAGGCACACATCTTATCTTTACATAAAGAGAAATTAGAGCTATATGCCAGTGTTATTGTTTGCAGAGATGTCCAGCCATCTGAGAATCTAATCCAAAGAAGACAAAGATGGTCCCATTGGCGATTCTTTGCAATTGAAGGGTGTCATACTCATTGCCTTGGAGAAAGGAAAAACAATTGCTGGATAATACTATAGTGAGTTATTGGCCTGTTTTGTCAAGAAGTTGAAGGAGAAGTGACCCCGTTTGGCAAAGAAGAAAGTGTAGTACCACCAGCACATTCATTAGATGTCGTTGCTGCCAAATGACATGAATTGCATTATGAGTTGTTGCTGCACACCCCTGCCTGGCTCCATGCAATTTCCCTTTGTTCCCAAACATGAAGAAATGGCTCAGAGGAACAAAATTTAGATCAAATGAGTTCAGACAGACCCTTATTTTGCAGACCTTGAAAATTTCTATTTTTTGGAGGGGTAATGTAACATGTACATTCTTTAATGTTCCCTATAAATAAAAATCACAGAGATAGGTCAGGGGAACAAGGTGGTCACAATCCTTGACTAATAGTTCTGTCACCATACATGCTTTGCAATTCATACAATTCGCAGCAGTGTGCTGAATACTGCTGAAACCACCCACACAGTCTTTCATTCCTTGTTAGTTGCAGGAAAACGTTATTTAAAATAAAATTTAACCTGTGAATCAATAATTCTGCGCTTATTCACTGTGCATCAAACCCAGAATTTGTGGTGAAGAACTTCATGAATAATATGGAAGTTTTTGGTACACTAGAATTGTTTTCAGAGCTATAGGGAATGTAACATTGAAGGTAATCAATTTCAACATCTGCTGTGATGCCAGTAAGTTAGTATAGTAGTTAGTGTTCGTACCCACAACTTGCTCGGTCCAGTGCACGGGGCAGTTCGGCTGATCTACAATCATGTTGTATCTCTGCTCAATAAGCAGTAGTTCCCATGCTTTTCTGGAATTGAGCTCTTAACCTAATTCTTTTTTTAAGTGGACTTGATGTTTTTATTTTATTTTCAGGTTTCCAAGAGTATTATATCAAATATGTCTAATATGATTTTTTCATTTGTTTTTTCAGGACAATAGGTATTTGAAGCCATACATAGAAGAAGCTAAAAAGGAAAGAATTGAAAAAGAAGAGTGGGCTAAACAATGAACTGTTTCTAAACGTGATATATAGAATGTAGTTTTAAAACATGTAAAAGCAATTGTTTTGGTGATAAAGTAGAACTTACTGTACATATTTGACATTTAAGTATTAAATTTACTTGATAATTTATATTTGGTGTATGTGTCTGTAAATAAATGTTTAAATCCTGCTGTAAGGACAAATAATGTGAGAAAATGGGCAGGTTAATTTTCAGGCTACAACATAAATTGTATTGTGTAATACCTGAATATTTGCAATCATAATATTTCAACTTCTTTGTTTCAAACAAATTAAGAATGGCATAAGCATGTATCCACCTGGTAATTATTATTTATTTATGCCAACAAACTTACTGTTGGTGTTTTTAAACACACAAGCCGTGTGTGGGCAAAGTTTAAGAGGTAGAACTGGAACTTAAAAATTCAATGCCACAACTGGGATTTGAGCCACAGACCTTCCGCTTGCCAGGCAGACGCTCTAACCACTGAGCTATTGTGACAAACTGCCAGAATGGCATTAAATTCTCAAGCCAGTTCGTATTTCTCCTGGTAAACCACAAAGGCAGTCTCACATCAGAGACAATAGCCCCAATGGTGACTTACTATTGCAAGTACTTTATATCCCAGGATTAAATAACCTTCACATGGTAATTATTATTTATTTATGCCAACAAACTTACTGTTGGTGTTTTTAAACACACAAGCCGTGTGTGGGCAAAGTTTAAGAGGTAGAACTGGAACTTAAAAATTCAATGCCACAACTGGGATTTGAACCACAGACCTTCCGCTTGCCGGGCGGACGCTCTAACCACTGAGCTATTGTGACAAACTGCCAGAATGGCATTAAATTCTCAAGCCAGTTCGTATTTCTCCTGGTAAACCACAAAGGCAGTCTCCACCTTTCGTTAGCCTGGTAAGCTTTCTTTTTAACTATAAAGTATGACTTAAAATGGTAATTATTATTTATTTATGCCAAAAAACTTACTGTTGGTGTTTTTAAACACACAAGCCATGTGTGGGCAATGTTTGAGAGGTAGAACTGGAACTTAAAAATTCAATGCCACAGCTGGGATTTAAACCACAGACCCCCCACTTACGAGGTGGGTGCTCTAACCATTAAGCTACTGTGATAATGACAGAATGACATTGAATTCTCAAACCAGTTCGTATTTCTCCTGTTGGCATAAATAAATAATTATTACCATCTGAAGGTTATTTAATCCCGGGACATAAAGTACTTGCGATAGTAAGTCACCATTGGGGTAATTGCCTCTGATGTGAGACTGCCTTTGTGGTTTACCACGCAAAATATGAACTGGTTTGAGAATTCAATGTCATTGTGGTAGGTTGTCACAGTAGCTTAATAGTTAGAGCACCCACCTAGTAAGTGGAGGGTCTGTGGTTCAAATTCCAGCTGTGACATTGAATTTTTAAGCTCCAGTTCTACCTCTCAAACTATGACTTAAAAATTCTAAAGAACAAATTAGAAACTAAAAACTTCACTTATCTTAGTAATATTGCAAGTTGTTGGTGCAAAGCTGACTAAAGTTTCGAGTTGACTCCAACTCATTCTCAAAGCAACTCGAAACTTTAGTCAGCTTTGCACCAACAACTTGCAATATTACTAAGATAGGTGAAGTTTTTAGTTTCTAATTTGTTCTTACTTTAGAATCTTATTGCTTCACTGTTAATAGCTTCAATTTCCTTAATTAATATGACTTAAAAATTTGTTTTAAAGTTAATAATACCTGGAAAGGTGAATTAGATTTTTTAAAAAATCCATTATTATGACCAGAATTCAAATCATAGCTATCTTAGCTACAAAACCAAGTGGACAATGAGCACTTTTTGCCAGAAGCACTCAACAGTTTCAATTATGTGCAAGTATTATAACTCAAAAGTAGCTCACTATTACTACTTTTATTCTAGGTCTTTTAGCCTTTGCAAGGGGTAGCTAATATATAAAATTATAATATGTATCAACCTAGTTCCATCCTGTTGTAAACATCTGGGCAGGAAGAGAGACAGAGACAGAGATATTGAGACAGAAAACGGCTAAGCTGTTGATTGATTTGGCGAAGATAATGGGCGTTTTCTTTTATTTGCATACGTACTATAAACCCCTCCTCTAAGTACAGTATTGTACGTAAGTAGTTTTCCGATCACTACTCTGCGTGAGCTAATTTCGGACACAGAAAAGTATGCAAATGTTTTGATTCTTATAAACGTAAATAGGCCCACATTTTATCTTTCTGCTTCACATACCACATAGATGTGTTCTGGGCTCGTGAGTTCTGAAGGGAATATGTACATAATAGTATACTATATACAGATTAGACAGAAGACAGGTGAAATTATACACACTATTAACGTATTATGTTAAATTAAGCTGCATTTTACTTAACAATTACTAAAGCACACTGCTATTATATAATATTTTTGCATTCCTATACCAGGCAACTCTCTCGCAACGAGGTCTGTATCGAGTTGAATGCTGATTAAGATGTTTTTGTTTATAGTGTGGGGTTGCTTCTGATATTTAACACTGTATTTCCTGTAGGTACATCTCGCGGACTTCACAAGGCCAAGGACACTTATGTATATACAATTTAAAATCAGTAAGCTTTTCATCATGGAGCAGGTGGTGATTCAACCGAAATGAAACACAATCGAGGCAAACCTTTAAAAAGTGGTGAGAGGCGAATGATCGCACATTGTTTCGCAGTACTTATAGAAAGAAACCCGGAATGGTCTATAAAAAACATTGGGAAAGAAACTGGTACACAGTGTTAGAATGGAACAGCAAGCATCCGGAACTCTAAGAACACCGGAAAAATAACGTAAATGCAAACAGCGCGTGGAGAAATACGACGATTTTACGAAAAGTGCTATACGTAGTAAAGTTCATGAAATGAACCGCCGACTCTAAACAAAATTTTGCATGCGGTAAATTCTGACACAGACTTGCCGAATTTTTCACGAAGTACTCTCCACCGTTTGTTGATAGATATTGGATTGAAGTTTCAAAAGCGAGGCGGAAATCAGTTATAGTGGACAGAGAGGAAGGAATCCGATTAAAGGTAACCATTATGTATCTGCATGATTCTATTAATATTCCAACTCATAGATTTAATAAATTAATGTGTAACCCAACTCTATTTATTGTCTAGAAGTTAGCGCTGCTATATATACTGCTAGTGTTGCAAAACTTTTGTGTGTGCCTGTACGTCTAACACGTGGCGAGTTGAGTCAGCTCCGCCTTGTTGTTTACAGCAGGACTGAACTAGGCTGAGACATGGTATAGCAGAAATTATCCCCTGCCTCCCTTCCCCTATAAAAAAAAGCATTTGAACCACTGATCTTTAACTCTGCGTCAAAGATCTTTCTATTTGAGCTACTGTGGGTAAGTTGAGCAATGAACCTTTCTTCCCAAAGTCCCACAATGTCCAATGGAAACTTAATTACCCAATATAATCTCCAAAGTAACTCATCATAGGAATTACTCATTATTATTAGACTTCTACGTATTTTCTATATACTCAACTTATAGAAATTATCTGCATTGAGTTTAAGTTAAAGCTAGAAATATTAATCAGAATTGAAAAATGCAACAGATATTTGAGTTTTCCATATTTCTATTATTTGTCAAATAATTTTGTCCCTCTGAATGCAAAATGTAATTATTCAGCTTAATGCATCTTTCAAACTGGAGGGCTTGAGTTTGATAAGACTTTTCCAGGTGTTTGCAAGTCATGTTAAATGTCTCCACCTCAGCTGTGTGGAGTCCAGGTACATTTGTGCATTAAATGCACTTATTTGATTCATAATTTCTGAAGGTCTGAGCAGTGTAACAGGAGGTTGAACACTTCAGAAAACAAGAGGTACAAATAAAATAACCTCAAGGTGACTGGTTATTTACAAGTACTTCTTTTATTGAATTTCTAGTTCAAAGAAATTCTTCTTACTCACGGTAACCATGTTTCTGTCCTGCAACACTATGCATGGCCACTGGATCCCCCACCTCTGCCCACTACAAGTGTCATGCATGGGGTCCAGAGGTGGAGAGTGGAACGTGGTCAGTGCCCCATGCCCTCCTGGCCAGTACATGCGGTCTTCGTCACTGGAGTTGATCACACATAGGAACCAGAAGGGTTGATCAGCCCGAAGCTGATCCCTGGTGCGAGTGAGGAAGTGGATGATATGAAATGTGATGATAGAGCAATTGGTGGAATGATCGTGGGGGAAACTGGAGAAAACCCACCCCTGTGCCAGTGTGTTCACCACACATCCCACATACAGACGTCTGGGATTGAACCCGTTTCACTTTGGTGTAAGTCAAGCGGTCTAACTGTTCAGCCACAGCATGGCCACAGTAACCATATATGGGCTAAAGATAGGTTAATTATTTGAAAAATTGAATGACACGGCTCCATGTGAGCAAAGAATCCTTGTCCGATTCCTGCATCTTCCAGTAAGCCTACAAGACCAAATTAATTATTTGGTTATTTAATAATTTCAAAGGCAGTTCATTAAAATACTTTTTAACATTTGCTGCTCTATCATGCATGGAAAGTTAGAATTCCTGCATTTTGTGCATGTATATTACAAACTTAAAATGCTTTAATCCTCTAACTATTAATATGTATAAGAGGTAGAACTGGAACTTAAAAATTCAATGCCACAACTGGGATTTGAACCACAGACCTTCCGCTTGCCGGGCGGACGCTCTAACCACTGAGCTATTGTGACACGGACTGGCTTGAGAATTTAATGCCATTCTGGCAGTTTGTCACAATAGCTCAGTGGTTAGAGCGTCCGCCCGGCAAGCGGAAGGTCTGTGGTTCAAATCCCAGTTGTGGCATTGAATTTTTAAGTTCCAGTTCTACCTCTTAAACTTTGCCCACACACGGATTGTGTGTTTAAAAACACCAACAGTAAGTCTGTTGGCATAAATAAATAATTATTAATATGTATATTTATTGTTGCAAATATGTAATACGTTCATATTTGATAATTGAGATTTAACATTTAAATCTTCCTGTATTTACTTTCCATTATTTGTTAAAATTTGCTTATGATTTGATTTAAGTGCAACTCTATCAGTGCAAGAGGCCATCTCACCTTCAGCTGTTGGCTTGGTCAATGTTGCCTGGCATATTTTAATAATTCCTAAGTCTGCAGTGGTGATAGAACTAGTCATTTTACCTCTTATCTGATATCGTCGTGAAGGATGTCTTTTGCAGCTGGGGCAGTTGCAGCACTCTTGACAATCAGCTAGTAGTGGAATGGTTTTAGCAAAGCAACTGTACTAATTTGTTGTCTGAGAGAAAAAGACATGAGAAATGTTCATTAAGAATAACAACACTGAACCAGTAGATGTACTACTATAAGTATACTAACACAAAGAAAACGAGACTCAATTTATAATCTTCCTGATTTCTGAAAGGTTAAGTAAGATGGGTTCATAAGACATTCTACCTACATTAAGATTAAAAATATAAATATTAATAACACAGTTGTGGTTAATGAAGTTTATGAATGCAAGGGTTGGTGCCATTTTTATCTCGCATCATGTATGTTAGAGCAAATCTAAATAAAAAGGAACCTTATTTTCCTAGAGACTAAAGAAATTGTGTTCCTTATGTTTTTACTTTATTCCTGAGGAATCTTGTGAAGCTTCTAAATTAGAACTAGCAAAATATACCATTACTTTTAAGGTACCGATGGATAGTCTGTTCCTTCCAGAAATGTTAATACTAGGAAAATTCAAGTAGCTAAGCCATAAAAATACTTTTTAATAAAATTTAGTATGATGCTTTTAAAATTTTTGCAATCAATCAAAGTTTCTTGCATTGTTCTCTGTGAACCAGTATGTTAACCCTGCAGTGGTTGCATAGTATATTGTTCAGATGCCAACAATATATATTTAGTTCAAGTTGTTTAAATTTGAATGTAGAAGTACTAATTAAGTAAAATGAAAGATATGTGTACATTCTAACCAATGCAAATGTAATATACTTTTCTTTTTCTGACTTTTAGGTAAAAAAGTATCCCACAAAAATATTGATTGCTACAGTATGCAATTATTAATCTCATTCATCATTAGGTGAAAAAGGATTATCTCACACACTTTTCAGAAAATCATATTATATTCTAAAGTAAGAACAAATTAGAAACTAAAAGCTTCACTTATGTTAGTAATATTGCAAGATCTTATGCAGCTAACACTAATATTGCATAAGATCTTACAATGTTACTAAGATAAGTGAAGCTTTTAGTTTCTAATTTGTTCTTACTTTAGATTCTTGTTGCTTCACTGTTAATAGCTTTATTATTTCCTTATTTAAATCATATAAAATATCCTTGTATGGAAGCCTTCTTATTTAATGCATTATACATCTTATATTAGAAATGTCACATTTAGTTAGCAGTTAGTTTACACTTCCTTTACATGTTCTAAACACAGATATATCTAACAGCTCCACTGTTTGCACTTGGCATATTGGTTGTTTGACCGACCACATTCACAGCCTTGGTCCTCTGAACATAGAATGATTGGTGCTCGAGGCACAATTCTACAACACCTAGTCTAACTATGGATTTCTCTAGGGCTGGACAATAGACGGCTACACGACACAGCCATGGTCACAGTACTATTTGCTAAGATAAAAATTCATTTCTATTTGCACATGTTCTTATACAAAAATTAGCCAAATATCTGAACATCTTATTTATTTAATTTTTTACAAAAGCTATTTGTCATAAACTGAAAATAATAACTAGGTTCAAGTGTTTTTGCACAACATGCTTGTAATTTTTTACTAGAATTGGATCAAAGCTATTGCGCCAGCCTCATTTTATGTGTTGAAAAATCTAAATTTAAGAAAAATTAAGTTTTCTGAAAACCTATATTTACTGGCTACCTGTACTCTCAGAACTGGCTCATAACATACAATACGATCTCAAACAGTGAACCTCGACCCAAACAAGGCTCACAGTGTCACTATACGTACTGTAAAACAATATTTGTTTAAAAAAAAGGGAGTATAGTAATATGTCTCCAAAACTATTTCGAAACAGGTATCACATTGGGTGCTTTCTACCTACCTCGTCAACTGCACAACTAAGTATTTAAACGTGCACTGGTGCCTTAAAAATGGCAGAAATTAACATTTTATTTATGCACCTGATTCCTGAAGTACATTTGTAAGTGAAAATGTGAAATTTGTAAATGTCAGTTTTGGTCGAAATTTCAGTCTCTGTTCCCTTTAAGGACACACTTTCTACCATTTTGTAGAAGTGTTCCTTCGCAGAAAACATTCATCCACGAGATTATCATTATCGATATCACTGGAGTATGCTTCTCCCTCAGTGTCTGTATTCTCTTCTCTTGTTTCCACATGGTCTTCTTCCACATGATTATAAATATCACTCATCACCTCTGATTCATTATTTTTCTCCAATAGCCAGAGCACAATTTCCTTGTTACATACATTTTCCAAATTGTAGGTCTTCTGTGAGGTCATATCTGTAGATACATAAATACCTATTAGCAACAGCTATTACTAAAAAACATTAAAAACTACTAGATAAAAGAAAAAAATTGATGTTTACCTTCAGTAATGGCAAAGGTCATTTGGTGTATGGTACACTCCAGCAATGCAGCTTCAGAAACTACCACTTCCCTCCAACACAGTATTGCAACCAATGTGGTGTTGATGAGCAAAACATGTTAACATTTAATTAACTGGAAGTTAGATGGCAACCATAAATCCTCCAGTATATTTGTTCAACAATAGTGAGTAAATATAGTGTGTGGCTTCTCACTGACACTGTATAATCACTCCAGGGCTAACCCTAGACAGGTACACTGAGCGCATATGAAAGGTAAAAGCTCACAATTTTCACTACTTTATTGAACATTAATACAGGAAAATACAAAAAAGTAACTTTCTTAATGTGAAAGCATTATTTAAGAATTCTACAGTGCATTTCACTGAAGTCCGATCACTCATTGCAATTGACACATGTCAAAGCCCTATGTTCCTTGCAAAATGCCTTTCTGCAATGGTTGCAATAGGTGGTTGTCATTCTCCCGTTTTACATGGCATATGTAGCAAACAGTCTGTTTTCCTCATGGTGGTAGCAAAGTGGTAGTAGTGGTGTGGTTATGGTGATAAATGAACTAGACTTTAATCTTCTGTTTTGGTATTTTAATTCTTCTCACTAGCTCTCTTCAAAGATCAATGTCAAGCGATGCTCCATCCAAGGTTTTGTCAATTCTTTGTAAAGTTGGAAGAGATAGGACTTTGATCTTTCCTCAGCATATCCTCCATGTAAATTATCGAGGAATTAATTCTTGCAATATTTGTAATGCTGAAAAACACAGCAAGTGACTATTTTAAATGCTGTCATACGATACTTTGAAGGTTAATTTAGCTTAATGATTTATTATATAGCAAAAAAGAATATATATTATTCATAAAAATGCAATAATTTTATCCTGAATGCAAACCACTAATTACATCAAATAAATTAAAAGGTTGCTAAAACAAACAACCGTTTATACAGTAGTAAACGATTAACTTCACATTTTTACTGGGACACCAGATTCCAAATGGGCTAGAGGACCCTACAGAAGACCACTGAAAGAAGAACACAATTACATAAAATGCTAAATATAAGGACAACAACAACATGAAACAATAGAATCAACTTACCTTGACTCCTAGTGGAGTAAGCTACACTACAGGTAAACATTTGCCATATTTACGATGCGATGTCCAGTAGTCAGGTAAATATAAATTCTGCAAATGCCGTGAGCACAGAGTTATAGCAATGATCTCATTAGGAAGGAATTCAGAACATCAGATGTTTATGCGCAAACAAACCATATCAGTGAATGAAAATAAAATGTAGCATTGTAATTTTTATGAGCCTTACCTGTCTAGGGTTAAAAAGGAATTTCCAGCCATTAAAACATGTTTGGTAATAGTTTTCAAGTTACTGGCAATGTACCATACAATCCACCATACTCTGGAGCACAGTCCTGTCATTTCTTGAACCCTTGCTCAATATCAGAGTTCAAAGACCTTCATTGTTACACACTATCATTCTGACAAGGCATGGTCATCACTGGTAGTGATATAACTGCATAATTGGTAGTTATATCACACATTCCAGTTAACTGAAAGGAAATTAGGTCATTTTGCATGAAAGTAAACCTTAACCGTTGGCAATGACAAAGTTTCATACAAATATGTAGGAGAAAAAATATGATACACTGAATGTAATTGAAATGGGCATTATTTATATTCTTTTCTTTATATACATTACACATAATATAAAATATTGTAAAATTGGCATCTTGGTTGCACTGAGAGAACCATCCATGAAGGATTCAGTTAAGCTAGAACCAAGCACTTTGGCTGAAATCTTTAAAATGTGCTTTTGCATTGTTACACTCAAGTTACAATGTTCTGGGGAATAATAATTCCAGTTAATCAGAAAGTAAAAATTGTAAATAAAAAGATTGAGCTGTCACAAGCACACTTAAAACGCACAAGTCTGGGTAGGGTTTGAACCCATGATCTTGGGATCAGTTGACCAACACCTAATCAACTGAGCCACCCAGACCAACCCTTTTTGTTTCTTTCTTCCAATGTTGGATGATTATTGAGGCACTTTGGATATGGGCCTATCATGTCGTATACCTCTGGGAGGAAGGAGATGGAGGAACAAAAAGGGTTGCCTGACAGGCAGCGACAGAGGCATTTATAGCCTGGCCCCAGTCAGTTCCAGATCAACGTACTGATACATCCCAGAACGTTCCCTCCCCTCCCACTGTGGATAGGTCTGGATTGCCCTAAATCCATGTCAAAGTGCATATCATCCATGCACCACACACCACCTAACCAAGCCCTGTAACCCTGAAAGATGAGAGGAAATGAAACCAACCCAGTTAATCAGTAGTACAAAATGTTAGCAAAAGATAGTTAAGAAGTTAAAACACTGGCCAATGTTAAGGTTATGTAAGTTCAATCTCGCCAGCCTTAGATTAGATTTATAATGTACAAAGCTGCATCAGCAAGTTTCCTGCAGATATTCAATTTTCCTTGGTAGTCGTTCTAGCAACTATTTTCCCATTACCATCCTATCATTCAGTACAATTTGCAGTCCAGTTGATGCACAAATTTAGAACTTCCAAGTGAAATAACACTAGAAGGTATCACCATCACTACTGCTTAATGAATGCTGGTGCCCGAAGTAAACTAAAAATGTAATGAATATCAAATGTAGAAATAATAACTTTGGTAATAATTTGGATGTGCAGTCAAAGTGATGTCAAAATCATTTACTGAAAAATAATACATGCATATAATGCTAGTAAATAGTTTGTTAAACACTAAATCTTAAAAATATCTTCTGCTGATTAAAGTGTCACTACTGAACAGTTGGAATGCTTCAAGCTTTTTGTACAGTGCTGTCTACACTTCTTTGCTTTAATCCACTTAATGTATTAGTGGTATTCTAAGCTATCCAACTTCCCATAAACAATAACTTAAAATTGCATAACAGAATTGCTTTTAGCTGTAAGAAATGTGTTCTTTGGTATGACTTGGATAGATCAAAGCTGAAGACTGATTCTCCTTAATGGATGGCTCAAAGTTCATGTCTGCAAAAATCTTGACATTATCACTGCTCTTTTTCAAAAATATATAGTTAAATAATCATGATCAGTAACAAGAACCCTTTGTTCATTAGCAAAAATGAGTTGCACATTAAGCTCATCAACACAGTAATCACATTCATACAAATTACGTTGTTAATATCTATATAAGATACTCCAAAGTTAAAATTAATATTCAATATAGTAAAATTTCAAACAATTTCTTCTTTCTGCCACAAAAACTTGGCAGTATAGAACTTAACATACATATAAACTGTTTAATTTCAAAGCTGCATTTTGCAAGCACATACAGGCACTAAAAAGGAATAAATATAACAAAAGCTTTCAAATCACCTTCGCTCCTCTAAGAAGATGTGCAAAATAAAACAAAGTACAATATAAGCTTTCCTGCAGAGTATTAAGAGAAATAATTTATACTTGAATCTAGTATATGTATGCATATCCAGATTTATATAAAATCATGATCTCAATTGAACTAATAATAAAAGCTGTTCTGTTCAAAAAATGTAGACCATTAACTCATATTCACTAGAAGTTATACTCTGTTAAAAAATAAATAAGTTTTAGCTAACAGAAATATTTCTGCACAAGTTTGGACATGCCCAAAAATATTTTGATTCTGTTGCTAAAGCAATACTTAGTTAGGTACTATCACCTTGTGAGGTGATTTTGCTAGATTATGAAAAACAACCTGAAACAATGTGGAGGATTTGAACAATAAATTGGAACTGAAGAGAAAAGTTAAGGTATGTGAAGAACAGAATGTTCTGTCGACCCAAAGTATATGATTTGATTATAACCATATATAATAATTATTAATGTGGAGGATATTCCTCTCTAACCCAAAAGTATTACACCTGCTACTGCTTTTTATGAAGATGTGATGTGAACAATAAAATTCTCATATTACAATTCAAGAAATATTTTTTTTACAGAAAGTATATGCATTTTTACCACAATAATGTACTCAACACAAGTACTTAGATGGCAGATTTTGTGTTCAGATATAAACATATTTATAGATTACATTGTTTTACACACTGAAATTAAAATTAGGGTACAGAGTGGTTTTGTCAAACACCCTTGCTTACTGCATGCAGTTATGGAATTACAGACTATGCTCAGATGAGTTTGGATGCTATAATGAGAAAATACATTCAGATTAACACAACATTTTCAGAATGAGTGATTAAACTTATTGTTCTGTTCAAAGAGATGCTTACAGAACAGTGTTATTTTTGGGTAACAAATTGTATATATTTCAGACATTTATAGTAAGTTACAGGAAGGCATGTCCAATACTTTTTTTAAAGTGTATCACACTGATATGTTATTTTAATGTTGATCATTTAAAACAAAATAAATACAAATAAAGCAGTGTTCTAACAATAGAAACATTTAGAGCTCAGTAATTTGTTAGAAAAATACAGCAGAATCCCGAAATAACATAGTTGTTGGGAGGCATGCTTTAGCCCCGCATTATAACAATTTCTAGTATATCAAAATGTGAGCTTAGAAGTGACAAAAATCAATACAGCAGAGGTGGTAGGCAGCATTTATGTAATAAATTACAGTACATTGTAAAGTATGTAGCGTAATATACAGTAAATGCCATTCCACACAACAGTTATGCTACGGTTGTATTTCAGTCCTGCAACCGATCTTAATTTATACAGTACATACAATTACACTGTACGCATTTTACATTAACCTAATTTTGCATTGTCTTAAAGAAATCAGTAAGTTTTGTTTGGCAGCATTATTCACGTTTTTTTCCTCTCTGTATTGTTTGATTGTAGCAAGATGGAGATGAATACTGTTTGATTCATTTTGCTCCTTCATACACAGCATCATCTTGTTTATGGCACATCACTTCATTAACATACAGAATATTTTGTTCCGTGTGCATGGCTTGTTACTTCGGAAAAGTCTTGGCAATACAGTGGCCAAGGTCAACACTAGGAATGCAGTGGCCAAGGTCCACACTATGGGTAGCAAAAGGTATATTCCAGTACTGCTCTTTGAAGCAAATTTTAAACTCAACTTTCAAAAATAAAAAATAAATAAATAAAAAGTATGAAATATTTTCGGGAGATAATACTTCTCCCCCGCGTTAAATCTGAATCCGCGGTATTTCGGGCTTCTACTGTAATGCACAGTATGTCTTCTTACTGTCTGATATTCTTATACCTTCTAATGCAGCAAATCAAATTCATGTGTTTACCACCCCACAGTAGCAGCACTTTCATTCATAAAGCTCAGAAACTAAGAAGTATTCTACACAGAACTGATTCAACTCGGTTGTAAAACCTTTCCAGCTCCTGTTATTTACCATAATGAGCAAAATTAGAGCACCATGTTGCATTTGTTATTTTTTTTTTTTAAATTTTACTAATCTTTTAAAAATAAATCAAACATTGAGATAGTAATTTAAGTTAAGAAGTAATCTAAGAAGTAATTTAAATTCAAAGCATCTAAACAAACAGCTGGCTGTCAAAAATTTAAGTCGGCCAAGAAGCTTCAGAATCTACAGATGAAAGAGACAATATACAGGTACTGAGGCATGTTTTAGCAATAAGAACTAAGGATATGTGACAGACAGTAAAACCTTTTGTAACTGCAACATTGCTGACTTATGTTTGTAAAAGAAAGGGTACCCAGGAAACTTGCCCCAATTTCAGGGTTCCCAGCAAAATTGCCAATCTAACTTCTCTGACCTATATATTGTATTTCCCTGAGCACAATTTCATATTTTCACACTTTTTAACAGCATCCTCCAATCCCTATTAGCTGTCCAATACACACTTTTAAACAATATTTATTACTAGATTGATACAAGGAAAATTCAATATGTTGCACAATGAAGTGCATAGAATAAGAATGATGTGTCAAATGATAAAATGTAACTTTCAATTTAGACCATACACTAATTAGATCGAACATGAAAAAATGTATCCAAAAAGAAGAGCTGTGCAAAATACATTTGAAATAAAATACTGAGGAAAAATTATTTAGATACAAAATAATTTGAAAATGTATAATTTTGTTGCAAATGCATCATAAATAAATTATACTGACCAATTCTTCCCCGAGTTTGATAGACGTTATTTATAAATAAACAATGAAATTGCTACTGGTACTTTTAAAATCACTAACGAACATCCAGTATAGTAAAAAAAAATATTGCACACATAACAATGTTATGTCAATAATTGTTTCGTGATTTACTATTCTGAAGCTGAATAAATCTTGGTCCCTTTACATGTGGACGTAATACCTGGTACTCCATATTATGATTTTAAACTTCATTCTGCACTCTTCACAGTAGGCTTCAAACTGACTTGTCTGGTACACAAAACAAATTTAGTAAAATGCACTATTTGGGATCATCTCTCTGTTTCTTACCATCTTACGGGGTCTCGCCAGGGATGAGACATAACTAGTGACCAATGAGAGTTCCAATACAGGGCTAAAGACGTGGCATTGTAATGACAAGTTAAGGTGATGGTGGGGAGGGGAGTGTAAGATGCACCTGACATCGTGAAGAAAACATGTTTTAATTTTCTTTAGATCTATCTACAAATTTTTAATGCCTGTTATGGAAAAGATTGTAAATATTGCTTGAAATAAGCTGCATTTACTGAGTCAAACGATTCTGTGTTATAAGAAAAACTAATTTTGTCCTTAGAATCACAAAAATGTATAAAGCTTTACAGTAAACAATGCAATATTATATTGAAGAGTATAAAAACATTTATTTCTTCTACAAATTTTCCTATATTTGTACTGGAATTAAAAATCATATCAAAGTAGCTTTAACATGTTTGTCTATTACATCAGAATACAGCATCTGCTTTCGAATGAAAGGTTTTCAACTATACCTAGGTAATAAACTGCCTTTCTTGGGTGGTATTAGCATTTAATTACATTTCTGTGAATTTGCACAGTTTCTGAAATTTGTCCAACTGTGTTATTAGCTTGCCATAGACCAATAATCTGGCCACATGTAGCTTCTGAAGTATATGGCAAGCTTTGAATCAAACAACAGTTGAGCTTAATGAGTAATGATTTACCTAGCGAACAGAAAAAATCAACTTTCCTTTCATGCTGACATGTCAAACTAGCATGTAACATGAATAGTGTTGTCTTTGGAGAGGAACAAAGAGAGGGGTAACGATTTACTGAGTGATAAAAAAAATCAGAACTGTCCTTTCAGACCAACGTGTCAATGGTTATAACTATGTCCAGCCAGTAGCATGAATATCGCTCATTGGAGTGGGATAAAAAGATGAAAAGAAGGGGAAAGCTATGAAGGCCTCGTTAAACAATCACTAGATTAGATTATATCCTTGCATTTTACTAAATTTGTTTTCTATACATCATCAAGCGATTCTATAAACTCTGGATTAAGTAATGAAAGCTAAAAGCTATTTTTTCACCACCATCCCCTCCCACCTCTAAAAGGGCATGAAGAGGCAGCAGTTCACGATGGTCTAATGATGGAATAAATCAACCAGAAACTGCAATCACAAAAAGGTGAAGAACCTTATTTCTGTAATACCATGAAAGCCCCCGAGTTACTCAAATGCTGAATGCGAATTTTAAGAAGTAAAAAATGTTGTAATGCTCCTTAATACTTAGTTTTTATCAGTATAAATTACCAGGCATATGAGAACTTTGAACCAGTTTCCCTGACATAAGCCAATATTTTAAATACTCCCCTGACTTTCCCTTACCATTTTGTAATTTTCTGACTTTCCCAGTCACTGGGAACCCTGTATTTGTTAGACATACATTTTGGCATATAATTACAATTCGTAATAACTGTGATTTGCTGCACAAATGCATTTCTTACAACCATTATCTGTCACAATTATAGCAAGATTATTTGAGTTTGCCACGTATATCAGTTTGACTGAAATTAACTTAGTCTAGGCTTGCATAAGAACCAAGAAACATTACCCCTATACAATCATAAAGAAATAATCATGGTGCCGATGCTGCTTGCAAAACAATATTTGCCTTACTTCAATTTAACTTTGAGGTAAAAAAACGGACTTGCACCCTCATTTTACAGCAGTATAAAGTTAAGAGATATCTCTTAAGCCAACAAAACATTTGATTACTGTGAGAATGTCATGGTATTTAACAGGAAAAAGTATCTTGACAAAATGTAGCCATGGAAAAAATCATTGTGCGCATTAGGGGAGCAGAATATTTTTAAGTTTTACGTCGAGTGATAATGTGGCTTACACAAGTCAATATTTCAACATGCAAGCAAGTTTATTTATAGCCTCTGATCCATATGTTATCAGACACTCAAATAGGCTGTCTCTTGAATCACCACCCACATTTGTATTTGCAACTATTATACAAGAGTGGTGATTCAAGACCCAGACTATTTGAGTGTCTGATAGACAATAACATATTGATCAGAGACTATAAATAAACTTAGCTTCATATTGGAATATCCACTTGTGTAAATCGTACAGTCACACGACGTGAAACTTAAAAATATTCTGCTCTCCTAATACGCCTAATCGTTTTTTTCTATGACTACTAATAACAAAGAATCAGTAAACTTAATAAGAAAAATTAAACTTGCAAATCAAAATTCATGAACTTTAACATGGAGCACCTACCATCCTGTAGAGATAGTTTCATTACATATTTCTTCCAAAAAATGCATACACACTGTAAGGAACAAAACTATTTGGGTTTGTTTTATGTTTAAAATACATGTTTCAAAATATATCTATGTATAAACTTTTTTGACATATTCTATATTTAAAAAAAGTACAAGAAATTGTTAAATGGCAACAGCTATTTCAGAAAACAAATGCTGTGTTGCACAGTCCAATGAAACAAGTTATGTCACTTAGGGGAGTTTGTTTTTTTAAATACAATTGAACTTGCTTATGATGATATTAGTTTCAACTATAATTTGATTATAACATTTTGTTTCCTGTGGTACAGACATATTCTTGAATGAATTCAAGAAATGTTTCTTGGTCTTGCTTAATATAGCAAATTATATGCATATAACATAATTTTCAGCCTCAGTTTGCAATAAGATTTTTCAAGAACCATAATATTTTAGGAAATTTGTTGCAAGTTGGCAAATTCTTTATCCTCCCCTTCTGTCATTAGTCTCTTAAATCCAGGTAGATTCCTCCCCTCACTGTAATCCTTGCACATTCACACTGGTGGTAATAATCACAGAAAGCTTTAACAGTATCTTAAGTCAATTTTTCATGAAGTGCACGTATCAGCATATTATGACTGGTTAAATAAATGCTTTAATGAAAGAAAAAAGTTAAAAGTGGTTAATGAAATGAGAATGGAATTAAAATCTTCACATTTTCATCAATTTAACTTAGTTGACGTGACTCATGGGTGGTGCATGGTATGGTGCAGCGTGACTAGAGGGTTTGACGCTGTTTCTTTTTCTTCTTTTCTACAACTGTATATTGAAGATACCATAAAAATGTTAATATTGTTTTGAAATTAAATGCTGAATGAGATGACATAATTTATATTCTGTTTAAAATGGCATTTTTTAGAAGAAACGGGAATACAATGAAAATTACATTAAATTTAAGTTGTAAAAATATTGAGTAGATATCACTGTTACCTTTGTTCTGAATTTTATTTATGAGTTTTACATTAAATAGCTTCTGCAAATCTCAGAATCACATAATTTTTTCAAATTAGGTAACTTTAATCCTGGAAAAAACTCAGAACCACTTGTTTATCATAGTTGCAATTTTGCAAAAGACATTACCTTAACATCTACTTTAGATGACAGAAAATTGAACCCCCCAAAAATGCAAGGTTTGTTGCTGTTTGAAATGAAATGGAACAGCCCTATTCTAAGCTCACATTGTTGAAAATTATACAATACATGAAAAAGCAGGATTATTTTATTATACTGATGGATGCAATCAGATGCATTACCAAAGCTTTGGTTCACAACCAAAACACTCTTCACTGCCAGATAACAGATAGCAATAAGGGCACAGCACAACCAGGATAACCTCGCAAAACAACTAAAAGTATGATAAATTCATCAGAATCGCTAGTAAGAGAAATAAGCTCAAAACAATGTCACAAATGTGTGCAGAGTTGGTAGAAATGAACAAGAAAAAACTACCTGTTGCAACAATAAAAAGGAGGCTGATTGAAGCTGGCTTGAAAGGATGTCGGGTAGCAAAGAAACCCCTTCTGAAGCCCATAAAAAAAATCTGATGTGTTGCACTCACATGACACTACTCTTGTAATAGTGTTCTTACAAACTGTTATTTCTCTAACTTTTTCATGTTAGTCGAGATAAATATTTACAGAAATTATCTTACTGCCAATTTTCTTGTAGGTGCAAGGGGAATATGGGAATACAGTTAGCTTTGAGCAATAGTAAAATCTTTTAAAACTGGTCACTACATGACGGCTTTGAAATACCATTCTCTTTACACAGTCAAGTGATACAAAAATGAATAACAACCCTTCTAGCACCTGAATGTCTCACACTGTGTAACGTCACTGTCTGCTTTATTCCACTGCAAGAAGAATGACTAGGTAACTTAGCCTAAAAGTCTATGAAAAAGATTGCAAATTTATATAAGAAAAATTGGAAACAACTTATAATGGAGGCGAAGTAGCTTGTAGAGTAGAATTAAGAATTGACACAAATCAGCTTAACAAATACATATAAACCAGGTGCCATGAATGGAGATGTGACCTGGTCAGTGTCCTGGCCACTCCCAGCCAGTTACGTCATCTTGACCAGGGGCCACTACTTTTCAATCAAGTAGCTCCTCAACTGGCCCCTCAGGGACCTAACAAGGCTGAGTGCACCCCGGATCAGATCTCCCTGCAGGAGAAAATCCCTACACTGATATGAGAATCGAACCCAGGTGCCCCACTTGGTAAGCAAAGCACTACCACCATGCTAAGAGACAACCAACAAACACATATAACCACTCTAATAGTACTGCAAACCAGTCCTAGCAGTTAGAATCTCAGTAGCAAAGTCAGTTTCATACTGTTGTTGTAAAGCCATTATTTCACAGGAGCTTTTGAACTAGTGTTTGGATGCATGCCAATGCTACTTATGCGACCAATATTCTGCAAAAATTATAATATTACATTAACACAACACTTTCTAGAGTATTGTATTCATTTACAGCATGAGTCAAAAGTATCCATACAAATGGGGATAATGGTGATAGTGCGTTTTGCTTTTTCACCTAGGTGAACCAATTAAAAAGGAATGCCACTAATAAAAGATGAACAGATTGACTCATTCTGTGGGCTGGAAGTGATTTCACCCACCATGTAGCACATACGTTGAATGAAATTCACAGAACATAGATAATATACGATACCATGCAGCAAACTCAAGGGGACAAGTTCTGTCACCAATGAAGTGCAATTTGGAAGATCAGGAACAGCAACAGATGAAGCTAGGTAAACATTGGTGCTGGCACTGATGACCCAGTGTCCAACAAAGGGAACCCAATGCCTCTCTGTGGAAATTGGAATCAGCCAAAGCAGTGTCATGAACGTTCCTAGACTAACAAATGGCAACCATACAATGTGGAGATGTTGCAGTATCTGACTGTGGATGATCCTCATTGCAGGTTCTGTGAGTGGGCACTGAATGTCAACCATTATGTTTATTTTCTTAGTTCCATCTCTTTTTCAGTTCAGCCATACATTTATGTTACTGGTGAAGGAAACAGGCAAAATGCAAGTTACTGTAGTGATAGCAATCCATATTGGATGTTGGACTCCAAACTTAAAGCTGTGGTGCAGGATTTGGAGAAATTTTAGGTAATTTTTTTCATTGAAGGAAACCTCAATGCCAATGGTTATCTCCATATGTTGAACAATGACATCTTCATGTGAATGTCAGATGTGGATGGTGACTTTCCTGTGTTCTTTCACCAAGATTAGGCACCACTATTGAAGTTCCTGAGCATTTTCAATCAATGATGGAGTAGACATCCAGCTCGCCAGACCTCACTCCCATGGATTTTTACCTTTGTGGCCACCTGAAATTGATTGTGCACCAACAGAAAATCTGCAATGTGAACCACCTTAAAAGAAGAATCACATTAGCTTGAAGACCAATAATGGGAGAAACATTGTCACATGTTTGTCAGAATTGATTGGAGTGCCTGTCCATTTGAGCAGTGTTGCCATCATAGCAGATTTCTGCTACACATAGCAAAATTTGAGCCTTCAGGAGACATTGTAGCAAAAAGCAAAAAAGTGGAAAAATATAGTAAACTCAGTCAATTTTAATGTTAAAAAATCAATTTACATTGCTTTGGAAATAAACATGTAAAAAGTTTCAATGAATATTCTACAAAATTAATTTAGTCATTTTAAGTTTTGAGGCTCAAATATTTCAAAATTGGCTAAACTGTTGCCATGTGAAAAAGGTATTTTTATGATGGCTGACAGACTGGCAATCCCTTACGTTTTCTTGTATGCATTAAATAAAAGCATACATTTCTGTTTTTTAGTCCAAGGGAAAAAACCTTTTGTACCTTGATCTTGTACCACATACTCCAGATTCCTCTTCCTGAGCCATCCTTTGCTTTTCCTTAGTATCTTCCCCATTTTTCCTTTTATATATAACTTGATATTTGGCTAGTACCATTTTGACATAAATTTTGGCTTCTTCTGGCAAACAGGAACAAAACAGCATGTGATTTTTTCTAAGGAGAATAGCAACAATGAACTCCACGTCATTAAATTTGCTAAATTTTATCATATAATAAAATATAAGAACCCTGCTTTTATGTTTCAGGAATTACCATTTTCCTGTTATTACTATTATTTTTAAGGTCCCTTCATTTTCTCTATGTTTATAACTTGCAATCTGCATTATTTTGGAATGCCAAAAAGCACTTTTAAGATACTATCAACCTGTGAAGACAATTTTTACATGCAGCTGTTGGCAATTTTTATTTTGGTTTATATGGCAGTGTCATGCTTGCATTGTTATACATACATCTAGTACACAAATGTTAGCTTATGTACTACTGAACCCATGAGTTCATGGATGAAGTTACAAAATCAGGAAACTTTATTTTCATTTACATAAACGGCATCCCTGCACTTAACATGTTTTATATATATAGGCCCAGAATGCAAAAAGTATTAGCTAACATGTCCTTCAACCATACTTCAGCAAGAGTATGCATGCCCTGCATTACTTTTTCTATCATAATATATCGCATTTTAATTCAAGTATTATTGATGTATGTTAATAAAACATTAATCACATTTAAAAATTGCTAAAATAAGAACCAGTTCAAGTACAATAAACAGCACATCACATAACGAGTTACAAGTTTTCTCTGGAACCCAGAGCAGTGTAAAATAAGGGTCAACTGCAATTTTACTGCTGTCAGAACATTTACTTGGGCCATAATGGGAGCCAGAAATAATAACATAGATATTCATACATATTTTTATCCTGCTAATTGAGGAGCATTGTTTCAGAACTCGATAGATGCAAAATTTTACGAAATTGAGTTATATATACGATACTCGTATCGGCATCATTTTCACTTTCTACATCGTTCTGTGAAATCAGATTTTGCAAAATTTGATTGGTGTCCTGTGTAGAAGGTAGGGAATATTAGCAGTTTTTTTCAAAACTCGATACATGCACTTGCTCAGTTAAAGCAAAGATGCAAATTTATGATTTTATGATCAAGAATGTATCAACTTCAATTCTATGAAACGCATGTTAGCATTGACTGCCATCTCACTGTTGATATTCTTGAAATTCTCAAACATTTCTACAAGTAATTATTATTTATTTATGCCAACAAACTTACTGTTGGTGTTTTTAAACACACAAGCCGTGTGTGGGCAAAGTTTGAGAGGTAGAACTGGAACTTAAAAATTCAATGCCACAACTGGGATTTGAACCACAGACCTTCCGCTTACCGGGCGGACGGTATATCCTTTATATCCTGGGATATAAAGTACTTACAATAGTAAGTCACCATTGGGGTAATTTGTCTCTGATGTGAGACTGCCTTTGTGGTTTACCAGGAGAAATACGAACTGGTTTGAGAATTTAATGCCATTCTGGCAGTTTGTCACAATTAGCTCATTGGTTAGAGCGTCCGCCCGGTAAGCGGAAGGTCTGTGGTTCAAATCCCAGTTGTGGCATTGAATTTTTAAGTTCCAGTTCTACCTCTCAAATTTCTACAAGTTTTGTACACTGCTGCATCATTGGCAATAACTGCGAACTCAGGTTGTGCGCTTGGATTTCACATTAATTTCTGCAAGCTTCTTTTTTTTGTTCCATTTATATCCCGCCTTTAACTGCACAGGTCATATCGGTGGCCTTGCCTATTGGCAATGGCGTTACTCGTTTAACAGTGGGTTTTTTGGTATTTGGGAGTTTTTATACGTTGAATTCACACATAAATTCACACTTTCATTCATTATTCCAGACTCAGGGAAGGATGAAGAATAATCTTGGCTAGAGAAAAATTCCTACCCCCCTGCTGGGAATCGAACCCGGGACCCCTTGCACAGCAGGCAGGTACTTCTGCAAGCTTCATGATACTTATATGGCATTTTTATTCTTAGTTGAGACACTGCACTGTACTATGCACAATGGACAGGAGCTCAGATTGTGAAACTGTACCAGTTGTAGAATGCGCAGGAGGTAGGAATTGCAAAAGCAAGGAAAGGAAATCAAAATGCAAGTCAAGGAAAGATCATACTCCAGAAATTACATGTTCACATGGTCTCGAGTACACTCCATGAAATCCTAAAAGTAAAGGGCATAAGCACTGTGATGCAGCTGATTTGACTTATAATGATATAAATGGATTTCACCAACACCTTTCCATGCTCAACAAAATAGATAAAGATAAATTCCTTATGAAATATATGAGTATTACATCAAATTGCAGAGTGGTGAATAAAGAGGCTGCAAATAGAAAGCAGACTGTTAGCATTAAATACAGTGTGAGAACTAATGATGGCTGAGTATTGTCAGTATGTGCTGCAAGCTTCCGAGGAATCACAGGGGTGTCAAAAGAGAGATTATCTCTCCTGGCTAGAAAATTTCACTTATCTGGGAATGCACAATGGAAACCAGAGGAGGTGACAGAACAGAAATATTACAGGACATTACTGCTGCTATAAAGCAAGACATTAAGAAGTACAGATATAGAGAAAGCCACTATGGAAGAGCAAACTCAAAGAAGATATTTACCTCCAGAACTTAATATCACAAAAATGTGGACCAACTTTTGCAACGAAAGAAGATTAAGAAATCTATCAGTCTGCTCATTATCAAAATATGAAAACATATTTTACAACTTCTTCAATCTTTCATTACGTACACCTCACATTGACATGTGCTCAACCTGCAAAATGGGACTGATGAAGATTAGGACAGAGGCAGATGTGGAAAAGAGAAACGAACTAAGAACCACGTACAGACTGCACAAGCACTAGTAAAGGTGAAAGCATACTTATTCATATTGTTTGAAATTTCTTTGTGGGTATTCAATATGTTTGTTATATAAATAAAACAAAATATATTGTTATTATGAATGTAGCAGCACTTAGTTTCTAAGTTTATACCTAATGAAATAATCCTTAAAAACATTAATACCTTGGTTGTATAGTACATTATGTATTATAAAAAGGTGAAAATAAATAAAAAAATAGTAAATACATAAATAGAAAGCAACAAAAACAATAAATTACAAAAATAACAAAACTTCATGGGTTAATTTCTCGCTCATGCAGAAAAGTTAATCAGCATTTATCGATTTTGAAAAAACTCTGCATTTTCAAACCCCAAATTTGCACTAGTTAAACTATGCTATTTGTTTCTTTTCACATTCAATGAGACAGTATTAGGAAGGAGCATTGAATCATTAATATAGTTGCTGTGCTAATCAATTAGTATTGCCAAAAAATAGAAAAAAAAACGTTTTTCTCAGAAACGCATTTTGTGCATCTATCGAGTTTTGAAAAAATGCTCCTCAATTGTACTTAAAATATTTTACTCATAAGCACCCCTACTAAATAGAATCTTTATATAATGGAAGTTGATAGTATTGTTGGAATCATTTAAAAGTGAAAATTGAGCCAATTAGTAACACAGAACAACATTTGCTTTTTGAATTTTCCAGAACATGCATCCTGTTAAACATATTCTGGAAAATTTAAAAAGTGAGTGCTGTTTTGTGTCATTTATCAATCAGTTTTGACTTCTAAATTTCTACTAAAACTCAGTTGTTTATTGCATAGTTACATCTATAAATTAAAACTTCACTATACCTTGCAAAACGCGTACCTTCTGGAAAGTAAGAAGAATGGAATGCAGTGTTACAAATATAGAAAATAAAAGTAACACATATACAACAAAATGTACACAGGAATAAAAGAAAATCTTTATCGTAAGAGTAAAGGTAAACATTCTACTACAATAAAGAAATAATATCCTTTGAGTATGTTCAATAATACAGTAACAGGCATCAAGCTCAAATATCTGCATATGGATTCTAAATGGGAATCCTACTTGTTTTCTTAGCACTATGTGGGCATTCACATTACTACTGCTATTTTTCTAACTTTTTTTCCTTTTCTCTCACTCACTCTCTCTCTTATTAATTTAACACTTTTTATCTATTTAAAGTAAAAAAGTACAGACATATTAGGACAAACACCTGTCATTGCATGTCTTGTCCAAAGAAAATATCTTCCAAAAGTCCTTAGCTGAATTGTGATACTGCTCGCAACCATAAATAAATGTGATGTTAGAAAAACATGTAAGCATTTTAAAATGTTAATAAAAAGGGGTAGGCAAATTACAAATATAATATCTTTAAGTCAATAACATTAACATTTTTATACCAAACTTTCTGAAATCCCAATTAAGCCTATGCTCAAAGAAGTATAAAAGATAAAAATGTTTAGTTCAATGTCTATGTTATCTTTTTTTTTTCTGTTCATTACAACATTTTTCCCCACATTTCTAAGCACAAACCTCTGCAAATTATAGCACCAATCCAGTTTGCCTAACAAAAGGCTCAATTCCAGCTGAATGTTTTACATATACCCTTTATTTTGAGCAAATTGTAAAACCCAGTTATTGTGCAGTGTCTAAATTTGATAATATGTCAACTTTCTTTAAAAAAAGAAAGACCAACACCATTTCAGCTGAAACAAAGAGAATGTTGACCTTATTTCTTAAAATTACCATATTTTTTGGACTGTTTCATAGTAATTTGTCTTTAAGTTTACCAGATACTAGGAGCTATGAAAATAAAAGTCACCAATAACAAAATTGAAAAAAAAGTGATAAAATAGTGCTAATCCCTTATTTTCTTCTTAATAAAAAATGGTTGGCCCATTTATTTTACACATTTTGGCCACGCAGGTACAGCAATGTGAATGCGCGTAAAGGATACAAAATTTGACCCCAACCTGCAGAGGAAAAGGGTTATCACAGAATTTATGGATGAGCACTGAAACTTAGAGAGTTTGTAGAGGTATTCATGAAGAGAAATATTCTAATAATGGAGAATAGCTCCCAAAATCTGAATAAATCAGTTCAAAAAATATGGCACAGTGTTAAAATATACATGGAAGTCCTAAATGGACTTCTATTGCATGCTTCTGAAACAAACTCTCTTCCGTGATGCATGCACACAAGAAGAGGCAAGGTCCATTGAAAGTCAGAGGTCTTCATCTCCAATACCCTCAAATGCTTCATTTTCAACTGATGGTTGTGACGGAGATCTACTGGAAGACTTGAGGCTTACACTGGACAGCTTCTCGGACAACCTCCTCATGGATGAAGCTGCTGGAAAATCTGATTTGCTAGAGCACCTCATTTCTCCATTCTGAAAATCAAATTACGTACAGCATTATATGTACATACCTTTCATGGTGGTTTCTTTTCATAAAATATTTGTTAAGTCAAACTATGCATTTATATACACACCGGGTGGAAGGTGCTGCTTTGGCCATATGTAAACCAGGGATTCTACATGATTGTAAAAATATGTTGTTAGCTAATGCTGAATTTCTGACAATGAAGTCATTAATCCTCTTGCTCTCCAATATTTTTCACTGATAGATGTGGCACTAGAAGTGGCTGGGCATATTTGAAGGTGGTCTCAATCCATTTCCTCTTGCAGATCACATAGAGGACAGAGTGGTGAAGAACATATCCCAATTCTGTTTAAATGTGTTACCAGACAATCATGTCCTGTAATCAACCTGAAGGTTGCAACTGCTGTTTTTCGAGGATACTCAGGAATTACTGTTTGAATGTTTGGTAGTTCCCATCTTTTATTCTTTGATTTTTCATAGTAATATTTTGCAATAATTTTTTTGAATTCAGAGTTGACTAATCTTTTAGCTACATAAAATGGTAGATTAACTATAGATTTTTGAACACTGCTGGTACCCTTTTTTGCAAGAAAATTAGCTTTCTCATTAGTCCACAGTGAACTGGTATCCATTGGAAGACTAGGTGTTTTTGAAGTGCTGTTAGATGGGTAAGGATTTTCCAACATTCTACAATTGTTTGGTTTTTTGGTGACAACTTGGAAGTAATTGCTATAATTGCTGCCTTGGTATCTGAGAGAATAACTGCTTGCTGAAAATGTGAAATTCTGTACAAAAGATTTTGTAGGGCCATTTGAATTGCTTCAATTTCTCCATCAAAGTTTGTAGTTCCATAACTTAAAGATTTGTAATAGGAAAAGAGGTGACACGTGACTCCAGCCTCTGCTCCATCTCAGTTTGATATCAACGATCCATTAGTATAAATATGGAGCCATTTGTGTTCTGGATATCTGGTATGGATTGTCTCTAATGGCAATAATTTTAGAACACTAGTTGGAGTATCACTTTTCTTAACTTCTTCTGTCAGGTGTAAATAATATGTGATGTATAATGTTTGTGTTGGATTGACTTTAGATATGACGTTTTCCTTTGAATTAGGAAGATATATATTCTTCTTGATGTCTTGAATTATGGAAAGAAAGCTCTCCTGAGTCTTTAGTGTATGTGTAAAATTTCTCTTGTTCCATGTATTGAATGGGAGTCTGATCAACTTTTCGTGCTGAGTAAGAGCTACTTTTTCTGTTTCATATTCAATGGGGTATTGGTTGGTTAGTATTTCCATAGCTGGTATTGGTGTGGTTTTGATAGCACCCGGAATTAGTCTCAGACTTTGGTTTTGAAAGATTTGAGTTTTTTTTTTTTTTGTATTTGCTGTTATAAGAACTTCACTGTAGTAAGTAAATAATGGCTTAGTATATGCATTGTATGTTGTGTTAAGAGTTGCTCTGGAACATCCCCCACTTCATTCCTGTTAGACATTTTAACAGTGAAAGGTGCCTTTCTGCTCTGTGTATTACATTTTCAATTTGTTTGGTCCATGTAACTTTGGTATCAAATATAACTCCTAAATACATTGCTTCCTTTGTTTCTGGTAATTGTTGACCCTCGGGGTCTCCGTCTAGGGGATATGTGAATGGGAACAAGGTACCCAAGCTGAGCAGAACATTACTTCCACTTACTGGTGTTTTGCTCCTCACTGTAACTTTTCTATCTGACCTTACCTTGGTCATCTCTTGTTCTCTTCTGACCCCGATGCTATTAGGGTTCCCGAGGGCTAGGGAGTCTTTTATTTTTCCAACCTCTCCATTTCTCTAATTTCTCTATACAATATTAACCCCTAACATGCTGACCTGTCATGGCATGTAATACGTCCTCTGATTGGTAATCAGAGGATATGGTCGGTGAATTTATTTTCATAATTCTCCCGGCTAGGTCGGTGAGACCTGTAAACCAACGACACGTGTGGTCCTCCAGACATTCTGGGGGTTCTGAGAGAGCAATGTGACCGCCAAAACATAAAAATATGGTGCTCTCTAAAAAGCAGTTACTATTACTGCTATTGCTCTCTTCAATATCAAATTATGAAATATGTGTAACAAATATGTCCAATACAATTATTGTCAATAAAGAACCATTTTGCCAAGAAAAAAAATATTTGAAACCATCAAACTTTTCTATGTAAGGGTATAAATGGTTTATCATTTACTAATTATTGCACAAACATTGTGTGAGCTAAGCTGTAATGTCTTTTTATTTCAATTTGAATGAATTTAATCACAATTTAATGTTAACATGACATTGTCCAGTCTCTCTTAGAAATTAAACTTTGAATGACATTTTAACATTAAGTTGTAACTAAATTCATTTGAATTAAGGTAGAAATGCATTAAACATTATTCACACAATAGTTGCTGGCAGTGAAATAATAAACCATTTATATCCATTCATCAAGAAGCTAGATGGTTCCAAATATGACACAAATTACTTTTCTTTGGCAAAATACCTATTCTGTAGAGATGACTTGCTAAGCAGTCGTGATTTGTCAATAGTCGGAAGGCTGCAACCGCTGTTTTCCGTGGTCTCTGGGGGATTATATTTGGGTTGGAAAGTAGTGTAATCCATTTTTTATCTTTGGCATTTGTTTCTATTTCTTGTAGGTATGAATGAGAAAATTTTTTAACGATCAAGCGTTTTATTGAGGAATATGAGAAATTGAATTTAGACTTTTGTTTTATTGTTGTGCCTTTCTTTGCAAGTGAGTCTGCAGCTTCATTCCCCATGACTCCACAGTGTGCTGGAATCCATTGGAGCTGAACAGTCTTATTAACTTTTTGGAGTTGTGTTAACATTTTGTAGCATTCTCTCTCAGGAATATGTTAAATAATTAATTTTGAATGGATTTTATTTAAACTGAAAATAAAGGTAATTTTGGTAAAACTGGAGTTTAATTCAAGAGAATCCAAGCCCTCGCCATTTTGTTCTTCATCTGTTGCCTGTTATACATGACCCTGTAATAAAAATCCTAGCCCCGTAACAAGTCAATAAATACCACCACACTAGTAATAAACAGGACTGGTTTTTGTCTTAGTCAGGAAGAGTGTGGGAATTAAGAGAGTTAAGTTATTGACCTTGAAGCTACAGGAGTCAGTGTGCATGGTTTTATGTTATTATCTTTGTTAGCCTGCATTTGAGCTTAGCTTAAAAGGAATATCTTGCTATTAGAAATCGTGCTCATTTTAAAGATGAATGACATATAAATTTTGGAATTTCTTATGAAGCTGAAAAAATTTGCAACAAAATGCTTTAAATTAATAAAAGGAAGTCTATGGTTTACATGATATTTGAGTAACGTGAAAGGTTCAATGAAGGTTGGGAGAAGGTGAAAGACGATGAACATCTGGGTTGTCCGGTCATATCAAGCACAGATGAAAAATAGACAGGACATGTGTGAAGGATGTAACAACTCTAGTGAACTTACGAGATACATTAGTGAAATTAACAACTGATACAGAATACAAAAATGCCACCCTTTCTTCACACAAAAGTCATGAAGAATCAAAATAAAATATGTTTTGGCATCCATAAAAGAGAAACAAACACATAACTACATTAAAGACCTAATATGTTGCACTCACAGGACTTTCTCTACTCCTGTACTACATACTTATAAACTCTTACTCCTATTTTACATGTTAGTTGAGATAAACGTTGGCAGAAATTATCTTACTGCTAATTTTCTTATAGGTGCTAGAGGAATATAGGAATAGAGTAGGCTTTGAGCAATAGTCAACTCTTTTAAAGCTTTGAAATTCCATTCTCTTTGCACGGCCAAGAGATAAAAAAGTGAGTAACAATCTTCATTTGAGAAAAGTTTAAGTACTGCAAAGCTCAAACAAATAACAAAGATTATCTCTGAAATGGTTCACTCCACAAAAAAATGCATAGACATAAGAAATAGAAATGCAATAGGCATAATTTCCGTGTTTTAATGAGATGTGCATTTTTACTTTCTCAACTAGTATGCAGAGGAAGTATTGTGTTCCACCCAAAAATGAAACCCCCTGAGTCCCAAAAAAGTATTTTTAAAAAAGATGTCTGTGTGCGTGTGTTTGTCTGTGCGCGCGCATGTATATCTATGTACACGTTTGTACATGTGCCCATGTGTGTGTGTCAGACTGTGGACAGCATAATTCAAAATTGAAAAGTTGGTTAAAAACCAAAGTTGATATTTAAGTTTAATGTCTCAAGTAATGTCTTTCTTTGAAAAAATTGCGCCATCCTAAACTACCCTTTACATGGAAAATTTTGATTTTTTTTTAAAAATGGCTCTAACGATTTTGATTAAAAAGACACATGTTTATGATATTTTTATGATAAATGAAATGTATATTTTGAATTTTCTAGCTATAGCCTATGTAGTCCTGTTTACTCTGGGTGACTTGCATAACTGGTAAAGTGTAAGAGATAGACCAAATCTTACTAAACAAAAATCTGATATGTTGCATTCACATGACTTTCTCTACTCTTGTACTAACCATTTGAGACAGAATATTAAAAGACCCCAAAAGAAAATCGTTTATGTGAATATTTGTTAAGAGTGTAATTTGTTTTTGATGTTGGTATGAGTTGGTTAAATGACGAAAACGTGTTACTAATGTTCATTGTTACAAACAATTAAGTTTGTTTAAAGACGTCATAAATATTTCCATATTTAATTTTAATATATAAGTATAAATAAAAGAATTATGTGTTCAATATTGAAAGCGAAGGGAAAATGGCTAAGGATCGCTTCCCTAACTATGCGGGAACTATTTGATGAACGCATACGTGGATGTATACAAAAAGAAGTGTAATGCGTCGCCAATTGTCTAGTCATTAGCGTCTATGTGTTTGGTGAAGATGGACGTATTTTTATGTGTGCCCATCATAAAATAGTGAAAGTAAATTTACTGAGTGTTTAAAGACCGTTAATTTGTGTAAAATAAAAGAGACATTAGCTAACTTTAATAAGTTAGTTAATACGAAGTGCGCAATTAAATAAAAGGACATAAAATAGAGGAAGTATAAAGTGATAGAAAACACTTTTAGCGAAATATCGCTAAATTTTTAGACATTAAAGCCCGGCGATGCTAGGGAAGTCGATCCACTGAAATAAAAGACTTACTACTGTAATACGATTTAAATACTGTGAACAAGAAGGTGCAAATAAAATATTTCACCAAAGTTAAATCCGAGTGTATGTTCATTCCATCCAGTACCACGACCCGAGATAACAAAAGAGTCAAAAGCTCATCACCATCAACTTCATAATACATAAAAACAGCACCACATTCTTACAAATAATTTGTAACAAAGATTTATTCTTATAATAAGAATTATTCTTATTCCTATATCTTCTTTGTGTTAGTTGAGATAAACATTTGCACAAATTAGCTTATTGCTAATTTCCTTGTAGGTGCAAGGGGAATATGAGAATACAGCTTTGAGCAGTAGTGAAATCTTTCAAAGCTTCGAGATTCCATTCTCTTTGCATGGATGAGAAAGCAGGACGTTTGTATTTTTTTCATATCAGTTCTTCCAATAATGAATAACACATTGGGGCATCTGGCCAATGTGTTTGAGCATTAAAGAAGTGGGTGATGACTTGCTAAAAATAATTCTGCTGTTGCTTTTGTGTGATTTTATGCAAATATATGAAAATTAATTTAAAAAGAGGCTTCCTTTGTGTGGTTTTTGTGTAATTTATGTGAATATCTGAAAATATTTATTCACTAAAAAGGTTAAAAAATATGCATTTTTATATTTTTATTTTAAAATACTCTGGTGTGAATAATCAGAATTTTAAATTCAATTTCACGTTCATATTAAAGCAGAAACAAAATATGTATTTACTACTGAACCCTAATCATGAATTTACTGTATTTTGTGTTTTCATGAAAATTAATTTGCTTTGTCTTTCATACCATAGTGTTGCTATATTTGAGTAATTTAAAAAAAATTGATTAACAGGTTTTCATTGTTACTGATTTTTTGGCATACTTCACAAATGTTGAAAGGTAAAGTCAGTCTGTAAACTTCATTGCCTTAGCCGGGATTTGAAACATGAATCTTTTGCTTTCCATGCAGTTAATTTATGATGGCTGAACATGGTGATAGTAGTGATAGTGTTGCTTAAAACTTACCGTTGTTGAATTTATTCTTGAGGAGATACCATCAGTAGAGTTTGAACGACTAACACTAATTAATTGGCTGCTTCCATCACGCTTCATATAGGACCAACTGCTCTTCCTTGTTCGGTCACCAGGCTGTAAGAAATAGTTTACAGGAGTTTCAATGAAAAGTGCACTCAAAATGACTAGGGAATATAAACAGACTGATTCCAATATGGCAGCTGAGTCATGTTTGGTGGATCTGAAATTAGGTGTTGTACATTTGCCTTAGGATTTCAAATAATGTAAGTGAAATGTTCATTTCTGCAAGCTTATAACATCAATTGTTACTTCAGATTGCATTTTGTACTATGATTTTCATGCAGAACGCCTTTTTGTATATGAAACAATGTTCAGCTGTAAGTAATATGCAGCAAGCATGTGCAAGAGCAAGAAGCAGCTGTTTAGGGTAGGGATTATGAACTACTTTTCATGCAGCTAATACAAAGAGTTTATTTACAGTGACAGGCACTCTGATTTGGAATGGACAGTAGTATAATATGCTTCAAAAATAAAATTTAAACCAACCTGTTTTCTTTTCATTCCATTTTTTTTGAGCAGTAACTCATCGACCATCGCTTGAAGACATACTGACATGAGAATAGCCTGCTCACTGGAAATTGTGATCCACTGCAGTTTATCCTTTGACATGAGGTATTCAAATGAGAGTTCCAATTGTGGCTGACTATTGCCTGAACTACTACCTGCAGTGCTGTTTTCTCCATTCTAAAAACACAACATGGAATTACTGCCTTAAACACAGGATTATATGAAGCATCCAAAGAATATACAAGTATGAAGAGCTGTATGAAAATTATCTTAAATAAATAACAATAAATTCAATGAAAAACTGAAGCTATTAACAGTGAGTGAATGAGTGAGTGAGTGAGTGGTATTAAGGACCCGTCGACAACTAGGTCATTTGGGCCCCAAGTCAAAAGATAAAAACTGGGAAACTCACCACCTGTTAAAATCCACCATTAAAAGTTTAAAAGAAAAGAAAAGGAATTAAAACAGATAAAAGGCAAAACAGTTAAAACTTAAAACCAATCGTAAAACAGTAGCCGTTAAAATGTTATAAATAAAAGGGGTAAAACATACTAAAAGTCCAAACAGGTTATGAAATAATATACAAGTTAAACTTGGTTGTCAAAGCCAATTTGGGCAACAAATCACAGCACTGTATTGACAACTACTGTGTCATTTCCCAAGATTAACGACAGAGTAAAACCCAGGCCATGGGACTGATGCTCATGGGCATAACACAGACAATCTAGGACATGTGCTTCAGAGAGTTGAACAGAGCACGTAGCACAGATAGGTGCCTGGTCACCACGTAGAAGGGGCCCATGAGTTGCTCTTGTGTGGCCTATCCTCAAGCAAGTTAGGATCACCGCTTCTCACCTGAAATCCCTGCAACAGGTCTGCCAGGGTTGTACGTGTCTTTGATTGTCCACAATTGAGTGCCAGGTAACGCTTCCCAAAACTGTTGCCAGACAGCAAATAGATGGCAACCAAAGTAATGCTGCACATCTACATGCGGCAGCATGTGGGTGGAAAACTCAGGGAGATGACAGGCAGACTTAGCAGCTGCATGCGCCACCTCGTTCTTGGGAATACCTACATGGCCTGAAACTGGTACCCACGAGACAGCAACTGAGATGTGAGTCTATTTTAAGAATTAATGCAGAGGTGCCAACAAACTGTTGCAGTGCCTGAATAGCACTCAACAAGTCGCAACAGATAATAAAACGTCCAGGAACCGAGCTGGAGATAAAAAGTAAAATATAAAATATGGCAAATAACTCGGCGATAAAAACTGAACTGTTGTCCGGAAGTCGGTACTTGTGAGCCCCACCATTGTACACAAAACTACATCCTGCAATACCCCCCCCCCCCCCCCCCCCCCGGGATCCATCTGTAAATACTGGAGTGTAATTCCAGTAATGGTCTATAAGTGCAGTGAAGAGTTGGCGCAACACAGAGGGAGAGATAGCCACCTTCACACAGCCCGACAGCTCCATGTCGGAGCATGCAAGCTGGAGTTTGCCAGGGAGAACAGCAGCCAAAGGAGTATTGCTCTACAACAGGCAGGCTGAGGGTATGTGAGGTGAGCAGTTTGCGAAATCGGATACCACTCAGACAGGATATAGTTGTATTCCGCAGATAATGGTGGGCAAGGTGTGGACGCAAAACAGACAGAAAAAAAGGATGACCTGGAGGAGCGGCCAAATGCGCTACGTCAGAGCAAAGCAAGTATGAGCGTTGGACAGACAGCAGAGGTTTACCAGAATCGGCATACAGACAATCGAGTCAACTGGTGTGGAAAGCCCCAGTAGCAAGACAGATACCAGTGTGATGGACAGTATCTAGTGTGAAGTTTAGAGGCAGATGCTGGGCCATTGATAAAACTGCCATAGTCTAGTTTGGACTGCACCAGGGAGCTCAACATGACAGTCCGATCACTGCCCCAAGATACTCCAGATAAAACTCGGAAAACTCAAAGCGAACAATCGATGGAAGCATGAACTTGGCGAATATGGCATTCCCATGTGAGCTTACTGATGAGGTGAAGACCCAAGAACTTGAGGTGCGGAACAAACAGCAGAGGTGTGTCACACAAATGGAGATCAGGAGGAGGGTGCACACCACAAAGTCGATGGACTATAACCATCTATAGGTCGACTCATTTACTTCTAAAACATCTGAGAAGTTTCACTGTCTATAGATCTTTGTATATATTAAATGTTAATCATTCGTTCAAAGGTCTTGCAAACAATACTCGTCAGGCAAATAGGGTGGTAGCTAGAGGGAAGTGTCCGGTCTTTTCCGGGTCGAGGGATAGGGATGACAATACTTTCTTACTAGGAAGATGTGAAAATCTGAAGCCAGATGCAGTTATAGGTGCTCAGCAGGAAGGAGAGAGCCACAGATGGAAGATGAAGCAGCATTTGTTGGTGGATGTCATCAGGATCAGGAGAAGAGTCCTTTGCGAGGGACAAAGAATGCGCCAGCTTCGCTTCTGTAAAGGGTGCCTTGTACGGTTCACTATAGTCACTGTTAAAATTTCGAACTATCTGCCTGCAGATTCCTTGGTAGGTACAAAGACTCTATCATAGCTATCTGTTTGGCTAGTAGCAGCAAAATTAATTGGCAAGAGCATCGGTGATATTCTGCTTGCTAGAGTAATGGGAGCCAATTACAGCAAGACTGGGAATAATAATCCAGCGACACTTGCCATACTTACACTGAACAACAGGCCACACCTTTTGCGCCAAACTTCGACGGGAAAGGGAAGAGAGATAGTTTTCCCACAACTTGCATTTGGCATCACAAAGTATAAATTGTGCCCTAGCACGAGCATGCTTAAAAGTGACAAAGTTCGCCTCTGTAGGATGTAATGTAAAAACATGCAGAGCACGCTTGTGTGTTAATAGCCAAATGGCATTCATCGGACCACCAAGGAACATGACATGGTGTATATGAGCCTCGAGGAATGCTGGAACCCATTGGAAGAAGGATAGAGCAAGTAAAATAGTCCACCATGTCGTCAATGTTGGGAAAAATATTGTCAGTGAGGTGAATGAGGGAACGAAATTTCCCCAGTTAGCCTTGGAAATAATCCAGAGAGGATATGGTGTTGGCACAGAATGATGGCTGGATAGGTGAATGTTAATGGGGTAATGATCACTGCCAAATAAATCAGAAAGTACCCACCAATCAAGTAAAGGTATACGTTGCACGTTAGCAGAAATCCTTTAGCAGAAATCCAGTGAGCTGGCCTACCCTTAATAAACAGGTCAGCAAATGTTTATACTACGATAACAAACACCTCTGTTTTCCTCTGTTCCATTTGTGTATACAGTCGACTGCAAAAGTTTTGTGCGGTACGGATGCATGCATGCAACAAAAATAAAAGCAATTCAGACAAGGGAGAAATGTCGGGAATAGAAGAAATGCAAGAAAGTTAGGTGGAAACAGTTACAGAGGTATAGTGTGTAATACGTGTGGCTGATATTACTGGAAGTGTAATAAACTGATTTGTAGTGTTGTACTACTTCAGCTCAGAAGCATGTGTGTAAATCCACACACAGTCTCACTGCACACTGCAGACTGTACCTCCTCTCTCTCTCGATGCCAGTGCTCCCGCAAAAGGTGAGTAGTGACTCGTATCCAACCTTTCATATAAAATGTTCATTCATCAAAAAGTAATGTGTGACCTGTACTAGTGATAGACTACTCAAAAAAACATCTAGCCTGGAGTGGATACCATAGACAGATGATAGAAAGGTAGGGACACCAGTGTTTAACAAAAGTAAGCTGGATATATTGCAAACATCTGCGATAAGGCACACATGAGCATCAACAAGTGCTTTTGGCATTGAGACCGCCAAGAAAGATGAGTGGTGGTGGAATCTGTGCCAAAAGAGCCCAAAGGTCATTCTTGTGTACGACACTGACTGTGGCAGATAGACATTGCAAAGAGACAACAGGCACTATAACTGGATATGTATCATTACAGCCTGCAGCAGCATGTTAAGGGGTATGCTCGTGGCAGAGATGGTATGCTCCACCAGAGTAGCAACACCACCAGCATGCTTGCCTATCAGCTGCAGGGTCATGCCTAATACTAAGAAATCACAAAAATGGAGAGCGTGATTAGGCTGCAAATGGATTTCTTGTACATTTTTTTGTATAGTATGATTTGGTCTATCTCTAGCGGTTTAACAGTTATGCAAAAGTCATCCAGAGTAAATGAGACTACAGGGACTATAGCCAGAAAATTAAAAATATACATTTCATTTGTCATAAAAATATCTCAAAGATATGACATTTTAATCAAAATCGTTAGAGCCATTTTCAAGAAAATTAAAATTTTCAAAAAATTTTCCATCTAAAGCGTAGTTTAGGGTGGGGCTATTTTCTTCAAAATCTTCGTGTCACATCCTTGAAAGACATTAAACTTAAATACCAACTTTGGCTTTTAACCTACTTTTTGTTTTTGAGTTATGCTGTCCACAGACACACAGACTGACAGACACACACACTGACCTTTTTCTAAAAATGCTCTTTTTGGATTCAGGGGGTCTCAAAACATATATTTCTGAGGAAATCTTGACATCAAATTTTTGGGTGGAATACAATACTTCCCCTACTTACCAGTAGAGAAAGTGAAAAGAATGACTTAAAAATTACCTTTATTTGTAGATGTCTTATCTTGATCAAAAAGTATTGTGAACAAAGCAAAGCCTAGAACAGTAAGCAGGGACAATCCAACAATGAGATCAAAATCAAATTTTTATGTAATGTCCATTTGCACAATTAATTTAAAGTATGGCCATTTGAAAGATTCAGTAATGTAGATGACAGTGGATAAACTTGTGTCATGCCATTTTGCAGATTGATAACCTGAGTTTTCTTGATATTTATTTGAATTTGTGTGTTGTTAGTTTCTGTAAAGCTTTAATAAGGTTAACAAGTTGTGATAGAGCAGGTGAAATCTCCAGAGTAGCTTAAGGTGATTATGACCAATGCTATCTAAAGTTTTAGCAACATCCAGAAAGACAGTACTAGTGACTTTACCTTTATTTGTTTTACTTTTATTCGATAGATCAAAGGATGCTTGTATGTATTAATGCTCCAGGAGATACAAAGAAACCAGTTTGTAACTCATTAACCTTCAAGAAGAGATTAAGAGGTGGAATCAGGACTGAAAGATTCAATGCCATAGCCAGGATTTGAACCATGGATCTTCCACTTATCGAGCAGCTGTTTTAACCGCTAAGCTACCATGGCCAACTTACCAGTGCGACATTAAATTCCCCAGCTGATTCGTACTTTCTCCCAGTTAGACCACAAGGGAATCTCACACCAGCAGTAAGCTTGTTGGCATAAATAAATAACAATTATCATTATTTATTTATACTCAGGGGTCTCCATCTAGGGGATATGTGAATGGCAACCACAAGGTACCCAAGCTGAGCAGAACATTACTTCCACTTACTGGTGTTTTGCTCCTCACTGTAGCTTTTCTATCTGACCTTACCTTGGTCATCTCTTGTTCTCTTCCGACCCCAATGCTATTAGGGTTCCTGAGGGCTAGGGAGTCTTTATTTTTCCAACCTCTCCATTTCTCTATAAAATCTTAACCCCTAACATGCTGACCTGTCATGGCATGTAATACGTCCTCTAATTGGTAATCAGAGGATATGGTCGGTGAATTTATTTTGAAAATTCTCCCGGTCAGGTCAGTGAGACCCATAAACCAACAACAGGTGTAGTCCTCCAGACATTCTGGGGGTTGTGAGAGAGCGATGTAACTGCCAAAACATAAAAATATGGTGCTCTCTAAAAAGCGGTTACTATTACTGCTAAGTCTCTTCTTTTATTGCAAAATATTACTATGAAAAATCCAAAAACAAAAGATGGGAACTGCCAAACATTCACACCGTAATTCCTGAGTATCCTCGAAAAACAGCAGTTGCAACCTTCAGGTTGATTACAGGACATGATTGTCTGGTAACACATTTAAACAGAATTGGGATATATTCTTCACCACTCTGTCCTCTATGTGATCTGCAAGAGGTAATGGACTGAGACCACCTTCAAATATGCCCGGCCACTTCTAGTGTCCCATCCATCAGTGAAAAATATTGGAGAGCAAGAGGATTAATGAGTTCATTGTCTGAAATCCAGCATTAGCTAACAACAACAACATATAATTTATTACAACATTTTAAAAACAGCTTTTATAAGTTTTCAAATTGGAAGGACTTCCTATTGTCAACTAATATAGATTTAAGAGGTGGAATCAGGACTGAAAAATTCAATGCCATAGCCAGGATTTGAACCACAGATCTTCCACTTACCGAGTGGCTACTTTAACCGCTAAGTTACCATGGCCAACTTGCCAGTACAACATTAAATTCCCCAGCTGATTCATACTTTCCCGGTTACACCACAAGGGAAACTCACATCAGAGATAAATACCCCAAGGGCAACTTACAATTGTAAGTAGTTTATGTCACGGGTTTAAGTAACCTTTAGATGGCAATTATTATTTATTTATGCCAACAAGCTTACTGCATAAATAAATAATAATATAGACTTACACATTGAAAAGATTTTCAGCATCAACAGAAGATATAGGGCCATGCTTAAAGCAACAAATATAAATCGAAGGAATATTTCTTACCTGACAGTGCATCAGCAATCTTGCAACTGTATCATGTCCACTCTGTTCTTGTTCAACACATTTTCCATTTTAGCAAAGACAAGTTTGCCCACTTCACCTTCTACACGACTTAAATTACTTGCAACTGATTCTATCAATTCTATTTGATTTTCAGTTTCATGGAAATACTTGTTTTTAGGCATGATGTGGCCCTCAAAAGTAAGATTCATTCTACATTTCTTTAGAGAACAAGTCTTCTCTCATACAAATTTATTAACAGTGAACAAGTCAGTAATTTCGTCTGAGTTCACTCCTATAAAGGGATGATTTCTCTTAAACAAATGTAGTCAGCATCTGTACATAAAAGTAGAATGCTATTTGTAACTTTTAATAATGGGGCTTTTATAGCAAGTATGCTGCCCTTATTATAATTTATTCCTGGAAAAACTGTTATGAATTTTAAAGTTTTTCAACTTACATTGTGAAGAGTAGTGATGCGCCAACAACGCATTCGTGTTACTTTGAAGCTGCCCTCACGCATATCCTGTCCTTCTGCCAGTCTGACCCTCAAATTAAGTTCTCTGTTACCAGCACTCACTAGAACACGAGAACCTGGGCGAGGGTAGTCACATAAGCAGGGACGAAACTGAAGAAACCCATAGTATTTCAGTGTCCGAGCTAGTTCCAGGTACTATAAAACACAACCGAGCATTAAAACACATTCTAGTTTTTATTACACACATGCATATTATAATATTCTGAAGTGTTCTAATGAAGAACTCCCAATGGTACATTTACACTAATTTGTTCCTGGGAATGTGGAGTTAAATTACATTATTTACCAACCAGATAGCAACACATTTACATTTCAATGCAGTTTACTAATATGAATGTTATAAAAATGAGTTTCCCCTACATGATAAAAACAAACGCCTAGTTCAAACACAGAAAAAATTTATACACCTGCAGTACAATATCACATATTACCAGTAAGCATTATTGTATATGGTAAATCATATGAAGAAATTTTTAGTTTTAAGTATCTTGGCATGCTGATTAAATCAGATAACCTGATACGTAATACAATTAGAGAAAGGATTCAGGCTGGAAACCGAGCCTATCATGCAAATTCATTCTTCCTCAGAAATATACTAATTTCTTGTAACACCAAAGTAAAAGTCAACAGGACTCTGATTAGGCCTGTTGTTATGTATGACTCAGAGGTATGGTCTCTAACTCTTTTTGATTTTAATGCCCTTAGATCTTTTGAAAGAAGAACACTAGAAAAACTTTTGGACCTTTGAAGGAGATGAAAGCACATGGAGAATTTGCACTAATCAAGAGCTGAGTGATCTAATTAATGGCCAGGATATTGTTACATTTATGAAGTCTCAAAGACTAAGATGGCTGGACTATCTTATAAGAATGGATGATAATAGACTCCAAAAGAAAATGTGGAAGGGAAGACTTTGAGGGGATGAAGAAAGTGATGCCCTAGAAGTAGGTGGATGGATGGTGTGGAGGAGAATCTAATGACTATGAGGATTCAAGGATGGAGGACTATGGCAGAAAATAAGTGAACTTTTTAATGACATTTTTGGTTTGCTAAGTGTGGTTGTTTCTTTCAATAGTTTTTTCTTTTTCATTATGTTCACTGTTTTTATCTATCAATGATTTTCGGAAGTCATTTATTTCTGCAGTTTTAAAAATGAGTGTTGTTTAATGTCATTAATCAATCCCTTTTTGTATTTTAACGTGATCCAACAACACCATCATCACCTTCAGCCTATTAATATACAGAATTTATGTCAAGCATATTTTTTTGTGGAATGAACCATTTCCAAGATATTCCTTGTTATTTGTTGGAATTTCCAATACTTGCTTTTTTCAAATAAGACTATATCATATACATCAACCAACCAGCCAAGGATGGAGAGGAACCTCTCCGAAACTAGTCTTGTTGGATTCCACATGAAGTGGAGCAACAAATTTTTACTTTCTCTACTGGTAAGTAGGGGAAGTATTGTATTCCACCCAAAAATTCGATGGCAATTTCACCGGAAATGTATGTTTTGAGACCCCCTGAATCCAAAAAAAGCATTTTTAGAAAAAGGTCTGTGTGTGTGTCTGTGTGTCAGTTTGTCTGTGGACAGCATAACTCAAAAACGAAAAGTCGGTTAAAAACCAAAGCTGGTATTTAAGTTTAATGTCTTTCTAGGATGCAACACGAAGATTTTGAAGAAAATAGACCCACCCTAAACTACCCTTTACACGGAAAATTTTTCAAAAATTTTGATTTTCTTGAAAATGGCTCTAACGATTTTGATTAAAATGTCATATGTTTGAGATATTTTCATGACAAATGAAATGTATATCTTGAATTTTCTGGCTATAGCCCCTGTAGTTGTATTTACTCTGGACGACTTTTGCGTAACTGGTAAACCGTTAGAGATAGATGAAATCATACTATAAAAAAATGTAGATCTTGCTAAAATACACAATTTATGTCTCAATAAATTTTCTTGTAGGGTGAGCCATTTCGGAGATATTCCCTGTTATGTGTGTGAGTTTCAGAAAACTTTAAAACTTTCGTGAAACGGAACATCGTTGTTCATTTTTTTATATTTTAAGTGTGCAAAGAGAACGGAATCTCAAAGCTTTAAACGATTTGACTATCGCACAAAGCCTATTGTATTCTAATATTCCCCTTGCACCTACAAGGAAATAATAAGGTAATTTGTACAAATGTTTATCTTAACTAACAAGAAAGAAGATATAGGAATAAGAGTTTGTAAGAATGGTTAGTACAAGAGTAGAGAAAGTCATGTGAGTGCAACACATCAGATTTTTTTAAATGTGGACAAGTGATTTCACTAATATTTTAATAACTTGCTCCACTGATTTACACACTTCATTTTCGTCATAAGTTTATTGTGATTGACTACTCTTTAGCAGGCATATAAGTCATAAAGAGGAAACAGCCCCTCTATCCTAAAGCTTAACTTCTCAGCTATGCCTTTGCTATCCCCTTATGAGGGAAAATATTTTCTGTTTGGTAGAAACATGCGCAAATAGCATATACTGTATTATTTCATGACACACCAACCAAGCTGTGTTTAAAGCGGCAGCTTTTCCAAAAATTCACATTACTGCACCTTTCTCAGGTCATCTATTTTCACCAACTCCTGTCCTATTCTTTGCCAGCCTGATAGTTTCAAACAGAAGTTGGATTGATCATTGACCCTCACTGCACACTGCTCACAGGATTAATGGATTTGATTTTTTTTTTTTTTGTTAACGTCCTCCAACGTAGTGTCATATTGGATGGTAAATGGCTGAAATTGGTGAAATGATGCTCAAATTAGCCAGAGGTTCATGGAGCTTTAAGTTACCCGACATTCGTCTTCTTGGGATAAGGGAAAACCTTGGAAAAAAATCTTATTTGGATAACTTACCCTACGCGAGATTTGAACTTGCAACCTCTTGAATGTGAGGCAGACACACTAACCATCACGCTTCAGAGGCGGGCTCATAACAATGGATTTGAGATTTGAATGGTAGATAATAATGCCAAAATTATAAAAATGAAATACTGCTATATTCGGGAGAAAACTTCACTTATTCACCTGAATAGCCACCCATGTATCACAGTATTGTTAGTAGTAAAATAATTTCTTTAACAGTATGATAATAATTCAAGAAAAAATCCATAACATTAAGATGTTACTATGACACTTTCACATTTTAAGGTTGGCAATCATGATACACATTTCTGCCTGCATGTGTGATACTTTCTCTACCTTATGAGCCTAAGCAAAAGAAGAAGTAATAAAAAATAACCAACCTCTCTTTTAGCTCCACGAGCTTGCAGAGAAGCCAACTGTTCTTGAGTGTCTTTGCTGCAAAGGACCCAACATCGTTCAACATCTGATACAGTCTGAACATATAACAGGTTCAATGCCACACTATTTGACATCAGCTCTATATCATACCCTGGATCCCAGTAGCTGCAAACAATTATAAACATTAGACATGCACACAAAGCAATTCATGTAGATATTCAGATCTCTTATTCAACTGCATTTCCAAAAGATTTATGGCCTAATATTTAAGTTGAATATCAAACATATCATTTTACCTTTTCCTAAGAACTACACGATGGACACCCTGGATGGATTTCTGTGATATGTATGGAGATTCAAAATCCTGAAGTTTCCTCAAAACTGCAAAATAGGTAAATAATGACTGTTATTCCAACCACAAAATTCGAAAATTTGAGAATTAAATGATGCAGGACTAGGTTTAGAGTACCTTCCTGGCATTTGTCAATAAAGATATGTGCATGTGCATGTGTGTGTGTGTGTGTGTGTGTGTGTGTGTGTGTACAGCTGCATACCACAGCCATGTCCAAACGCAGGCTCATAAGCTGACCTTGGCTCACTCTCCCTGTGCGTCATATGGACTTTGTACCTATCGACACACTCCTCACCTGTCTCTGCCTTGAATGCCATTGCACTCATCACAAACAGTGGTGAATTATAATGGAGTGATGTCACTGTCTAAAAGTATTGTTAATAGCATTTGTAAAGAGCATTTAGAAATTGAGGTATTTAAACTTGCTCCTAGAAATAAATATACTTGTCTTAGGACATTTAGTATTCGTATATTGGCAATATTTGTCTCCAGATACATTTGCAAGCAACTTTTCACTCCAATGAAACAAATAAAACAAAAGTAGAACTAGAATATCACATTCCCATCTCTCGGCACAGCTAAAAATATCTATAACAGATATTATGCTGAATTTGGAAGCTTAATTTACAGTTTACTGAAGATTATCATATATCATACAAAATGTCTTAAAGTTCTTTGGTCTTAATTATTATTTATTTATGCCAACAAACTTACTGTTGTTGCCCACACACGGCTTGTGTGTTTAAAAACACCAACAGTAAGTTTGTTGGCATAAATAAATAATAATTACCATGTGAAGGTTATTTAATCCTGGGATATAAAGTACTTGCAATAGTAAGTCACCATTGGGGTAATTGTCTCTGATGTGAGACTGCCTTTGTGGTTTACCAGGAAAAATACGAACTGGCTTGAGAATTTAATGCCATTCTGGCAGTTTGTCACAATAGCTCAGTGGTAGAGCGTCCGCCCGGCAAGCGGAAGGTCTGTGGTTCAAATCCCAGTTGTGGCATTGAATTTTTAAGTTCCGGTTCTACCTCTTAAACTTATTCTTTGGTCTTGTCAATGCATAATTTCTTGAATGCAACGTGGATTTTCAGAGGCTCAGTACCAAATGTTATGAGTGTTAATACTACCATTTAGGTTGAACCACGCCTCGTCAGTAAAGAATAGAAGTTGTGGATTAATTAAACCATCATTCACTAGAAACAGTTATTATATATTCCAAGAAATGTTTAAATCAAGCATTAGTTTGACTTTGTTTATTTAGTATTCTTCCTTTGTTAATTGGTATGTTATCAATTTATTGAGATGATAATTATTGTCAACTTTAACATTTCAATTATGTTTGTATAATTAATGATTATTTTGTGTAATATCATGTTAAAGGTTTTAAAATGTAAATCAACATTATTTTCTTGGCATGTCCGAAATAATTATAAAATCAATGAAATATGACATCATTTTGATGATGTCATAAGAAGGTATTATTAAGCAAGACAATATCCAAACGATATTGTCATAGTAACGTATAAAATAATTTTCCAAACTATCTTGGATCTGAGGAAGATAGATGTCATTTCTCAGAAATGCTCTGAGAAATCAGAAAATATATAATTTAATACTCTCGGATCAAAACAAGATGGACGGTATTTCTCTGTAATAATTTGAGAAATTGGATAATAATTTAATACTCTTGGATCAACGTGTTCAAAGAAGATAGATGCTATTTCTTGGCAATGTTCCAAGAAATTGTGAAGTAAATGGTTTTGGACGTACCAAACTTTACTAAATAGTAAAGAAAGTGTTGAAATCATATGATGACTTAGTAATTGTGATAATTTATAAAGGTGCAAATAAATAACTCAAATTTAAATGGAGTTCAGTGAATGCTTTATTCCATAACTACAACCCGAGATAAGAAGAGAGTTCCCACTGCTCCACCGACTGATCGCCAAGGCATACATAAATATCTCCCAGTGAGGCAAGATAAGATGACAAAACACATAAACAAGAATCATTTCAAAAAACCGCCCCACACTGATGTAAGAAACCATTCACAATAATGCATTCACAATATTGGTCACCTTGTTTTAAAGCTTGGGCACTTGTACACATATACGGTTTGTTTTAAGAATTTAGTTGCTCTATGTGCAGAACACTGAAATTTCCACCTGTTGTTCTAATTTTGAAATAGATTTGGTTGCTGAACGCTCAAAACATGCACCTATTTCATCAAACTTTTCCTCTGTTAAAACTGTACATTTATGAGAGGTAGAGCTGGAACTTAAAAATTCAATGCCACAACTGGGATTTGAACTACAGACCTTCCGCTTACCGGGCGGCTGCTCTAACCACTGAGCTATTGTGACAAACTGCCAGAATGGCATTAAATTCTCAAACCAGTTCGTATTTCTCCTGGTAAACCACAAAGGCAGTCTCACATCAGAGACAAATTACCCCAATGGTGACTTACTATTGTAAGTACTTTATATCCCAGGATTAAATAACCTTCAGATGGTAATTATTATTGTTGGCATAAATAAATAATAATTACCAACTGTACATTTATATTTTCATTTTTTTTATACCACAGAACCAGTGGTTTCAAATTTCTTCACAATCTCATAAATTGTAAATATGGAAGGAGGCACTTCACCATGGAACATTTGAATATACGCTTTGTGAACATGGCTTGATGATTCCCATTTATAACTTTTACACACAAAAATTAATTGCTCTAGAGTTAAGCACCTGTTCATGTTGGTGGCCGGTATAATACTGCCGAGTGAAGTGCACACTGTTAGCCCACACACACAACTGCAGCTGTTAGTGAGGGAACGCAGCAAAGTTGCAGGAGAGGCGAAACACTGTGTGCTCCATTAGGTTTTAAATGAAGATCTGTACATGCTAAGTATTACATATTCATGGAAAACATTCTTCATTCTATGGCAAACTTATTTAGGTAGCCAAGTACAAGATTTACTTACTTGTAATATCTCCATCCTGCTCCCTCTTTATAAGAAACAATGAGAAATAATACACATATTCACTTGGAAGGTTTAAGTGCTGGCAAGCTTTCTGCAACAAAAGAAATTAATATATCACTTCAGATTGTGTTCCTTGTATGGTTTACATTAAACATTTGTAACCAACATTAATTTACTTAAACCAAAACTTGAGTGACATGTTCATTCAGAATGAAGTAGTAAATTGAAAAATATGTCAATATTTCTAAACACATTCTGCTCCAACTTACTTGTAATTATGTTAATCACAGGACTTGTTTCGGAGAGAACCCTAAACATGAAATTAAATCACATTTAAAATTACAAGAGAAGAAAAGACATACTCTTGCGGACATCAGATATTTTGAATATTTGTTTAAAATGAAAAGTTAACCCGGTTTTTGTTAGAAGAACAGCTAAATTTGATAATAATAGTATTTACCAGAAAGCAGCAGAAAAGAAACTTATTGAAGTTGAAAGAAGTTTGCACTTTAAATAGTTAATTAAAACTGAACTTAGGTTATATGACTTACGTTTAAAATTAATACATATTTTAGGTGACTTATTTTGGGTTAATTTGGAATCTAAATTATTTGAGTATCTAAATTTTAGCATGAAAACAAAAACAAAGAGGTTAAAACAAGCTAAATAGATTATGCCTAAAACAACAGAAATTGAATATAAAGAAACCAGATACCATATTTTATCGCGTAATTCCCCCCCCTTTCTTTCTCGAAAAATTTGCTTGATAACACTGGGGAGGGAATTATGCGAGTGGTGCTTCAAGGAATACAGAAAGGAAGGGAAACCATGTAGCATTATGTAAACGTCATATAGATATACAGTAATTGTGAATGAACTGGAAACATACCACAGTTTCATTGGGCCTACAATGTATTGTTTCATTGTTTCTTTTCTCTGGCTATTCTTTTGTCTCCGCCAGTACCGTATTGAATTAGGATCAACGGAGAAATGTCTTCCTGCAGCTTTCACCGCATTTGCATCTGCGCAAGATAATACATTTAATTTAAATTTGCCGTGTAGTTTGAATATTTCGACATTATGACGACTTGTAACAAACTGACTTGGAAACACGTCTGCAACATATTTCAATTTTACGATATGTTGTGACAATGGCAATGAGTATTTTTGTGGAAAGCACTGCATCCTTTGTTGTCCGTGACAAGCACCGCTGCGTTGATTGTTGTCCATTGTCAGGTCATTTGAAGGCCGCTCTAATAAGGACGAACCGGGAGAGGGAATTACGCGATGTTTAATATCATAGGGGGCCTTATGTGATAAAATACAGTAATTCAACAAATAATGTAATCTTTCAAATTGTAACTTTAATTAGAAAGAACTTAATTTCCTAAATAAAGGTGTGTAAATTTGTGTAAATTTTTCAAAAAAAACAGATGATTTTGTCGCGGTTATTGAAATTGCCAGTCAAGATTTAAATGAAATTGATAAATCTTTGATTAAAACAAAATGCAGGAAAATTTTGAAGGATATGAGTAAAAATCACTCTAAAAGTAATCATAATAATCAAATTATTAAATCACTGAATGAAAAGGAATAATTTATACTAAAGCTGATAAAGGCAATAAAATCGTAATTTTAGATGAATCTGATTATATTAATAGAATAGAACATTTACTTCAAAGTGAGGATTACTTAAGAATTAATGACCCATTAAAATCATGCATTTCAAATTTTAATAAAATTCTTAATGAAGTGAAAATGATACCTAGTAAAGAAAAACATATTTTAAAAGTCAATAATCCAGTTTTACCCAGATTGTATGCACTTCCCAAAATTCACAAACCAGGAAATAAATGAGACCAATTACAAATTGTATAAATTCACCTACGTATAGTTTAGCAAAATGGTTAAATAAAAATTCAGTACCTTTGATCAGTCTGAAATCTTAAGTATTAAAAATTCTTTTGAATTAGTAGAAAAGAATGGCAATACAGTATTGTCTGATAATGATAAACTCGTTTTTTATTTCCTAGGAAAAAAAAAAATTTTAGATTTTTTTAAAAAAAAGGTTACAAAAAGAATTAATAGATGATTTTGTAAAACTTACAAATTTTTAACTGAATCAAATTTTTTTGTTTTAATGGTAATCTCTTTCAACAAACTTCTGGCTTGGCAATGGGTAGTCCACTTTCGCCATTTCTTGCTAATCTTTTCATGAGCTTTTTTGAAATTTAAATTACAAAAGCATTACCTCTAATTTTTAAAATCTGGTATAGAGATGTGGATGACATTTTTGCTGTTGTCCCTGAGAAACAGTTAAATGCTGGTTTAAAACTTTTAAATTTACAGGATAAAGCCTTACAATTCACTTTGGAAACAGAGAATAATGGATGCTTTCCATTCCTAGACTTGAAAATTAAAAAACAATAATAAATTGAATTTTGGTATTTATAGAAAATCTACTCATACTGATAATTACATAAAAAATAAAAGTTTTAATTCTTTTCACACAAATTTGCTGTTTTCAATAGTGTAATTTATAGGTTAATAAATATACCCCTTAATAAAAAAGAATTTAACACAGAATATTAACACATTAACACTGTGTTAAAGACAGAATAGAAACAGCCCTAAACAAAGTACATGAATGGAGCTCCAAAAACCTCATGACTATCAATGTGGAAAAAACAAATTATGAATTATTTACACTAAAATACAAACCAGTTAATATTAGCATAAATTATAATGGTAAACCACTCAAAGCAGTTGATGATGCCAAATACTTAGGCATCACTTTCGACAGAAAGCTAAGTTGGAAAAAACATATAACAAACATCTCAGAAAAGGTTGAAAAGAAATTGCAAATCCTGAAAAGGTTAGCTGGTGCTAAATGGGGCTGCTCAAGGAGAGTCCTTAACACAACATACAAAATGTATATTAAACCAAACCTCTTGTACTGTTCTGAAGCTTTAATAACAGCAGCAAATGCTAACATCAATAAACTTGAACAAATACAAAATCAGGCTCTTCGCCTAATCACTGGAGCAGTTAAATCCACACCTATTGATGCCATGCTTGCCTTAACACGGACCCCATCAATAACAACAAAAATAGAAGAACAAGCATTGCTCCAACACGAGAAAATGTTACGACTGCCAAACTCTAAATGGACAGAAGAGAACCTCCCCCCTTCAATCCTTAAAACTCATAGTAGTTTCCTAGAAAAGGTAACACAGATTAAATCCAAATTGAACATTCCTAACACTAGAGAAAATCTACTTATAAGAGAAAATCCATTGGAATTATTGCAACCTACCTTCAATTTGGAATTAATAGAGGAAATAAGTAAATCAGACACACCAAAAGAAATACAAAAACTTCTAGCTCTGGAAACAATCAATACTAGGTATCCCACAGAAGAATGGCTGCACATATATACTGATGGATCCTCGAAGGAAAACCTTACTGGAGCTGGAGTTACATGTTCACATTTTTCCTTTTATCATTCTGTTGGCAGAGACACAACAAATTATGATGGAGAAATAGAGGCTATATACATTGCTCTCCGACAATTATTAAATCTTCCCTTAAATAAATTTAACAAGGCAGTAATTCTTTCGGATTCTAAAGCTGCAATTCAGGGAATATGTTCAAATACTACAAAGAAGTCAACAAAAATTAGAGAATGCTACAAAATGTTAACACAACTCCAAAAAGTTAATAAGACTGTTCATCTCCAATGGATTCCAGCACACTGTGGAGTCATGGGGAACGAAGCTGCAGACTCACTTGCAAAGAAAGCCACAACAATAACACAAAAGTCTAAATTCAATTTCTCATATTCCTCAATAAAACGCTTGATCATTAAAAATTTTTGTCATTCATACCTACAAGAAATAGAAACAAATGCCAAAGATAAAAAATGGATTACACTACTTTCCAATCCAGATATAATCCCCCAGAGACCAAGGAAAACAGCGGTTGCAGCCTTCCGACTATTGACAAATCATGACTGCTTGGCAAGTCATCTCTACAGAATAGGTATCTCAGCCTCACCGATATGTGTCCTGTGTAACGATCCAGCAGAAATGAATGAAGAACACTTGAAGACCTGTGAAGCATTAAGATCAGAAGAAACTACAGTTCAAAAGTATTGGAAAGCACGATTGCTAATGGCTTCATTGCCAGATGCAAGGCACTAGAAAACAACAACAACAACACTGTGGTAAATAATGGTTTTAATGCAGATTTTATACATAAAAAGGTAGAAACATTTAAGTATCAAAAGGCTGATAAAGAGGTTTCTACCCTCAATTCCCTTCCCTTCCTGGATGTTCTAGTGTACAAAAAACCGGATGGCAGCCTGGGACACACGGTGTACAGGAAGCCCACACACACCAACAGATACTTGGATGCCTCCAGTCACCATCATCCCTCTCAGAAGAAAACAATCATTTCCACTCTGTTTCACCGAGCGTCTGACATAGCAGACAAGGACCACATACACCTAGAACTTCAATACTTACAGGATACCTTACGCAATAATGGGTATAGCAACCAGGACATCAATGAGACCCGTAGGAAAGTAGAACGCAGCAGGAATAACCTGCTACTGCTCACGCAAGGGAAGGATAGCCCTCAAGAGAAGGCCTACATACCCTTCTACGACTCTGTCTCCAACAAGGTTTCCCATATACTCGCGAGACATAATATCAAAACCTTCTTCACGCCCCCTAAGAAGATCCGACAACTCCTCAGGCCGGTGAAAGAACCACTTGGGCTTAAGGTCCCGGGAATATACAGGATTCCTTGCGAGTGTGGGAAGGTGTATGTGGGTCAAACAGGACGCACGATAGAGGAAAGATGCAAAGAACATCAACGGAGCATCAGACTTCTCCAGCCAGAAAAATCAGCAGTAGCCCAACATTGCATAGAACAGGTCCACAAAATAAATTTCCAAGACACAAAAGTACTAGAACACGCAGAAAATTACTGGGACAGACTCATCAAGGAGGCCATCCACATCAAATTACACCCCCACAATTTCAACAAACTAAGTTCCGCGTGAACTACAGCCATCAAAAACACTGCACAAAGTTCGTACCCGCGGGATAACACTGCAGCCGAGCCTACAGCAGGCCCAATCAGAAACCATCACCCGCGCATTGGCTAGGACAACACAACCTAACCATAGTATATATTTGAAAACTGAGGAGAATTTTTCATCATTTTAGTCCTGAAGATGGCCATGGAGTGTATAATGGCCGAAAGCTCGACCTTCTTAAATTTAACACGGCTGATCACCCGTGAAGCTCTCATCACTAACGTTCGCCGTGAAAGCTTCAAATCTTACATAAAAGATAATTGTATTTTTAAAAAGTTTACTCACCATCCTTGAGCCAATAAAGAATATACACAAATTTTTAAAGAATATGGAATACATTTGTTTCCTCAAAATAAATTTAATATACAAAATTTACTAAAGTTTTCTAAAAAGGATAAAATTCCAAATTACAATACAAATCTGGAATTTATCAATTTAGCTGTTTGGATTGTTTGTTTCCCCTAGCGCAACAGCCCATGAAGGGTCAAGGCTTGCCACCCACCCGCTGCATCCCCCACCTCTGCTCACTACAGGTATCATTGGTGGGGTGTAGTAGTGGAGGGTGGGACATGGTCAGTGCCCCGATTGTGATAGGGCTTATATTGGTAAAACTAAACATCATTTAGAAACCAGAATAAAAGAGCATTTTAGAAATATTAAATATAAACAAATTGATAAATCAGGAACCTATGGACTGTACAGAGTGAAGACTTGGAAGTGGGTGGTCAGTCAAGCTGTAGTGAGGAATGAGAAGAGCATGATATGAAATGCAGGCAAAATCGATGATTGGAAAGGTGACAATGAAGCACTTAGTGGAATGAGTAGCAGGGGAAACTGGAGAACCTGGAGAAAACCTGCCCTGACACTGCTTCATCCACCAAGAATATTACATATGGGTCCCTAGAATTGAACCCGGGCCACCTAGGTAGTAGGTGAATGCTATAACCGATCTGCCACGGTGCAAAGTTACATTCCTCACTGGAATTAAAATATTTTATTGTGCTGTATTAAGCCTAAATTAATTAAATACATCGTTAATCATGTAATCAGGCTGAAGGATACAACTGACTTTTTTATTCTGAATTTGTCATGATGAGACCTTTTCAAAAATAAGGTACATTGACAGTACTTAGAAATGCCCTTTGCAAATAAAACAACACTATCGCTAAAAGTCAATAAAACCTTAGGGAATCTAAAGAGACATAAATCATTCTGTTACAAAACACAGTAAGTTCGTAAAATGCAAGCTGAGTATATAATGAAGCAACATTATATAGGTTTTGTTTACTTTTTTTAAATTACAAGAAAACAAAATGTGTTAAAGAAACAGGGTTAACACTACGTAAGATAATGTTTGTGATTATAACTTCTTTGAGATCCATTAAAATTTGAAAATAATTTATAAGGGAAGACTGCACGAAGTTTAATTAAACGTCCATTAAACACCAGAATATAAAATTCAAAATGTTGCAAATACATCTAAATTGTAACACCATGTGTACATTTTCAATTTTACTTACTTTGATCACTTCATGATGAAGGGTTTTTGATTTGTATACACTGAGTAGCAGATTACAATAAAATACTTATATGTCTTTATCATTTTTATGAGGTTTATAATTTACTCAATCTAGACTGTGTATTTCTGTCACAATTTTCTCGATGACGGTTACAGCAACCCAACAAATAACGTATTTGCTTATTATGTTTATTTTTAAGAAATAATAACTTGTGGTCTTCTATAGAAACCTACCTCTAATACTTGGTCTGATCTCTCTGTTGTGAGCACAGTAAGTGAAATCTTATAACCATTCATAAGGAAGACATCAAGAGGCACCTCCTGTCTCTTTTCACAACTTGTCTCCTGCTGTGCAGACAGCAAGAAACTATTAAACAGGTCTGCATTCACTATCTGTGGATCCTGACCCACTGGAAAAAATAAAAATAACTTCCTTTTAGTAAATTATTCATACTTTATTCACCATTTGGAAATGTTTTACAATTTCATGGTTTTGTCAAATATAACATATTGCTAATTATAATATATCTCTACACACTAAAGTTAATGATTTACTACAAAGGTCAGTTCATACGAGACAGTATACACATATAGCACTTTTCCCTTAAACCGTGGTCACTGCAAGAGGAATAAAGTGTGCACACACCCAAAACCGGAGTCTCAGAACGTGAACTTCTGATACAATTTGGTATTGATTTTTGTAGTACAGAAAGTAAATATGCTGTTAGATAGTATGTAGCTTGGTGCAAGCATTTATTTTAAAAGCAACATTAAATTGGTGACGTGTATTTTAAAACAGGTCCACAGATGCACAATTCAAACTGAACAGAGTATAATCTGACAGTACGTTCATAGATCGGCTGGACCACCCTGTGGCATTACCAGGCCGGCAAGGACCGGCATGCTCACCGCCAGAGTTACACGTAAACTACAAGCAAGTCGTTGGTATGGAACATTTACTACTGTACTACCTTGCATTAGGCTTACCTGCATCACAACAGAAGTTGAAATTTGACGTTCAACATGAACCATTCCCAATCTCTCCTAAAACAATTCTGGTTTATTCGCAAAAATTCACATTGACTGATTGCCAGTATTTCTCTCGTAATCTTTTTTCCTCCAATTCTTGTAACATGTGCAAATTTGATGCTTACCCTTTATTCCTTAACATTCTCCATAAATAAAAATCGCATGAAGATAAGTCACAGAACAATCTCACAATCCTTGACTAATTATTCACTAATTATTATTATTATATAAAAGATAATTGTATTTTTAAAAAGTTTACTTACCATCCATGGGCTAATAAAAAATTTACAAGGATTTTTAAAGAATATGGAATAAATTTGGTCCCTCAAAATAAATTTAATATACAAAATTTACTTAATTTTTCAAAAAAAGATAAAATACCAAATTATAAAAAATCTGGCATTTATCAATTTAGCTGTTCAGATTGTGATAAAGTTTATATTGGTAAAACTAAACGTCATCTAGAAACCAGAATAAAAGAACATTTTAGAAATATTAAATATAAACAAACTGATAAATCAGCTGTGGCAGATCATTTTTGGTCATTTAATCATGAAATTAATCCAGAGGTTAAATTACTAAAACAATTAGGTAATCCGATAGATTTAATGGTTTGGGAAAAAAATTTTATTTTAAAAAACAAGAACCGTGTCATGAACTTCGAATTACCATCTATAGATTGTATTTATAAATTTTTGTTTTCAGAGATTGGTAAATAAAAATTGAATAAGAGTAATTGTTTTTCAGAAAAAATAAAAGATTGTAGCTTGGCAACGAGTTTGTTTATATGGCTTTGAGAATGAGCTGGACATAGCTTGAAACCCCAGGGTTAGCAAAAGAATAACAACATTACTAAGATAAGTGAAGTTTTTAGTTTCTAATTTGTTCTTACTTTAGAATCTTGTTGCTTCACTGTTAATAGCTTCAATTTTCCTTATTTAAATACCCACTTTGGTTTTTAACCGGGTTTTCGTTTTTTTATTATGCTGCCCACAGACAGGGCCTCAAAACATATATTTCTGGTGAAATCTCAACATCAAATTTTTGGATGGAATGCAATACTTCCTCTACTTATTATACATAGTAGAGAAAGTAAAAATTGCTTACATGATTGAATGTATTTTTCCAACAGTGCTCTCCTTTCCTCCAACTGTGAGGACGACAATGGAAGGAGTTTCTTTGGCGGGAAGACTGGCAAGCTATTGGCACCATATTCTCTCTTGAGTTGCTCATGTAGATAGTGTAATTGCTTATATCTAACTGTGCAATGAAAGACACCATTTATGTGTATGTTATATCCCTGAAAAAATAACAAAACAATCATACATAAGCTTAACACAGAATAATATTCAACATGGACAAACACTCTGGTATTACTATACTCTACTCTGGTGTGTAGAACTGTCTATCAGTGGTAGTTTCTGACGGATGCCGTATGTATGGGCCAAAATTTATTTGAATTGTAGTTGATCTACATTAACTGTCCAAACACTTATTTACTAGCTAACAAGTGTTCTAGTTATTATGAGGGTCATTCAATATATAGTGCCCCACATTTTTTTAAAAGGACATTAACATATATAGACAAATGTTCTTGAAGGTGCTTCACCTTTGACGTTTCTTCTGCATGCCTGTGAATTTTGAAACATACCGGAAGATGGCAGAACTGTGGTACACCATCAAAATGGTATCTACATATGACTTTCATTACAAGCACGGGCAGTTATTGAATTCTTGTGTGCAGAAAAAGAAACTGAGGCAAACATCCATAAATATTTGTTTGCAGTATATGGTAATGATGCAGCTGATAGAAATACAGTTAGGTGATGGGTAAAGAAAGTAAAGCATCAGGAAATGCAGAAACAGAGCTCCATGATCAGAACGCTCATGACATCTGTCACAGGCACTGCTCCAGAAATGCTGAATCATGTGGATCCTATTATTCGTGCACACTGGAGCATCACAACTCGACAATGGCTCTATGGTTATCGGTCAGCATCGGAAGTGTGTGCAATGATCGAGACTCTCAGATATTCAAAGACATGCTCACAATGGGTTCCACAAATGCTCACAGCAGATCACAAGATTCAAAGAAAGGCCATTTCATCTGAATTGTCAGACACCCATCTTTTTGAGCTGCTTAAAGAGTCTCTATGGGGTATGCACTTTGAAGATGAAGAGAGTTTAATTCATGAAGTGGAAACGGCTACGCCTGCAGGACAAGAGCTTTTACCGGCAGAGAATACACCTCTCACACAATGTTGGTGAAAGCCATAGAACACGATGGAGACAATGTAGAGAAATAGGACATGGACAAGAAGTATTGATTTACACTGTCACCAAATTCTGACTCTTACGAATAAATATATTTAGAGAAAAAAAATATTGGGCATTTTTAGTATTTATTTATGGACGCTCTTTAACTGCCATGGTTGTCAGGATCCCATTCTATATATTGGGCATGAAAGATTGCTTAATTTTGCTCAAAGGCCTCTTTATTACGCTTGAGGTTCTTTTAGATGCCGTAAATCTACAACACAGGACCACCAGCTTTATTTCCCTTCCAAAGAAAGCCATGCTAAGGATTTTTACACCCCAAAAAATCCATCGCCCTGTGCTCGGTTCAAATATGCAACCTTGGGAACTAGAGGCTAGCCTCCATTGCAGTCGATGGTTCCAGCTCCAATGCGATACTTGGCTACACTCTGAATTTAGCATAAGCTTACATGCAGCATATGTAGTATAAATGCAGAGAAAATTAATCCTATAATGCAGCCTAAACCACTTTTTAACTCATTAGAAGAGGATACAGAAACAACAGTTGTACTCTGCATATCACATGCATAGTGTATCACAATGTTCAGTTTTCATTTGGTCTTTAGGGTTTTAGTTCTTATTGTCATCTTTCTTTATTAAAGCATGAATTTATAAATATTTTACCTGTTCATGCATGAACTATTCTTTTCATTTGAATAATACCTACTTAACAAAAAGATGCATAAAATACTAACAAGAATGCTTGAAAATCAATGTGGTCAGAAAGAAATCACACAACTATTAACTTAAAACACAATACTCAAAACAGGTTTCCTTCAAGTATAAAGTAGAAGAGTGTGGCCCCATACCAAAATCAAGAATCTGTGAATTAGCCTGTTTTTACTAAAATGCATTTACAGTGAAGTTAATTCTCTGGAGATACATTAAAATGGACTTAGATTTTAAAAACCACTTGGGTTTGAATTGCATGCATGCACACATAATTATATTAAAGACATAACATTTAAAAAACATGCTTAGTGAAAACAGATCATATTGCAAATTCATGGTTTCATGATGCTTATTTAAAATGTTCTTTCATTTCAAAAATATTGGAGAGCAAGAGGATTAATGACTTCATTGTCAGAAATCCAGCATTAGCTAACAACAACAATCATTTCAAATGCCAATACTCTGATTGCTGTATCATTTACAGATAATTTTTACCAAGTCAATTTTAACACTGACTTGTGTTATTTAATATATCCCTTTTCAACTGCTCAAATCTAAATAATTTCAATTCACTGTTATACAAACAGAAACATAAATTTATGTTTCATAAAAGCTAACTTACATTTTAGTATACATATTTATTAATGATAATACAAACACGCATATCACAAGAGAAAGTAATGATACATTTATGTTCCATAACTGAATACTTCTTTTATATATGATGCTGGCCTCAAAGTGGGCAACAGTTTTACATAACTCTAAGTAGTTACCTACAGTACAGAAATTTAAACATTGTTTGAAGGAGGGAACAAATTATTAATATTAATAACGACTACAATGGAAAGTTCTATTTTAGTAATCAATTTTCAGAACATTCTTGAAACTTGTGACAAAGTGAACATTATAGCCTATTTATACATTGTTATATCTTTGATGCATAACGATACATAACACTATTTTGGCTGGCCTTGTAATTAACTCAGTAGAGCACCTATCTGCTGTGTGTAGGGTCCTGGGTTTGTTTTCTGGCTAGGGATGTGAATTTTTCTCTAGTCAAGATTACTTCCTATTCTTACCATAGTCTGGAGTCTGATTGAGAATGTGAATAAGTGTGTTCTAATGTCCAAAAATCCCAAAGATTCAAGACCCACTGTATACAACACTACCCAAAGGCAATATGTTGCAAAGAACATGCCTCCGATATAGCCGCTGAAGTGAAAAGCATGGTATAAATGAACAATTAAAAAAGAAAATTTATTTACTTCTAACTTCATCTGTCTTATCATTATATACGTGATCCTTAGGACACAGTAAATGAGCCGCAGTGTACATTTTTGCTTTTTCTATATACATACATCCTTCTCTAAGAGGATTCTTTTAGATCATATACTTGTAGCAATTCTTTGGGATCAAGAAAAAAAGCCTGACTATTTTCTGCATACGTAGGACCTATCTGTTTTCATAACCAAATATGTTCAGCTCCCTATTTTTGAGAAAACACTGGAAGTTCTGACACACACAGTGCTGTATACTAACACCACATTTACAGCTTATAATAGGAGAACAAAAAGCTTACAAAACATGTTGCACAGTGTTTTGCCTGTTTGCATTCCTAGCACTCGTTGCTATCTGCCGCTATCATAGAAAGGTGCAGGTGAAACCATACAACATTTTTAAAATTACATTCAAAGGCTTTGCTTACCAACTTTATGAAAGGAGATGCCGAAAATGGTGGCCATTGCTCATTGTAGTTCTGAGAAACCCTTCCCTGCTAATGGCGCACCATACACCAATTTTTTTCACCCTGAAGGGGTACTTTATGAACAATATTAGGTTCTGAGTTATAAGGCCAATTTTTTTCAAGTCAACAGTTGATGCCTGTACATACATGAATATAATTTTGCAGCTTTTTTTTTTTTTAGAGAATTACCAGACAGAGACTGTGATTTTGCCTTTTTTTCAATATGACTCTGCAACAGCTCATACAGTCAGTGTGTTTCAGGACAGAATTATTAGCAGAGATTTCTGGCCCCCAGGTCCCCCAACCCAACCACCTGTGAAGTCTATCTCTAGGTTAACTCAAAACATAAAGTGCACAACAGAAACCATACACCCTGGAAGAATTATAACAAAATATCCGCCAGGAAATTGCCAGAATTTCTCAACATTAACTACGGCGAGTGGTTTCCTAGGAGGTGCCAAAAATGCATGGACAGTGACGGTGATCCGTTTCAGCATTTCCTTTCATAAAGTTGGTAAGTAAAACCTTTAAAAGTAGTTTTAAAAATACTGCATGGTTTCACCCACACCTTTCTAAGATAGGGACAGACAGCAATGAGCGCTTTGGATGCGAACAGGCAAAACACTGCGCAGCCAGTTCATATGTTTTTTGTTCTCCCGTTACTTCAATAGGGTTTCGTCCAATTTTGTTTTTCAGCAGCAGTTTCAATTAAATATATCTTCCAAACACATACGCAACCTTGACCCTTCCCAGAAATCTTATATTTCATGAGTTATGAAAGTGAATTCTCATTGGAAAATTTCAATTTCTGCAATTCTGTAGAAAATTCCAGTCTTTCCTTTTGTGTTGGCTCAGTAATTACTACTAAACTGGAATAGTATAAAAAGTTGGGTAACTTATTATAAAAAAATGTATAATGTACATAGTGAAAAAGTTGTTCTTACATCTTATAATCAATTATCGCTAGCCTGCATTATTTAATATTAATATTATTTAACTAACCAGCATAGATAGTTCATTATTGTTTTCTATCTTAATTTCATTCATGAACATCAACATTTAATACATGTATTTGTTTAACTTCCAAGTATTAATCAACATCTTTTGGATATTAATTAAGCTAGAAGAATCAATTATATAAGAAAAGTAAAAAACATTAGGCTGTTTATTTACAATAATAGAAGTTAATAACTATCTGTGGTCCTCTGCGTTTTATACATCAGAATATTCCACAGACGAGACATTGTAGCTGTAAACAATGATGAACATAATGTTATGTGATGAAGGAGTGAGAGAAAAGGTTGGTGTTGATTTCATGTAGTTGTGAGAAACTAAAAAATATGTGTGCACTCACATGACTTTCTCCATTCACGCCTCTACGGAATATTCATAAAAATGCCTATCCTTCTATCTACTTCATATTAATTGAGGTAGACTTTTGTAGAAATGATTTTATTACACATTTCCTTGTTAATACAATGGGAATAGAATATAGTAGGTTTACGTGAGTAAAACCTTTTAAAAGCATGTATTATTAGTGTCACCGCCTGTGGTGCCATATGTAGTAAAAGTGGGTGTTAAACACTACAAGCAAACAACAACAACTTTTCCAATCATTGATTTTGCCTGCATTTCATATCATCCTCTTCTTCACTATCATATCTGGTGCTTGTCTGACCACTCACTTCCAGATCTTCACTTTGTCCGGTCCATAAGTTCCTGTGCTCCCCTATTGGCGTATGACCCAAGGCACTGGCTTGTAAGCCCTACATAAGGGAGGAAAGGAAGTTACGTTATCAAGCGAAGGATTGCCATTTACAAACTTTTTAAAATCATATTCTATGTTCAAAAATTCAAATTCTTCAGTTTCGAAACTCGTAAAAACAACATAATCTAAAGAAGGCATTTATTGATTTTCTAAAAATCTGCCCGGCCACTGGACAAATCTATTAAAAAGAGGACATGTCCAGATTAATCCAGACATCTGGTCACCCTACATAATAGTCATTTATCATGAACAGTGATTTAGTTTTTTGTTTTGCTAGTACTATAGTACTGAAATCTCTGTCGTTTGGTAAGTATGAATGATCACACTAAAAACTTAGTGTTGTTTGAAGTGTGTAGGTATATGAAACAAGGATGCTTAGAGAGTTGCAATGTAATGGTTTTGATTTTGGCCTCCACAAATGTCTGATGCAACAAGGTGATCACATTTTACATCAATGTTTGTTCTTTAAATAGTGTAAGATGCATGATCCTACGTCATTTTGCATCCTTTGGGTTATGTTTTCTCCTCACATATGCAGATAATTTTGTTCACAGTTGTGTTCCCCTATGTTGTAAACACAAACCTTTCACTTGTAAAAATACAGTCTACTTGTTAATAAACTTCTGCATCACACTTCAGCTATATTTGTGCCTGTTTGGCCCTTCACCTATGCAATTCCCACTCAACACTGTTTTTTATTTTCATTCATCAATAGATGCATTATTCACATTTACTTTCATTTTATCACATAAGGCACAAGTATCAGTTTTTGATTTCAGAAAGGAGTTAAACTGAATATTAAAAGTATTTCCATAGCACCATCCTTTCACTAGGATAAGATTTGCTTTCTAAGCAAAGTACACAATCAGTTTGAACATTTTAGTAGTGGTGAATCTTGCAACAATTTAGAATACTTCTCATTGTTCTTTAGAAGATGTATGACTATTACTTAATACACCGACAGTCATGTTTTCTTATGAGTCATGCGAGAGAATGCGGTAGCATGATTTGTGGTGTGGATATGAACCACTCTGACTCTTAACAGAATTTGTAGATTTTAGTTAGACCGATATGTTGATGCTGTACAGTCTGTAAACAAGAAATGCTGAACAAGCCCCACTGCAATATTATGCATATAACCATAAAATATACCAACAGATGGCAATAGATTTCTATCTCGCATGGAGAGCCCACAATGGTTCTTAGTCCTTCAATTGTTTTACCCTTCCACTGCTATTTTTGGGGACTGACAATAAACTTTTTTGACAGAACTTCAGTGTGGTCTACAGAAATAGTATTTTCTACCGTTGATATCTGATTAACTGGAGTTTTTTCTTTGACTTCTTTGTTAGTTACTGTTTTATTCCACCTTATTTGCTGCCAAACTGTTTTTTTCAGACCTTGATTCCTCCCATTTGGGTACACCAAGGCCTTATTCAGATTCGATAGCATATTTAGGGCAATTGTCTTATTTCTCGTTAAACAATATACCACAAATCGTAAGAACAAAGTCTAATTGAAGTTTGAAAACAAACGGATACTTAAAAGTTATGCAAATAAAAATAGGAGTCTTACAACAGCATTTTCACAGTTTCTGTTTCATAATCATATAAAGAGACTGCATAGGTATAAGTTATATAACATTTACTATACAAGATCAACAAGTAAAATACATTGTTTACATACGTTTGCTTGTTTATTCCATTTAACACATAAAAACAATTTGTGGAGAGACTTACTACAGACAATAAAAATGTCACAGGGCTCTTATTGGCATGATGTGCGTTTGACAACTAATTACAGAACCTTTGCATTATAAACATACCATATAAGTGGAACCATTTTCATCACTGAATTCTTCCGTATCGGGAATAGAAAAATGCATTTTAATCAAGAATTTAGTCACATCACTCGTAAAAACAGAATGCCAAATGGAATTTAAACTTTCAAACACATCAGCTGATTAAACACCATAACTATATCCTTCACCTTCTGCATGACACATTCAACCAATTCAATCACAGTGAATGAGATGATTAGCAATCTGTGGCAACACCAGTAGAGATTAATATGCTGTGTATTCCAAACAAGCCTGGTTTACAAGTTATCAACTAAAGTACAGATAAGTGCCAACATTGAAAACATAATGAGTAATAATGGGTATGAATAGTAGACGTCCCTTTCCATGCAATTTGAACTTAAAGTGAAGTTTTATCTGATAGGACATAGGGCTATTGCTTTTAAGCACACATCCTTCGTTTTTAGGATCTGTAGGCCAGTGCCTATCCAAGTGAACCACGCAGACCGATTTCTCCCGCAGCGTGGACCAGTGGCGGCTGGCAATGAAGGACTCTAGGACGGCGCCCTCCCAATATATAAAAATAAGAAAGAAGAGGTAACATTACATCAAAAGGACTAGTTCAAATATCCTTGACATCAGACGCCATGCCAAAATACATTCCTACACTTCCTGTTTCTATTTACCCACTTTGATTCGCTTGAAATGTTTTTACACCTCTAATTCAGTGAAGAGCGCCGATGTTTTCATTACAGATGCAATTTCGGACTACACCTTGCCCACCCGGGAATCCGCCGTGAAATTAAATTTCTAATAAGTGTAGCTGGTGTCACTCTCTTAGCCCACCAGAGAAAAGATATTTTCAATTCGACTGAATTAATACAGGGAAAAAAAAAAAAGAAGAAGAAGCGGTACCAACACATAACAAGAATGAATGACGACCGACTACTGAAAAAATGTTAGATTGCAAACCAAGAGGACATAGAAATGTCGGCAGACCAAGAATAAGATGGTTGAACGATATCGCCTTTGAAGATGGAACTGGTGAATTGGCCTAATCCTCATGGGTATCGGCAGACTTTTTCTAGGGGCAGGGGCATGTTGGAAGTCTGCTCCCTCACAGGCGTCTGACCCTAGGCACTGGCTTATAAGTCCTAGGGGGTGTAAGGGGAGGGTAATCAGGGAAAGAAGAACTTTTGTTCTCAAAACTTATTGTGTTTGTTGCGGATAGCCTAGTATTAGTCATCAATAATTGTCATTCATTTCAAAGGGGGCTGCCCCCCCCCCCATAGATTCTGCCACTACAGTTCCACTGAAAGAAATTAAGAAAGAGATAAGTAATGCACTTTTTATTGTAATCATTGGATCAAACCAGCGATGTATCGAAGCACTTCAGCCGATGTTGGAGGACGCTAATAAATCTTTACTGTGCTCAGGTGCATTTCAAGCAGCTGGAGTTTCGGTTTGAAGGGCATGAAAAACTCAAGTTTCTTCAAATGCTGCATAGAAAATTAAATGCAATTGTGCTTAGGACGCTTTCTCACTGAGAGATAGGTATGGCCAATATTTTGATTTCGGTCGTCTCGGAAGCAAACTTACTGTGGCATCGAATGAGAAATACCTTTCTATAAAACTGGGCCATATCTTTTCTACCTCTGCATTCACTGAAACTTATAAGCTCTGTGCGCTTGTGCCAACAATACCCGTAACCAGGACAAGTGCTGAACGTTTTTTCCTGAGCTCCACAGAATCCATAGTTACTGCAGAAACTCCTAAGGACAACAAAGACTCTCAAACCGATCAGTGCTTCTATAGAAAAGGAGTTGCTGATACTAAAATTGGCTGAAGGTGAGGAAGAGTTTTATCGGCATACAATCAAAGAATTCTGAACAAAAAGGAAAGAAGAACTGAATTAGCATTCAAGTGAAACAAAGGAAACGAGACAAAGAAAGCACTAATTTTCATTCATATGTTTTTAAAGTTAATATAGAAGTCTGTATTACTCACAGCGTGCTATTTCAACACTGTCTCTCAGCTATTTGATAGCTTACTTACATTAACTTTAGAGTTTAACATTAGAGAAGTATAAACAGTTTAACGTATAATTTACTTCAAAAGTCATCTTAGAAAAGACTGTTCTTTGCAGTTTCTTTTCCTTGTTTAACTGTTACCGCGCGCCACTGGTTCTATAAGAAATGCGCAATTGTAGGCAAACACTAATAAATCAAGAAACAACCCTCCGCTGACAAAAAAACCCATAGCTAGTAATAGTTTAAATTGATGTGGTGTAGGCAAACACTAATAAATCAAGAAACAACCCTCCGCTGACAAAAAAACCCATAGCTAGTAATAGTTTAAATTGATGTGGTTGACCCACATAAAGCATTATAGGTGGATATCTCTTAAACGTACAGGGAAAAAAATAAAAATAAACTAAACCTAAGAATTACAAATCTTACAGGCGCGAGAGGCGTTTTTTGTGTTAACTTCCTCCAACGTAATGTCATACCGGACGGTGAGTGAATGAAAATGGGTAAAATGATGCTCAAATGAGCCCGAGGTCCATGGAGCTTGCGGCTGGATATCCTTCGGTCTCACTGTATTGCCACGGCTGAGACTCTATCTCGTGGGTGTTGAAAGAAATACCACACTTTTCGTGAAACCTTTCATTCCAGTCCACATTTATGTACAATTTTCTTCCTCGCAACCATAAAGCCGGCGCAGCTATATGTTTCCCGGCACTGATGTTCACGCGGTCGACGACAGGATACACGCACGTAAGTGTGCTAAGTTCGTAAGTGCGTATGTAACTGCGAACTTGTGAGTATGTAAGTGCGTATTTAACTGCGAACTTGTAAGTCTGAAGTGCCTAAGTGCGACTGCCAATTTGTGAGTGTGAAAGTGCGTGTGTGACAGCCAATTTGTGAGGGTGAAGTGCGAAGTCCGACAGCCAATTTCTGTGTGTGAAGTTCGATGTGCCTATCGCTACCGCTGTTCGCTGGTTTTTGTTAATTCAACCTTCCCCTCATGTTACCACTTCTTCATGACCATATTGGTTACCCTCATTGGTGGAAATCCCTGTTATATCCGCGACATTCGATTTTCCACCAATAAGGATGCCCTGTCTTGGCGGGTGCGTTTTAAGGGGATTTTGCTTCACTGCACATAGCGTCACTATTAACTTTACAATGGTTTGTAAAGGAGTTTCATGTCGTTTGTCCTCCATTGTCTGGCGACCTTACCCTAATGACGGTCTTTCCCGTGGCCTCCGCAAATTTTCGTATATGTAGCCCTTTTAGATAAATAAGCTATATGGTCTATCCGAATATTTTATTTATTAATTTCCTTTAACAGCCAATTCGGTTTATCCCGTCACAAGCTTTAAGTTACCCGACATTCGTCTTCTCAGGATAAAGGAAACCCTTGGAAAAAAACTTATCCGGATAGCTTACCCTAAGCGAGATTCGAGTTCGCGATCTCTTGAACGTGAGACAGACACGTTAACAATCACGCTACCTTGGCGTGCGCAAGAGGCTTTCCAAACTTAGTATGGAACATATTTCCATGGGACACAAGGGGATGAACCTCAGAATTTAAAATGAAACCATCATAATTTTTTTTGGTTCTCAATATACTAAGCAACGTTTATGGAAACTTATTTTTAAAGTGAACTTTTGAGCTGTTATGGAATGTTTTCATTAAGTTAGTACAGCCCATGAGCATAGGAAGAAAATTAAATATAAAATGCAAGATATGGGTAGTGTGGTTTTAAAGCCACATGAACACGCAAAATACAACAGTGTTGGCCTTATGTATCATTCTTGAACAAATCCTTGTTGATCCAGCGTACCGAAACGTGATCAAACTTTGTCCCAGGTTAAATTGCAGATGCGGTGCAACATAGTTAAACCTGATCATGGAACTGGCGCAGCTCCCAGTGCATTAGGTTACACAATGGGTATAATTCCAGGAAACGTATGTAAAGAAAAGCGCCCGACTTTATGGCCAAAGAGGCTGCAGTGCTATTACAATCTCCTTGTCTATATCGCTTCGTTTTTGTTTTCAAATGTTATAAATAAAAATGAATGCTTTTTTTTTTTTTTTTTTTTTAAATAGAGGACGAGCAGGGGTTTGGGTGTATTTAGCTCTGATGAATTACAAATGTGTTTGCTACATTTCTGTGTAAACAGCAAGTTCAATCATTTATGAGACAAACAAGCCATTTACTATGTTGCCTTCATAGCAGTATGACGTGCGCGGTTCTCATGTCTAAGCAAATTGATCCATATTAGGAAGGCTAGATTACTGCCCTTTCCGACGCACATTATAGTTGCTCTATTATTGAAGCATACAAGGTGAAACTGTGTTGCACCAAAAGGAGTAGCTCAGTGTTGAATAAAAATGGAAGGGGTCGCATGGGCTTAATCTGCTATAATACTCTTTAGAGGTGGTAAGGAAGGTCAAGGCCCCCGTCTCTGGCAGTAATCCAGCCAAGCAACTGACAATTGCAAACACATTAGGAATATCTCTCAAAACTATTAACACCATTATAAACAAACATTTAAATATGGAGAAACGTCAGAAAGGCCGATTTCATAAGTTTGTTGCCATGCCACATCTCGAAACGTCACGCCAACAGCAAGAAGCTCTGTGAGAAGCACCTGGCAGGAGAAAAATGAATATTTGTGATCACATTAGATGGGGGATTAGGTTGACATTATATATGCCAAATGACCTAGCTGTCGGCACTTAAACGCCACTTACTCACTCACTTACTCACTCACTCATATTCTATACTTTATATATCTTAGTGGCTACAACAAATCCCGTGCAATCTATTACTGACCAAGGGATGGAAAGAAATTACAAAAATGGTATGTAGAATGTAGAGAAACATTTTCGAAGGGATTTATGGTCATCACTGGTTGCTGCTACAATGGGAAACTGATAAATCATACAGTTGCTAAAAAGGCCAAATTCAATTCGAAGTATTATCAAGATGCAAGTTCTCCCAATTTGTTGTTTTCTAGTGCCTTGCATATGGCAATGAAGTCATTAGCATTCGTGCTTTCCAATACTTTTGAACTGTAGTTCCTTCTGATCTGAATGCTTCACAGGCCTTCAAGTGGTCTTCGTTCATTTAGTAGTAGCATAGTAGTTCTCCCAATTTACCACACTGAAATTCCAGCTCTCTATGGGAAAGGCCGAAACAAAGTCTGGGTGCACCAAGATAAGACGTTCAGTCACACTTCTGTTTCGACTCTCGTATTCTTGCAAAGAATGGATCAGGAAACTGGAATATATGCTATTCTGTTCATCAATATCCCAGTGAAATCTCCTGATGTCTCTCCGATGAATTTTTTGCTCTTGATTTTTTGCTTTGGGCTCTTCTAAAAAGGGCATTGGGAAGTAGGCGCTCTTGAACAACATTGGTCTTTGGATGCCTGCAAAGAGGAGTCGGAACTACAGAGCATGATTGCACTACGCAAGAGCCTTCTCCAGTGAAATGGAAGAGCAGAGCGATTCTTCGGATGAAGGACAACAAACAGAGAAAGACCGGTGGTGGAGACGTGGCTTTTCGTAAGGTAGTAGCATAGTCAAACTTGTTATCGGAGATAGGAAACAACCCTCCGTAGGACCAGGGAGCAGAGTGTATCAGACAGGAAGGCGAGACGGCTCGTTTGGTCTGTGTGCAGCCGTTGCATTGCGCGCTACGCCATATTGGAACCCAGTAAAGGAAGCCATACTAGGGCTCGAAACAAACATGTTACGAAACGGAACTCAATCTAGTCGGCTAAATGAAAACTTTTACGAAAAGAAACACTAATGAAACGAACATATGATTAACTCAGACTAATACAATGTATTTCCCGTTCAATGTAGAAGTTTACTCACTAAAATGAGCCGGCATTATATATAGTTATTCATATTGGGAACTGAGTGCTTAAGACATTCATACGTTTTAAAAGGCGCTCCGTTCTGCTCCACTTCATTTCGCGCCCTGTTCTTACCCAGAGTTTCAATGCAATTACAATTTTTAAAATAACGCACGAAAACAGAATGAAACCATCGATATTTTGTTTTCTACTTATATGTATTAACAAAACAAGCCCTAGTAACATGAAATAAGAGGAAAATAAACAGTAATTAATCAGCAAGTGACTCATTAGCTGCTTATTTACCACAAGAATAAATATAGGATGTGTTGTACTAACCATTCTTACAAACTCTAATTCCTATACCTTCTTCGTGTTAGGTGAGATAAATACTTGCAGAAATTATCTTAATGCGTATTTCTTTGTAATTTAAAGGGTAATGTGGGAATTCAGTAGGCTTTGAGCGACAGTCATATCTTTTAAAGCTTCGATATTCCATTCTCTTTGCACGGTTAACATACGTATAAAAATTAATAAACGATGTTCCGTTTGACAAGAGTTCTCCAAAACTCACATAAATAACAAGGAAAATCTCTGAAGTGGTTCACTCTACAAGAACATTTATTCGGAAATAAATTGTACATTTTAGCAAGATCTACAAATTTTCTATATTAAGATTTGGTCTATCTCTTACGGTTAACCAGTTATGCAAAAGCCATCCACAGTAAATACGACCACATGGGCAATAGCCAGAAAATTCAAGATACACGTTTCATTTGTCATAAAAATATCTCAAACATATAGCATTTTAATCAAAATTGTTAGAGCCATTTTCAAGAAATTCAAGAAATTTTCAAAATTTTCGAAAACTTTTCCATGTAAAGGATAGTTTAGGGTGGAGGAATTTTCTTCAAAATCTTCGTGTCGCATCCTTGAAAGACTTAAATACCAACTTTGGTTTTTAACCGACTTTTCGTTTTTGAGCCATGATGTCCACAGACTGACACACAGGCAGACAGCCACACACACGGACCTTTTTCTGGAAATGTTTTCTTTTATTCAGGGGACCTCAAAACATATTTCCGGTGAAATCTCGACTTCGAATTTTTGGGTGCAATACAGTACTTCCTATACTTTACTATACGTAGTAGAGAAAGTACAAATGCATAAAATATTGATTCAGAATATGCATACAATATGATTAAACAGATTTAATAAAGTCTTGCTATACATACCAAAAGAAGTAAATAATTGTAGAGCATGATGCAATAGCATAAATCACAGCAGCAACTTTACAGGATATAAACGGCATGGAAAAAGTTAGGATTATTTTATATTAAAGGCTCAGGAGATCTAGGAATGTTAGCTGTAATGAGGCACTCTGTAGGAGTTCCGGTGTTTGTATAAGTGATATTTTCATTCATATTTTATAACTGAAAAGAACACAGTAATTATTTTAAATGAAGACAGCAGGCTGCATTACAATTCAATTTATACCTACATAAGTTTCAAAGATAGTAGATGTGACTGATATAAATAATTTGAGATAGGCAATGTATGGTCCGCGACTAAACATAACGAAGTTATATTGTGTTAAACATATTAATATAAGATGCTGATAAGTCTGTGTTAAAGCAAAGCCTGGTGAACAATTGCTTTAGAATGTCTTTAAAACTGCCACCCGAGTATAGAGATATCGATGTTCAGCGGCCGTTTATCAGCTTTCTAAGATTTAATGCCACAAAGATCTCTCCAATCTCGGACTAATTACCTGACAGTGCGACACTGAACAAGGTTAGCTGCCTTCTTGCGTTGTGAAGCCTACTCCAGAGACGTTTCGTTGATTGCTCTTGCGGCTCAATTTGTAACGTCAAAGGCTGTAGTCACGAAGGTCGTGGGTTCGTTTCCTATCATGCAGATACTAATTTTGCTTTATTTTTTATTCTATATGAAGATACTACCGATTACTTATTCGGCTCACTGCAGAAATCTTGAATAGAGTACGACAATCCTTCCTTCGGCGCTGTCAATTTTGCCATGAAAATTCAGGTCGCAATTTCGAGCAGTTCCTATAAAACTGACGCAAATTCTGAGATTTTTTATGCTTTTACTCTTTCTGTGACCCTATAAAGTACTTTCCATTCTGAAGTGCAGCATATTAACATATTAAGCAGGTTTCAACTTTTTGTTAGCTGGAATTGTATTAATTGTACTGGCATGTTGGAACAAATTGCATACATTGAAACATAATTTAAAATCTGGATGAAAACAGCATTAACATGCTCTATTCAGAATAAATAAAATGAATAGAAACAAAGAAAGAAGCGAACGAGGCGCGAACACGATAAGGACCTTATGCTCGAACGCTAATGTCATAATCATTGTGCCAGAGAGGCACGCTCTTAAGACGTCCCTTCCTATTTGTATGTTGCGCTCTTGAAAGGTTGAAATTAGTCAGTGGTGTACTGGCATTTTAGACACTTATAGCCTTAACTTCGAAATTTGAACGATCAGGTCAAAGTCTCCTGTCTCAAATTACTTGTTTAAGACATCTCCATATCCTCTAAAAATATTTCGGTGTAGTTCATCAACATACTGTATAACTTCACTCTATATCTAATAGGAATCATATACCTGTATGTCAAATGCAGCCTTCTGAGGCTGACTTATTTCCTCTCTTTAGATGCTTTTCTTTTGAGCGATACTGACTTAGGCGGATTTTATATGCTGAATATACCCTGTGTGCTTTATATTGTCTCTGGCCTAAAGAAAGAGAAACTTATCGTACTATTAGCTCCTCTTGATGTTGTTAACAGAGGATTTCCAAGTGTTTAGATGTTAATGGAGGCTACTTTGAACATTCAATAAAGTAATAGAGTTATTGAGTAAGAGATGGCTTCGCGATAACGTGAGAGGCTTGCATTCGGGAAGTCGTCGGTTCGATTCCCGTGGCAACCTTCCTGACCCAAGGGTTTTTTGTGGGTTCTTACGGGTTGCTAGGCGAATGCTGGGAAGGATAATTACATCGCTCGAATTTCCTGTTCCTCTGTTTCTCCTCACTTCTCATTTCACTTCATCTTTTATCTCCAAGATTCAAAATAACGACGGGGGTTTCGGCGTGCATGGCAGGTGCTTGCTCTCTGTAAATTCTCGTCCTCCGGATCGGAGGTCCCCTAGTCCCAGACTCCTCAGGGGACGTAGAGCCCGGAAGTGGGGGACAGCCGGAGTACGAGTCGCCATCGGGGAGTTCAAATCTGTAGTTGTTAGGGACTCTGCCCTCCGGTGTCGTCTTTCCTCAGGTCCGACCACTCTATATTTCAACTCATTCCTCCCTCCCGTGGGGCACCTGCCCATCCGTCCGTCCGTCCCATTCTTCACTCCATCCATGTCGGTCTGGGTGGCTCAGTTGGCTATACGCTGGCCTATGATCCTAAGGTCGCGGGTTCAAATCCGACCCAGACCTATGGTTTTTAAGTGTGTTTAAAAACGACAGCTCCATATCAGTAGATTTACTGGCATGTAAATGAACTCCTGCGAGACGAAATTCCGGCACACCGGCGAAGCCGATATGATCCTGGCAATTGGGAGCGTCGTTAAACAACAAAATGATGATGATGATGATGATGATGATGATGATGATGATGATGATGATGATGATGATGATGATAATAATAATAATAATAATAATAATAATAATAATAATAATAATAATAATAATAATAATAATAATAATAATAATAATAATAATAATAATAATAATAATAATAATAAATAACAATAATAATAAATAATAATAATAATAATAATAATAATAATAATAATAATAATAATAATAATAATAATAATAATAATAATAATAATAATAATAATAATAATAATAATAATAATAATAATAATAATAATAATAATAATAATAATAATAATAATAATAATAATAATAATAATTATGATGATGATGATTATAATAATAGTGATAGTGACAGTAATAGTAATATTGTGCATATGCACAAATTACAAAATGCAACAAAATCTGTTGTGGTGTTTATAGCTGCAAGGAGGAATTTCATTGGCTGACCATGACCATATTGTGTGTGAGGTGTGTGACTGCATAGTGTGTTTGCTACCCTTGGGTTCCCTTGAGTTTGATTGAGATGGGCAATACTTTTGCTCATTTACCACCTTTTTGAAATTATTTTGTTGTTTAACGACGCTGTCAATTGCCAGGATCACATCAGCGTCGCCGGTGTGCCGGAATTTTGTCCCGCAGGAGTTCTTTTACATGCCAGTAAATCTACTGACATGGAGCTGTCGTTTTTAAGCACACTTAAAAACCATCGGTCTGGGCTGGATTTGAACCCGCGACCTTGGGATCAGTAGGCCAGCGTCTAACCAACTGAGCCACCCAGACCGACTTTAAGAGGAAGAACTGGAACTTAAAAATTCAATGCCACAGCTGGGATTTGAACCACAGACCCTCCACTTACTAGGCAGATGCTCTTACCATTAAGCTACTGTGACAACCTGCCAGAATAGCATGCTGTGGTTCAAATCCCAGGTGTGGCATTGAATTTTTAAGTTCCAGTTCTACCTCTGAAGTAGAATATATTTAATTATCACATTGTTGTCAAGAAATGAAGTACATTTAAACACTCATAGAAGGGCTATTGAAAGAAATCTTGCATGTTGCATTCATGTGACTTTTTCAATTCACCTTTGTACAAACTATTCTTACAAAGGCTTGTTCTTCTCACTACTTCATGTTAATTAAAATAAACATTATTTTATTGCTACTTTTCTTGTAGGTGCAAGAGGAGTATAGGAATACAGTAAGCTTTAACCCTCTGATAGACATGCATGCCTAGTAGAACACTGCTGGTTGTGCGGGGCCTAGTAGGCTAATGCCTTTTGTCTCATATGCTTATATTAATTTTTTAAATTTAATTTTTTAAATTTAATTTTCTTTCATTCCCATGCTTAGCTTCGTTTAGCTTAAATGTACATGATTTTTATTAGCATTATCTTACTAGATAGGTCAAATATAGATAACATGTATGAATACAGTATACATTACACATAATTTGTACTATACTACAAGATGAACTGTGATGTTTAGGTACACAACTTGTGATGTGAAATGTACTGCCAATGATGGTGGCAGTGGTGGCAGTGGTGGCAGTGGTGGCGGCAGTGGTGCTGGTGATGATGATAAAATAACTTTAATAAGCATATGGTATTACCTATGTTATTTTCACATAGGCTGCTTTCATCCTCTTCTTTAAGTTAAGTTTCTCAATGTAAAGATCTCGTTTTCAGTTTATCTTCAGAATCAGAATCATGTGACTCATACAAGTTGTCATGCACAAATAAGACATCATCACAAGGTAGATGTTGCATTTCTTCAAAATTTTGTAGATGATACCTTTTACTCCTGTTTGTGAAAAGTAGTGACATACTACTTGCAATGGCAAAGTAATATTGCACAACTTACGAAGAAAAACAAATGCCAACCATATGTAATGAGAGAAGCAGTCATGGTCAGGTCAACTTGTGTGACACGTAACTGGTGATTAGTCATTCTTGCAGCTAATGAAATAAAAGGATAAGATTGCTGGTGCAGCAAACAATCAAGTAAAGTATAATATTAGATGCCCTAGTTGGGCAATTATGTAAGTGCATTCGTTTCAAACTATAAGCTTTAAATAAACCTAAAGCCTCTCAGGCCTCTAGTGACCTGATAGTGATAGTCAAATCTTTTAAGAGCTCAGCTGGTCACTATGTGATGCCTTTGTAATTCCATTCTCTTTGCATGGTCAAGAGGTAAAAAGAAATGAATGATGCCTTCCAACTTTAGAAAAGTGTAAGTATTGTTGTTTTCTAGTGCCTTGCATCTGGCAATGAAGCCATTAGCATAGTGTAAGTATTGTAAAATTTTGACAAATAACAAGGGATATCACCAAAATGGTTCACCTCACAAAAAGTATGTATTTGACATAAATTGTATGTTTTGTTCATCTCTTATGGTTTACCAGTTATGCAAAAGTCATCCACAATGAAGAGGATTTCTGAGAAAATTCCCAGAAAATTCAAAATATACATTTCATTTGACATTAAAATATCAAACATATGGTATTTTAATCAAAATTGTTACAGCCAATTTTGAGAAAATCAAAAGTTTTGATAAATGTTTCATGTAAAGGGTAGTCTGTAGTGGGGACATTTTTTTGAGAATCTTTGTGCCGCATCCTTGGAAAATGCTGTACTGGAATACACATTTTGGTATTTAACCAGCTTTTTGTTTCTGAGTTATACTCACAGGCACACATATGCACAGATCTTTTTTAAAAATGCTGTTTTTTTATTCAGGGGACCTTTTCTGCCTGCTTATTCTGCAGTTTTTTGACTGTCGTTAAAAAGAAGAAATATTTAAGTTTTCAAATCATATTTATTGATTGACAATTTCTTTCAATAATACACAAACCATGAATTATATACAAAGAATGACATTTAATATTTTGACAAAGAATAGAAAACATAATTCAAAGTGGAACTGATTAACAAATATGCTGTGTTACACATTCTAACTTTACACAATGTCATCCATTTAAGAGAATAAGGTGCAACAGCTTAGCTATTGGTTAAACAAAACTGTATGAAGCATATTCACTTATAGGAAGAACAGTATACAAAAGAAACTCTTCAACAATTCCTTTTAGTTTGAAACAAGGTATGTGACATATAGTTTAATATAGATACATACAAACTGTTCACTTTGAATTATATACACAATCGATATTTTCTTAGGGCTACAAACAATATCACAAATCTTATGCTCTGAAATCTATTTCCAAGTCTCACTCTATGTTAAACAACCATTATATTGTATTTTACTCCTAATTATATAAATTAAATTTGATTTTTTTCTTGAATCTGAATGTGTTTCATAACTGGCATAGTTCCTAAGCATTATTCAATTTGAAAATCAGATGATGTCAGCATGGCAAATATTTCTTTAAAGGGTGCAGCAAGAATGGATAACTTTAATATTATAATTACCAATTGGAAATCACTACTGCTAACAGTAAGGTAAACAATTATTCCCCAGTGAGCAAACTGTGTGATTAAATACTGAAGTTGAGAAAATTTAAACCTAGTTGGAGCAGAAAGAAACAAGTGATCATTTTATCTTTCCTTAAAACCCTTAAAGTGTTTTTTTAATCATGAATAATGAAAATAACTAAATGATAAATGACAATTTGCTAAGATTAATTTAAATAAGTTCAATCAGATTAACATTTTCATATTCAGTATAAGAGCCTCTGAACAGCTCATTTCCTTCCCAAAAGCATCTCCTGGGTAAGGAACTTTTATAATTGTTTAACAGTTGGTTCATTCAGAAAACTCTTACTTTATAATGAAACTCTGTGGTGTTTTGGTTACTCTTTTTTTTTTGGAAAGAATGAAAACTGCACGGGAAAAGAATTGCTCAATATGGTAAATTTTCTTAAGTACTTATAGGAAAAATTAGTTGATGCGTAATTGTATAATTCCTTTGGAGCCTTTAGACACTGCATTCCTAGGTGTTAATAGGATCCAGGGCCAACTACAGATCCATGTAATTATTTATAATATAGGAAATCATAAACCATGCTTTGAGGAGCAGTTCCCAGAGCTTCAAAGATATAGGTTTCAACATTAGAGAGCCACACAGTTTTCATAAATTGCAGTTATTTTCCCTTCAGTAAGCATTGGTTCATCCTACGTATCGTGAAGGTGATTGATGTATGTGTACTACATGCAAAGAGTAAAACATCAATGCTGTTTGCTACGAATTTAAAGATAAAATGCCAGTAAGTTAGGAACTATTGTATGATTTAGATAATAGTGAACTCTTTTATGACTCTTTGCAAAAATGGAGTTAAAAGCTATCTTTAGACTACACCATCCTAATTTCAACCCTTAGCATTTTCTACTTTTGCAGAGCTGGAAAGATATATCACTTCTAAGTGCAGAGCTGAGTTTCAAATGACCCTCGGAGTAAAACTATCATTTTCAAATTTACACGTTAATCTGATCTATTATTGATTGGGACAGCAATTCATGCAGAAAGTATGGAACCGCAGAACCTTATTTCTTGCTGGCATATGAATTTTTACATAGTTGCATTTATTCTCAAAGATAAAGAAATTAATGCACTAAAACAGCATAATCCGTGATTTTCTTTGTATTCACATGTAATTTTGCAAGTTATATCCCTTGGAAAATTACTTGTACCTACTTACAAATAAATAGATGTATCATCTCATTTTGTGTTTATAATATCTTGTGAGTTATGAAGGCCTTTTGTGCATATCACAAAGAATACATGGACAACTTTCTAGAAAATTTCTTGTACATGTATGAGATGCTGAATGTTAAGTAGTTTTGTTAACATTGTCCTCTTGTTTCTTTACTTTTGGTGCACCTAGAAATATTTTGACTTTTACACCCCTATTAAAGTATAAGTCAATCTTCTTAGGAAATACATCCTCTGTGGTTCCTTTTTCTGGCCCTTTTGTTACTCTTTCTGTTTCATCTGTTATTTCTGCTGGTTTTGAAGGACTTAAATCTTTCTTAGTAATTTCTTTGGGATGTTTTTCAGGCACCATGTCCCGTTTAAAAGATTTACGAGGTTTAGGTTTAAACTGATTAAGTAAAGCTAAAATTCTATCTAGCTGATTTTCTATTTGCCTAATATAAACTGCTTCTTTATTTAATGCTTCTTCAATACCTTCAATATAGTCTGGCATTAGTATCTTTTTCTCATCTAGTGTACCATTGAGAAGCCTTTCTATTTCCTTTAGACGGGCATCTGGCACAAATTGTAATTCATTATTTTCAAAACCACAATGATAAAATTCTATATGTAAGGGTGTTTTGAGCTCGCAAACTTCCACCAATTCATTTGTCACAATTGGCTTCATTATTTTCAACTTTTCTCTATCTAAATCAGCATAATTTTGGACCAAAGCTTTCATGGCTTTTATTCGAATCACTGGAATGCTTTGTATCCTGTTAAAGTATAATGTCATAGGCTTTGGAATGGCCATACAAACAATTTGAATTGTGTATTGTTTTTTATTCATCACAGAAGATTCACTAGTCTTTAAAGTATATGGCGAAGTAGTTTTGCGTGGTTTTTTTATATAACTATCATGTTCATCATCATTTTCTCCAAGTATATCTAAAATTTTCTCTAAAATGTAAGACTTCATCTTAATTTTCTTCTCATTTAATAATACATATATCTTAGATTGCTCATAATAGAGAATAATGACAGTAATGAACAGGTTTACTAGATAAACGACATACAGTAACCAATAAATGATAAGAAAAGTTCGACCTAAGACACTATGTGCTTGCTGTTGCACTGTTTGAACGTGAAAGAAGCCAAAACCATAAAGAAGAAGGCAGAAAAAGGCAAGGTTTAATGATGAAAACTGAAAGATTTTGTGTCCAGTAGAAACGTGGGCAAGACTAGAAAACCCTAATAGTAATATGCACATCATGAAAGTTAGAAACATAAGGCATTTAGCTGAAAGCCATAGTGTCTTCTCAACAATCTGAAATTGTGTGCCAAAACGAAGCAATCTCCAAAGTCGTGCAGTTGATAGGGCCACAAGTACTGCCATTACATAGTTGAGCTGTATCTGTCATGAGAAAGAGATAAACAATAATAATTATGTATATTTAACTTATATATAATTTTGAGCACTAACAGAACCCATAAATGATCTTTCGTTACATCAATTGGCAATATTTCAAAATTTTGTTTAAAAATTTGAGACAGGATATTGTAAGACCCCAAAAGAAAATCGTTTATGTGAGTATTTGTTAAGAGTGTAATTTGTTTTTGATATTGGTATGAGTTGGTTAAATGACGAAAATGTGTTACTGATGTTCATTGTTACAAACAATTAAGTTTTTTTAAAGACGTCATAAATATTTCCATATTTAATTTTAACATATATGTATAAATAAAAGAATTATATGTGTTCAATTATGAAAGCGAAGGGAGAATGGCTAAGGATCGCTTCCCTAACAATGCGGGAACTATTTGATGAACGCATACGCGGATGTACACATGGCAGTCGGAATGCTAGACTCGCAATCAAAAGAATTTGGGATTAGCGTCTGTATCTTTGATATAGATGGAAGTATTTTTATGTGTGCGCGTCATAAAATAGTGAAAGTAAATTTACTAAGTGTTTAAAGACCGTTAATTTGTGTAAAATAAGTGAAACATTAGCTAACTTTAATAAATTAGTTAATACAAAGTGTGCAATTAAATAAAAGGACGTGAAATAGACGAAGTGTAAAGTGATAGAAAACACATTTAGCGAAGTATCGCTAAATTTTCAGACATTAAATCTCGGCGATGCTAGGGAAGTCGATCTATTGAAATAAAAGACTTGTAACTGTGATATGATTTAAATACTGTGGACAAGAAGGTGCGAATAAAATATTTCACTAAAGTTAACCCCGAGTGTATGTTCATTCCATCCAGTACCACGACTCAAGATAACGAAAGAGTCAAAAGCTCATCAACATCACCTCATATAATTTATAAAAACAGCACCAAATTGATTCTATCACAAATTTGTTTTTCTGTTAGTGGTTGGTAATACACTAGGAAAATATACGTTACCTAGCATATGTTTTGATGGCAACCAGGATAAATAGTTGGCATTGAAAATGTGATTGATGAGTCATGAAACCATGTCTGTCTTTAATATTCTCAACTTACATCAAAGATAAGTGAAGCTTAGTCTATAAATGAGAGGTAGAACTGGAACTTAAAAATTCAATGCCACAGCTGGGATTTGAACCACAAACCTTCCACTTACTTAAAAATTCAATGCCACAGCTGGGATTTTTAAGTCTCAAACATTGCCCACACATGGCTTGTGTGTTTAAAAACACCAACAGTAAGCTTGTTGGTATAAATAAAATAATAATTAGTCTATAAATACTTATTATATTTGCTGATTTATTTTGCTTCACTATTAATAGCTTCAGTTTTTTAATTGAGTTACTGGCATATGTTAATTTTTCTTCCAAAGATGCTGTTTTTAGGCTAAGGTTATAAAAATGAACAGGATTTAATTATACACAAACTTAAGCTTTCTCCTTATACTTGTTACTTGTTAGAACTATTGTCTTTCTGTGGTAAACCAGAAATGACACTAAATGCTCCTAAATTAAAGTATCAAACATTTATATTTTATGTATATTATTTGAAGTAATGAGAATTGGGTGTTAGAATCTCAAATATTCATTTCATTAGAATTTTTTAAATTATGCTTATAAACTTGTTAAGCAATAACACAGTGCAACAAATCTGAACTTTCTGTTTTGTCTTGAGATGAAAGTGGATATTTTTACCAAATCACATATCTGATTACAAAACTGAAACTAGAAAAGTTCTATCATGTACAGTAGAGTCCTGCCAGTCCGAACCCTACTAATCCAAAAATCTGCCTAATCCAAACAGGCTAGAAAAAATGTCTACCAAATTTGTTTTGAATTTTAAAACAGGGAAACATAAAGATCAAGATTAAACTAGTTTTTCCAAGTAAAAATGTATTAACACAGAAAAACATTAAATAAATGCTACATGAGTAAACAGTTAATCTTTCAGCTATCTTATACACAAAAGCTAAAAAATGGAAAGCCTAGATCTACTACCAATGTGCATAACAAAGTTTGAATGCAATTTTTTACGTTAACAAAAAAACAAACTGGAAAAGCAAATCAACACTTAAGAAGTGAAGTCAACCATCTACTTTTGATGTAACGCACTTTCAACCATTTTAATACTTAACACACAAACATTTAAATCAATATGTATCTCACAAGAATCCACCTAATCCAAACAGTGTGGTCCCAATCAGTTCAGATTGGAGCCTGTTTGGATTAGCAGACTATACTGTACCAATTTCTGTTGAAAAGATATGCCACATGAACCACTTGGCCTATATTTCATATAAGTAGCAATATATGTTCAGCCCATAAAAAACAAACTGGGAACTTTAAAGACACTTGAAAATAACCCTATTACAATAGATGAGGAGCCTGTTGCTGAATACAGTACAGATCATATAACAATATTATTTTTTGTATTGTGAAACCTCCCTCTTAAAAAGCAATAATACTGAATAAAGCATACAGTGCACTCACAATTTAGAAACTTTTCCTAGAAATTTCCATTTGCAGGTGAATGGTCAAACTTCTTATAGGAGTGTCCAGCAGCAAGCTGCCAGCAGGTTTGTTAACTATCTTCCCTTACATCGTGTTTCCATGGCTGCTATATCTTGATGAAATCTCTCACCATGTTTGTCACTCACATCTCCAAGATTAGGCAGAAAAAGAATCCAAATGGGAATGAAGAAAATGTAATTTCAAGGATATGTTCCTCAGCCTTGTAACAGTACAGCATATGTTCTGTCAGTTCCCTGTGATTCTTACACCTAACATTTGCCAAGAAGAAATGAACGAAGACCACTTGAAGACCTGTGAAGCATTAAGATCAGAAGAAACTACAGTTCAAAAGTATTGGAAAGCACGAATGCTAATGGCTTCATTGCCAGATGCAAGGCACTAGAAAACAATAACAACAACAACATTTGCCAAGAAAATGTTGCATACATTTTTAATGCAAGCCAAGCTGCATTTTCAGTATATGTCAATGTTTCTTTCAACTCATGAATCTGAGATCCAATGAAAACACCTTCTTAATTTTTGCATTACTGAATGGCAGGAAATTTGGAAGTTAAATATTGAAAAGCTTGGCTACCTTTGTCCATTGCTTTCATAAAGTTGCTTATGAAACCCAATTTCAGATGCAGCGGTGGTAACAGTACTGTCCTTGTTAACAAAGGGTTCACTAGACATATTTTTTTCACTAGGATTGAAGATTTCTCTTTAAGGCCATTGTTTGACTACATAATGGTCTTTGCTTGACCTACCGTTCCAGTGACAAAAAAACAGGAATATTTTGTATAGGCAGTTTGCATTCCTAGAAGTAGCCCCAGAACTTTGAGATCACCACAGATTTTCCATTTGTGATTCAAGCCCATATATTTCAGAAGCAGTCTCATGTTATGGTAGGTTTTCTTTAACTGAACTGAATGGCCACTGTTATGGAAGGTTTGTTGTTTCCCTTATGTAAGAGAACAGGTTTGAGACTGTTTTTTGAGGAATCTATAAATAGGTGCCATTCTTCTGGAATATGAATCATGCCAAACTTTCTAAGCGACCCTCTGTATTGTCATTACAGCACTGGAAAACCTGTGTCATTGAGAAAAAAGTGAATAGACAAAGCTGTTGTTTATGGAATGATATACTGGCATTTGGTTGTAACAAGCTTCTTTCTTGAAACAAGACCCAAGTAACTCTGCTTGTCTTTTTGAAAGATTTAGATCTCTTACAAGATCATCCAATACTGACTGTGATAATGGCTGTAGTAGTAGCTGTGATGTGGATGGCATGATATCATGATCTTTGAGATCTTCGTGATCTGTTGTGTTGTCACTATCGTTGCCTGCTTCATCTTCCAGTGTCCATTCCACTGGTGATTTTGCAACTGGGAGAGAACCAGAATGCGGAATGGTATTTTCCAAATTTGGATGAGAAACTGTTTTGATTTACCTAAGATTTCTGTTACTTTTGTTAAACAAAAGTAACAATCTGTAATGTGATCTCTAGATTTCCCCCACATCTGTAGCACCGCAGAGGGCATAGATGGGCGAGTTCCATGTAACCAGCTTCTTAAATAGTGGGAGCAACTTGAGCAACAGTTCTGTGGTGCCCAATGCGTACCCTTATCTATGTTTGATTCAAAACACAACTCATACACCTTTTTCACAAGTGGAGAAATGTGATACCTTTGGGACTTTATTGTTAACTCACAACACACATATAAGAAAAGGTTCAGTGAATTAATTCACTTCCTAGACATCGCTGAGCAGGAAAATCAGTTGAAGATGCACTAATAATATTACTCACGTTAGGATATTCACTGCAGAAATAGACTAGCTACTCACTGATGCAAGTGCAACTCCACTTTACATCTACTTTACATTAACCAAACTTCTATACCCCTTTCTTTATGCAGTGGTGATGAAATTAACAGAATGTGACAAGTATTACAACAGCAAAAATCATGCAGTCTTTTGCAGAAAGTTTAAGTGATAGCAAAAAATGGTTTTTGCTATTGTAATCACCACACTGAGCTACATAGGAACCACATATTTTTATTCTGAAGCAAATATCATTGTTCTACTGTGTAATTTTTATAAAATGTAATTATAGTGGAGATTTCTAAATTTTTTTACTTTACCCTCCATAATAACCTCCATTTGGGGAAAGTAATACATAACAATAACAATCATATACCTAGTTTATTATCTCACTGGAGCCTACCTTCTGTTACCTATATAACAGGTATAAAGGTAATTAGTTCAGTCATACTTGATTGGAAAAAAAGAACATATCCTTACATACTTTTTAAAAAAATTCAGCAAATTTTTTATATTCTATTTATTTTGAAGAACCAAATAATATAATTCTAAATTATAAAAAATCTGGCATTTATCAGTTTAGTTGTACGGATTATGACAGGGTTTATATTGGTAAAACCAAACATCATTTGGAAACCAGAATAAAGGAACATTTCTGAAATATTAAATACAAACAGATTGATAAATCAGCTGTGGCAGATTATTTTTGGTCAATTAATTATGAAATAAATCTAGAGGTTAAATTATTAAAACAATTAAATAGACCCATAAATTTAATGATTTGGGAAAATATATTCATTTTAAAAAGAAGGACTGTGTAATGAATTTTGAAATACTACCAATTGATTCCATTAACAAATTTGTTTTGTTGGTAACACATAGAAATATTAAGCAATTTAGTGTTCGTTAAGATAGCAACCAGTATAAACAAGAGTAACACCAATGATGCAGTAAATATACTGCAAAACTAGTTTGCTTTTAATTTCAAGAACTTGCAGCAAATACTAAGATAAGTGAAGCTTATAGTTTAAGATATTTGTTATACCTGTAGAAGCCAGTAGGCTATTTCATTCATTAAGGAAAAATTGAAGCTAATAACAGTGAAGCAACAAAATCTAAATTAAGAACAAATTAGAAACTAAAAGCTCCACTTATCTTATTAATATTGCAAGGTGGTATATTGCAGCATACCACCATTATGATACCGAAATTTAGATTTCCAATCGAATGGGCTTGATAAAGACACGTTTTAATTTAATTGCCGGATATGAGATTTGCGATAAGTGTTAAGTAATAACATAAATAGATAAGAGAGCAGGAAGTGTTGTAAGGTGAGCAAGATATGAGTAAATAATAGTCGTTAAATTTGTAGGATAAACACATTATTGGTTTGAAATTAACGAGTCATGACGTCATACTACATAGTTTAAATACACGTTCGAAAGTCAGGTCTACTAACCTTAAAAGTCGCGCGATATATTTAATAAAATATAAAGTAAACATCGTTTAATCCTAAAAAGGTAATTATATATTCGAAATTCATAAAATAACATGTTATAATAGAAAGGGACATTTCTAAATTGCGGGAAAAGGAAATAGCATTTTGGATACGAGGCTTTCTTGGATGACGTCATGACATTCAAAAGTGAAGAGAACGGTTTTCTTAGCGTGGGTACGCGAGAAAGCGTCACTACTCACCCCAGACCAGTACTGCAAGTTATGGTGTGCAGACGTGAGTGCGATTCCTCTACATATAGAATCGGCATAGCTCCCGAAAGTATCTAAGATGCAATAAATAATATGCAAAGGTTTTCTTGGGTTGTCTATCAGACCTACGCAGACCCGAGATAAAATAAAGAGATCTCAAGCTGAGCTAGCGGGAAAGAACCAAATCAACTGGCGACAACGAGAACCGAACAACGACTTCAGCTTCAAATGGCGATCCAACAACGAGGACACAACGACTATTAGCCTCAAATGGCGACCCAACGTGTGGCGTCGAAAGAATGGACCAACCCCAAGACGACCAGGCCAGCATCGAGCCAGCAGACAAGAAGGTGCCCAGCGTGTGAACATCTGTGAAACGTGTAGTGAACAAGTTTAAGTGCAGTTAAAAAAAAAAAAAAAAAAAAAAAAAAAAAAAAAAAAAAAAAAAAAAAAGTGAAATATTGGTGAGTAGAAAAACACGTGTAAATAGTTTAGAAATGGAAGACAGTGATAGCGATTTTCTAGGTTTTGAGAGTCCGGAAATTGAGAAAAGTGTAGTTAGGATGGAAGAATATAATCAGAATGTAATTGGTAGCAGAATATGCCAAGAAGTAGAAGATCAGAACGTTAGAGAAACACCTAGAGGTAGCTCAGAAATGTTTAATACTAATTCAGAAAGGCCAGCAATTATGTCAGAAATAGAGAATATGTTTCAAAAGATAATGAAAAAGATGAGTACAGAGTTAAGTCAAAAGATAGATGAAAATAGTAAAGAGTTAGGACAGAAATTAGAGAAGGGACAACAGGAATTGGGAATGCAATTGGAAAATCAGAAGAGAGCTTTAGAAACCTTTAGGGAAGAAGTTAGGGAGGAAATTAATAAAGTCAGTAGTGAAGTAAAAGAAAATAGAGAACAGGTTAAGGGAGAATTAGAGACAATAAGGCAAGAAGTAAAGAATTCTGAAAAGAAATTAGGTCAACAAGTGAGTGAAAAATTAGATAAAGAAAGGGAAAAAGTAACATATAGATTAGACAAACAAAGGGAAGAAATTAGAGAAGAGTTACAGGGGTGTAAAGTTAGAATAGAAAGATCTGATGTAGAAAGTGAAAGGCAGGCTAGAAATTTGGAGGATGTTACAGACCAAATAAAAGGAGTAGTAACAGAAATTACTCAGGTAAAAGAGGCCTTAGAAAATTTGAAATTAAATGAAAATGCATGTAATCACAACAATCTTAGTAATGAAGTTGCAAGAAACGAGGCAATACCAGGTGTATCAGCTGACATTTCGATGCAAAATAGGGGTAACAGTAATTCCCATTCTGATCTCGGAAATAGCTCAGGGACAGGTGACAATTCAAATTTACATTGGCCTAACCATGTCTTAAATGAAATGACACCTCCAGTTTTTGAAAATGAAGATTCAGATGATCCTAAAGCCTTTTTAGAAGGGTTACAAGAGTACTTCACGGTGAAACGTATACCGGAGGAGTACAAGATGGTGATAGTAAGAAAATGCCTAAAGGGTAATGCTGCTAATTGGCTAGGCCTTTCTATGGGTAACAATAATGATTACAGGACCTTTAGAAACATCTTTTTAACCAGATATTGGGGAGCTAGTAGGCAGGCTAATATTAGAGTGGAATTAAGCAATGGAAAGTTTAATCCTAGATCGGAGGAATCGATGGTCAACTATTTTATGAGAATAGCGAGAAAATCGAAGATGTTGGATCCTCCCTTAGATGAAAAAGATCTAATAAATATAGTTACTCCACATTTTCCGGAAACGCTTCAACACTACCTAATCATAGCCCGACCCGATAGCATTGCAGCTATGATCGAATTATTATCAGCCTTAGAAGTCAATAAGCCAAAACACGCATTTGGAAATAAATATGAAGGAAAAGAAACTGTCAATTCTTTCGGGCAAGGGGCACAGTATTATCAGAATAGAAGTGAGATTAGGGAAAGATATAAAGGACCAGTACCAAGGATGGAATCGTTCCGGTGGGAAAATCAAGGTAGATATAACCAGGAAGGGCATCACCAAAATAGAAATGGTAATCTAAGGGGAAGAAATATAAGGGTGAATTATATGAATACAAATAGATTTGATCGAGGTAGACGGAGACGTTATTTTGGGCATAGTAGAAATTCAAATGATGGGTATTGGACAAACAGAGATAATGAGTTTAGACCGAGGTCACCAAGACTGGGAGAAAGATATTCTAATGGACGAGATTCCCCCGAAAATGCGGAAATGGTTGAGGCCATTAACACGGTCAAAAACATGGTAGGAAGTAACCCCGATTTAATGCAGGAAAACAGAAGTAACAATTCGGGAAATAGTACGGGAGCAATACCTAAAAATCAGGGAAACGCCAGACCCGGTCAAACGCGCCTTCAGTGAGAACTGGGTATCCTAGTAATGATTGTGATAGGTACTCGGAAATAAATAGTCCTGGAAGGCAAATGATGATACAAAAGAAAAGAGAATGTAAAAATAGAATCGACGAAAACGAAAAAGTAGGAGATCCACCTAAAATCTAAATTGGAGTAAATGGAAAACAATACAATGCAATTATAGATACGGGATCAAATAGCACAGTATGCTCACAAAATTTTTATGATAATTTACAAAGTAGTGGTTTTAAAGTAATGTCTTTACCAGTTAATGGGATATATTGCTCGCTAGCTGTGGGAAAACGAAAAGAGAGAGTAAAATTTCAAGCAATGATAAATATTGAAATAAATGGGAGAATACTAGGAATTTTATTTCTGATTGTAGGAAGACTTGTGACAGATATTATAATAGGTTGTGATTGTCTTTATGCCTGGGAAGCTGTGGTGAATTTTAAAAACATGATTCTAGAAATGAAAGTTGAAGATGAGACCATTATAGTGCCTTTTGTGGAAGATAGTAGTTCAGAAACTATTGTAAGAGAAAAAGAGGAAGAAGAAATCCAAGGGGATACATTCTTTGTAGAATATGTTAAAGTAGGAGCTATGGAATTAACTGAAGTAAATGTCAAAGAGTACAGTGTCGATAATAAAGAAAATGTAGAATGGGATAAAAATGATTTCATAGACAATTTGAGGTTTTCTGACGCAACTAGGTACTATGATAGGGAGAGTAGTGAAGACTTAGAAGAATTTTTGAGGGAAAAGGTAACTCAGGCTGATCAACTAAATGAACAACAGAGGGATAAACTGTTTGAAATATTAATCCGAAATAAAGAAGTATTCTCTGAGAAACCTGGTAAATGTAATATTTATACTCATTCGTTTGAGATGATACCCATCAAACCCTTTACACATAAAGCGAGAGCTATCCCTAGTACAATAAGAGAAGAGGTAGATGCAGTTATAAAGTCAATGTTAGAAGATGAGGTTATTGAGATTTCAAATTCAGAATTTGTGAATCCCCTATGTATTGTAAATAAGGCTAATGGAAAGATTAGGGTGACATTAGATGTGAGAAAATTATATCATTGTTCCTCATACTTTCCATCAGGGAATCCAACAGAACGTGTCCTCCGAGATATAGGAATTTATTTACGTGTACTTACACATCATAATCACAAGGATTGGGTGAAATATTGTCCATTGATAGAAAAGATTATCAATCACACCATAAATGTAACTACTGGGTTTGCACCAATAAAATTAATGTTAGGAATTGAACCAGAACCAATATTGATCGGGGTACCAAAAACACTGAAAATTAATGACATTCAGTTAAGTGAAGAAGAAAGAGCGAAAATTGCTTTTGAACGAATCAAGAAAAAGGCAGAGAAGCGAAAATTAAAGAAAAAGAGTAGAAAACATAAATGGGAACCTGAGATGGGCGATTGGGTACTAGTTAAAGACCATAAGTTATCAAGTGCCTTGCGAGGTAGGAACAAAAGGATGGAATTGTTATATAAAGGTCCTGCAGAAATTATATCCAAATTTGGTTATCATACCTATGAATTAAAAGATGTTAAAAATGAAAAATGTCTGGGAAGATGGCATAAACAACTCCTTCGACCATACAAGAAACCGTGTGGTACCTTGGAACCTTGATTTCATGTAAAAAAAAATTCGAAGTGTCATTTGTCTATTGGCGCCCAATCAGCTTTGAGATAAAATTTAAATGTTAGCTTACTTGAAAACCATATATTGGTCAGGTACTTACATATTCATGAAAAATGCAGAATGTGAATTGCTATCTACTACAAAGAGCTTAAAAATGTATTGTATAGAGCTCACAATAACAGCTTCAGAAAGATTGTTAAAATGTTCATCTCCGCATAGAGAGAAAACAGAATATTTACTTTGTAAACATTTGTTAAAATATTTAGATGTATAGATAGTTATCACAGCAAGACAAAGAAAGAACTTGTCTGAAGAGTGTAATGGATTTATATAAATATATGTACATTTTAGTGCTTAAAGGATATAGTACAGATATGTGTTACAATAACAAAAGTGAAAAATCACAGTGCAAGTGATAGTGAGAGCGAAGTGAGCAAACATGAACTAAAAGAAGGAAGTATAAAGAAAGACTCTTGAAATTTAACCTTTATATAAAAGCTTCACAGAAGAAACCATAACATATTGTAATTAGTATTTAAGGATTAATGTTTAGTCAAGTGTACAATTGTTTGTCATGTTAAAAAGATTAATGAGAAAATGTGTTAATAACCAATTTCAAAAACAGTGTAATTGAAAATTGTATATAATGGGAGTGTTGCCGATTATTCAAAATACAGGAGTAATTTTTAATTTTTCTTTCGGGCAAGACATTTACATTATTTTATTATGAAATAATAAAATAACATAAATGGGGGCATTTGATACCGAATTTAGATTTCCAATCGAATGGGCTTGATAAAGACACGTTTTAATTTAATTGCCGGATATGAGATTTGCGATAAGTGTTAAGTAATAACATAAATAGATAAGAGAGCAGGAAGTGTTGTAAGGTGAGCAAGATATGAGTAAATAATAGTCGTTAAATTTGTAGGATAAACACATTATTGGTTTGAAATTAACGAGTCATGACGTCATACTACATAGTTTAAATACACGTTCGAAAGTCAGGTCTACTAACCTTAAAAGTCGCGCGATATATTTAATAAAATATAAAGTAAACATCGTTTAATCCTAAAAAGGTAATTATATATTCGAAATTCATAAAATAACATGTTATTATAGAAAGGGACATTTCTAAATTGCGGGAAAAGGAAATAGCATTTTGGATACGAGGCTTTCTTGGATGACGTCATGACATTCAAAAGTGAAGAGAACGGTTTTCTTAGCGTGGGTACGCGAGAAAGCGTCACTACTCACCCCAGACCAAGTTATGCTGTGCAGACGTGAGTGCGATTCCTCTACATATAGAATCGGCATAGCTCCCGAAAGTATCTAAGATGCAATAAATAATATGCAAAGGTTTTCTTGGGTTGTCTATCACACCTACGCAGACCCGAGATAAAATAAAGAGATCTCAAGCTGAGCTAGCGGGAAAGAACCAAATCAACTGGCGACAACGAGAACCGAACAACGACTTCAGCTTCAAATGGCGATCCAACAACGAGGACACAACGACTTTTAGCCTCAATTAGTTTCTAATTTGTTCTTAATTTATTTAATTCATATTGCTGAAAGGAGCATAATCTAATGCCTTCCTGCTTTAAATAGTTATTAATAATAGTTATTTATACAAATATTTACCTGCCATGTTCCAACCCAGGTAAAGTCAACAAATTCGTTATAATCCACGGATTCAAGGTGGTGAATAAGTGTAGAAACCAGATAATTACGAATGAAATTCATAATTATCATAGATATTCCTAGCAGTATTATAAACACATCAATTACAATCCATGGAGTTGTAAAGTACTGCAGTAAAGATTCCTTCCAGGCACGTATTAGCTGGATTCCAAAGAATAAAAACAACATGAAGCCCCACATTATGGTCATTACAACCATTCCCAAGCCAAGGTCAATAGGTGTGGTAAGAAGCCTCTCAGTAGTCACCTGTTGAAATGAAAAATGTTACTCTACATGAACAAAACATATGAGCACACATATTTAAACAGAATTGTAATATATTCTTCACCACTCTGTCCTCTATGTGAACTGCAAGAGGAAATGGCTCGAGACCACCTTCAAATATGCCCGGCAACTTCTAGTGCCCAATCCATCAGTGAAAAATATTGGAGAGCAAGAGGATTAATGACTTCATTGTCAGAAACCTAGCATTAGCTAACAGCAACACATATGAGATTAGTATCAAATGCTGCCAAAACCATTCACCTAATTTTTTGGATAATTGCTAAAACTGCCTAGAATAAACCATTATCTCAAGTAATTTAACTTCAATATCAAAACATTAAATGAGTCATTTAACTTGACATTTTTTAAAGTACTGGGTTATTCAAAACGATTGTCAGGTCTCTGTCTGTGTGTGTGTGTGTGTGGGTGTGTGTGGGTTGTGGGTGTGTGGGTGGGTGGGTGTGGGTGTGGGGGTGGGGGTGGGGGTGTGGGTGTGGGTGTGGGTGTGTGTGTGTGTGTGTGTGTGTGTGTGTGTGTGTGTGTGTGTGTGTGTGTGTGTGTGTGTGTGTGTGTGTGTGTGTGTGTGTGTGTGTGTGTGTGTGTTGTGTGTGTGTGTGTTTTTTTTTTTTTTTTTTTTTTTTTCAATAACACTCTTTATTGAAATTAGGCAGCATGCCCCATTACAAAGTAATATTACATGCATTAATTTCACTCAATTGTTTTGTGCTTTGCTTGATCACTTTAATAGTCCACAATTTTAGTAATTGTTACTGATGTTTGGTAAACTCGTATCTTCTCTTTTTTCACTGCATAGTTCATTTCTCACAGTTCTAGTGCGATGCAGAATTCTTTGAAAGCCTTCAAATGCTTTGTTACTAATTGATGTGTAGTGACTGGCCAGCTGCCTCCATTCTTCTTAATATCTTCTTTCAGCTTTATTCGTTGTTTTTGTGTTTCTTGACATTCATAAATTATATGTTGTACTGTTTGTTGTCCTTTATTACAGGGACATGTGGGGTCATCTATTATTTTGAATTTGTGCAGGTATAACTTGGTCTTTCCGTGTCCTATTATTAATGCTGTAAAGCAGGGGGCAATTGGTAATTTTAATTTCAGTCTTTCTTTGACGGAGGGAAAAAACGACTTTGTTATAGGCCCTTTTGTAGTTTGGTCCCACCTATTCTGCCACTGTTGTACTATTCTTTCATTAATTTGTGATATAATGGTAGATTTAGGTATCTTGTCATAAATAATTTGAGTTCCATCATCTTGTGCTGCTTGTTTTGCTATTTTGTCTGCCAACTCGTTTCCTGGAATTCCTACATGTGCTTTAACCCAATTGAATTGAATTTTCCATTGTTTCTGACTTAATGTTTTGACTGTTTCATGTATTTCTGTAGCTATGGAATGATGCTTTCTATTATTATTTAGAAGTGCCAGAGTTACTTGACTGTCGGTGTGAACTGTCACAGATCTTTCTTCTATTGATACAGTGTGTTTTTCAATTTCTTTTAGAGCTTGAAGAATAGCTATCTGCTCGGCCTGGTTATTTGAGCAGTTCTCATGTAACTTGTATTTTAATGACCTGATTAAATCTTCATTCTTGAATATTGCTGCTCCTGCTCCAATTTTATCTTGCATTTTGCTGCCGTCAGTGTAGATCTCAAAGTGAGTTATTTCATCTACATTTTCCTTTAGCTTGATTTTAATTTTATTTGCAGGGTGTTGCCATTTACTTAGCCACACTGGTGAATCATAAGTTCCCTTGTCTTTTATTGCCTTGTACACGTCCGCTTTTCCTTCGATGATTATTGTTATTGGTTCCACTCCAGCTACTATACAAGATGCATCGTATGATATTGTTCTGTATGCTTTCGATATCTTTATGTTAATCAATCTTTGGACCCTTTGTAATTTCACTATGTTCTTTGTTTTCTTTGCTGCTTCTCCCCACACCGGTGCTCCGTATGTAAGAATTGGTACTATTGCACCTTTGTATATTGTGCTTAATGCTTTATGGCCTAAGCCCCATTGTAGTTTTGCTATTTTTCCCAAAGCGTGTGTTATGCTTGTTGCCTTTTCAGTTATATAATTTATATGTCGATCAAACGTGAAGTGTGTGTGTGTGTGTGTGTGTGTGTGTGTGTGCGTGCGTGCGTGCGTGTGTGTGTGTGTGGGGGGGGGGTGCGTGCGTGTGTGGGTGTGCGTGCGTGCGTGCGTGGGTGTGCGTGCGTGCGTGGGTGTGCATGTGCGTGTGCATGCGCGTGCGCGTGTGCGTGTGCGTGCGTGCGTGCGTGTGCGTGTGCGTGCGTGCGTGCGTGTGTGTGTGGAGAGCATAACTCAAAAATGAAAAGTAGGTTAAAAACCAATGTTGGTATTTAAGTTTAATGTCTTTCAAGGATGTGATACAAAGATTTTGAAGAAAATGGCCCAACGCTAAACTACCCCTTACATGGAAAATTTTATGAAAGATTTGATTTTCTTGAAAATGGCTCTAACAATTTTGATTAAAATGCCATATGTTTAAGTTATTTTTATAAAAAATGAAATGTATATCTTGAATTTTCTGGCTATAGCCCCAATAGTCATATTTACTCTGGACGACTTTTCAATAACTGTAAACCATAATCATCATCATCATCATCATCATCATCATCATCATCATCATCATCATCATCATCATCATCATCATCATCTCAATGATGATATAGAAATAAGACTTTGTAGAAATGGTTAGTACAAGAGTAGAGAAAGTCATGTGAGTGCAACACATCAGATTTTTTATATGTTAACCATGCAAACAGAATGGAATTTGAAAGCTTTAAAATATTCGACTATCGCTCAAAGCCTATGTTCATAAGCATTTGAGCGTGACTGATTTAAATTACTAATTCAGTTTTTCTAGGAACTCCAAGTTAGCCATATTAAATACCTCCACACTTGATAGCAGTTCTTCATTATCAGAAAATTATTCATTCATCTGGGTTATGAGACTGTGAAGTGAAGTTGTACACTGCACCATGAGCTGCTGGTAAGCATACCTTAAACCAATTTTTCTGTTGTACAAGATGGCATCAGTTGGATATAGGCAATTCAGGACTCTTTTACAGAGAGACAGAAACAAAATTCATAGCTTAATATTACAGGTTTCAGTCTAGTGCTCTTGCCAATATCTGCATTATGGCATCCAATACCTTTACTTTGACACTCCTGACAGTATAAGGTTGGTTATATCTAGGTGACCAAACCACAGTTGTATCTTAAGATAGACTATATGTTTGTCCTTAATATAAAGCTGCTTCTTTTCCATTGCAAAAGAATTCACGCAGAATAATGCATTGAGAAAAAAAAAATGTCAAATAACGGCTTTTAATATTGTCCTCACAACAACCAAATAGTGTGACTGTAGTAATGTTGTTGTTAGCTAATGCTGGATTTCGGACGATGAAGTCATTAATCCTCTTGCTCTCCAATATTTTTCACTGATGATATTGAAGAGAGCAATAGCAGTAATAGTAACCGCTTTTTAGAGAGCACCAGATTTTTATGTTCTGGCGGTCACATCGCTCTCTCACAACCCCCAGAATGTCTGGAGGACCACACCTGTCATTGGTTTACGGGTCTCACCGACCTGACCGGGAGAATTATCAAAATAAATTCTCCGACCATATCCTCAGATTACCAATCAGAGGACGTATTACATGCCATGACAGGTCAGCATGTTAGGGGTTAAGAGGTTATAGAGAAATTATAGAAATGGAGAGGTTGGAAAAATAAAGACTCCCTAGCCCTTGGGAACCCTAATAGCATCGGGGTCGGAAGAGAACAAGAGATGACCAAGGTAAGGTCAGATAGAAAAGTTACAGTGAGGAGCAAAACACCAGTAAGTGGAAGTAATGTTCTGCTCAGCTTGGGTACCTTGTGGTCGCTATTCACATATCCCCTAGACGGAGACCCCTGAGTCAGACTGTAGTAATGTAGATATGGTACATTTCTGTAAGTATTACTCATTCTTTGACTGTTGTATATGAGTATGATTTGATAAGTAACAGGGTTCAATGGAACTAATGTGTCACTCTAGCAAGGTTTCCTGATGTCATTTGTCTGGCACCAGAGCCTTTAGCCTAGAAATAGGACACCCTGAGCCATTAGAAGTGTTATAAACAGTGAAACTTTGTAGTGTAATAAAAATCATGAATGGATTATTATTTATTTATGCCAACAAACTTACTGTTGGTGTTTTTTAACACACAAGCCATGTGTGGGCAATGTTTGAGAGATAGAGCTGGAACTTGGGAATTCGGTGCCGCAGCTGGGATTTGAGCCGCGGACCTTCCGATTTCCGGTGGGTGCTCTGACCATTGAGCTGCTGTGGCAGCCTGTCAGAGTGGCGTTGAGTTCTCAGACCGGTTCGTGTTTTTCCTGGTGGACCACGGGGGCAGTCTCACATCGGAGACAATTACCCCAATGGTCACATAAAGTACTTACAATAGTAAGTCACCATTGGGGTGATTGTCTCTGATGTGGGACTGTCTTTGTGGTTTGCCGGGAGAGGTGCAAACTGGTTTGAGAATTCAATGGTCACATAAAGTACTTACAATAGTAAGTCATCATTGGGGTGATTGTCTCTGATGTGGGACTGCCTTTATGGTTTTGCAGGAGAGGTGCGAACTGGTTTGAGAGTTCAGTGCCGTTCTGGTGGGTTGTCGCAGTGGCTTATGGTTGGAGCGCCCACCTGGTGGGTGGGGGGTCTGTGGTTCGGGTCCCAGCTGTGGTGTTGAATTTTTGGGTTCCAGTTCTACCTCTCAATCATGAATGGATTGTTGCTACTTTAACTTTACTTACTAAGTTTTCACTCAAAAGATATGACATTAATCTCCATTGTTAGCTGAATCTTTACTAGGGTCTGGAAGGGGATTCCCTAATTCACTGTCCATTGTACTACCATCTAGCTGTCTATGGGAAACTTCACTACGTCATCAAAGTTCATTACTGTGTCTATTTTTGGTGATGTGGATATATTTTACATGCAGTGAGTTCTGCTGGTATTTTTCCATGTTTTAAAAGGCTGTTGATATGACCATTAGAGTTAAGGGAGCAATGGAACAATTAAAGCAAGAAACAATGTTTTGGGTATGGTATGTGAAATCTCTTTTGTGTTCAAAAATTCTGATTGGTGTTTACAAGTCAAACATTAAACAACATTATGAACAATGTCACGAAGATCACAAGCAACTCATGGGTAGGAAATCATAAGATATTTTAAAGGAATATTATGAAACAAATATTAGTCCTTAATTGTAACAATAACATTTAAATATTCAATGAAGCTTCTTAGTGTAGTGAACAAGTGCTTTACAAAATACATTTGTTTTATAAAATGTAAACCCTTAAGCCATTGTATAAAACCACAATTACAAATTGGGGTTGTCAATTTAAAGACAAATGTAATTGTGAAATTATAATTATAAAATAATGGTTTAGATTTATTTAGATAACTTGATATGGCATCATTTCCATCCCTCCCTTCATTTGCTGTGCATATTAGTGCTATGTTTGGCTCAAAATATACATCTGTGAGCAATTTTTTCTAAACTGAAGATTGTAAAATCTAAAAGCAGATTGTGATTGACAAATGAACAGCTACATGCTCTGTTGTATGTCAGTATTTATGAATAAATGATAGATGTACATATGCAAAACTCTTGTTCTCTTCCGACCCCGATGCTATTAGGGTTCCCGAGGGCTAGGGAGTCTTTATTTTTCCAACCTCTCCATTTCTCTATAAAATATTAACCCCTAACATGCTGACCTGTCATGGCATGTAATATGTCCTCTGATTGGTAATCAGAGGATATGGTCAGTGAATTTATTTTGTTAATTCTCCTGGTCAGGTCGGTGAGACCCGTAAACCAACGACAGGTGTGGTCCTCCAGACATTCTGGGGGTTGTGAGAGAGCAATGTGACCGCCAAAACATAAAAATATGGTGCTCTCTAAAAAGCGGTTACTATACTGCTATTGCTCTATCAATATATTAAATATTGGAGAGCAAGAGGGTTAATGACTTCATTGTCAGAAGTCCAGCATTAGCTAGCAACAACATTTCTGTTTAGCTTCTTCTGCATATGAACAAATACACTCCCTGATTTTCCACTCAACACTTGCTCCATCATATGACTGGCCTAAAATGTGAGATATACCTAGTCAATTCTCCTCCAGAGACTTAAATATTGCTTCTTTGAAGGTATTGGCATTCTTCATTGTAATCACTTGTGATGCATGACATTTCTATTTTGCTCAATTCCAAAGCTACATACTTCATTTTTTGTACACATACTTTGGAAACGGTTAGCTGGTGCTAAATGGGGCTGCTCAAGGAGAGTCCTTAACACAACATACAAAATGTACGTTAAACCAAACCTCTTGTACTGTTCTGAAGCTTTAATAACAGCAGCAAATACTAACATCAATAAACTTGAACAAATACAAAATCAGGCTCTTCGCCTAATCACTGGAGCAGTTAAATCCACACCTATTGATGCCATGCTTGCCTTAACACGGACCCCATCAATAACAACAAAAGTAGAAGAACAAGCATTGCTCCAACATGAGAAAATGTTACGACTGCCAAACTCTAAATGGACAGAAGAGAAACTCCCCCCTTCAATCCTTAAAACTCATAGTAGTTTCCTAGAAAAGGTAACACAAATTAAATCCAAATTGAACATTCCTAACACCAGAGGAAATCTACTTATAAGAGAAAATCCATTGGAATTATTGCAACCTACTTTCAGTTTGGAATTAATAGAGGAAATAAGTAAATCAGACACACCAAAAGAAATGCAAAAACTTCTAGCTCTGGAAACAATCAATACTAGATATCCCACAGAAGAATGGCTGCACATATATACTGATGGATCCTCCAAGGAAAACCTTACTGGAGCTGGAGTTACGTGTTCACATTTTTCCTTTTATCATTCTGTTGGCAGAGACACAACAAATTATGATGGAGAAATAGAGGTTATATACATTGCTCTCCGACAATTATTAAATCTTCCCTTAAATAAATTTAACAAGGCAGTAATTCTTTCAGATTCTAAAGCTGCAATTCAGGGAATATGTTCAAATACTACAAAGAAGTCAACAAAAATTAGAGAATGCTACAAAATGTTAACACAACTCCAAAAAGTTAATAAGACTGTTCATCTCCAATGGACTCCAGCGCACTGTGGAGTCATGGGGAATGAAGCTGCAGACTCACTTGCAAAGAAAGGCACAACAATAAAACAAAAGTCTAAATTCAATTTCTCATATTCCTCAATAAAACGCTTGATCATTAAAAAATTTTCTCATTCATACCTACAAGAAATAGAAACAAATGCCAAAGATAAAAAATGGATTACACTACTTTCCAACCCAGATATAATCCCCCAGAGACCAAGGAAAACAGCGGTTGCAGCCTTCCGACTATTGACAAATCAGGACTGTTTAGCAAGTCATCTCTACAGAATAGGTATCTCAGCTTCACCAATATGTGTCCTGTGCAACGATCCAGCAGAAATGAACGAAGACCACTTGAAGACCTGTGAAGCATTAAGATCAGAAGAAACTACAGTTCAAAAGTATTGGAAAGCACGAATACTAATGGCTTCATTGCCAGATGCAAGGCACTAGAAAACAACAACAACACTTTGGATGTTATGTGAAACTATTGGACAGAGCTTTTTTAAATGTAATTTTTTGAATTGTTGAAAATTATCTTTCAAAAAATTTGCAAATTCTAAAATGAAATACAATCTGCATGTTTTTACAAAACTTGAATTCTTTTTCACAAAACCAGAAACTTATTTAAAAACTTAACATATGTAATATCTTAACTGTAAGGGAAATTAAAAAAGAATGAACTGCAATCACTACACACATTTTATTTTTTACCTAGAAAGTAATAAGTCAATGTTAAATTCCACACATCAACTTTTTTCTCATGTTTTATACAACATACAATAAAAATTCCAGTCCTCTAGCATCTAATTTGTGGATGTTATTTTGTTTTGAATAAGTAAAAGAGCAGCAAAAATTCAAGTGAAGGAAAATAAGTTTCTTACCATATGAGAATATTCTATTTATTAGCATAATTATAACCTGAAATTTACTGTAAATGTTAAATATATGTTACAGTATTCCCGAGTTCTTAGCCACAGGGCTAAAAAAGTAAAGATATAAATAAAAAATCTGATATGTTGCACTCACATGACTTTCTCTGCTCTTACAAACACTTATTCCTCTATCTAATTCACGTTAATCAAAATAAACATTTATAGAAATTATCTTATTGCTAATTTTATTTGAGAGGCAAGTGGAATACGGTAGATTTTAAACGATAGTCAAATGTTTTAAGAGTGGTTGCTATATAATAAGTTTGAAACTGTTTCCTTTGCATGACCAAGAGATAAAAAATTAATAAGGACCTCCCATTTGAGAACGTCTATGTAAAATTCTGATAAATAACAAGGAATATCTTGAAATAAGGCACCTCTCAAAAAAGATCATTTAACATAAATTTGTTTTTATGAGATCTACAATTTTTGTATAGTAAGATTTGGTCTATCTCTTATGGTTTACCACTTATACAACAATCATCAAGAATAAACAGGACTACACGGACTATAGTTAGAAAATTCAAAATATACATCCCTTTTGCCACAAAAATATCTAAAACATCTGGCATTATCAAAATCGTTAGAGCCTTTTTTAAGAAAGTAAAATTTTCAAAAAATGTTCCATGTAAATAGTAGTCTAAGTTGCAGAATTTTCCTCAAAATCTTTGTGAAAGATATTAAACTTAAATACCAACTTAGGTTTTTAACTGACTTTTCACTTTTGAGTTATGCTGTTTACAGATACACACACAGACTCACAAACACATACACAGACCTTTTTCTAAAAATGCTTTTTGGTTTTGGATTCATAAGGGACCTCAAAATATATATTTCTGGTCAAATCTTGACATCAAATTTTTGGGTCGAATATAATACTTCCTCTACTTACTATATGTAGTAGAGAAAGTAAAAATGGAAAAATGATATATATTGTCTGGTTCAACACATATCTACGCATCTTTAAATTTCTGCTTTGAGCAAAGAGAATTCAAAATTTTGTTTATATGCTATAATTTGAGAATATATAATTTTTAAAATTAAAGCATATGAACAAAACTAAATATTCGGGTGATCTTTCATAAGCAGTAATTTTAAGACGTGTTATCTGGAACTAAGTTAGTATTATGTATACATAATAATTAAAGATTTATATTTTGCTTATCAATTACCTATACATTTAAATATCCTAATTTTTGCACATCTCCATTATAATTTATAATAAAAGGCCAAAATCCTTGTCCAAAACCTTTTTAATAAGATGAAATAGTATCGTTAAGCATAACTATAATCGCTCTACTCTTAGATCTGCACTTGATCTAAACACAAGCCGTCAACAAATAACACGCGATGCGCCAAAACCAAAGCACACCACAAAATATAGTACCTTAAATATCAGTGATTATCTGTGAGTTTTCAAGATAAACACGAGGCATGAGTTCATGTGGCATTTGTTTGTGTTGGTCGCAACTGATACGAACACCATGTTATCGTGGAGGGATACAAGGTGCGGATCTAAGGCTGGATGGAGTATAGTTAAAATTATCTAACCAACAGATTTTATTTTCAAGTGAAGAAATGGAGGTATCTGATGACATTGGAATGTATACTTTTTAATATTTTTCATAAGGTTGGCCAGAAATGTTAAAAAGGGCATGTCAGTTTGTGGAGTAATAAACTGTTTTATTTCTATGGCATATTATGTACCCATATAAATGATCCGGATAATCTCAAAGGAAAATAATATAGATTTGCATTATTACACATGTTCACAACAAACTTGAAGTTAGTAATTTGCAATAAACAGCTAAGTTTCTTATTAAAACTAATATTGCAAAATAAACATACATAATGAACATCTGAACTGTTTTGCCTGAAGTTTATGTGTTTTTGACAGTTGCAGAAAAACAGAAAACCTTATGATGGATGAACTTTGGCAACACTAGTATGAAATTATAGATAGTCCTGTATTTATATGTTCTCATTATTTAAAACTTGCCAAGATCAGTCTCTCTCTCTCTCTCTCTCTCTCTCTCTCTCTCTCTCTCTCTCTCAGGCTTACACAAAATATATATATATATATATATATATATATATATATATATATATATATATATATATATATATATATATATAATTTATCTGCAAAAAAATCACAAATAACTTTATACTTACAGAATGTGTAATCAATAGTGCTCCACTAACTTGCATTTCTACTGTCATGACAACTACATTAAATAAGTTTCGATTTGCGTTATAAGTGGAGAAGTCTATGATAATAGCTCTGGTTAAGTGGTCAAACCAGGAACTTTCCACCAGAAAGCTGAGAATTGCTTGTGAGTTGTTAAGTGTTCTGCCAAATGCCGTGAAGTAACCTCCACCAGGGTAGGTGTATAACTCTCCTAAATTTAAAACAATAATGTGCATTACAATGATTTTTCATTTTTGGGTGAAAAGAGAAACTGTATGTGGTGAATATGAATATTTTAATATTTTCAGGAAAGAAATCATGTCCAACATGTCTGCAGTAATTTAGTCTCTTTTTAAATCTATTTTATGCTTTATTTGTCAGTATTATTATGCTCTTTGGAGTATATCCATGTTGCAACAGACATCATTTGGATTCAATCTGGCCAATATATGGAGTATGTCAAAAAAGAAGGGAAAACTCAAGAAAACTTCACAGACTAAACTGGAATCATAAAAGGTTCACCTAATATGTTTGAACTTTTAGAAAATTGGAACATACCTTCAAAAACTTGAATATAAGATTAGCACCATAAAGCAAATTCAATCTGAAGAATCTGCTAAACAAATCTCATAAAAATACAATCCCAAACATTTTAAAATCTGGAATGTATCAGACCTACACAGGCAAAGCAAAAAGAAATTTGGAAATCAAACTAAAGGAACACTGGAGAAACATAAAACTAAAACAAACAGAGAAGTTTGCTGTGTGACACCATTTTTGCACAGAAAACCACAACATTGGCCAAAATATAAAATTGCTAAAATCACTTACTTCAACAATAGAATTGAACTTTTGGGAAAAAATATTTATCATAAAAAACAGTGATAGTGTAATAAATTTTGAAATCCCAGCATTGAACAGAGTGTTAAAATTCAATGAAAAACTGAAAGTATTAATAGTGAAGCAATACAAATCAAGAAATATCAAATTATATGTGGAGATTATGAGCTTCACTTATCTTAGTATTGGCCATTAAGTTACTGAAAATTAAACTCAGAATGTACAGCAAATACTAAAATAGTGAAGCTTATGGCCTCTAGATATAATTTGTTATATTTGTTGATTTAAAGTGTCAAAATTTAGTGGCCCTAACACAAGATGGCAACAGGATTATCACAGCAGAGAAAAGGAGCAAGAGGGAGAGAGCCTCAGTCACTCAACAGCTGACAGTGAGGCTAATAATGTTGAAAACATTACACAGTTTTTTAAACATTTTGAAGTGAATGTCCATCAGTTCTCAATGTATAAAATTATTAGAAAAATATTGGTGTGCAAGAAGACTAATGACTTCATTGTCAACTATATCGAAATCATATGGTGAATAAAATGAACTGAATTGAATGGTTGATATTAGAGAAAAAAAAGGCAGCAACATTTTGTGAAGGTAAGTGTGAAAAAGTGACCCAAAGTCAAACTCAAACAAAAAGAAACAGCTGCTGTGACAAATGACTCCATATTATGAGTAAAGTGCCACTAGGGAACTTTAAGTAACTACATAGAGCAATGATAACGTCTCAGAGCTATAACAGTAAAAAGAGAACATCAGAGTTAGCAGGAGAAATTATTATTTCTTTTGAAACTTAACTTCAGTTGTGGACATGTTCTAGGTATTCTCAATTAGTTTAAATGTTTTTGGAATGTCTACATAATATTCCTTTTTAGTATCTTTATTTTTATTATTACTCTATTATTGCAAACAATGCTCACACTTTCAGAAGGATGCAGTCATGAAATGGAGTGACATTTTATGAGTACTTTACAGATCAGCAAAATAGTCTAAGTTTATTGATCTGAGGCTGTGAGCTAGTGATTGTGTGTTACTATTGAAGGTATTGCTAATACAGTAAACTCTCGGTTTAACAGACCTCTGTTCAACGGACTTCGGATTTAAAGGACTAAATTTGGCATTGGTTATAAAATAAATTTAAATGAAATTTAGAAGATCTGTGATGATTAAATTGTGGCATTGGTTATAAAATAAATTTAAATGAAATTTAGAAGATCTGTGATGATTAAATTGTGGCATTCCACTGTTGTCTGATCGAGAAGGCTACAACAGGATGAAGTTGAAGATGACGACAGTGATGATGAAGTGTGCACCTAAATTATCCATAATAAGAGACCACATGGATGATGTGATTTCTTACTTGGAAAGATCTTCAGAACCACAAGTGCTAACCTATTATGAACATTTCAGACAGTTTCACTTCTTAATCATAAAGAAGCAAATTCAAGTGGAAGCAAATGGGTATTGGCACTTTTTTCAAACCCACAACTTCACAGGGAATGAACGACTTCTCACCAGGAGCAAATCATGTAAAGTAAATGGTATGCACCAATAAAACAGTTTCAATTGTTTTTGCTTCATTTTCATTCATTTTGCAATTTAACGGACTTTCAATTTTCTAGACAACTCCTCGCCCCTTTAGGTCTGCTAAACCGAGAGTTTACTGTATCACATCATAGTGCTGATCTTGAAGTAGCAAGAAAATGTTAATTTACATATAATACAAAAGCATAAATGTCAAATTGTGATGCTTTTCCTTATGTTATTGACAATCACACAAATAGGTGACATTACTATTAGTTACGTTATGTAACTTCTTTCTCTGTTTACACTTCTCATATGGAGGATTTACAGCCTCAGGGCTTACTTGCGCATGCCTGGGCTCAGTGCCTGTTTAGGAGAGGATGGACTTTGGATCAGAAAGAAGATCTTGGATAGGTGACCAACCTGAAGCATTATATGAGAGTGAGAAAGGAGATATCAACTGGGATAGTTCAGGCGATAACATCTGTGGCCCACATTCAGGAGGTCGCAGGTTTGATCCCAGTGGCTGATCTTCCTGATCTTGGTTTTTTGGGAGGTTTTTCCAGGTTACTCAGATGAATGCTGGGAAGGATATTTATCTGCAACCCCTGAATCACTTCCTTTCATTCCATTCATTTCATTTTCTGTATCTTATCTTTCCAGGTTGTGTCAGCAGGGTCGCTGGTAGGATGCACTGCAGAGGAAATACAGCGTTTGGCTGAGGGGAGGCACTGCAGTCGGCTGGCTGCCTGTCAGGGGGACTGATTGATCAGCCAGATCTGGCTCTATGGTACACTCTGTGTGGCGACTTCAAACTCAGTTGGGCTGAAGAACTGCGTGCATCTGTTAGGGACCCACCACAATAGTTCTGCCTGTGATGCATTCTAGCCACCTGTAGAGTACTTTCATATTTTCCTTCATCACTGTGTCTGATGCATAATAAACAATAGACTGATATGCCGGAATCACCTCCATGACAAACAAGACAAGACAAGTGGAAGGAGATGATATGAAATGAGGGCAAAATGGATGAAAAGAAATGTGATGGTGAAGCTGTTGGGGAACCCAGAGAAAATCCGCCCAGATGCTCCTTTGTCCACCACAAATACCACATACGGTCCCCTGGGATCAAACGTGGACCATCTTAGAGAGAAGTGAGTGGTCTAACCACTCCCACAATACTCCGTCATGTGACAAAGCAAATATGCAAAATTAATTGGAGCAGCATTTCAAAGATTAGCTAAGGAAAAACAAGGATGGGAAGCTAAAGTACTAAAAATGCTTGGTAGAATAGAACTGTTGCTGATTTGAGTCCAAATTGTACTCTTAATACTGCAGCCATAATGAAAGAAGTAAATGTGAACAAAACAGTGATTCAAAATTAAATTAAAATGTTCCCAATTTTGAGCTAAACAAAGAATCACATCAACCACATGTTGAGTCAAACATTAAAAAAGGTACCAGTAATAGCAAAATGGCATTGTTGGTGGTGATCCTGCAGAGTGTTGTGTTAATGAGGACACAATGGATAAATCAAAATTGGAACTGATCTTTTGTTCAATTCCAAAGGTGTTAGTTGATTGTCAAGTAAGAATTAAAGAATTCTATTCTACAAATGAGCTAATTCTACTAAGTGAAGAAATTAAAAATACTTTTAATAACAAGGAAGTTGCTGTTGCAACGTTTATAGACTTCCAAAGCACATATGACTCTATTTGTAGAGTAAAATTACTAAAGAAATAACTTCAAGATTTAGGAATATAAGGCTATATATTCACCTGGACCTCTCATTTCCTAACATAATGCATTATTAAAACCAAATATAACAATTGTACACAGACATATTGATCATGAATTACTCCAAGGTGCCCAACCTTTTCAATACATATATAAATGATCTACCACAATTAATTCAAACATCTGAAATAAAGTGTGCAATTTTTGCAGATGATTTAGTAATATATGCACCTAAACAATGAAAAACAATTGCCAGCAGTACATAGATGACATCTTTGCAAAAAAACCACATCAATGATGCACTAAAGCTCTTAAACATCCAGGAAAAAAGCATAAAGTTTACCGTAGAAGCATGAAAAAAGCATAAAGTTTATGTAGAAGCAGAAGCAGAAAAGGATGAGCAACTACCAGTTTTGGACCTAAAAATTATGAAAAGTAAGAACAGAATAAACTTTGGCATTTACAGAAAACCAACGCAGACTGATAAGAACATAAAAGCTAATGGTTATAACCCAAGAGGTCATTAATAGGCAATTCTCAATAGTTTAACACATAGACTGGTGAACATCCCTCTTCCAGCAGAAGAATACTAAGTAGAATATCACAAAATAATTGAAATAGCACAAAGAAATGGCTTCTCCAAAGCATTAGTAGAAAAAAAAGCTGAACTAACAAAAACAAAGAAGCTAGTAAAAGAAACAGCAACGCTCATAGCAACAGAAATAAAAATGACAATAAAAATTCAGGTACCATCCATGGGCTTCTGATACATTCAAAAAATATTTCAAAGAACATAACATTCAGATAGCACCAGTCAATATAAACATATAATATAAACAATCCACTGAACTCAAATATCAAAGATGCCATCCCAGCTAACAAAAAATCTGGTACATACCAAATTTAATGCAGTGACTGTAATCAAGTTTATATAGGAAAATCCAAAAGAAATTTGGAAACAAGATCCAAGGAAAACTTCAGAGACATAAAAAACAAACAGAGAATTCAGCCTTTACCACCCACTTTTGGACAAAAAATTCAAAACATAAATCCAAAATAAAAACATCTCAAATAACATGACAGGAAAACAAGAGCTGTCCACATAGGAAAAAATCTTCATTTTGAAAAATAGAAATCACCAAAACCAATACACTACAATGAGAATTTGTAATTGCATGTTCTTAATATTTGATATCTTTCAACCCTCAAATATAATAAAATAGTTTTATATCATGTCTTATTGGATGTGCTGGAAATATGGAGACATAAACATAGATATTTAGTGGGTTTTGTAATGAATCAAAATGAGAATATGACAGAATGAGCATAATATTTACATTTGTAAACTTCACTAATGATTGGAAGTTTTTTGAACAATGAGTTTTATCACATTAATTACGAATCAGTTATGTTTACACTATACCTCAATTACATGTGAAAATCAAATTTGAACATGCTTCAGGAACTTTTGTTCCCATCCTTAGCTCACAACCGAACATGCTCTCCAAATTGAACAATAAAGACAAATGATGACAGACTAAAAAATAAATTCCAAAACCTTAAATCAAAACAGAAGATAGATACACAGAATAAAATAGCTATGGAAGCCCCATTTAAGCGAACAGGCTTTCACCAATCAAGAAACAGAACTGAAAACTTGCGTCAGCTCTTGCAACAACTATGATGAGTTTATAGCAGACTTTCAAATTCCAACTGGCAATCTCAAAGAACTGAAAAAACCTTAATTAAAAGCCAGTGCACAGAAGTGTTGGAAATAATCATGAAGCCCCACTACATTATTGCATTGGCTATTAAGTCATTGCAAAATAAAGATGTAATATACACTATAATCGACAAAGGCAACAAAATTGTTATATTAGAAAAATATTAATATATACACAGAGTATTTAGTTTACTGGAATGTGGAGAGTACTTAGAGATCAACTACAAGCAACTCAAAGTTTAGCTTAATAAATATGACAGTTTAATGAAAGAAGTCAAAACCACCCCAGAAGAAGTCAAACAATTGTGAAAACTACACAGTGTGTTGTGCATGCATCTGAAATGTAATGCTACATGTACATTTATGATCTAGGTAGTTATTTGCAAGATCACTGTGATTTTCTGTGTAAAGAAATGTAAGCATATGACAGATAATAATAATAATAATAATAATAATCTTTATTAGCTTATAGACTTTGTTACAAGTTTCAAGCCTCGTCAGAGATAAACAAGCAAGATTTACAATCTATATACAAGCAGTTTTATACAATCTAGTATTTCATTTACAAATTATTTACAGTTCATCTATTCTATACAAGCATTTTTTAATTAAGTATGTTTTAAGCTCTTTTTGAAATACATTACCACTTAGCACTTTTAATTCATTTGGTAGTTTATTGTACAAGATTTTACCCATTATTAAGGGATCCTTCTCTGTGGCTTTTTTATTTACATTTCCTCTGTAATAATTGTGTTGTATTCTAGTACCATACTTATGGCTGTCTTTTATTTGTAGAGGATTCTTATTTGCTACAAACATTATTACCTTATAGACATACAGTGACACTACAGTTTGTATTCTGGCTTTTACAAAACTATCTTTACACGATTCTCTATTCTGTAGATTGAATATACATCTTATACATCTCTTCTGCAATTTCAATACTCTATTTACATTTGTGATACTTGAGTTACCCCAGACCTCGATTCCATATTGCAAATGTGGATGAATTAGACCATAATAAACTGATTTTAAGTAGTCTGGATTTAGATATTTTGATAGATTTCTTAGTATATATAAATAGGAACTAATTTTATTGCAGATATAATCTATGTGCATTTTGAACGTCATATTTTCGTCCAAGATTATTCCCAAAAATTTGGTGCTTTCTATTTGTTGAATGCTTTCATTGTTTATCATTACACTGAGAACATTATTGGACCTATTATTTCGGTGTTTGAACATGATTATATTGGTTTTTTGAGGATTTACTTTCAGCTTGTTGCATTTTAGGTAATTACAAATATTATTTGTTTCAACATTTATTACTGTGTTTAAATTATTTGTGTCTTTATTGGCAAATACAACTGAGGTATCATCTGCGTATGTTATTATTTTGTAATTTGTAGATTTTGGAAGGTCATTTACATATAGTATAAATAAGAGAGGCCCGAGTACTGATCCCTGAGGGATGCCTACTTTCACTTGTTCATAACATGATTTAACTGATTTTAGTGTACATCCCTCTTGATAGCGGATTTCAGTGCATTGTGCCCGATTTTCTAGAAAGGATTTTATAATTTCAATGCATTTACCTCGAATGCCGTATTTCTCTAACTTCTCTAGTAGCAATACATGTGCCACACTATCAAACGCCTTAGATAAGTCAAGGAATATTCCAGCTGTTTTGCCAGAGTTTTCAAGTTCTTGTAATATTACATGATACAGCTCGGCTATAGCAGTAGTTGTGGAGAATTTCTTCCTAAAACCATGTTGCGATGGGTAAAACAAGTTAAATTTATTAAGGAATTCTATTAATCTACTACTTAATATACTCTCAAATACTTTAGCAAATACTGAGGTCAGAGTTATAGGCCTGTAGTTTCCAATTTGATATTTATCTCCCTTCTTGAATATTGGTCTAACTATACTAAGTTTTAAGGTTTCAGGAAATTGTTCATCATTTAACGATGCATTTATTAAATGGGTTAGGATACCAGCTAATGTATCCCTACAATATTTTAGTGTTTTAGTTGAGATTTCATCCCACCCACAAGATGCTTTATTTTTTAATTTATTTATAATCTTTTTCACTTCTTCTTCTGTTGTTTCTTCCAAGAAAATGGTTGGAACCATCCCAATATTAACAGATGGTGCACCATCAACCTTAGGTTCATCTTTTATTACATTTAGAAAATATTTATTAAAGAGTTGACATATTTTCTGTGGATTATCAATCACTTGATCATTCTCTTTTAACGTTATATTGTCAATCTTGTTTTTACTTATACTGCTTTCATTTACAATCTCCCATATCGTCTTAACTTTATTATTTGAGTTTACTATTTTCTCTCCGTATTGTTGCTTTTTTAGGTTAGTCAATGCCCTAGAGTACTGTTTTTTTAAGTTTATGTATCTGTTTTTATAAGCTACGAGATTTGTAGATTTGTAAAAAATGTAAGAATCTTTCATTTTCTCTCTCAGTTCTTTTAATTCCAAAGGAAGTTTAATCTTCTGTTCACCCCGTTTAGTTATTTTACTCTTTTGTGTCGGACATGCTATGTTTAGATGCGTATTTAATATTTTATAAAAATTGTCCCATTTTCTGTTACTGTTTAGCTCACTATATACTAACCTCCAATCTTCTTGGCTTAGGCTTTCCTGAAGCCTCATTAGGTTATTTTCATTAGTTTGTCGTTTTGTTATATATATATTTTTTTCCGGGATTATATTTCTTCCTGATATTGACAATATTTGAGCACAATGATCCGAAATACAAAACTCCTCTACTTTCACTTTATAACTGTCCTGCGCTAGATTGCTAATTACATAACCTATAGCAGTGGATGAAGTAGGTGTGATTCTTGTTGGCTGTCTAACGGCATCATGTAGGTTATAGCTTCTTAATATATCATTTAAACTTTTATAGTCCCCTGTATTTTCACAAGAATTTATGTTTAAGTCACCCATAATTATTATGTTTTTCTTATTTATACAGGTTCTGTTTAGAAAATTATCCAGGCTCTTTATGAACTCATTAGGCTTAGTACTTGGCGACCTATATAGTCCAATAATCAGATATGATTCATCTTTTATTTGTATTTTTATTCCTGCTACCTCAAACACCATTTCTGATTGGAAATCCTCAACCCAGTCAAGTACTGTGAAATTTATTCCACTTTTTATGTAGATTGCTACCCCACCACCCTTATGAGATTGCCTACTATAGCTTGCTGCTAGCTCATAGTTTACTAACTTAGAGTATTTAATCTGATCCAAAGACAAACCTGTAACTGAAGTGGTTTCTGAATCTGATGGACTGCTGTACAACCATGGTTCTGTAGCACGAGATTCCTTGAAAGTTTTTTCATTGAATGGCTTCCAGCCAATGTCATAGTTATTGTGATCTTCATTTTCAGTTGAGTATTCTAAAACGCATCTGTCATAGATTCTGCTTATTTCAGGCTCCGGCTTACAATCTGAAAAGCACATAGTAGAATGATCTTTTGCACTTTGTATGGCATGGATAGTGACAAGCATATTATTTTGTAGCATATTTATTGATTTCACAGTATGCACAAAATATAGTAGAATAACTTAATGAATACACAAACAAGTATTTGAAGTTAAAGGCCTCTGACCTAATTTTATCCAACTTGTGTCTTTGGTTTCCGGATTCAAACAAATTAAAGATGAGGCATAATGATGAATTTTGTAGGGCATATCTGTGTAACTAATATGTAATGTAACAACTATTCCAAGGGTAAAAACTGAAATGGTTATTTGTTATTTCCAGTTTTATCTATGATATTGCTCAAGTATTGCCTCCATGATGCTGAGCCACCGGATTATGAATATTTAGATGTGAGATTTCTAATTAATTATTAATAGTAATTATAACTGCAAGATTTATTTAATGACTGTTGCAAATGGTAAAATTATAACAGCAGGGCCTGGATGTTAATGAAATATCATAGTTTTTCATTGTGGTTTTTTAATGGAAAATATAAGTGAAGCATAATTTTATCTATGATGATCAAAATTACAATTCTGATAGGTCATATAACGTCACATTTTAGCTTTTTTAATTTTTGTTGTTGTCATTTTTCATATTATAGTCATATTTTCCCTTAAATTTTCATACTTTTGTCATATTTTTATACTTATGTTTCATTTTGCATATGTACTTGCAGTTGCCTCATGGACTGTTTTTTCTTTTCATATTTTCTAATTCATGTCTGTAATATTTCTTACAATTATCATTCTTAGAAATACATGTATCCATGAATTTGGAGAATAAGCTTTATAGAAACAGACAGACATGTAGGAAGTGACAGATGCAAAGAAAGCATGGACAGTTTAGTATGGCTATTGTTATGTTTTCTGCCAAGGTCGTTTCTATAAATAAAATTTTCAGAAATCTAATGGTTCAGTCTCCAAGATACCTGATGGCAGATATACAACCAGCACTCATTTACTGGACAGATTTCATTGTATGTGTGCGATCACAAATACTCTCAGTTAATCATGCTTAAATCTAACAGTTCGATAAGTGATAAATTGCATGTGATTTCACTGGTGATCCACTATAAGAGCATAATTTTGCTGGCAATCCATTGCGAGAACTTGATACTCAGGAATTACTGTTTGAATGTTTGGTAGTTCCCATTTTTTATTCTTTGATTTTTCATGCTAATATTTTGCAATAATTTTTTGAATTCAGAGTTGACAAAACTTTTAGCTGCATAAAATGGTAGATTAACTATAGATTTGTGTACACTGCTGGTACCCTTTATTGCAAGAAAATCAGCTTTGTCATTACCACTCAGTCCACAGTGAGCTGGTACCCATTGGAAGACTAGGTGTTTTTGAAGTGCTGTTAGACGGGTAAGGATTTTCCAACATTCTATTATTGTTTGGTTTTTTGGTGACAACTTCGAAATAATTGCTATAATTGCTGCCCTGGAATCTGAGAGAATAACTGCTTGATGAAAATGTGAAATTCTATACAAAAATTTTGTAGCACCATTCAAATTGCTTCAATAATGGATAAAATAAAAAATTAAGAAATAAGAGAAGAACTAGGTATTTGCTCAATAAATGATAAAATAAACCAATATAGGAAAAGCTGGAGAAATCATTTACCAAAGATGGACAATACCCGATATCCCAAAATGGCATACAATTACCAACCATATGGGAGAAGAGATTTTGGAAGACCAATGAGAAGGTGGAGAGAGACTTGAGGCCAGAACAGGAGAAGTTTCCTAATCCATGAAGTGTTGTTGGTGATGATGATGATGATGATGATGATGATTGGTGGTGGTGGTGGCGGTGGCGGTGGCGGCGGTGGCGGTGGCGGCGGCGGTGGCGGTGGCGGTGGCGGTGGCGGTGGCGGTGGTGGTGGTGGTGATACGACAACAACGATGATGGCGATGATGATGACGACTCCAACTAATATTCCACTACATATCTGTCTATTTTTGGGTAACAGGTCTAGTAAAAATACAATAAAATTGAAGTATTTAAGTTGATCATTTGTTAGATTTGCTTCTTGTATGAAAAATATATCTATATCATAGTTAAATATGATTTTATTGAGTTCTGTTCTTTTTGTTTGAACGAGACCACCTGTGTTTCAGTGTAGAATTCTGATGTTAGATCTTCTATTAATATAATGTTTTGGTTCTTGAGAAGTAGTCCCCGCCCGGAGATCCGAATGGGGGACTATTTTAACTCCGGAACATTTTACCCCTTGAGTCATATTTCATAAACATTGAAGAGACTTAGCAGTAAGAGTAACCGCTTTTTAGAGAGCACCATATTTTTATGTTTTGGCTGTTACATTGCTCTCTTACAACCCCCAGAATGTCTGGAGGACCACATCTATTGTTGGTTTACAGGTCTCACCAACCTGACTGGGAGAATTATCAAAATAAATTCACTGGCCATATCCTCTGATTACCAATCAGAGGACGTATTACATGCCATGACAGGTCAGCATGTTAGGGGTTAAGATGTTATAGAGAAATTAGAGAAATGGAAAGGTTGGAAAAATAAAGACTCCCTAGCCCTCGGGAACCCTAATAGCATTGGGGACCGAAGAGAACATGAGTTGACCAAGGTAAGGTCAAGTAGAAAAGCTACAGTGAGGAGCAAATCACCAGTAAGTGGAAGTAATGTTCTACTCAGCTTGGGTACCTTGTAGTTGCCATTCACATATCCCCTAGACGGAGACCCCTGAGGAAACAGGGTATTCTAGTATGACCAACTTGGGGGAACCAGTGAGTTACTGATATGAATCTCCTCCTTTCTACTAGTGCCTTCTCCAGGGCTGCCATTGTCCAATTTTTGCTCTGTCTTTTAAAGATCACTTATTATGTAGAAATTTTCAGCTTTAGAATGAGCTATTTCCCAGTATTTTAATAAGCAGCTTCCCACTTCATCTGCTGCTCTCCTAGCCTGGTTCTCACTCCAGATACCACAACATGTGGCTTATGACTATGTCTCATGCAAATTATGAAGTCAAAGAATAAAGGAATGAACACTACTTCCTTATAATTTTGAGTACAGCTGGTAGAGAGTACCAGGTTATTGCTTTTTAGAAATATCCATTTGTGGAGTGTAGAATTATAGCAAAATGTTGACTTGTCTTGAAGTGTGGCTTGTGGTTATCTCTGATGCAACACTTCAATTGTTTAAATGTGTTTTGTACCTATTTGTATTGAATTTAGTGTGTAATGTTATGTACAAGTAGAATAAAGTACAATGCCCATACCACTTCAATTCACAAAAGAAACAATTTTAGCTCTATCATATATCAGGCCAATCAATGATAATTGATTGTTCTAACACACACAAATCATGTGCAGGTAAACTTTAAAAGGTAGAATCAGAATTGAAAAATTCAATGCCATAACTAGAATGTGAACCACAGATCTCCTGCTCTTAACCACTGAACTACCATGGCAACATGCCAGTATGGCCTTAGATTCTCCAACTGATTTGCATTTTCTCGGTAAACCACAAGGGAATCTCATATTCAAAACACATACCCAATGGTGACTTACAATCATAAGTACTAGAGTATGTGTCTCAAATGTGGTTTCCAGGTTATACAGTATTCAGTGAGATTGAAAGGCAATTAACAGGATATTTACACAAAACTCAAGGTTACATTTTATTCTTGTAGTCAACATATATTTTTATCAAAACTATTATAACTATTTTTTAGAAAATTAAATAAAATAATAATTTTTCTATATACTGAAAAATTTGGGGTGAAAGAGTTTGTGAAAACCTTTGTATAATATTCTAGGAAGATGCTGTATTTAAGTGCCAAGGTTTTTATATTTATCCATTGTTTCATTTTTGAGTGATGCTGTTCCCATCCCTCTCTTCCACACATGCACATTGACCACCAGTGGGTTCAGATGTCTTCAAAATTTGTGAGTGCACATATGTGAGACTAATTGCTCAGGAACTGGCAATGAAGTCATTTTCTTTCTAGCTTCCCAGTATTTGGTGACAATGTCAGGATACATCTTCAAAGCTTGGCATCATTCTAGATGTTCCATACTCATAATTTCTTCTCTAGTATACAGTAGGCAGAGAGGGAATCATCTTGTCTTCAAAATGTGTATTCAGCTGAAATCTTGGGAATGAAGTACTGGGTGGAATGAAATACTTCCTCTACCCATCACATATAAGAAGCAGAGAAAGTGAAAATATGTACTATGAAAGAATATTCATGTGACAATGTTATATATTATAGTATTCATACAAAAAGTTGTTCTTCCATCCTCATTACATTACTGACAATACAGGTAAAATAAGTGGTGGCAGTTAGCATATCAGCCTCATATTCAAGTGCTTCCAAGGTGAGATACCCAGATAATGCTTTGTCTGGTCTTTTTCTTCATTACGAAAAGACGAACATCAACTAACTCAAAGCTCTAATGATCCTGTCAAGTTTAAGCATTAGCTCACACATTCATTCATTCATTGTCTGGTAATATGACCTATAGAGTTATAGAACATTAAGCTTAAAAAAAGATGGTGGTGTTGGCGGCGGTGGTGGTGAACATGAATTACTAAAGAACTAACTTCTATCAAATCAAGTAGCCTAATTTAAACATAATCATTACCCTGAGTAGTCGGTGGCAGTAGGTTAAATGTAATACTATTATTGCTCCATGTAAAGTGACAAGTGGTTAAATATCAGATTACTGAATCTGTTACTTTACTCATAAGTTCAAGTTAGACTAACCACTGCTTTCCCCAGCCCAAGTGACCAGTCAGCTTAAGTAAATGAAATGTAAGATCTTAATGCTAAGTCAGCACCAAAGATTAAGAAATAAGTCACTGTAGAACCTTTACCTGCTTTCACGCGCAGCTGTCTGAGGCGTATTATGCCTAGAAGTTTTGTTACATAGGTAGTCACAACTCCATTCTCTTCAATTAGATCACCGTTATAATATTGTTCATGATGAACAGAGGGTATTAATGTAGTATGCAGATAATGAATAAAGCTGTTAAAGGCAAACAATTACATTAATTTAGCTCCACTTGTCTTTACATTTCTCCAAGAATTACTTGGAACAAGTTTTATGGGTTATATCATTCATATCAGAAAGAGAGGGAGAGAGGTCTTAAGTGAAGTATCTGTGAAATTTGGTTGCAAACGTGAGTCTTTTTTACACTTTACTATAATTTGCACCTTTGTGCTACACAATTGGTTTTTTAATATCAAAAATTGTAAAACCACAAATAGCTATTTAACCAGTCCTGTATTAGGGCTGTCCCACAAGTACCTGACCTAATGTATAGATAGCGGTTGCTTCAAACAAATAACTATGGCAGAAAGTACCAACCTTATAAAGCTTAAGTTTGAAGTTTAATGATACTATGTATTTGTATGCCAGCCATCAATAGTGAATGCTCTCAGCAAATTTGTAAACATGGATAAAACTGGTCATTGTTATGTGATACAATACTTTAATTTGAAAGGTCTTAGTCCAGCTAATACCAAAGTTGAGATAGTTTCTACTCTGGAGGAGTCTGCTCCTTTGTTTACAACAGTGAAATATCGGGTGAGTGTTTAAGGGAGCTGCCAAAACAAACATGACAATGTTCAATTAAATGAGGTGACCATGCTAAAAATTGTAAAATAGGTCCATATCAGATGACCATCAACTGAAAGTGTGCAAGCTAGCAGATATTGCAGGCATTTCAAAAAGTGCACTCACTAACTGAAAGTTTGGATATGTGAAGCATGTGTAAGCTGTGTGCAAGATGGGTGCTACATTTGCTCAAAATGGAATAAAAACAGCATCATGAGGATGTTTAGTTGAGTGTTTGGTGATGTTACACTGCAATAAAACTGAATTCATAACTGTGGATAAAATATGGGTCCAACACTTCACACCTGAGACAAGGGAACAGTCAAAATGGCAGAGTAAAAGGGAAGAACCAGCTCCAAAGAAGGCAAAGAGAGTTCCATCTGCAGGGAAGATCATAGCATCAAATTTTCTGGGATGCACGTGGAATAATTTTCATTGATTACCTTCAAAAAGGAAAAGCAATCAAAGACAAGTTTTATACAAACATGTTGCAGCATTTGAGTTATGAAATCAAGCAAACCAGCTGCATTTAGTAAAAAAGGAAGTTCTGTTTTATGAATTCACAAATCTGTTATCGCCATGGCCAAAATAAATTGAGTTAAACTTTTAATTACATCCTCTTGCACCCTATTTACCTGATTTAGACCCCTCTGATTATTTTATGTTTCCAAATCTGAAGAAATGGCTTGGTGGTAAAAGATTTCCAAGTAATGAAGAGATGGAGTCTGCAGTTGATGGCTATTTTGCAGAGCTTGACGGTTTTCACTATGAACAGGGTATTAAAGCTGTTCAGCAACGCTGGGGAAATGTATCAATTTGAAATGAGGCTATTTATAGAAATAAAGGTTTTTTTTCCCCAAAACTTTTGTACCTTCTTTGTTAGGCCAGGTACTTCTGGGATAACCCCCATAGCATTTAGGTAAATGAGTGCATTGAGCTTTAAACTCTGTTTTTTCTCACCATTTTTTTTTCTTCAGAATTCTTCTAAAATGGCACTTGGACCACAGCTTATAGTTTATCGGTTGTATTTGAAAGTTAGCTGCAACTTTTCAGGGGTGAATAATATAATAACATAATAATTAAATACCTTGAGTCAACAGAATGGCTGGCCCCTAGCGCAGTTGGTTGAGCACCTGCCTGCTGTGTAAGGGGTCCCAGGTTTGATTCCCAGCAGGGGGGTAGGAATTTTTCTGCAGCCAGGATTATTCCTCATCCATCCTTGAGTCTGGAAGTATAATGGTGGCGCCATGGCTGTGTGGTTAGACCACTCGCCTACCACCTAGGCGGGACCCGCATGTGGTATTTGTGGTGGATGAAGCGGCATCTGGGCAGGTTTTCTCTGGGTTCTCCAGTTTCTCCCGCCATTCATTCCACCAATTGCTCCATTATCACCCTTCCAATCATCCATTTTGCCTGCATTTCACATCATCCTCTTCCTCACTATCATACCCAGTGCTTGGCTGATCACCTGCTTCCAGGTCTTCACTCTGGTTCAGAGGTCCCTCTGCTCCCTGACAGACATCTGACCCTAGTCCTACACAAGGGGAGGGTAATCAGGGAAAGAAGAAGAGTCAACAGAATACTCTGCACTTCACACACCTTAACTTTTCTTCTCAATGCTTTTCACCTTCACTTGAAGGCATCATCAAGAATTTGGAACCCTACTGATCATATGTGTCTTGTACCTCTGGAGAGGGGACATTTGGCTAAGATACAATGAAGCTAATGAGTTTTATTTGAGAGGAATGTCCAAATTCATTACAGGGGTTTCAAATTTCTTCATAGATATATATATTTCACAGATATTTAATTCAAAATACATTTGGACCAATTTTAGAAGTTGGGTTCTTTGTTCCATATTGTGATCATTCCAAAAGTGTGCCACTACTGTGGATTTATCTATTTATACATAGGAACAATAGTTTCCCAGTATTTTGATGTTAGATTTTCAAAAGTCACAAGAGAGTCACAATTTTTAGCATATCCCATGTCCATTTCTTTTCCCTTGGAGCGCAGTTAACAATTTGGAGATGCTAGTACCCCAATTTTGTAAATATGTTTATTCAAACAATCATGTTCAGTAATAAATTGGAATGTTGCAAGGAAATTTTCTTGGTAAATCTGGAACTATTGATGGATCATTCAAAATTTTCTTTCATTTTGACTGTTCTTTCTGAAGTGTTTTCTGTTGGTTATAATTAGGAATAATTTTTCTTTCTATGTTTTGTTTAATTGATTCATATGAGAAGTTTTGTTTTACTAAAAGTTGATTTTATTTCCTTTGTTTGCTAAAATATCTGCCATTTAACTCCCAAAAATACCACAGCGTGTAAGATTCCATAGAGAGACTATACTTTTATTTAGGTTCTGTAGTTTTTGATCATGTCATGCATTTCTTTAATCTTGATCATTTTGGGCTGAGCAGCAGAACCAATTAAGGTAATTACCTAACAGAGAGAAGAGACTTTAATTCCTCTATAATAGAGGAACCAATCTGGATGATAACCTAAGGTCCCTCTCTCATCTTCCCATGGGGCAGCTGTAAGTATGCATGCATGTTGAACTGAAGGGAGAGGCTGCTCACCAAAGGGAAGTGGTCAGCTTGGTGGGTTTAATGGCTGAATCAGGTATCCTTCCTTTCCCTGCCAGATTCCCTCTTTCCATTTTCCTATCCAATCTCCCTTGAATGATCCCTTGTTTTCTTTGACCCTTATGGTATTAAAGTATTTGAGGCCTATGGGATCATTTCATCTTCCTATCTTCTGTTCCTTCTATACATTTGTTGCTGGCCTGGAATGACGCTTGTCTTCCACCGATCCAAGGAGAGAAATTAATGATCAATAAATATAGTGACCTCCCAGCTAAGTCTGAAGGACTCATTGACCAACTGTGGTGTGGTCCTTCAGACACACTGGAGGTTAAGTAAGGATGTTTCAACTGCAAACTTTTAAAAAAGTGGTGTCTGCAAGAAACAGTTGAAAACTACTCATGAAAATATTCTCAAACCAAAACATTTGGAAGAACAAACTATAGAAAATGAAATCCAAACTAGATTTTGACATCAGCTCCATAAAATTTTAGATAAATGCTATGGTGAAAGACTTGAAAGATGACATTGCAAAAGAGTTAAAAGAGATTAAGTCTGAAATGAAAGAATGCCTAGATCAGCAAGAAAACCAACCTTACTCCATCCAGCCTTAGATCCGAACCTTGTATCCCTCCGTGATAACCTGAGGTTCACATCACCTGCAACTAATACAAACACCACATGGACTCATGCCTCATGTTTATGTTGCAACAGAATGATATTTACTCAGGAGTTTTAGGAATAGCGCTACTGTCGCATTACAGTCAAGTAGTCCTTAATAGGTTTATCATACATCTTGAAAACTTACAGACAATCGCCAATATTTCAATATTTAAGGTACCATATTTTATGGTGTGCTTTGGTTTTGGTGTATTGCGAGTTAGCTGTTAACGGCTTGTGTTTACATCAAGTGCGGATCTAAGAGTGGAGTGATTATAGTCTGGCAGGCAAAAGAAAAGAAGAGAATATTAAAGGCTGCAATAGAAAAAGCATTTGGAACAACTGGTGCAGGGAAGTAAGAGAAGGGCAGAGGAGATGCAGCAGCACTTAAAAGCTAATATCTCTGCCAAAATTAGAGACAGTGAGGGATCATGAGACTGAATAGTGCTAAAACAATGAAGTTACTGATATTACATGGAACTTTGCAATGGTTGGTGCTCAAGAGGCAGTTTGAGACCATTACTATCCACTGTAGATAGAGACCAATGAAGAAGATAACACAACTGTTGGTTGCTCTGCAGCTGCAAGTTTGGCATTTCATTAAACTATTGGAACTACGCTCTGGCCAATAATTACCAGAACCAGCTGAAGGTAAGCGTGCAGCTATCAGGCAATGTCTTAAAAGAATTTGTCATAGAAATGGAGTGTCTGGCACACCGGGCTCTGAAGGATTTACCAACAGATTATGATTCTGGAGAGGCAGTCCACACATTCATCAAGGGGGTAAGAGACCAGGAGGTGCAACAACAGCTTCTTCTGGCAGAGCACTGTAACATCAATGGGTCCTTGCTACTGCCCTCTGCACTGATGCAGTAAAAATAACAGCCGGAAGAGTCACCCTAGTACCTGCCAGAGCTGTGAAATTCAATAATGACAATTACCAATGGTGCAATCACAACAGCCTAACTGTTGTAGTACTTGGGTGTTGGAGACCTACTTGCTTGAGTTGCAAAAAGGGTGGACACCAATGGGAAAGTTGCAAAGGATCAGGAAAATTTCTAAGAGCTGACTTGAAAAGGACTACATTGGTGCTATCATCACCTTCCCCTCACTTCATCTTGGAGTGCAGGTTTAAAGACGCCATTCTAACATAGATGAACCCTGCCAAAGACTGTGGCAAGAAAATTGCAACTACAGCATGAAGATGGAGATGAAGGGGAGTGTTGCAGGCCATCACCAGTCACAGTGCAACCTGTAATTAGTTGGGATAAGCAGATCTCAAGGAGAGAGCAATTGGAAGATTGAGACATACAGCTGATTCTGAAAGATAAAGAATCTGGCGTGTATGCCAGGGTGGGCAGATGTTGCTTCTAGATGCTCAAACTATAAGGGCTATTGGATGCAGTGGAACACCTAATGTGCTGAAGAGAGTTTGTGAGTTGTCAGATAGGAAACCAAGATAGAACAACTAATGCTCCTGAAGAGCAAGTTGAATGAAACCCAAGTTAGTGCTACTGGAAGACACCTGAATGTAAATAAGATTATGAAGAAATGTCCCTGATTTTATTGGTCGCATCTGTGAAGCAACTTGGAAAGGTAATGCCAGCAATGCAACATCTGCGTGGCAAGTTGTAGACCCCTGTCATGCAAATAGGACCGAACGCACCAGTATGATGTTGGGAAGCCAACCATCTGGCTGGGAGATACCATGATGGATGCATGGATGAAAACATTCTAAGACTGTCTGCCAAGTACTGCAGGATTCCAAAAGGATGACTTTGTGTAGCTCTATCATCCCATGAGGACTAGAGGGAAGTTGTTGAAGCTGCAAGATCCTTGGCAATCTGGCTTCCTTGTTCTCCACGAGGATTCTTGTGTCCATCTTCTTCCATTGCGAGTCCACCCTTGTTTGCTTGTATTTTATATTATTTCACACTTATTTGAGCTCCACTTTGGGCAACCATTTGGTGCAGTTTTAAAAAGAATGCGTAGTTCGTTGGGTCTTTGAGCCTTTGTTATCTCGGGTCGTGGTACAGAATGAAATGAATAGTGGACTTTGGGTTTAACTTTTGCGTATTAATTTATTCACACCTTTTAAATCGTATTACAGTAATAAATCTTTTATTTCAGTGGAATGACTTCTTTAGCACTGACAAAATATTTTGTTTGAAGATTTAGCAATTTTTTCCAAACGCATTTTCTATCACTTTATATATTGTTGATCCTATATTTCTTCACTAAATTGTACACTTCATAATAATAAACTTCTTGAAGTTAATCAATGTATTACTTATTTTTCTCTAACTCACAGTCTTTAAACACTATTAATTTCACTATTACTGATTTTGGAAGCGTACATATAAAACACATGTATCTCTAGGTACCGTTGTTATCGGCAAAGAAAAAGATTGATATTGCCGCATCTTTTGAGTTATGTGCACATGTATCAATCTGTCAATGCACGTCTTTAGTAGCCCCATTCTGTGACGTTATTTTCTGCATACTTTTATAATCCCGAAAATGCTCAGAAAGCGATTTTAATCTATCTCTTTAACATTTTTGGCATTAAATATTCAAAATAACCCTTAATTCCTTAAATACAATTGAAATATGGTATTTAATAATTACAATATCGATAAATAGATAATCTTCTCAACAGTGGAAGAATGATGTGATACAAACCAAGTCAATTACATGTTTGAAATAAGTCAACTTCACGATGTATTTAATTCTATTTAGGAAAAAATTATATATACTGTTTCAAACTGTTTTATCTGTGCTGTTAATAAAAGCTGAAACATAAATGAAGCTTCACAAAATTGTATTTGTTCCTTTTGAGTTTGATATTCATGTGATTGGATCCATACTGTCTCCCATGGTAACTAATTTTTCTCATGTATACAAATAATGGTAAAGAAAAATTGGTACTATACTGTAATTTTGCAAACAACAGAGCTTATCAGAAACATAATGTTTTTAAACTTTGAAAAGTAACATGCTTAAGTGGATAACTCAGTTTATTTCACAAAGATTTTGTGCCACAAAATATAATACATACATTTCCAAATATAAACAAACACACCGAGGACTTCCACAAGGTGCTGTTCTGAGCACAACACTCTTTAACATATATATAAATGACCTTCCATCAATAATAAAAACTTTAGAAACCAAAATTGCTCTATTTGCTGACGATGTAGTCATTTGGACTTCAGGCTCTTCAAAAAAACCTGAATTAATTAAAGACAGAATAGAAACAGCCCTAAACAAAGTACATGAATGGAGCTCCAAAAACCTCATGACTATCAATGTGGAAAAAACAAATTATGAATTATTTACACTAAAATACAAACCAGTTAATATTAGCATAAATTATAATGGTAAACCACTCAAAGCAGTTGATGATGCCAAATACTTAGGCATCACTTTCGACAGAAAGCTAAGTTGGAAAAAACATATAACAAACATCTCAGAAAAGGTTGAAAAGAAATTGCAAATCCTGAAAAGGTTAGCTGGTGCTAAATGGGGCTGCTCAAGGAGAGTCCTTAACACAACATACAAAATGTATATTAAACCAAACCTCTTGTACTGTTCTGAAGCTTTAATAACAGCAGCAAATGCTAACATCAATAAACTTGAACAAATACAAAATCAGGCTCTTCGCCTAATCACTGGAGCAGTTAAATCCACACCTATTGATGCCATGCTTGCCTTAACACGGACCCCATCAATAACAACAAAAATAGAAGAACAAGCATTGCTCCAACACGAGAAAATGTTACGACTGCCAAACTCTAAATGGACAAAAGAGAACCTCCCCCCTTCAATCCTTAAAACTCATAGTAGTTTCCTAGAAAAGGTAACACAGATTAAATCCAAATTGAACATTCCTAACACCAGAGAAAATCTACTTATTAGAGAAAATCCATTGGAATTATTGCAACCTACCTTCAATTTGGAATTAATAGAGGAAATAAGTAAATCAGACACACCAAAAGAAATACAAAAACTTCTAGCTCTGGAAACAATCAATACTAGGTATCCCACAGAAGAATGGCTGCACATATATACTGATGGATCCTCGAAGGAAAACCTTACTGGAGCTGGAGTTACATGTTCACATTTTTCCTTTTATCATTCTGTTGGCAGAGACACAACAAATTATGATGGAGAAATAGAGGCTATATACATTGCTCTCCGACAATTATTAAATCTTCCCTTAAATAAATTTAACAAGGCAGTAATTCTTTCGGATTCTAAAGCTGCAATTCAGGGAATATGTTCAAATACTACAAAGAAGTCAACAAAAATTAGAGAATGCTACAAAATGTTAACACAACTCCAAAAAGTTAATAAGACTGTTCATCTCCAATGGATTCCAGCACACTGTGGAGTCATGGGGAACGAAGCTGCAGACTCACTTGCAAAGAAAGCCACAACAATAACACAAAAGTCTAAATTCAATTTCTCATATTCCTCAATAAAACGCTTGATCATTAAAAATTTTTGTCATTCATACCTACAAGAAATAGAAACAAATGCCAAAGATAAAAAATGGATTACACTACTTTCCAATCCAGATATAATCCCCCAGAGACCAAGGAAAACAGCTGTTGCAGCCTTCCGACTATTGACAAATCATGACTGCTTGGCAAGTCATCTCTACAGAATAGGTATCTCAGCCTCACCGATATGTGTCCTGTGTAACGATCCAGCAGAAATGAATGAAGAACACTTGAAGACCTGTGAAGCATTAAGATCAGAAGAAACTACAGTTCAAAAGTATTGGAAAGCACGAATGCTAATGGCTTCATTGCCAGATGCAAGGCACTAGAAAACAACAACAACAACAACAACTTATCCTCTATGGGAAAAGTAATTAAGAGGTTGTATAGCATACTCTGCAGGTAGGACGTAGGTGTATTATAAGCTTCATAACACTCAGTTATGCTACTGTTGATTGAAAATGTAAAATACACAAATTATTCCAGGGTAACCTGTTATACAGAATGACATTTATTAAAAGTTTCCAGATACATTTCTTCTGGAGTTTTATTATATGTATTTTGAGAAGTGGGATGACTTGCTTCTGAAAAATTGGCAAATTTAAAAATGCCTTTTCATGGTTTTTAGAAGAAGGTTATTCACAAGATGCTCTTCTAGAAATTTTAGCAAACTTTTTTTCCCAACTGTTCAAAACAGAATTACCAAATCTCTTGGATCAGAGAGGCTTCCAAAGATATTTCTTAATAAACTCTGAATTATCCAACTTACTCATCCAGACTATGTATGTGAGCAAACTTGTGAGAAACAATCACATTATCTTCCAGCGTTTTGGTACTGTAGTATGCCAAACTATCTCTTGATGCAAGAACAATGTAATATAACGTGGCTGTATATATCATGAACATTATAATATCACTAATTAAACGACCTAACTGCACTCGAGCTAACTGCTTTTCTCTGATCACCTGAAAAATAAAACACCACTGTCTTAAACAAATATAATTTAAAATGATATAGAGCTAAAGAGAATGGCCTTAAATATACACAAGTGTTTTCTGTACAAAAATCAATTATTTTCAGCATACGTCACTTAGAGTCACTGCTACTTATATGAAAATTGATTGGAATTGATGACACTGTATAGTACTGTAATAATTAAGAAAATTATACACATTGGGTTGATTAAGGTACTCTATAACATAAGATTTGAAGCTTTCACAGTGACGATTATTAATTAAGGCTTCTCAGGTTATCAGCCATGTAATATCTATGAAATTATTTGAGCTTTATATTAGACTTCTTGGCCATCCTCAAGGGCTTCTCAGATTACCAGCCATGTAATATCTATGAAATTTTTTGAGCTTTCAGCCATAGTAGACTCCATGGCCATAAATTGCACTAGCCTGCAATGAAATTCCTGCCTCCAAAGTTTGAATGTTTTTGAGGTATTTTTAGCATGCTGAAATCAAATTCAAAGCCCGAAAGTTCCTATCATATACCATTTTTTTCAGTTAATTTTCTATTTTTTTTCCTTATAGCATAATTTTCTTATGTTTGTAGGATCTTATAGCATCATCACGTATACTGCAATGCTTTAACCTGTTTAGTTTTATTATGTCAGGATTTTAAAACAAAATGTACTTTAAGCTTGATCATAGTAAAAACTGAAGGCACCAGATGTTTATCTGATATGGGATGCGAGCATGCAAAGAATTCAGAGTAAGATAATGTGCTACCTTGCCAGTAGTATATGTTTATTTGTGGGAGATAGATAAATCTGGTCACCTTTTGGTGATAGATGCACTCTTTGTGAGCACATACATATCCAGCCCAGTTCCTCTCTCATTTCCTTAGTCTGTGTTTCCTTAGTCTGAAACGAAATCAGTTTCAGGCTTTATTATAGTGTTGATCTATTAGTTCAATACAAAACTACTTACCATGTTGCATTACTCGTGTATAAATGATCCAGACCACTTTTGTTATACACGTGGGAAATACACATTGCCTAGGCATAGGCGTAATATTACAGACTTTGTGAAAATATCATATCTTACCTACTTTGGAATCAAAATTGGAGACCAAAGTAAAGCTTGGGTACCACACAAAGTATGCAGAGCATGCACTAAAGAACTTCATCATTGGGTCAACGGCAGAAGATCATTGCTCTTTTGGAGAGAGCAGACAAACCATAGTAATGATTGCTACTTCTGTTTGTGTGACGTGAAGAGGTACCTACCTAGTTACCCAGCTAGCTACCTACCTAGCTACCTAGTTAGGTGCCTACTTACCTAGTTACCTATTACCTACCTAACTACCTACCTAGTTACCTACCTCCCTACTTAGTTACCTAGTTACCTACTATGGTAAAACTGAAACAGGTTTAGGATAGAAAATAGAACAAAGTAAGAATGAGCTAGAGCAGAAAATAGTACAGGGAAGAAAGGAAGGAAGGGAGGATGGGAGGGAGGGAGAATGGGAGGGAGGGAGGATGGGAGGGAGGGAGGTGCAGATAGCAGAACAATTGAAAATATGGGAAGGCTTAGCTAGTTTAGAAAATAAAATAGAGCAAAGTGGAAATGATTTTTAAAAAAATCTGAAGTGTTGCACTCACATGATTTTTTCTACTCTACTCCATTCTTACAAATTCTTATTCCTATATCTTGTTCATGTTAGTTGAGATAAACATTTGCAGAAATTATCTTATTGCTCATTTTCTTGCACGTGCAACTGGAATATGGGAACACCGTAGGCTTTGAGCAATAGTCAAATTTTTAAAAAGCTTTCAAACTCGATTCTCTTTGTACCATTAACATATAAAAATTGAATAGCAATGTTCCATTTGACAAAAGTATACAGGATTACATAGGCTATAGCCAGAAAAGATATGTCAAACATATGGAATTTTAATTAAAATCGTTAGAGCCCTTCTTGAGAAAATAAAAATTTTCAAAAAATTTTTCATGTAAAGGAAAGTTTAGGATGGAGGAATTTTCTTTAAAATCTTTGTGTTACATCCTTGAAAAAATTAAACTTAAATACTAACTTTAGTTTTTAACTGACTTTTCATTTTTGAGTTATGCTGTCCACAGACTGACACACACGCACGCACGCGCGCACACACACACACACACACACAGGCCTTTTACTAAAAATGCTCTTTTGGACTCAGGAGCCCTCAAAACATATATTTCCAGTGAAATCTTGACATCAAATTTTTGGATGGAATACAATGCTTCCTCTACTTATGTAGAAGAGAGTAAAAATAGGTCAAAGCAGAAAAGTATTAGAGCAAGAATTTAAGTTAGAATTGGAACAGGCTATAGGAAAATATAAGAAAAACATGGAAGTAAACAGCAATTTGAAAGAAATCAGATGTACTAAGGAAGTAAAATAGAAAATGAAGTACTCAAGTAAAATACTGTTTTATCAACAATGAATATTACAATGGTTTTCTCTCAAGCTTCCACGGCCATCGTTTAAAATATCTTGGCTATCCGGTTGTTGCCGCGTCAAATTATAAAATGCCGACGTTTCGACCATCTTGTCGTGGTCGTTATCACAGGCAAACTGCGCCACTATGTAGCAGCTAGTCAACTTATATACTGGCAAACAGGTGAAAGGTGGGTAAATGGTGAGCCCTGATAGGCTGGGCAGTCTCTGCATTGCGGCAGTCCTTCTGCATTGCTACGTCACTGCCATAGAATCATTACACTGCGGCACTGCCATAGAATCATTACACTGCGGCACAAATGACGTGGTGTTCTTGTGTTTTGTTCTACCCATGGCCGTAAACCAAAGTTTGTTAATGTGCATGCCACCATTATTATTACAATGGTTTATTTAACATCAAATATGTATTATCTGAGTACAATGTTAGTGATACATTTACCAAACTGTTGCTTTCTACAAACTTTGAAAACTGCACAAAACAATTGCTGCTGTACTCAAAGCCAAATGTGTCATGAACCAGTGTAAAAATTAGTTTAGTTTATTCGTCCTTTATAATCATACAGTGTGCATTGCACTGAAACCGAAATTCTAATGTCAATATATATATTTTATAATAGAAACAAACAAAAGGAGATTCTAGTCAATAGTTAAGGGGAAGATGTAATAAAGCTGAACAGATTAAAGTCTCAAGAATGGAAGCCTAGGCAGATTTAAATGAGTGATAAGGTTACAATTGTTGTTTGTACGAAGCCATAGTGATTCCGCGGGCTGATTCCTATCTTACCATGACATGCTCTAAAGTTAGCAAATGGAAATTGCTTCCTTCATGTTGCTCACGCAAAAACAAATGCAACGCAACGCACACTCGTCTTGAATCGAGCCGAGAGTACACTGCAATTTCTGAGTTGTACATACGTAAGCTAGCGCGTATACATAATTCGGCAGTTGCTAAAGGGTGACAAAGTTAAAGTGTTATGACGTTGTAGTTGAAGTTACAAAGTTACATTCTATTTAAATATCGTCGGCAGTTCTCTACAAATCTGGAAATTTGCAAATAAAGTTAAATGTGGTTAATTCTTCGTTTGGTTCCATTCCTACCATAACCCATGCACACCCTGCAGATTAGGACCTCTTGCTAGAGCTAGTCCGGACATCAAACACGAGATCTTATAGGTCTTAAAGGCAACATCTTCGACGGAGAGGAACGTTTGCGTCAGCACTATGTCATAGAACCCATCATTTTGAAGGCATACAAAATAAAATCACATATAACATACAAAGTATAAATTAACATATAAACAATATATAGATTTATGTAAAATTAGCCATAGTAAGGTAAAATTAGCTGTCTTTTGTTCATTTGAACTTCAATGTGAATAAATTAGATACTCTTCAATGGTATAAAAACTGTGATCAAGCAAGTATTTTTTTACTTCTGATTTGAATACTCTTGGATTTTTTTTTATTGATTTAATACAATTTGGTAATTTATTATAAAGTGTTACACCCATATGAATAATATTTTTTTGAAAAGTTGTTGTACTAGTTCTAGTTATGTGCAGGTTGCATTTTGCCTTGTATTATAATTACCTATAAGCTTGCTATGTTAAACAAAAGATTAATTTGATGAATAAACTGACTGGAAGTGGCACGCAGTGAAGCAAAATATCATTTTGACTCAGTTGAAATTAACACAACATATAAGTCAACGTTAATGAATTTTGAAATTCTCTTTGAGGACAACCCACTCAATAGGGTTCATAAGAAGCCCAGTAGGAGAGCCTCAAGACTCCCAAGGGACCGCTTCAAATCATTCTGGTAGTCAAAGATAGCTACGTTTGCAAAACATGTACTGTGTAAGTAAAACTTAATGGTCATGGTATTCAATTTTTCAGTCTCACTCTTTCCAATTACGTCCTACACACGGCTAGTGTGGAAAAACATTAATTATATTAATTGACCTTATAGTTGGTTATACTAGAAGCCCAGGATATAAGTACTTACAGCACTGTAAGTCGCCATTAAGGTATGTTATCTCAAAGTAAATTGGGATCTCCTTGTGTGGTTTACCAGGAATAATACGAGTTGGAGAATTTAATATCATATTGGCACATTGGCCATGAAGCTTAGTGGTTAGAGCAGCCGGATGGTAACTGGTAGATCCGTGGTTAAAATCCAGGTCATGGCATTCAATTTTTCAGTCTCGCTCTACCCTTTCCAAAACTTAATGAAGCTTAAAGTGTTTAGTTCAAATCAGAGTTGCTAAAAAATTTGTTTAGGTCTCCTTGTAACTATATTAAATGACTAAAACCATTAATGTGTTAAGACTATACTAATTAAAATTACTAATTATGTTAACAAATAAAATATTAATTAAAATAATAAAATTAAAATATTAATATAATAAAAATTAAAACTATCCTATGTTTATTGGGAGAAGAGAAACTTGGAGTACCAGTAAACCCAATTGACTTTATATTATAGCTTGAGAGCATTTTAAAACTTGTGTAGATATTATCTTCAATTAATAATAAAAGACTGATACCTACTATTTTTTTAGACAAATATGTTGTTATCATTTTAAGCTCCCACAGGTACAATAGGGGCAGAGGGGGCTTAGCAACTTGACCAAAAGGCAATCTTTTGTGCATGTGCCTGCTATTGGGTACCCCCTAGGAGGATAGATGAGGTGAATGGATTTGAAGGGTGATTGGAATATTGCCACAGCAGAGCAGAAGACAGTGTCCCTTCATTTTTCAGTTAGAAGCAGCCCCACGGAGGTTTGGTTCAGTCTGGTTCCTCTCGCACCCCTTCAGGTTCATACTCTCAAGGGGGGTATGGGACTCAGAAAATGGCTCCTCTCCCCCCCCCCCCCCCCCTCCTTAGACTTGTACCATCCCAAATTAGAAGTTGGAAGTTGGACAAGAAATGGAACCATGAGAAGAAGATGGAACATCTAGAGTGAACAGGCGAAGAGACTACTAGACTTCAAAGGGAAGATTTGATGCAGTAAGAACAAGTGAGGCTTGAGTTTGATTTCAAGAATCACCATAGCTTGATGTAAATGAACAATAATTATCTAGACTTGTTTGTTTTCCTAATCTAGTAGTTATTTGACCTGCAAATGTAACCATATGTATAAAATTGGAAATAAATTGAATAAAAATAAAATCACTGGATACTATGTCCTGGTGTAGACTTAGATGCCAGGATTATAGATATGCAGATTTTCTTTTTTCTTTTTGTACCATACCATGGTGGGAGCCCAAAAACCAGTTGGCTTGCCCACCAATCTGGGGGATAAGATTTCCAGAGTTCATTTGTTCCCCTGCCATGCTGCTGCCACATGGGATTTCCATGCTTGCCAACACTTTCAACCTTGAAAGGTTCCTAATGGGATGAAGGGTGAAATGAAAGGACTAATGTAATGAAATGGAGGGATAGGAAATTTGGAGGATATGGAAATACTTCCCACATTTGCCTGGTGACCCGGGGAAACCTATAAAAGAACCATGGGTCAGGAACATCAGCCACAGGGATTGAACCCACAACCTCCAGAATGTGGGCCACAGATGTTACCGCCTGAGTCATCTCACTCGGTAGAACTTGCACAAGGAACATTAAATTATAACTTATTCCCTATCCTCCCTAGAATCTATGCATAAAGATGTAATTTAATGTTTATAAAGCAACACCAAAATTAACAGAAATTCAATGATTAACACAAGTCAGCAAGTGAACATCATTGCTGATTGGCAACTGCTCCTTTGGCAAAGTCAGCAATAAAATCTCAGATATTAAAGGTAGCATATAAATAGAACCAAAACACAATTAAGCTTTTATTGCATTGGTGAATGAGAAGAAGTCACATTATATGGGACGATAATAGAGCAATTTAAGTATTAATTAGTATCTTAATAATCATTAGGACTTTATTGAATCAATACAATTAAATGTGTTTTATTATCTAGAAGAGCAATTGTCTTGACTCAATACTTACCTTAATGACCTCAGGAGAAGCAGCATCTAAAAAGATGTGTCTGTACTGATCACGACTTATTTTGGTTGGCCACAATATCATTCTGTGCAGTGGATCAGTTTCATCCCACCATGCACCAGAATGCAACTGTGAAGGCTTGGCATGTGTCTGTGCAATAAGGAAATAATTTCAGTATCTTAATTCTGTAGATATTCAGGAAAACTTTTTGACGATATAATAAAACAGAATTATTTGTTAAGTTGCATAAAATATGAAACATTTAGTGATTTTTTTCTAAATGGGTCCTCTTCAGACCTGTCTTAATTAAGGTGAGCACAGAAGAGCAGAATGTAACAGAAATAAATAATAAAGCATGTCACCAAATCCAACTTTAATAAAAAGAAATATTTTATTTCTTAATAATGCTGTCAATTACCAGGACAATGTCAGTGCTGATGGTGTTCAGAATTTAGTCACTCAGGAGTTCTTTTGCATGCCAATGTACTGAAATGGGGCAGAAGCTTTTAAGCACAATTAAAATCCATCGGTTTGTGGATCACTAGGCTAGTGCCTAACTGGCTGAGCTGACAAAAATCCATACCTTGAGTCACGTGTAATTCTGGGGTTCCTAATGTTATGTTTTGCAGCCCTATCAGCTGTATTGTGAAATTTGTGAAATTTTAGAATTTGAAAATAAATGTTATGTCAACCAGAAAATATCTATGCTAGGCATTTTACATTTGTTATATAAGCTTCTGTCTTAGCAATAAAATGAACACTATTCTTTTATTTCAGTTTCATTAAGGAAAGATTCCTAATTAGAAAAACGTAGGCTCAGACACATCCTGTATAGAGTAATATTCATGGGAATCAAGTGAGTAATCTAAATAGAAATTCCCTTTATGATTCACAAATGCATAGATAAATCTTCCACTATGGTTTTGCCTGCCATAATTAGAAAATGAGCCTTGAACCTTAGTAAGTCTCCCCTGCATTCACAAACCCAATTCTGTTTCTGATCAAGTGTTGCACACTACATATGTAGTTCCTAAGTTTATTGTCCATAGATTATTGTTTCCATAAAATAGACAAGAAACTAATATTAACAACTGCTGCAAAAGAAGAGATATCTATGATTCCATTATTAGATAACACTGTCGAACAATAATAATAGAAATATCTCATGACATTGCAAACAATGTGAATAGTAAATTACTGAGGGATAAAAGCACTGACACAAGTGGTATACATCAAAGCTTTATAAGCTGGAGTATAATTTAGATACTAATGAACAATATTTATTTTATCTTTACTACAAGGTAAAGATATTTATGTCTGTGTAAATAATAATACATCTCTAACAAAGCTGCAGTATTAATGGGGAAAACTGAAGCTTTTGTAACTTTTGCAGCCCTAGCTACAGTGACAAAACTATATTTCTTGCACAAAGTATCAATTATGAGATCTGTTGAAACCCTTTTAAAATGATGTTTCATTTTTGAGTTCAGAGATGTACAGACAGGCAAGTACATCGATCTTTTTCTAAATTTTCTTTTCATGTGGACTAAAAACATGTATTTAAGGTGAAATCTTGATATCAAATTTTTGGACAGAGTGTAATACTTTCTTGGTTGTCTCCTTAGTGTGTTGGTAGCACTGCTGCTTACCAAGTGGGTGACCCGGGTTCGATTCTGGGTACTGGGGGATTTTCTACCACTGGGAGACCTGGTCCAAGGTGCACTCAGACATTAGGTCCCTAAGGAAGGCGAAGGAAGAAACTCTAAAATTAAACAAAACCTGGCATCTAATACTTGAACATAAAAAGGAAGCACTATTGCAGAGAAATCACGTAAACCATTCAGCAATCAGAACAAAGAAGCCCCATCTATCTAACACACACCACCCGCTCAAGCCTAATCAATCCCCTGTGAGTGGCCCAGATATAAATATGGCACCTCCAGCCATAAACAATTCTGTTGTAACTGAACCATTGCCAAGAAGACTCAGACCACGCCACTGATGATGTCCACCGCAGGTGTGGATGAAACATCTGGACCTCTGAACTTCAGCAGACCATGGCTTTTAAGCCCAGAAGAAATCTATAGCCTTAATTCTAACTCCAGGTGTGAAAGCTTCTGACTACTTACTGCTGAACTGCTACTGACTGTGTCTGTCCTATTTATACTGGAGCCAGTCACGTGACCTTTGAGAACCTTCCATACACATGTGCAACGATGACTTAGCAGAATTAACTAGAAGCTTTTGGACAATACAGTGTTATTATGCTGTTCAATCACAGACACAGTCACTAGCTACCCTGTAGTCTTGGACTTTTCCTTTGTGTTTTACCACCATTCTTACAGTCAAGCACATACACAGCTGCTTGCTGTATCCAAGATCACCAGGTCCCCTCTCATCCATATGTTGTTGAATGACCCAATGTCACAATATACTGCATGCCAGATTCACTCTTAACCTAGCAATCACTACTACAGTACACAGAATAAACTAATTCATAAATAAGTATCCTTCTATAGATTTGTGATATAAAATTTTTCTTCTTCATTCTCCTATACCTTTATCTAATGACATCTCCATCCTTCAAATCTCAGTTATATTACTCGTCCTCATGGAGCTTATCTTTACTATCTATTGGTAACTGAAGGCATTTCATTGGTACAACAGAACCCTGATAACTTGACTTTCTATGACTTAATATTCCATATAATTTAACAATCGTTTTACTTTCTCTACTGGTAAGTAGGGGAAGTATTGTATTCCACCCTAAAATTCAATGTCGAGATTTCACCGGAAATACATGTTTTGAGGCCCCCTGAGTCCAAAAAAAGCATTTTTAGAAAAAGGTCTGTGTGTGTGTCAGTCTGTCAGTCAGTCTGTGGACAGCAAACTCAAAAACGAAAAGTCGGTTAAAAACCAAAGTTGGTATTTAAGTTTAATGTCTTCTAAGGATGTGACACGAAGATTTTGAAGAAAATAGCTCCACACTAAACTACCCTTTACATGGAAAATTTTTCAACAATTTTGATTTTCTTGAAAATGGCTCTAACGATTTTGATTAAAAACTCATATGTTTGAGATATTTTGATGACAAATGAAATGTATATCTTGAATTTTCTGGCTATAGCCCCTGTAGTCGTATTTACTCTGGACAACTTTTGCATAACTAGTAAACCGTTAGAGATAGACCAAATCATATTATACAAAAAATGTAGATCTTGCTAAAATACACAATTTATGTCTCAATAAATTTTCTTGTAGAGTGAACCATTTCGGAGATATTCCTTGTTATGTGTGTGAGTTTCAGAAAACTTAGAACTTTCGTGAAGTGGATCATCGTTGTTCATTTTTTTTATATGTTAAGTGTGCAAAGACAACAGAATCTCAAACATTTGACTATCGTACAAAGCCTACTGTATTCTAACATTCCCTTGCACCTACAAGGAAATAAGCAATAAGATAATTTGTACAAATGTGTATCTCAACTATCAAGAAAGAAGATATAGGAATAAGAGTTTGTAAGAATGGTTAGTACAAGAGTAGAGAAAGTCATGTGAGTGCAACACATCAGATTTTTTATTTTAATGTTTTTATTTTATATGGTTAAACTTAACTGTAATAATTGCTGTAATCCACTAAGTGGTAGTACAAATAGTATAGGTAAATTTTAATTACTGTAATATGTATACACCTACTGCATTCTTCTGTGCAACAATAGGACTGGCTGTATATTGACCATCCATATCTAGTCAGAATATAAGTAGCTGGCAGACCATTGCAACAAAATCAAAAGCTTGGCACTAATACTGTGGATACATAGTACAAACAATTGTTTGGAAGGTTTGAAGATTTATTGCTATACCTAGTACATACATGGTAAGCTGAACTTTAAGTTACACAAGGAAAAATTGATGCTATTAACAGTGAAGCAACAAGATTCTAAAGTAAGAACAAATTAGAAACTAAAAACTTCACTTATCTTATTGTTTTGGTGCTAACCCTGGGGTTCCAAGCTATGTCCAGCTCATTCTCAAAGTCAGAGAATGAGCTGGACATAGCTTGAAACCCCAGGGTTAGCACCAAAACAATAAGATAAGTGAAGTTTTTAGTTTCTAATTTGTTCTTACTTTAGAATTTAAGTTACACATTTTTCTGGTTACAGTACATTTCTCATATTTCAGGCTTACTGTTAGTGTTGTGTTGAGTCGTGTTTGTACCAATGAAGATGTCAAATGAGAAGAAAAGACAAGTTAACCTGACAATGAAAATTAAATTGTATGCATTAAAGAGATGGAACAGTGGGGGAACATATCCATACTTAATAAATTTTGAGTATATTACACTTTTGTTTCCAATTTTGTGCTAGAACATCCATTTTTATAATTTACAGTATTAGGTTATGAGATGTGAATAAGAGACCCCTTATTCTGTAAAACTGAACACACTCACAGTCCACATTAGGTTGAGTTAACAGGATTCTAGTATACTAATTAATCCTTCCACATTTTCAAATTTTACACGTACACTAAAGACTCAGGAGAGCTTTCTTTCCAAAATTCAAGACATCAAGAAGGATGTACACCTTCCTAATTCAAAGGAAAACTTCATATCTAAAGTCAATCCAACACATACACTAGACATCACATATTATTTACACCTGACAGAAGAAGTTAAAAAAGTGATACTTCAACTAGTGTTCTAAAATTATTGGCATTAGAGACAATCCATACTAGATTTCCAGAACATGAGTGGCTCCATATTTATACTGATGGATCATTGATATCAAACCAAGATGGAGCAGGTGCTGGAGTCACATGTCACCTCTTTTCCTATTACAAATCTTTAAGTTATGGAACTACAAACTTTGATGGAGAAATTGAAGCAATTCGAATGGCCCTACAAAATCTTTTGTACAGAATTTCACATTTTCAGCAAGCAGTTATTCTCTCAGATTCCAGGGTAGCAATTATAGCAATTACTTCCAAGTTGTCACCAAAAAACCAAACTATTATAGAATGTTGGAAGATGCTTAGCCATCTAACTGCACTTCAAAAACACCTAGTCTTCTAATGGATACCGGCTCACTGTGGACTGAGTGGTAATGAGAAAGCTGATTTTCTTGCAAAAAAGGGTACCAGCAGTGTACAAAAATCTATAGTTAATTTACCATTTTATGCAGCTAAAAGATTAGTCAACTCTGAATTCAAAAAAATTATTGCAAAATATTACTATGAAAAATCAAAGAATAAAAGATGGAACTACCAAACATTCAAACAGTGATTCCTGAGTATCTTCGAAAAACAGCAGTTGCAACCTTCAGGTTGATTACAGGACATGTTTGTCTGGCAAAACATTTAAACAGAATTGGGATATATTCTTCACCACTCTGTCCTCTATGTGATCTGCAAGAGGAAATGGACTGAGACCACCTTCAAATATGCCCGTCCACTTCTAGTGCCCCATCCATCAGTGAAAAATATTGGAGAGCAAGAGGATTAATGACTTCATTGTCAGAAATCCAGCATTAGCTAACAACAACAACAACATTTTAGCTTCATCACATTCTAAGCGTAGCGAAAATCTTGTCTATGCCACTACACTATGCACAGATATCCAAGTAAATTATCCCTCTAATGCTGCTTAATTTGTTTACGTCAGTTCCAATTCATGTTTACCTTTCTCCACCTAATTTATTACCTGTTTCTATATCTTTTTGCTGCAATCATATTTAATTTCACCATACAATATTAAAGACCTTCTTTTTAATCCTGATACTGCTGAAAGTTCCTTGTTTATCAACATTGTCTATCTTTTGTCTAAAGTGTCCTTTAATGAAATCAATATTTTTATAAAAAAATTTTCTCTTGCTCTTATAGTTTATTACTTATGCAAAAATCATTCAGGTAGAAGAGGTCTTCATAGGCTATTCACAGAAAATTCAAGATAGACATTTTATTTCACATGGAAATATCTTAAACATATGGCATTTTAATCAAAATTATTAGACTTATATTTGAGAAAATCATAAGTAAAAATACTGAAAAAAATAATAACCATAAACTTCCAGTTTTGAATTTATAAGCAAACACTTACCCTGTAGAAACCTGATAAAATGAGTGCATAAAGAATGGCTTTGACAGTCTGTGTAACACATGCACCAAATAATATGGATACTGTAACACACTTAAGCCATTCCAAGCTTTTAACTGTACCAAGAAGTGAACCATAATATAACACATAGTATGTTAAAATAGCCATAATTAACAACCATGTTATCCTGGAACAGAAAACCAAAAACTGAAAGAATATTTCATACTTTATGCATAGAATCCATTTAAAGCATATACTTCAATGTTGTCAGATTAACCTTTTGTTGCTGCAAACACTTTGTTAACTAAAATAAGCAAACTAGACAAATATATCATATAAACGAGTACAGGAATTACATTGTCATTGATTCAGTGGTACATTAAAGCCACTGCTTTTATAGTTTATGATTTAGGCATTTCCCATGCATGCCAGTCGGTTTATTTTATGTGATTCATCCTATATTTACCACAGACTTAGTAGATATAGTAGTGGTTAGAATTTGGCTAATCATCATTGTGTTCAGACAGTTCCAATTTATCTGAAGTAGTAAAATATTGGAGAAAAGTCCTCTTTTATGACTGGTTTTGAATGGCAAAACATAACTGAGGAACAAGTATTATGTATAGTATCAGATCTCTCCTGTTCACACATTAAAGACCTTTGATCTCTCCAACTTCTTTGTCAAGCAAATCATTGAACAATTATGATACCATTGACTTTTTTTATTAATAGATGCATCTTGAGTAAGCTATTCTCTGAATGCTTAAAACTATCCTGTTATATCTGTCTGTAAAAGAGGAGATAGAAAACAGTGGAAAACAGAAATGATCACTACTGAATACATTGTCTGTTATTAGGCAGCCATTCTGTAACTAGCATAAGTGGAGTCTCAGCCGATGGTACTGCCATAATTTCACTGGACCACCAGATTCCCCTATTCCTGCTATTGTAAGAGCAGTGTAGTCATCACACTTTCTCTCTTCTATGCATTATGGTATAATTTTAATGTGCATTGCATTAGCATTCAGGTATTCAATAATTCACTGGCAAAGTGTTGACAAATATTTCTTTTATGAACCATCTGACTCAGAAGAAGCCAAATGTCCTGACGAAGAAACAGGATCAGATTGTGTTGAGATCTGGAGAAGAATGAATATTTTAAGATTGTATAAACCCTTCAGGCTGAAGGGTTTATACAAGAAAATAAACAGAGAATATAACTCAAGATTTTCATTTCTCTCAAATATCACCGAACTAGAAGCTGTTAAAATTTATGATGCTGTCGAGAAAGTTAAAACTATTTACAATCCTGACATAGAGTACCTACATCTTTAGTCAAAAGTGTTTACATTTTAGAAGTTTTGTCTGTGAGGAGTGAAGATGGTGTAAAGTTGTTCTCTCTTCCATTTCTGTGTAGAATTTTAATTTAAATTTACAACTGCAATCCAGCAACCATCTTGAAGTACTAGTGATAGAATAAGATATGACCATCACTCAGGATTTTGAGGAAGTGATAAATGGATTTGCAAATCAAGAGTGAGAAGGTAGTCATTTCTCTAAGTTTGCTAAATTTTGGAAATGGTTAATTAAATGGTTTAGTAGTAGTAATCTAATGTTCTGGAGCTCTTGACTTGTCATTATTCGCTTGTGGGCCTCCCAATAATATTCTCTTTTGTCGGTCTGGGTGGCTCAGTTGGTTAGATGTTGGCCTACTGATCCCAAGGTTGCAGGTTCAAATCTGGCCCAGGTCGATGGTTTTTAAGTGTGCTTAAAAACAACAGCTCCATGTCAGCAGATATATTGGCATGTAAAAGAACTCCTGTATAACAAAATTCTGGCACACCAGTAATGCTGATATCCTAGTAATTGACAGCATCATTAAACAACAAAATAATTTAATTTACTCAATAATATTCTGCAATCTGGGATGATGTCCAAACTATTTTCTGAAGATTGGGGCAGGACATCAGGTGAACCTTGTTCATTACTGTATTCCTGTTTTTGCATATTATGCAGTGCGGAAAGTCTAATAATTTAAATTTAAAAAGATGTGCTGCCAAGCAATCTTGATAGGTTTCAAGATGAAATGATGTAACTGCAATTGATTGGGGGCTGTCAGGTGTTATATTTGGTTCTAGTAATGTCTGCCAAATCTTAGTGCCACATTGGATTTTGTTTAGATGAGCTATATAGGTTTTTATTTTTATTTTGGTGTAGAGTTGTACTGGTTTATAAGATAAACAATTGTTCTTACTTTGTTGGATAAGCGTACCTTTTTTTGCAAGCATATCAGCCTTCTTATTTCCTTCCAAACCACAATGTGATGAGATCCATTCTAAAACAATGTTTTTGTTTAGAGTTTTTAATAACCTAATGTAATTTTTGGCTTCTATTATTCTATGGTGTTCAGTGGTTTGGTTGTGAATTAGTGCTAGTATGACTGAGCTAGAGTCAGAAAGTATTAATTTTGGAAAGAATTGATATGAAGAAACAATTGTTGCAGTGCCGTAAGTATTGCTTGTATTTCACCATCAAAATGTGTTGTATATGTCCCAAGAGAAATATAAAATGAGAAAGTTTTAAATGTTATTCCAGCTCCTGCTTCTCTATTCATTAGTGACCAATTTGTATAGATATGAAGCCATATTTGTTCTGGATACCTAGTGTTAATTGTTTCTGTTGCTATTTGTTTCATTACTATTTGGCTTGAGGTTTTTTTGTTGATTTCTTCTGTTGGTTTAATGAAAAGTTGATGTTACTATGTTTGAGAGAAGATACTGAAATAACAAGTTGTGTCCTCTGTGGTGTTTTGTATTTCTCTTTAATCTGTAATACTGCTTGGATGAAACCTGACTGAGTTTTCAGATGTCATTCATGTAGCTATTTCAGTAGTTCTGACATGGAAGTGTTCTTAATTTTTTGCATAATGGAGCTCCTTTTTCTTCAATATCATACTATATTGGTCAATTGTTAAAATAAAATGGGAGAGATGTACACTCCCGAAACGTTGATGTCTTTTCATCACTACACCTGGCTCGAAGCCCGAGAGCATCTTGAATATGGTCAATTGTTGGTTGAGATTTGCATTGCCAGTGTTGGTGTTGTTTAGATGCTGCCAGTAATTATTCTCAAAGCTTTATTTTGTACTTTTTCCAATTTGTTCACTTGGTTGGGAGGTGTAACTAAAATTTCAGATCCATAGTGTAAAACTGGCTTTATGTAAGATTTATATGTTTGGTTTCTCACCAATATGTGTCCTGTGTAACAATCCAGCAGAAATGAATGAAGATATGAGATTTGCGATAAGTGTTGAGTAATAACATATGTAGATAATAGAGTAGGAAGTGTTGTAAGGTGAGCAAGATATGAGTAAATAATAGTCGTTAAATTTGTAGGATAAACGCATTATTGGTTTGAAATTAACGAGTCATGACGTCATACTACATAGTTTAAATTCACGGTCAAAATTCAGGTCTGCCAACCTTAAAAGTCGCGCGATATGTTTAATAAAATATAAAGAAAACATCGTTTAATCATAAAAAGGTAACTAGATATTCGAAATTCAAAAAAGAACATGTTTTAATAGAAAGGGACATTTATAAATTGTGAAAAGGAATGAAATAGCATTTTGGATACGAGGCTTTCTTTTGGATGACGTCATGACATTTAAAATTGGAGAGAACGTTTTTCTAGCGTGGGGACGCCAGAAAGCGTCACTACTCAAACCAGACTGGTGCTGCACGTTGTGGTGTACACACGTGAGTGCGATTCCTCTGCGTATCGAAAGTCGGCATAACTCCCGAAAGTGTATGAGAAGTAATAAACAATATACAAAAGTTTTTCTGGGGTAATCTATAACATACTTACGCATACCCGGGATGAAAGAGATCTCATACTGAACTCTACCGACTGAGCGAACCACATCAAAGGGCGACACAACGTGACCAACAACATTTTGCATCAAATGGCGATCCAACGTGAACCACCAAACGACATTCCACCACAAATGGCGACCCAACGTGTGGCGTCGTGAGAATAGACCAACCCCAAGACGACCAAGCCAGCATAGAACCAGCAAACAAGAAGGTGCCCAGCGTGTCAACATCTGTGAAACGTGTAGTGAACAAGTTTAAGTGCAGTTAAAAAAAAAAAAAAATCATAATAGTGAAAATTGTGAAATATTGGTGAGTAGAAAAACGCATGTAAATAGCTTAGAAATGGAAGACAGTGATAGCGATTTTCTAGGTTTTGAGAGTCCGGAAATTGAGAAAAGTGTAGTTAGGATGGAAGAATATAATCAAAATATAATCGGTAGCAGAATATGCCAAGAAGTAGAAGATCAGAACGTTAGAGAAACACCTAGAGGTAGCTCAGAAATGTTTAGTAGTAATTCAGAAAGGCCAGCAATTATGTCAGAAATAGAGAATATGTTTCAAAAGATAATGGAAAAGATGAGTACAGAGTTAAGTCAAAAGATAGATAAAACTAGTATAGAGTTAGGACAGAAATTAGAGAAGGGACAACAGGAATTGGGAATGCAATTGGAAAATCAGAAGAGAGCTTTAGAAACCTTTAGGGAAGAAGTTAGGGAGGAAATTAATAAAGTTAGTAGTGAAGTCAAAGAAAATAGAGAACAGGTTAAGGGAGAATTAGAGACAATAAGGCAAGAAGTAAAGAATTCTGAAAAGAAATTAGGTCAACAAGTTAGTGAAAAATTAGAGAAAGAAAGGGAAAGAGTAATATATAAATTAGACAAACAAAGGGAAGAGGTAGTACAAAGGTTAGATAAAGACAGGGAAGAAATTAGAGAAGAGCTACAGGGGTGTAAAGTTAGAATGGAAAGATCTGATGTAGAAAGTGAAAGGCAGGCTAGAAATTTGGAGGATGTTACAGACCAAATAAAAGGGGTAGTAACAGAAATTACTCAGGTAAAAGAGGCCTTAGAAAATTTGAAATTAAATGAAAATGCCTGTAATCACAACAATCTTAATAATGAAGCTGCAAGAAACGAGGCAATACCAGGTGTATCAGCTGGCATTTCGATGCAAAATAGAGGTAACAGTAATTCCCATTCTGATCTCAGAAATAGTTCAGGGACAAGTGACAATTCAAATTTACACTGGCCTAACCATGTCTTAAATGAAATGACACCTCCAGTTTTTGAAAATGAAGATTCAGATGATCCTAAAGCCTTTATAGAAGGGTTACAAGAGTACTTCACGGTGAAACGTATACCGGAGGAGTACAAGATGGTGATAGTAAGAAAATGCCTAAAGGGTAATGCTGCCAATTGGCTAGGCCTTTCTATGGGTAACAATAATGATTACAGGACCTTTAGGAACATCTTTTTAACCAGATATTGGGGGGCTAGTAGGCAGGCTAATATTAGAGTCGAATTAAGCAATGGAAAGTTTAATCCTAGATCGGAGGAATCGATGGTCAACTATTTTATGAGAATAGCGAGAAAATCGAAGATGTTAGATCCTCCCTTAGATGAAAAAGATCTAATAAATATAGTTACTCCACATTTTCCGGAAACGCTTCAACACTACCTAATCATAGCCCGACCCGGTAGCATTGCAGCTATGATCGAATTATTATCAGCCTTAGAAGTCAATAAGCCAAAACACGCATTTGGAAATAAATATGAAGAAAAAGAAACTGTAAATTCTTTCGGGCAAGGGGCACAGTATTATCAGAATAGAAGTGAGATTAGGGAAAGATATAAAGGACCAGTACCAAGGATGGAATCATTCCGGTGGGAAAATCAAGGTAGATGTAACCAGGAAGGGCATCACCAAAATAGAAATGGTAATCTAAGGGGAAGAAATATAAGGGTGAATTATATGAATACTAATAGATTTGATCGAGGTAGACGGGGACGTTATTTCGGACATAGTAGAAATTCAAATGATGGGTATTGGACAAACAGAGATAATGAGTTTAGACCGAGGTCACCAAGACAGGGAGAAAGGTATTCTAATGGACGAAATTCCCCCGAAAATGCTGAAATGGTAGAGGCCATTAACACGGTCAAAAACATGGTAGGAAGTAACCCCGATTTAATGCAGGAAAACAGAAGTAACAATTCGGGAAATAGTACAGGAGCCATACATAAAAATCAGGGAAACGCCAGACCCGGTCAAACGCGCCTTCAGTGAGAACTGGGTATCCTAGTAATGATTGTGATAAGTACTCGGAAATAAATAGTCCTGGAAGGCAAATGATGATACAAAAGAAAAGAGAATGGAAAAATAGAATCGACGAAAACGAAAAAGTAGGAGATCCACCTAAAATCAAAATTGGAGTAAATGGAAAACAATACAATGCAATTATAGATACGGGATCAAATAGCACAGTATGCTCACAAAATTTTTATGATAATTTACAAAGTAGTGGTTTTAAAGTAATGTCTTTACCAGTTAATGGGATATACTGCTCGCTAGCTGTGGGAAAACGAAAAGAGAGAGTAAAATTTCAAGCAATGATAAATATTGAAATAAATGGGAGAATACTTGGAATTTTATTTCTGATTGTAGGAAGACTTGTGACAGATATTATAATAGGTTGTGATTGTCTTTATGCCTGGGAAGCTGTGGTGAATTTTAAAAACATGATTGTAGAAATGAAAGTTGAAGATGAGACCATTATAGTGCCATTTGTGGAAGATAGTAGTTCAGAAACTATTGTAAGAGAAAAAGAGGAAGAAGAAATCCAAGGGGATACATTCTTTGTAGAATATGTTAAAGTAGGAGCTATGGAATTAACTGAAGTAAATGTCAAAGAGTACAGTGTCAATAATAAAGAAAATGTAGAATGGGATAAAAATGATTTCATAGACAATTTGAGGTTTTCTGACGCAACTAGGTACTATGATAGGGAGAGTAGTGAAGACTTAGAAGAATTATTGCGGGAAAAGGTAACTCAGGCTGATCAACTAAATGAACAACAAAGGGATAAACTGTTTAAGATATTAATCCGAAATAAAGAAGTATTCTCTGAGAAACCTGGTAAATGTAATATTTATACTCATTCGTTTGAGATGATACCCATCAAACCCTTTACACATAAAGCGAGAGCTATCCCTAGTACAATAAGAGAAGAGGTAGATGCAGTTATAAAGTCAATGTTAGAAGATGAGGTTATTGAGATTTCGAATTCAGAATTTGTGAATCCCCTATGTATTGTAAATAAGGCTAATGGAAAGATTAGAGTGACATTAGACGCAAGAAAACTAAATTATTGTTCCTCATACTTTCCATCAGGGAATCCAACAGAACATGTCCTCCGAGATATAGGAATTTATTTACGTGTACTTACACATCATAATCACAAGGATTGGGTGAAATATTGTCCATTGATAGAAAAGATTATCAATCACACCATTAATGTAACTACTGGGTTTGCACCAATAAAATTAATGTTAGGAATTGAACCAGAACCAATATTGATCGGGGTACCAAAAACACTGAAAATTAATGACATTCAGTTAAGTGAAGAAGAAAGAGCGAAAATTGCTTTTGAACGAATCAAGAAAAAGGCAGAGAAGCGAAAATTAAAGAAAAAGAGTAGAAAACATAAATGGGAACCTAAGATAGGCGATTGGGTACTAGTTAACTAGACCATAAGTTATCAAGTGCCTTGCGAGGTAGGAACAAAAGGATGGAATTGTTATATAAAGGTCCTGCATGAATTATATCCAAATTTGGTTATCATACCTATGAATTAAAAGATGTTAAAAATGAAAAATGTCTGGGAAGGTGGCATAAACAACTCCTTCGACCATACAAGAAACCGTGTGGTACCTTGGAACCTTGACTTCATGTAAAATTCGAAGTGTCATTTGTATATTGGCGCCCAATCAGCTTTGAGATAAAATTTAAATGTTAGCTTACTTGAAAACCATATATTGGTCAGGTACTTACATATTCATGAAAAATGCAGAATGTGAATTGCTATATACTACAAAGAGCTTAAGAATACATTGTATAGAGCTCACAATAACCGCTTCAGAAAGATTGTTAAAATGTTCATCTCCGCATAGAGAGAAAACAGAATATTTACTTTGTAAACATTTGTTAAAATATTTAGATGTATAGATAGTTATCACAGCAAGACAAAGAAAGAACTTGTCTGAAGAGTGTAATGGATTTATATAAATATATGAGCTGCAATGTCAGGAGTCAGAATTTGCAAATACAAGTTAGAGATGACAACCAAGTGGCTGGAAAGGATGTATGAGGCAGTAGTGGAATCAAAAATGCTTTATGCAGTAGAGATCTGGGGGGCTACAGATATAAACAAGAAGGTGGATCATATGTATAGAATGTTCTGCAAAGAATTATTGGGACTACCGAGATCGGCGCCAAGAGAAGTGGCCTTGGTAGAGCTTGGGAAAACAAGAAGGAAAGGAATAATAATGGAGAGAATAATAAAATTTTGGTATAGATGTTTGGTTAAAGAAGATGGAGAAATTTTAAAATTGTGTATGAAGCAACAAAAAAATCTAGAGAATGAAAACAGTTGGTGGGCAGGGGTTGGAAAAATTATGGAGAAAATAGGAATGGGAGATATATGGAAACTTGAAGAAAGAAATGAAAGTATCGTAGATAAACTAGTAAAGTGTAGGGTAGAAGACATAGAAAGGCAAGAGATATGGGGAAGTTTAGAAAACAAGAAATCATTACAATTCTACAAGCAAATAAAAAGAGGATGGGGGAGAGAACCATATGTGGATTATTGTAACAGACAGGAAAAAGAAGGACTAGCGTGGATGAGAACAGGAGCAATATTTTTAAGAGGGACAAGAAGCGGTAAAATAGGAATATGTGAAATGTGCGGTGAGAAAGAAAGTATAGAACATTATTTGACAGAATGTAAGGAATTAGCATTATGGAGGAAAAAGGTTTTGGGAGAAAAAATGGGAAAAAATAGAGGGGAAAATGGTAGCCATAAAAATGTTAACAGTGAAAGAGGAAAGGAAGGCTAGAAGTATAGGTGAGTTTTTGAAGAAAGTAAGAGAAAAATGGGCAAGAAAAGTAAAGAGTGTAAATGAAGAAGGCAGAGTGGGGGAGAGGGACAATTAATTAATATAAGATGGAATAGATTGATCAGAGCTACCTGGGAGGCAAATGGCCTGGGTGCCATGCAAACCAAGGTAGCAATAAGGTTATGTAAAATTTGTATGTAGTTTAGGTTAGAGTAGGATAATTGTAAAAGTTATGTAAAAGAATTGGTACAAATTCATTCATTCATTCATTCATTCATTCATTCATTCATTCATTCATTCATTCATTCATTCATTCATTCATTCATTCATTCATTCATTCATTCATTCATTCATTCATTCATTCATTCATTCATTCATTCATTCATTCATTCATTCATTCATTCATTCATTCATTCATTCATTCATTCATTCATTCATTCATTCATTCATTCATTCATTCATTCATTCATTCATTCATTCATTCATTCATTCATTCATTCATTCATTCATTCATTCATTCATTCATTCATTCATTCATTCATTCATTCATTCATTCATTCATTCATTCATTCATTCATTCATTCATTCATTCAAAATAAATATATGTACATTTTAGTGCTTAAAGGATCTAGTAAAGATATGTGTTACAATGACAAAAGTGCAAAATCACAGTGCAAGTGATAGTGAGAGCGAAGTGAGCAAACATGAACTAAAAGAAGGAAGTATAAAGAAAGACTCTTGAAATTTAACCTTTATATAAAAGTTTCACAGGAGAAACCATAACATATTGTAATTAGTATTTAAGGATTAATGTTTAGTCAAGTGTATAATTGTTTGTCATGTTATAAAGATTAATGAGAAGATGTGTTAATAACCAATTTCAAAACAGTGTAATTGAAAATTGTATATAATGGGAGTGTTGCCGATTATTCAAAATACAGGAGTAATTTTTAATTTTCTTTCGGGCAAGACATTTACATTATTTTATTATGAAATAATAAAATAACATAAATGGGGGCATTTGATACCGAAATTTAGATTTCAAATCGAATGGGCTTTTGATAAAGACACATTTTAATTTAATTGCCGGATATGAGATTTGCGATAAGTGTTGAGTAATAACATATGTAGATAATAGAGTAGGAAGTGTTGTAAGGTGAGCAAGATATGAGTAAATAATAGTCGTTAAATTTGTAGGATAAACGCATTATTGGTTTGAAATTAACGAGTCATGACGTCATACTACATAGTTTAAATTCACGGTCAAAATTCAGGTCTGCCAACCTTAAAAGTCGCGCGATATGTTTAATAAAAATATAAAGAAAACATCGTTTAATCATAAAAAGGTAACTAGATATTCGAAATTCAAAAAAGAACATGTTTTAATAGAAAGGGACATTTATAAATTGTGAAAAGGAATGAAATAGCATTTTGGATACGAGGCTTTCTTTTGGATGACGTCATGACATTTAAAATTGGAGAGAACGTTTTTCTAGCGTGGGGACGCCAGAAAGCGTCACTACTCAAACCAGACTGGTGCTGCACGTTGTGGTGTACACACGTGAGTGCGATTCCTCTGCGTATCGAAAGTCGGCATAACTCCCGAAAGTGTATGAGAAGTAATAAACAATATACAAAAGTTTTTCTGGGGTAATCTATAACATACTTACGCATACCCGGGATGAAAGAGATCTCATACTGAACTCTACCGACTGAGCGAACCACATCAAAGGGCGACACAACGTGACCAACAACATTTTGCATCAAATGGCGATCCAACGTGAACCACCAAACGACATTCCGCCACAAGGTCCATATTATTAGGGCATACGCAAAGAGAGCGCAGTTAATGTTTTTATTCTGTAGGAGTTAAATTGTTGACCATAATGTTGAAAAGGATTGTGCTTCCTTGTGGCAGACCTTTGTGCATTTAAGAGGTAGAACTGGAACTTAAAAATTCAATGCCACAACTGGGATTTGAACCACAGACCTTCCGCTTGCCGGGTGGACGCTCTACCACTGAGCCATTCTGGCAGTTTTGTCACAATAGCTCAGTGGTAGAGCGTCCGCCCGGCAAGCGGAAGGTCTGTGGTTCAAATCCCAGTTGTGGCATTGAATTTTTAAGTTCCAGTTCTACCTCTTAAACTTTGCCCACACACGGCTTGTGTGTTTAAAAACACCAACAGTAAGTTTGTTGGCATAAATAAATAATAATTACTTTGTGCATTTGTTTAAATTTTGAGTATTTTTGATTAAATCTAGTGCATACAAATCTCTGGTTGAGAAAACTTGGAAACCATCTAAGCATAAAGCCTTGTATGCCAACATTTTTTGGAGTAGGTTTTGATACCAAATTGAGTCACTTTTGAAATCTATGAATATTGCTAACGTTGTTTTAGCTAAGCATTGCAACTTGTTGAGTGGTAGAATAAAATTTTCTAAATCCTGCCCTGGTGTTATTAGGTATTGTTTTTCTAGAAACCAATTCAGCCTTACATATACCAGTTTTTTCAAGGTTTTAGCTAAGATGCTTGTGAGGGCAATTAGCCGGAGCTATCAACTTCTGCTAGATCTTTGTTTGGTTTTAATATAGATGTAATATATAATAGCTTTTCTCCAACTATCTGACACACTAATTTCCAAATCAAATTGAAGAGATTTAAGGTAACAGTCAATACTTTTCTTCCTAAATGTTTCATAAATTCAGACATTATTTTATCAGTTCTGGCCTTTTTTTGTATTGCAAACCTTTAACTGCTTCTTTGAGCTCCTCCATGGTGAAATTAAATGGTATTGCATAATATGTTTCAGACTGACTAAATTTCACATTTAAGTAAGGTAATTTTGGTACAGGGTATTAAAGTGTAATGCTTTTATTTATATTTTCATCATATATTGCATCCAGTTTTGAAGTTTCTGTACTAATTTTTCAGTAAAAGGGGATATTGAACTGTAATAGTTATTTTTTAATTTTTAATATCTAACTTGTACATTTGCTTTGTGTTGTTATTTAAATACTTCAACAAAGTTTAAAATTGAAGCTAATGATTATGCAGCTTTATTGTTTGTAGTCCATAAATAAACAGCAATGAAATTTAGGATGGGGGCATAAAATAAATTACCCGCACAGGAGCACTACATATCCTAAATACAGCCTTGGCTACTCTACACAATAGATGTAACCACTGTTTAGAAGAAAGAAGACTTCTTTCATATTTTAGAAGCAACATACCATAGTACATATGCCATCCAGTGTGAGAACCAATAGTAGCTAGTTTCAAAAGTGTCAGTTCTGAAATGAAACACCCTGAAAAAGAAAGAAAAGTAAATAAGAAAAAATAAATTAGTAAACACAAGATATAAAGGAAGTTAGCTCACTTTATGACTATTAACCTTATTGAGAATATTGTTGTTTTCTAGTGCCTTGCATCTGGCAATTGAGAATATTGTAAGTGTGAAGAAATATCATGTAGAGAATATAATAAGTAGGGGGAAGGTAGTGGCAAAAACCATAATTTATGGAAATCGTAATATTTTATTTAGCTAACTTTCTTTATCATTGTAAGAATTCCCTTAGTTATATATAGTTATATATACTAACACTTCCGGAAACAGCTAAGTATAAGTTTTGGAGCTGTTTTCATAATTTATCGTAGGTGATGGTGATGAGCTTTTGACTCTTTCGTTATCTCGGGTCATGGTACTGGATGGAATGAACATACACATAACAATTTTTCTCGTTTATACATTTTGGTCACACCAATTTATGTTATATTGATAGTCTTTCCAGTTTTTTAACAACTTTGGAACAAAAGCTTCTTGAAAGTTTAATCAATTTTCTACTCACATCCGAGAGCACTGTAAAAACACGTCTTTTCATACCAAAGACATGGACGCTATTATTAAATTCTAGTGCCGCATCACATGATGCTACCTTCTTTTTGTGTACATCTGCGTATGCGTCCATCAAATAGTTCCCGTATTGTTAGGGAAGCGATCTTTAGCTATTCTCCCTTCGCTTTTAATATTGAACACATATAATTCTTTTATTTATACATATATATTAAAAATAAATATGGAAATATTTATGACGTCTTTAAACAAACTTAATTGTTTGTAACAATGAACAATAGCAACACATTTACATCACTCAACCAACTCATACCAACACCAAAAACAAATTACACTCTCAACAAATATTCACGTAAACGATTTTCTTTTGGGGTCTTACAATATCCTGTCTCAGGTTAATGAGTCTATGGAAGGCTGGGTAGCTCTGGACAAATTCTGCTTTTTCCCTATGTTATGTTTTATTTTGAAAACACACATCCAATTAAAGGAAATATCATCAGGTCTCCTCCAACTCATTCTTCCTGTACACAACCTTTACATTTACCTCCTAGATCCAATTTTCTTCAAAGGTTTCAGAGTACATTATACATGTAAATTCTTTTATCCTAAAAATGGTAGAATAGAGGGTTTTTTTTTTCTTCCTTTCTTTGCCTTGCATTCTCTTTCCCAGGTTCAAAGACCTTTTTGCAATGTTCCACTGTTTTTGTTCTGCATCTTATTTTCCACTGATGTTTTATAAGGACTTGAGGTTAATATCTTATTCTTCTGAGACTTCTGTTTCCTGTAATCTCTCCTTTTCTTGGTGGCATCTGGCAAAGGTGACACTGATTTAATATTTTCAAAATGAAATGTCACAGGTTTGCTTCTGAGGGTATAGTAACCTGATCCTCTGTATGTCTATTTGAACTGGTAGAAGATGTCTCCTGTCGCCTGACTTATGGACCCTTGAAGCGGAAAGAGAACTGGTAGGAGCTGGTTCCTTTTCTGCATCTTTTGGTACCTTTTAGACCTTTTTCTGGGCTAATTTGTGGTAGGTACTTAATAACTGTAATAGACATAAAACCACCAAATTACTAAATTAAATATTATTTCTTACAGAACCCAGTTGTCCTTTATGATCTAGGGCTAATATTCTAGCCTCTGCTTCCTGAGGTTATGGGTTCAAACCCAAAGGAGGGCAATGGATTTTTTCAAGTGAACAAAATTCTTAGCATGGCTTCCTTCATAAAGGAAGTAAAGCTGGTGAATCTGTGTTGTAGATGTATGGCATGTAAAAGAACCTCAAGCCTGATAAAAATGCCTCTGAATAAAAGGTAAATGGCATGGGTGTCACAAAGGGGGGACAAGGGGCTGCTGTGGCGTCCCCTTGGAAAATAAATGTAATGTGCAATCAATCACTACTAGACTGTTGCTTTAATGTTGATGTAAAGATCTGTTTTTATTTAGCATAAATTAATATTCTTATCGGCAAAAAATACTATAACTCATCTTTTGCAGTTTTTGGCAACAAATTGCAAATTTCCAACTTGTGGCCCCCCCCTCCCTGAAAAAAATTCTGCTGACACTCATGGTAAGTGGTCTTTCACACTCAATACAAAATGGGATGCTGAGGATCCACAGGATTTAAGGAGCTTCCATAAATAAAAACTCAATTTCATAACAGAATCCAACATAAACACCATACAGAAATAGCACACAGTGCTACAGTCATTCTACTTGTCCACAGATACCCACTATGCAGTTTTCAAACCTATCACATTCATATTTTACATAATAATTACTATAAATTTAAATGTACAATATATTACAGAACTATTTGAGCTGTGGCATTGAATATTTAAGTTCCAGTTCTACCTCTCAAACTTTGCCCACACACGGTTTATGTGTTTAAAAACACCAACAGTAAGTTTGTAGGCATAAATAAATAATCATTACAGAAATATATTTAATTTTCAAAGAAGTTTACCATAATTAACAGTTCTACTTAGCAGAAGAGCTCTGCAGTGTTCTTTAGTATTATTCTTGCAGTATAAACTTTTCAACAAAAGCAGAAAATGAGCTGGTACGATCGTACTATTCAGATGATTCAAATGAAGTGCAATGACATAACAACTCCATTGGAGAGAAAGCTAATCTTAACAAGGAACTATTGCTACCTTATGGGATTTAGGTTAGACCGCTTGCCTACCACCTAGCGGGTTCGATCCCAGGGACCCGCATGTGGTATTCAAGGTGGACGAAGCGGTGTCTGGGCGGGTTTCCTTCAGGTTCTCCAGTTTCGGCGGGTTTTCTCCAGGTTCTCTAGTTTCCCCCACCACTCATTCCACCAATTGCTCCATTATCACCTTCCCAATCATCAATTTTGCCTGCATTTCATATCATCCTCTTCCTCACTATCATACCTGATGTTTGGCTGACCACCTGCTCCAAGGTCTTCATTCTGTCTGGTCCAGAGGTTCCTCTGCTCCCCAGAGGGTGTCTGACCCTAGGCACTGGCTTGTAAGTCCTAGGGGCTGCAAGTCCTACATAAGGAGAGTGTAATCAGGAAAAGAAAAAAAAGAATAAGACCATTGATAAGTCACATACAGTAGAGTCCCACTAATCCGAACTAATTGGGGCTGAACCCTATTAATATTAGTGAAAATTTGGATTAGCTGAATTTTTGTCAAATATGACAACATATTGACCTTAAGCATTTATGTTTTAAGTATTAAAATGATTGAAAGTAGGAAATTAATACAGTATGTTGTAATTTATTTTACAACTACATTCTGAGGCTTGAAAACCAATTACTGTAGTAGTTTTATAAGCACTGTTAGTGTCTGCCTAGCATGAGTAGCCTGGTGAAAGTCAAAATGGAAGCTGGCGAAGCATTGCCTCTTCAAGTCATTTCAGTGCATTGTGTCAAAATATCACTGACTTCACTTCTTAAGTGTTGATTTCTTTTCTGTTTTGATATCTCAATCTAAAAAATTGCATTTATACTTTGTTAAGCACATTATTAGTTGGTCTAGGTCTCCAGTTTTTTTAATTTTTGTACATAAAATAGTTAAGAAATTCACTGCTTACACCTGTAACATTTATTTGATGTTTTTCTGTGCTAATAAAATGATGTTTTTACTTGGAAGAACTAGTTTAATCTTAATCTTTATTTTTTTCTATTTTAAAATTCAAAGCAAATTTGGTAGTCATTTTTTCTTTGCCTTGTTCAGATTAGGCAGATTTTCATATTGGCAGGGTTTGGATTGGCAGGACTCTATTGTAGTAGGTATAGACTTCTTTTAATATCAATATAACCAAAGCAACCAAAATAAAAGGAAGGTAGTATTAGATAGTATAATAAGATATTATAACAATAATAATGGACAGCAGTATTTCTTAAGTAGAACAAAATTTTATAGTGGACATACTACGTTTATATACTTTATAATAAGCAGTAACAGTTTGAAATTAGCCTTTTTATTGATAGCAGTAGAATGTATTTACATCTGAGACAGGATATTGTAAGACCCCCAAAAGAAAATCGTTTATGTGAATATTTGTTAAGAGTGTAATTTGTTTTTGGTGTTGGTATGAGTTGGTTAAATGACGAAAACGTGTTACTAATGCTCATTGTTACAAACTATTAAGTTTGTTTAAAGACGTCATAAATATTTCCATATTTAATTTTAATATATATGTATAAATAAAAGAATTAAGTATAGGTGTTCAATATTGAAAGCGAAGGGAGAATGGCTAAGGATCGCTTCCCTAACAATGCGGGAACTATTTTATGAACGCATACACGGGTGTACACATGGCAGTCAGAATCCTAGACTTGCAACCAAAAGAATTTGTTAATAGCGTCTGTGTCTTTGGTATAGATGGACGCATTTTTATGTGTGCACATCATAAAATAGTGAAAGTAAAATTACTAAGTGTTTAAAGACCGTTAATTTGAGTAGAATAAGTGAAACATTAGCTAACTTTAACAAGTTAGTTAATACGAAGTGTGCAATTAAATGAAAGGACGTAAAATAGACGAAGTGTAAAGTGATAGAAAACACATTTAGCGAAATATCGCTAAATTTCCAGACATTAAATCTTGGCGATGCTAGGGAAGTCGATCCACTGAAATAAAAGACTTACTACTGTGATACGATTTAAATACTGTGAACAAGAAGGTGTGAATAAAATATTTCACTAAAGTTAACCCCGAGTGTATGTTCATTCTATCCAGAACCACGACCCGAGATAATAAAAGAGTCAAAAGCTCATCATAACCATTACCGTATATTATAAAAACAGCACCACATCTAGTCTAGCAAATAATGGTCTCATAATGGTCTACTCTTAGGGCTGCTTAAAAGGTAACTTTCTCAGATAAAGAATGTTATGATGATGTTTCTTCTTGGAGGAAATTTTTTGCCTCTCTACAGACATAACATTTTGATTACTTGAAAAATCTTTTCAAACATTCCAATATTAGAAACCTGAAAGCTATATGAAATACACAGAAAGTTGATAATGCAAAAATTCTAGGAGTTTATTGCCACCTAAAAGACATCAGTCAATGCTTCAAGAAAGTTATACATAGTTTATTAGTGTTAGGTACAAATGCATGGTGGGTTGGACGTTAGCCCTGGCTATTTGTTCAAAACCATCTGCTACAAAACTAAACATGTCTGAGAGCTAGAATTGGAACTGAAAAATTCAATGCCACAGCTGGAATCTGAACCACAGACCTTCCACTTTACATGCAGAAAAATAAGAATCAGTTGGAGAATTCAATGTCATTCAGGTTGTCACACATAAAGTGGAAGATCTGTGGTTCAAATCCCAGCTGTGGCATTGAATTTTTCAGTTCTGATTCTACATAAGGTACTTATGATTGTCACTTTTACGGTATTTGTCTATGATGTGAGATTCCCTTTGTGGTCTGCTGGGAAAAATACAAATTGGTTGGAGAATTCAATGTCATACTGGCAGGTTGTTACAGTAGCTTAATGGTTAGAGCAGCTGCACTTAAAGCAGAATGTCTATGGTTCAAAGCATTGAATTTCCCAGTTCCTATTCTACCTCTCAAACATTGTCCACACTTAGCTTGTGTGTTTAAAACACCAGCTGTAAGTTTTTTGGCATAAATAAAAAAGAATTACTAAACATATATACTTTTTTGTTACCTGTATCTGATCATCACAAATCTTTCCAATAATAACCCTTTTATCCAGTTGTAACCACTTTTTGGCTAACAAACTTTCTCTCCATTCCATCGTACTATCACATTGAAAAATTATGTGAATTTCATCTTCATTCTCACCACAAATAGGACACCACCCTAGCATTCTCTTTAATTTCCATTATTTCTAACCTAAGTCCCTTTCATTTTTATAACAAATTGAGAGATATTTTTATTTATCTGGGTCCACTTTTATTTCCACATAATGTGTCAAAGAGATTTACTACCTCATCTGAAAATATATGATATGTCTATATAGGTAACTACCAATTCTAAGCCAAAAATATCTAAGACCATTTTCCCACACTTCCTAACCTGTCCCAACCAACTACCACCTATCACTCCCAAGGTCTCTTCTTGATATCTTAAACACACTTTCAAAATACCCTATCTGGTAGCTCTTGAATTCTAAAGAGATACTTTAAAGTCTCTCCATCATTAACCCTCTCACACTAGCTCTGCCAAAGCTGCCACATTTAAGAAAGTTATAGGTATAAGTGATATTTAGTGTATCTTTTCAAAGAAAATTAAAAGTTGGAAAACTTACTGCTGCTATCAAAGTAAAACAACATGCACTTTTCATGATCCCCCTAAACCATTCATATCTCCCACCATTGAAACAGGGCAGTATAATTGAGTGTGTACCACAGGTCCACACTTTAACACTCCAAAGCAGTGTCAATGAAGCAAAAATGTTGACACATTCTTACAGAGGAGATTAGGGACATGGAGACATGAGACTGAGCTAGAATTTTATGCGGAGGTTATGGATGAAAAATCTGCATTCTGTAGCAAAAAAGAGAATGAAGAATGTGACTGAAATCTTTGAAAAAACTGAAGATAATTGACATGTCACAAAGAGAAAGGGAACAGCGATGTAATCTATCAAGTCCAGAGGCTGCTCCAAACGAAGATGCTGCTGGCGTAACCTGGTTGGGATGACCAGCCCTGGGAAGGAAGCAGTGTCCCATGGCTGTGGAACTGGTTGCTGATGGCTGTCAGACTGTTCTCTTTGATGGACAATCGCCGACCAACACAATAGTCATTGTGTGCCTGTATTGTGACTAGAGAGTTTCTTTTAGTAGGGTCCAGAAGCTTAATTTTTGGAAAGTTTTGCCATGGACCAGGCACCATATAAAGGCTTGCTTGTGCCTAGAGAAAAGTAAAAGCAGTCACATAGACAGTTATAGTTTACAAAGCATTCAATGGACAGTGATAGAGCAATGAATAGTCAGTTAATTGTTAGAAGGAATCAGCAACTCAGAGGGAGGAGATGCTACTAGGCTGCATAGGGATGCGTTAGAATACTGCAGGAGAGTACAATTTTATATTAACTTAAATTATCAAGGGACTAATTAATGCTGCAACATATAGAACAAAGTGGGATTAATAACGAGGGTATGTTAGATTTGAATCTCAATCATAATGGGAAACATGTGTTGCTAAAACATTTTGGACCTTCTTTGGATCCATAACTTGTGGTTACTGTTTGAGAAGAACCATATATGTGTATAGGTTGTGCATTAGTTCTTGACGAATGACCTTCAGCAGAAATCCCGTGAGCTGGCCTACCCTTAATAAACAGGTTAGCAAATTCTAAAGTAAGAACAAATTAGAAACTAAAAACTTCACTTACCTTAGTAAAAAAAAAAAAAGTGAAGTTTTTAGTTTCTTATTTGTTCTTACTTTAGAATCTTGTTGTTTCACTGTTAATAGCTTCATTTTCTTTAATTAGGTCAGCAAATGTTTATGCTATGATAACAGACACCTCTGTTTTCCTCTGTCGCATTTGTGTACAGTTAACTGCAAAAGTTTTGTGCAGTACGGATGTATGCATGCAAGTGTTAGTTACATTTTAGTTACTAATGTGACAATGCCTCCTACAGTGTCAAAAATAAAAGGAAAAACTCTGCATAGTCAAAGTTGCGAGATCATTGCCAATGCTTATGAGTATATGAAGGAAGCAGCCAAACATAAAGATCGATTTTCTCCAATGTATTTTAAAGAAATTCAGAAGGTGCAAGAAAGAGTTGCTGCAGCCACCAAGATATAGCACAACTCTGTTCACAGAATTGTAAGAGACTTTCATAAAGAAATGAACACCGAAAACTATATCAAGTGGCTTCGTACAATGTTAATTCCAAATTTATCTCCTAACTCTATTTTAGTAATTGACAATGCGTCCTACTATAATGTACGGTTAGACAAACCTCCAACATCAAATTCTTTAAAAAAAGATATGCAGTCCTGGCTGCAAAATCACATTTCATTTGATGAGCACAGCAGAAAGACACATTTGTATGACGTAATCTTAGCCAAAAAGCCGGCTCAAAAGAAATATGTTGTTGTTGTTAGCTAATGCTGGATTTCTGACAATGAAGTCATTAATCCTCTTGCTCTCCAATATTTAATATATTGATAGAGCAATAGCAGTATAGTAACCGCTTTTTAGAGAGCACCATGTTTTTATGCTTTGGCGGTCACATCGCTCTCTCACAACCCCCAGAATGTCTGGAGGACCACATCTGTCATTGGTTTACGGGTCTCACCAACCTGACCGAGAGAATTAACAAAATAAATTCACCAACCATATCCTCTGATTACCAATCAGAGGATGTATTACATGCCATGACAGGTGAGCATGTTAGGGGTTAAGGTTTTATAGAGAAATTAAAGAAATGGAGAGGTTGGAAAAATAAAGACTCCCTAGCCCTCAGGAACCCTAATAGCATCGGGGTCAGAAGAGAACAAGAGATGACCAAGGTAAGGTCAGATAGAAAAGTTACAGTGAGGAGCAAAACATCAGTAAGTGGAAGTAATGTTCTGCTCAGCTTGGGTACCTTGTGATCGCCATTCACATATCCCCTAGATGGAGACCCCTGAGTAGGTAGTATGTTCTGATGTAGAAAATGAAGTCAGAGCAATAAAAAACTCCAACTTCTTACATAGGTATAGATGTTCAAATAACTTCATTGTGTTTTTCCCAAAGAACCAGTTCTAACGCCAATGTTTATCCACGTTGTGAACAAAATGCAAGATGCAAAAAGTAAAGTGGGCCAAAGACAACCACATGGTGGTTGCACTTTCTGCCTCCATGCACACATATCATAATGGGCAGAGAATGCTTTTTTCATTACGTACTTTGAATAACAAAATATTAATTATAATCAACAATGCAGATATTGCATCCTAAGTAAAAATGTTTGGATTAATAGCACAACTGTGCCCAAGTTTTACATTGTAGTCCAATATGCATTCTATAATCTTTACTTTCTCTACTATTGAAAAATATAAGTTACTTAACGACTCCCAGTTTGGTTTCTGGAAAGGGAGATCAACCATAGATGCTATAGAAAGTCTAGTAAAAAAAGTACTTACTGCCTTCGAGGCCAAACATTTCACTGAAGCCTCCTTTTGCAATTTAAGTAAGGCATTTGACTGCACAGACCATACTTATTTACTAAGTAAATTAAAATATTATGGTGTTGACAGTACAGCCCTTGAATTATTTAAATCCTATCCAGAATCCCACAAGAAAATTGTATGTGTAGGCAAGAAGAAATCTTATACTGCTGAATTAAAGTACGGTGTCCCCCAGGGTTCTGTTCTCAGCCCTCTGTTATTTGCACTAATGATCAACAATTTACCATCTTTTGTATCTAGCCACACCATATTATATGCAGATGATACAATTTTCTTCATACTAATCCGGACTTACATACACTTAGTTATAGCAGAAAATACACTGTCCAAAGCAGATATCTGGTTTTGTTCTAATGGGTTTCTACTGAATGAAGCCAAAACTCAACATGTGTTATTTAGCTTAAGAATATATCCTCAGACCTATACTCAGTAAACATTACATTCCTTGGCATAGTTGTGGATAATAAGCTAAATTGGCAACCACATATCAATCACATCACTACAAAACTTTCAAGGGTAATATATCTTATTAGGAATCTAAAGAGATGTGTACCAGGTAATTATGTAAGATCAGCCAATTTTGCATTCTTTCAGAGCATAATATCTTATGGTATTCTGCTGTAATCATATAACAGAAGTTCTGTTATTACAGAAGAAAGTTATTCAAATAATGTCACACTCACAAATGCTATCACATTGTAAATCACTACTTATTAAGTTAAAATGATTGACTGTGATCAACTTATATATACACAAAATACTACTGTACACAAAAAATAACTTAACCACTCAACAACATAGGTTTGACATTCATTCATATAATACTAGAAAAAATACAATGATCAATGTACCCTATCACAGTCTAAATCTGGCAACAGCTACGAGGTACTAGGAATAAAACTGTACAATCAATTATCATCAAGTATAACACAACTACCAATAACAGCATTCAAATGTAAATTGTATGATTGGCTTGAGGCAACACCTTTCTATTCTTTGCAAGAATACAGAAGAAATATTTGATTGATCAAATATTGGCCAAACATAACCACACAACTTTAAGGCTTCCACTGTACCACCCAGATCTGAATCCCATTGAGTTAGTATGGGGAGATGTAAAGCAATGATAGCTGCTAGAATTGTAACATTTAAATTAAAAGATGTTGAAAACCTCTGCAGGCAGAGATTTGAGGAAATTGGACAAATAAAATGGAAAAAGGCATGCCGTCATGTCGAAGAAATTGAACAAGAATACTGTGATAAACATGCCATAGTGAAAGAAAGGATTGAGCAAATTATTATTCAAGATAATGGAATGGAAAGTAGCGACGAAGATAACGAAAATAACAGCAATTCATACAAGGAAGAAATTTCAGGAATAGAAGAAATGCAAGAAAGTTAAGTGGAAACAGTTATAGAGGTATAGTGAATAACACATGTGGCTGATATTACTGCAAGTGTGATAAATTGATGTGTAGTGTTGTACTACTTCAGCTCAGAAGCATGTCCGTAAATGCACATCATCTCACTGCAGACTGTACCTCATCTCTCTCGATGCCAGCGTTCCCGCAAAAGGTGACTAGCGACTCGCATCCAACCCTTCATATAAAAATTTCATTCATCAAGAAGTAACGCACGACCTATATGTATAACTCACCTCCACTAGCAGAATAAATAGTGTCAGAAGAAAATTATTACACTATATAGGCATTGTGAACAAAGTCTGCAAAAAAGTGATAATGCATCGGGAAGTAAACGCAAGAAGTAAAATTTGATGCTGGCTAAGCAAGTCTCTTAGAGCTACTACAGATCATGATATTCACATGATTTTCACAGCTTTTAAAGAATTTTATGCACAAGTGGAAAGTTCAGTTTTGTTCAATAGTTTTAGTAATTTATCTGTGTAGCATTGTGAAGCTGTAAATATACGTTGTGTCCTAGTTATTGGATCGCCATTTGAAGCTGAAGTCATTGGTGACGTGACGTTGCCCTTAGATGTAGCTCGCCTCGGCTAGTTCTGCATAAGATCTCTTTATCTCGGGTTTGCGTAAGTGTAATGGACAACCCAAGAACAACTTTTCATATCCTTTATTTCAAATATTTTCGGGAGATATGCCGATTCTATATGTGTATCTGTAGAAGCATCGCAATCACATCTGCGCAGCACGAACTCCCGTACTGGTCTCTGGTTGAGTACTGACTAGACGCTTCTCTCTTACCCACGCTAAGAAGCCGTTCGCTCCATTTGAATGTCATGACGTCATCCAAGAAAGCCTCGTATCCAAAATGCTATTTCCTTTTCCCGCAATTTAGAAATGTCCCTTTCTATTATAACATGTTCTTTTATGAATTTCAAATATATAATTACCTTTTTAGGATTAAACGATGTTTACTTTGTATTTTATTAGATATATCGCGCGACTTTTAAGGTTTGTAGAACTGACTTTCGAACGTGTATTTTAAACTATGTGGTATGACGTCATGACTCGTTAATTTGAAACCAATAATGTGTTTATCCTACGAATTTAACGACTATTATTTACTCATATCATGCTCACCTTACAACACTTCCTGCTCTATTATCTATTTATGTTATTACTTAACACTTATCGCAAATCTCATATCCGGCAATTAAATTAAAACATGTCTTTTTCAAAAGCCCATTCGATCGGAAATCTAAATTTCGGTATCAAATGCCCCCATTTATGTTATTTTATTATTTTATAATAAAATAATGTAAATGTCTTGCCCGAAAGAAAAATTAAAAATTACTCCTGTATTTTGAATAATCGGCAACACTCCCATTATATACAATTTTCAATTACACTGTTTTTGAAATTGGTTATTAACACATTTTCTCGTTAATCTTTTTAACATGACAAACAATTATACACTTGACTAAACATTAATCCTTAAATACTAATTACAATATGTTATGGTTTCTTCTGTGGAGCTTTTATATAAAGGTTAAATTTCAAGAGTCTTTCTTTATACTTCCTTCTTTTAGTTCATGTTTGCTCACTTCGCTCTCACTATCACTTGCACTGTGATTTTTCACTTTTGTTATTGTAACACATATCAGTACTATATCCTTTAAGCACTAAAATGTACATATATTTATATAAATCCATTACACTCTTCAGACAAGTTCTTTCTTTGTCTTGCTGTGATAACTATCTATACATCTAAATATTTTAACAAATGTTTACAAAGTAAATATTCTGTTTTCTCTCTATGCGGAGATGAACATTTTAACAATCTTTCTGAAGCTGTTATTGTGAGCTCTATACAATATATTTTTAAGCTCTTGGTAGTAGATAGCAATTCACATTCTGCATTTTTCATGAATATGTAAGTACCTGACCAATATATGATTTTCAAGTAAGCTAACATTTACATTTTATCTCAAAGCTGATTGGGCGCCAATAGACAAATGACACTTCCAATTTTTCTTTTACATTAAATCAAGGTTCCAAGGCACCACACGGTTTCTTGTATGGTCGAAGGAGTTGTTTATGCCATCTTCCCAGACATTTTTCATTTTTAACATCTTTTAATTCATAGGTATGATAACCAAATTTTGATATAATTTCTGCAGGACCTTTATATAACAATTCCATCCTTTTGTTCCTACCTCGCAATGCACTTGATAACTTATGGTCTTTAACTAGTACCCAATCGCCTATCTTAGGTTCCCATTTATGTTTTCTACTCTTTTTCTTTAATTTTCGCTTCTCTGCCTTTTTCTTGATTCGTTCAAAAGCAATTTTCGCTCTTTCTTCTTCACTTAACTGAATGTCATTAATTTTCAGTGTTTTTGGTACCCCGATCAATATTGGTTCTGGTTCAATTCCTAACATTAATTTTATTGGTGCAAACCCAGTAGTTACATTAATGGTGTGATTGATAATCTTTTCTATCAATGGACAATATTTCACCCAATCCTTGTGATTATGATGTGTAAGTACACGTAAATAAATTCCTATATCTCGGAGGACACGTTCTGTTGGATTCCCTGATGGAAAGTATGATGAACAATAATTTAATTTTCTCGCATCTAATGTCACCCTAATCTTCCATTGGCCTTATTTACAATACCTAGGGGATTCACAAATTCTGAATTCAAAATCTCAATAACCTCATCTTCTAACATTGACTTTATAACTGCATCTACCTCTTCTCTTATTGTACTAGGGATAGCTCTCGCTTTATGTGTAAAAGGTTTGATGGGTATCATCTCAAACGAATGAGTATAAATATTACATTTACCAGGTTTCTCAGAGAATACTTCTTTATTTCGGATTAATATTTCAAACAGTTTATCCCTCTGTTGTTCATTTAGTTGATCAGCCTGAGTTACCTTTTCCCTCAACAATTCTTCTAAGTCTTCACTACTCTCCCTATCATAGTACCTAGTTGCATCAGAAACCCTCAAATTGTCTATGAAATCATTTTTATCCCATTCTACATTTTCTTTATTATCGACACTGTACTCTTTGACATTTACTTCAGTTAATTCCATAGCTCCTACTTTAACATATTCTACAAAGAATGTATCCCCTTGGATTTCTTCTTCCTCTTTTTCTCTTACAATAGTTTCTGAACTACTATCTTCCACAAAAGGCACTATAATGGTCTCATCTTCAACTTTCATTTCTAGAATCATGTTTTTAAAATTCACCACAGCTTCCCAGGCATAAAGACAATCACAACCTATTATAATATCTGTCACGAGTCTTCCTACAATCAGAAATAAAATTCCAAGTATTCTCCCATTTATTTCAATATTTATCATTGCTTGAAATTTTACTCTCTCTTTTCGTTTTCCCACAGCTAGCGAGCAATATATCCCATTAACTGGTAAAGACATTACTTTAAAACCACTACTTTGTAAATTATCATAAAAATTTTGTGAGCATACTGTGCTATTTGATCCCGTATCTATAATTGCATTGTATTGTTTTCCATTTACTCCAATTTTGATTTTAGGTGGATCTCCTACTTTTTCGTTTTCGTCAATTCTATTTTTCCATTCTCTTTTCTTTTGTATAATCATTTGCCTTCCAGGACTATTTATTTCCGAGTACTTATCACAATCATTACTAGGATACCCAGTTCTCACTGAAGGCGCGTTTGACCGGGTCTGGCGTTTCCCTGATTTTTAGGTATGGCTCCTGTACTATTTCCCAAATTGTTACTTCTGTTTTCCTGCATTAAATCGGGGTTACTTCCTACCATGTTTTTGACCGTGTTAATGGCCTCGACCATTTCCGCATTTTCGGGGGAATTTCGTCCATTAGAATACCTTTCTTCCTGTCTTGGTGACCTCGGTCTAAACTCATTATCTCCGTTTGTCCAATACCCATCATTTGAATTTCTACTATGTCCAAAATAACGTCCCCGTCTACCTCGATCAAATCTATTTGTATTCATATAATTCACCCTTATATTTCTTCCCCTTTGATTACCATTTCTATTTTGGTGATGCCCTTCCTGGTTATATCTACCTTGATTTTCCCACCGGAATGATTCCATCCTTGGTACTGGTCCTTTATATCTTTCCCTAATCTCACTTCTATTCTGATAATACTGTGCCCCTTGCCCGAAAGAATTTACAGTTTCTTTTTCTTCATATTTATTTCCAAATGCGTGTTTTGGCTTATTGACTTCTAAGGCTGATAATAATTCGATCATAGCTGCAATGCTATCGGGTCGGGCTATGATTAGGTAATGTTGAAGCGTTTCCGGAAAATGTGGAGTAACTATATTTATTAGATCTTTTTCATCCAAGGGAGGATCCAACATCTTCGATTTTCTTGCTATTCTCATAAAATAGTTGACCATCGATTCCTCCGATCTAGGATTAAATTTTCCATTGCTTAATTCAACTCTAATATTAGCCTGCCTACTAGCTCCCCAATATCTGGTTAAAAAGATGTTTCTAAAGGTCCTGTAGTCATTATTGTTACCCATAGAAAGGCCTAGCCAATTAGCAGCATTACCCTTTAGGCATTTTCTTACTATCACCATCTTGTACTCCTCTGGTATACGTTTCACCGTGAAGTACTCTTGTAACCCTTCTAAAAAGGCTTTAGGATCATCTGAATCTTCATTTTCAAAAACTGGAGGTGTCATTTCATTTAAGACATGGTTAGGCCAATGTAAATTTGAATTGTCACCTATCCCTGAGCTATTTCCGAGATCAGAATGGGAATTACTGTTACCCCTATTTTGCATCGAAATGTCAGCTGATACACCTGGTATTGCCTCGTTTCTTGCAACTTCTTTACTAAGATTGTTGTGATTACATGCATTTTCACTTAATTTCAAATTTTCTAAGGCCTCTTTTACCTGAGTAATTTCTGTTACTACTCCTTTTATTTGGTCTGTAACATCCTCCAAATTTCTAGCCTGCCTTTCACTTTCTACATCAGATCTCTCTATTCTAACTTTACACCCCTGTAACTCTTCTCTAATTTCTTCCCTGTCTTTATCTAACCTTTGTACTACCTCTTCCCTTTGTTTGTCTAAACTATATGTTACTCTTTCCCTTTCTTTATCTAATTTTTCACTAACTTGTTGACCTAATTTCTTTTCAGAATTCTTTACTTCTTGCCTTATTGTCTCTAATTCTCCCTTAACCTGTTCTCTATTTTCTTTTACTTCACTACTGACTTTATTAATTTCCTCCCCAACTTCTTCCCTAAAGGTTTCGAAAACTCTCCTCTGATTCTCCAATTGCATTCCCAATTCCTGTTGTCCCTTTTCTAATTTCTGTCCTAACTCTCTACTAGTTTCGTCTATCTTACTCATCTTTTGGCTTAACTCTGTTCTTAATTCTTTACTATTTTCATCTATCTTTTTACTTAACTCTGTATTCATCTTTTCCACTGTTCTTAATTCTTTACTATTTTCATCTATCTTTCGACTTAACTCTGTACTCATCTTTTTCATTATCGTTTGAAACATATTCTCTATTTCTGACATAAATGCTGGCCTTTCTGAATTACTACTAAACATTTCTGAACTACCTCTAGGTGTTTCTCTAACGTTCTGATCTTCTACTTCTTGGCATATTCTGCTACCAATTACATTCTGATTAAATTCTTCCATCCTACTTACACTTTTCTCAATTTCCGGACTATCGAAACCTAAAAAGTCAGTGTCACTGTCTTCCATTTCTAAGCTATTTACATGTGCTTTTCTACTCACCAAAATTTTCAATATTTTCACTATTTCACTTTAACTGTACTTAAACTTGTTCACTACACGTTTCACAGATGTTGACACGCTGGGCACCTTCTTGTCTGCTGGTTCGCTGCTGATCTGGTCGTCTTAGGGGTTTGGTCCATTCTTTCGGCGCCACACGTTGGGAAGCCAATTTGAAGCTGTAAATATACGTTGTGTCCTAGTTATTGGATCGCCATTTGAAGCTGAAGTCGTTGGTGACGTGACGTTGCCCTTAGATGTAGCTCGCCTCGGCTAGTTCTGCATAAGATCTCTTTATCTCGGGTTTGCGTAAGTGTAATGGACAACCCAAGAACAACTTTTCATATCCTTTATTTCAAATATTTTCGGGAGATATGCCGATTCTATATGTGTATCTGTAGAAGCATCGCAATCACATCTGCGCAGCACGAACTCCCGTACTGGTCTCTGGTTGAGTACTGACTAGACGCTTCTCTCTTACCCACGCTAAGAAGCCGTTCGCTCCATTTGAATGTCATGACGTCATCCAAGAAAGCCTCGTATCCAAAATGCTATTTCCTTTTCCCGCAATTTAGAAATGTCCCTTTCTATTATAACATGTTCTTTTATGAATTTCAAATATATAATTACCTTTTTAGGATTAAACGATGTTTACTTTGTATTTTATTAGATATATCGCGCGACTTTTAAGGTTTGTAGAACTGACTTTCGAACGTGTATTTTAAACTATGTGGTATGACGTCATGACTCGTTAATTTGAAACCAATAATGTGTTTATCCTACGAATTTAACGACTATTATTTACTCATATCATGCTCACCTTACAACACTTCCTGCTCTATTATCTATTTATGTTATTACTTAACACTTATCGCAAATCTCATATCCGGCAATTAAATTAAAACATGTCTTTTTCAAAAGCCCATTCGATCGGAAATCTAAATTTCGGTATCAATTGAATAAAAATTAGTTCGTTTACCACCACACCTTTGTTGTCATTTACTCTTCTTATCTCTGTCTACTGCTTCTACAATTGTAGAAACTGACCCAGTATGTTGAAAAATAAAAATAAGCGTGATATGTTCTTACAGCTTGTGTTTTCTTGGACGGAATGAGAACATTTAGAATGCACCTCATAATTTTAAGTTTTCCCAAATTATACACCAGTGTTTAGACCAAATTTTGTACACATTCCTTCTGGGTTGGGGGAACACATACATTTAAATATAAGAAATAATTATTGTACAATTTATAAATATATCATTACCTTAATTTTTGTAGTTGTGGTAGAGGTTCACCCATTTTTGAGTGACCAGCATATATCTTAAGACCTGATAATATAAATGGTTCCATCATCACTGCATCCAGAATGGTAAGTGCAATTGCAGACTTTTTCTGCAATTTTCTTTCAGCTGCAGCAACTGAAGTTACTGCAGCTAAATTGGGCTTATGGTCTTCTAGGAGGGATTTGTTTTCCTGTAGTAGTTGTTCTTGCAAGAGAGATTTGCGTTTACTAGAAAGGCTTATCTGTTCATCATGCACAGTAATATCAACTGTTTTAGTAAGTGCATTTTGTGCATCCATAGGTTCTTTTTCCTTTACTTTTTCCATCGTAGATTTTTCTCCCTTTAATTTCTCCTTCAGTGCTGTTAATAGGTCCATTGCTTTGTACTCTTCTAAGAGAGCTTCATATTTTTCACCATGCTTATACATGGCATCTACTTCCTTCGGAGCAACTTTCCTGTAAAACATGCATCAATATGTGAAATAATAATTGTAAATCTTTTTACTAGAGCTCTGTGAGTTCAGCTTTAGTTATTCAAGATTTATGTTTACTACACAGCAGGGCTTATCAAAGCTTAAAATTACACCGGGTGCAATCCAAGGTGCAGAGCTTCCTTGCACCATGCATGGTGGTGAATCAGTTAAACTTTGTTCATGCACTGTAGAGCAAAGAATCAAGGAAGCCTGTGTTGATACAAGGCTAACTTATCGTGAAACAGATACGTGGAGTACAACTAGCTAATAATGGAGCGAGCTGCTCCAAAGAAAGCAAAGAATGCCAAAAGTCAATTTAAATCAGAGTGAGAAATTTAATTTTTTTAAAGTTGTGATCATAGAGTCAAATATTTAATCTGCAGTACAATAATTGCATAAGTGATAAAATCATCTGTTGAAACACATTATAACAGAATACACATATAGTGAAAGCATAGCATGGAGGTTGCTAGAGACGAAGAATTAAAAAGGTTGCTGCATCTTGGAGATCATCAAAACAAAAGACTAAATTTGGTATTAACAACCAAATTAGCCAGTTTAACACTGAGCACCGCACATAAACTTCATATAGTGATGAAGAAACAGTGCTGAAACTGAGGAAGAGCGAGATGGCAAAGTGAGAGAGAGAAGCATGAGGAAACAGTGAGTGGAAGATTACACTGTCAACTTTTGTAGTCAAATTTTGCACCTTACACTATGCACTGCACCAGTGCATGCACCCTGAGAGGCCCTGCTATACAGTCTCCTAAAATGGGTGTTACTCATACTCCAAATTATGGTTAAAAAGGTCAGCACACATTATATTTGTAACCATGACCAACTATTCTTAATAAAAGGATATTCACAATCATTTGGGTAAATATTGAAGAGACTTAGCAATAAATGTAACCGCTTTTTAGAGAGCACCATATTTTTATGTTTTGGCGGTCACATCGCTCTCTCACAACCCCCAGAATGTCTGGAGGACCACACCTGTCATTGGTTTACGGGTCTCACCGACCTGACTGGGAGAATTATCAAAATAAATTCACTGACCATATCCTCTGATTACCAATCAGAGGACGTATACATGCCATGACAGGTCAGCATGTTAGGGGTTAAGGTTTTATAGAGAAATTAGAGAAATGGAGAGGTTGGAAAAATAAAGACTCCCTAGCCTTCGGGAACCCTAATAGCATCGGGGTCGGAAGAGAACAAGAGTTGACCAAGGTAAGGTCAGATAGAAAAGTTACAGTGAGGAGCAAAACACCAGTAAGTGGAAGTAATGTTATTCTCAGCTTGGGTACCTTGTGGTCGCTATTCACATATCCCCTAGACGGAGACCCCCTGGCCACTAAAAATAAAACTAAATTTTGAGGGTCAACAATTACCAGAAACAAAGGAAGCAAAGTATTTAGGAGTTACATTTGATACTAAACTTACATGGACCAAACAAATAGAGAATGTAATACAAAGAGCAGAGAGGTGCCTTTCACTGTTAAAACATCTAACAGGAATGAAGTGGGGATGTTTCAGAGCAACTCTTAACACAACATACAATGTATATATAAAACCATTATTTACTTACTGCAGCGAAGTTCTTGTAACAGCAAAAACAAAAAAGATTCAAATCTTTTAAAACCAAAGTCTGAGATTAATTACAGGTGCTATCAAAACCATACCAATAACAGCTATGGAAATACTAACCAACCAATGCCCCATTGAATATGAAATAGAAAAAGCGGCTCTTATTCAACACGAAAAGTTGATCAGACTCCCATTCAATACATGGCACAAGAGAAATTTTACACATACACTAAAGATTCAGGAGAGCTTTCTTTCCAAAATTCAAGACAGCAAGTAGAATGTATATCTTCCTAATTCAAAGGAAAACTTCATATCTAAAGTCAATCTGACACAAACATTAGACATCACATATTATTTACATCTGACAGAAGAAGTTAAGAAAAGTTATACTCCAACTAGTGATCTAAAATTATTGGCATTAGAGACAATCCATACTAGATTTCCAGAACACGAATGGCTCCATATTTATACTGATGGATCATTTATATCAAACTAAGATGGAGCAGGTGCTGGAGTCACATGTCACCTCTTTTCCTATTACAAATCTTTAAGTTATGGAACTACAAACTTTGATGGAGAAATTGAAGCAATTCGAATGGCCCTACAAAATCTTTTGTACAGAATTTCACATTTTCAGCAAGCAGTTATTCTCTCAGATTCCAGGGCAGCAATTATAACAATTACTTCCAAGTTGTCACCAAAAAACCAAACAATTATAGAATGTTGGAAAATCCTTACCCATCTAACAGCACTTCAAAAAAACCTAGTCTTCCAATGGATACCAGCTCACTGTGGACTGAGTGGTAATGAGAAAGCTGATTTTCTTGCAAAAAAGGGTACCGGCAATGTGCAGAAATCAATAGTTAATTTACCATTTTATGCAGCTAAAAGATTAGTCAACTCTGAATTCAAAAAAATTATTGAAAAATATTACTATGAAAAATCAAACAATAAAAGATGGGAACTACCAAACATTCAAACAGTAATTCCTGAGTATCCTCGAAAAACAGCAGTTGCAACCTTCAGGTTGATTACAGGATATGATTGTCTGGCAAAACAGTTAAACAGAATTGGGATATATTCTTCACCACTCTGTCCTCTATGTGATCTGCAAGATGGATTGAGACCACTTTCAAATATGCCCGGCCACTTCTAATGCCCCATCCATCAGTGAAAAATATTGGAGCGCAAGAGGATTAATGACTTCATTGTCAGAAATCCAGCATTAGCTAACAACAACAATCATTTGGGTCATTCCATACTGTTGTTATTTTCAGGCTCTGCAAGTCATGTTGCTCTCACATGACTTTCTCTACTCTTGTACAGCCAGGATAAACATTTGTGTGTTTTAACAGGATCTTTAAGTTATGGAACTACAAACTTTGATGGAGAAATTGAAGCAATTCAAATGGCCCTACAAATTTTGTATAGAATTTCACATTTTCATCAAGCAGTTATTCTCTCAGATTCCAGGGTGGCAATTATAGTAATTACTTCAAAGTTGTCACCAAAAAACCAAACAATTATAGAATGTTCAAAAATCCTTACCCATATGACAACACTTCAAAAACACCTTGTCTTCCAATGGATACCAACTCACTATGGACTGAGTGGTAATGACAAAACTGGTTTTCTTGCAAAAAAGGGTACCAGCAGTGTATAGAAATCTATAGTTATTCTACCATTTATGCAGCTAAAAGATTAGTGAACTCTGAATTCAAAAAAATTATTGCAAAATATTACTATGGAAAAAAACAAAATAAAAGATGGGAACTACCAAACATTCAAACAGTAATTCCTGAGTATCCTCGAAAAACAGCATTGCAACCTTCAGGTTGATTACAGGACATGATTGTCTGGCAAAATATTTAAACAGAATTGGGATATATTCTTCACCGCTCTGTCCTCTATGTGATCTGCAAGAGGAAATGAATCGAGACCACCTTCAAATATGCCCGGCCACTTCTAATGCCCCATGCATCAGTGAAAAATTTTGGAGAGCAAGAGGATTAATAACTTCATTGTCAGAAATCCAGCATTAGCCAACAACAACAACAACAACATTTTTTGTACTTGATCATGTTTTCTCAAAACAGGCCCTGCCTATAGATCCTAATGAGAGACTATTATTCTGGAATGTTTTGTTTTGGGAAATATCTTCATTTTATATGAGCAAAATTCAAGTGTTTCTCCAGGACACCACTTTTCAAGAGTTGGCAGTTTAATCATCCTTACTCAACCCCCAGTGTTTGGAGGACCACACCTGCAGCTGATCGACAGGTCTTTCAGACTTGGCTGGGAGATCAGTATACTGATCACCAATCTTTCTTCCTTTTTCCAGTGGAGGACAATATTGTGCCACCACAGATCAGCACATAGAGTAAAGAATCAGCAGATAAGTATAAGTTAATTAAGGAAATTGAAGCTATTAACAGGGAAGCAACAAGATTTTAAAGTAAGAACAAATTAGAAACTAAAAACTTCACTTATCTTAGTAATGTTGCAAGTTATTATTTTCTTTTTTTTTTTTTTTGAAAAAATAACTTGCAACATTACTAAGATAAGTGAAGTTTTTAGTTTCTTGCAACATTACTAAGATAAGTGAAGTTTTTAGTTTCTAATTTGTTCTTACTTTAGACTATAAGTCTTGAATGCTCTAATACCATAGAAGAAAACAAGAGTTCAGTCAAGGAAGACTGTAGAGGAAAGGAGAAAGAGGGAATCTGGTAAAGGACAGGAAGAATACCAGATTTGGTCATGAAACTCATCAGGCTGACCAGTTTCATTTGATGAGCAGCTCTTCCCTTTAGTTCAACATGTATAAGCATGCATACTAACAGCTGTACTATGGGAAGGTGAGGAATGGGATGTTAGGCAATTGTTCAGATTGGTTCCTGTAAGCCTCTATTATAGAGGAATTAAAGGCTCTCCCCTTTGTTGAAAACAGTTACCTTTTGCAGCCCAAAAGCAAAAAGGTAATTTAAATGAATTAAATGAATTATTAAAAGAAAAATAATTCCAATATTATAATCAACATATAACATTTTGAAATGAACAGTCAAAATGGAAGAAAATTTTGATGATCTATCAATAGTTCCAGATTTACCAAGAAAATCTGCATTTTGACTGATCACAGGACATGATTGCCTGAATAAACATCTTTTCAGATTTGGAATAGTGGCATCTCCAAATTGTTTACTGTGCTCCAAAGAAGAAGAAATAGACATGGAACATTTAACAAATTGTGAATCCCCTGTTGCTTTTAAACTCTGATGTCAAAATATTGGGAAGCAAGAAAGAGAATGATTTTGTTATTACCTCCTGAACGTTAGAGAGAAAACACACGCACATACACATGCACACCCACATGCACACACCCACACCCTCCCCCCTCCCCTACACACACACACACACACACACACACACACATTTTTTGCACAATAAAATTTGGTTTATCTCTTACAGTTTACAAGTAATGCAAAAGTCATTCAAAATGAAGACTTCAAAATATTCCCAGAAAATTTAAGATATATATTTCATTTGTCATAAAAGTATCTTAAACTTATGGTATTTTAATCAAAACCATAAGAACCATTTTTGATAAGTCTTCATTCTGAATGACTTTTGCATAACTGGTAAACTGTAAGAAATAAACTAAATCTTATTGTCCAAATAGTGTGTGAACGTGTGTGTGCATGCATAACCAGCTCACTGTGGACTGAGTGGTAACGACAAAGCTGATTTTCTTGCAAAAATCTGATGTGTTGCACTCACATGACTTTCTCTACTCTTGTACTAACCATTCTTGCAAACTCTTATTCCTATATCTTCATATTAGTTGAGATAAACATTTGCAGAAACTATCTTATTGCTTACTTCCTTTGCTTATTTCTTTGTAGGAGCAAGGGGAATATGAGAATGCAGTAGGCTTTGAGCAATAGTCAAATCTTTTAAAGCTTTGGGATTCCATTCTCTTTGCATGATTAACATATAAAAAATGAATAACGATGTTATATTTGACAGAAGTATGTTCTCCAAAACTCACGCCAATAACAAGGTATATCTCTGAAATGGTTCACTCTACAAAAACATTATCCAGACATGAATTGTGTATTTTAGCAATATCTATATTTTTTCTATAGTACAATTTGGTCTACCCCTTATGGTTTACCAGTTATGCAAAAGTCATCCAGAGTAAATATGACTACAGGGGCTATAGCCAGAAAATTCAAAATATATATTTCAATTTTCATAAAAATATCTCAAACATTTGGCATTTTAATCAAAATCATTAGAGCCATTTTCAAAAAAATCAAAATTTTCAAAAAATTTTCCATGTAGAGGATAGTTTAGGGTGGAGTAATTTTCTTCAAAACCTTTGTGTTGCATCCTTGAGGAACATTAAACATAAATACCATCTTCAGTTTTTAACTGACTTTTCGTTTTTGAGTTATGCTGTGCAGACTGACAAAACACGCACACCAGGAGAAATACGAACTGGTTTGAGAATTCAATACCATTCTGGCAGATTGTCACAGTAGCTCAATGGTTAGAGCAGCTGCCTGGTAAGCGGAAGGTCTGTGGTTCAAGTCCCAGCTGTGGCATTGAATTTTTAAGTTCCAGTTCTCAAACATTGCCCACACACGGCTTGTGTGTTTAAAAACACCAACAGTAAGTTTGTTGGCATAAATAAATAATAATTACGATCTGAAGGTTATTTAATCCTGGGACATAAAGTACTTACAAGAGTAAGCTACCATTGGTGTAATTGTCTCTGATGTGAGACTGTCTTTGTGGTTTACCAGGAGAAATACGAACTGGTTTGAGAATTCAATGCCATTCTGGCAGATTGTCACAGTAGCTCAATGGTTAGAGAAGCCACCTGGTAAGCGGAAGGTCTGTGGTTCAAGTCCCAGTTGTGGCATTGAATTTTTAAGTTCCAGTTCTGCCTCTCAAACTGATTTGTAATTCAGCAGCATGTGTACAAGTGGTTAGACCATTCCCCTACCACCTAGGTGGCCTGGGTTCGATCCCAGGGACCCATATGTAATATTCATGGTGGACGAAGTGGCATCTGTGTGGGTTTTCTCTGGCTCCAGTTTCCCATTCATTCCATTATTGCTCCATAATCACCTTTCCATTCATCCATCTTGCCTGCATTTCATATCATCCTCTTCCTCACTATCATACCTGGTGCTTGGCTGACCACCCTCTTCCAGATCTTCACTCTGTCTGATCCATAGGCTCCTCTGCCTCCCAATGGGCATCTTACCCTAGGCACAGGCTTGTAAGTCCTAGGGGGCGTAAGTCCTACATAAAGGGAGGGTAACCAGCAGTGGCAGCTCGTGGATTTGATGGATAGCGTGCTGCATGCTCATACAGAGGTAGTATAAATGTACTCACCAGTTTCTGATTATAGTAGTAAATTGACCAGATGAGTTTTCATGCCAGCAAGCATGTTGATGACTGGTGTTGAAGTCTTTGATGCTTGAAACTAGGTTCCTTTCTACAAAGAGCATGGCAAGTGAATGTCAGTCCTGCTTCATTGTGTTCCTTAGGAAGCACTTGATCCGCTTTAGTGAAGAAAAGCAACACTCTGGTTCTGTCATAGTCATAGGGATCGTGACAATATTCCTCAGGAGACTTACTATTTCATCAAAAGCTTCAACCAAGGTACTACCCCACTCCCATGATGAAATTCTGGCTCTTCATAAATGATTGAAAGCTCTAATTTTAGTTTGCTCCTGTTTAGCATGGGATAAGTCATTACAGCCAAGTCTAGAATATGCTCTGGAAAATTTCTCAAATATTCTTAGAAATTTTCTGTGTCTAAGAACTTACAAACATCAAGATGAGCTATTAACTCAAACCAGCATTTCATCTCAACTGTGATGCGATCGCACACCTCTTTAATGTCAGTGACTTTGTTGCAATCCCTTTGGTTCCGCTTAAACACATGTTGGTCTTCGTCAATACAGGCAGTATCCAAGTTCTTGCACAGTCCATCAATCATCTGCATGAAGTTATTCACCTTATGGCTAACTTTAATGTAATCAGTTTTCCTCATCTGTAGTTGGTTATAGATGATATTAACATGAGGCATTAAACGGTGAAAGAAATCTAACCAGAACATAAATTTGCCATCTTGCAAGTTGTGTCTTACCCTCTTGCTTCTCTTCCCGTGTCTTTTGAAAAAGAAGCCTTAAGTACAAGAAGACATTCAGTAAGTGCTTCTCTATTTTCAAAAATACAACTCAGTGTACAGGAATTAAAATTCCATCTAGTGACAGAACTGGCAGCAATACAATGTTCACATGTTTTTTCAAGAACTGACTTATGCTGGTGCGAGCATGAGAAGGAAGCAGGAAATACTGCCAGGATGAAGAAAAACACTCTTGCTGATTTGTTTTGCAAAACAGATTTCTCCATTAAGAGATTTAACTAATGGGCATACCAATGTACACAGTGTGCCAGAGGATAATGTTCTCTTAATTTAGATTGTACACCATTTGTTATGGCCCTCATGACAGCGGCGCAATTGAATGTTTGTGCAGTGATTTTGTATGGTGTTGACTTGAAATGACTGTTTAACTCTGTAAGCAGACACTCGGATACTTCCGTAGCAGTCTGTCCATTAGACACAATAATCTCGTATTGCTACACGAGAACCAATTGCTGATACTCTGACACATCTATAGTCTCATTTGCCATTAAGGCTACAAATTTTGTCTCTTTCAGTTCTTTTATTTTGTTGTGGCAGACATCCAGCATACATTGTAACAGTTCATTTTGTGTTGTCTTTGACGTCCATTTAGTAATGGTACTTGTCTCCATGTGATTTTTTACAGCACTGTTGACACTAGCTAGTAAGTTAATAAGTCCTAAAAATATTCCAGAATTTTCAGATTTTTTGTCCCGTCATGTCCCCTTACTGCCAATTCAAATGCACCACACAGTTTAATGCAGGCTATTATTTTCAATAAAATATAACTATTTATTTTGATGTCCTCCTTTTTTAGTTTAAGAGACTCACTGTGTGCAGAACTGAGTTGTACAAAAATTCTAAAGTAAAAACAAATTACAAACTAAAAACTTCACTTATCTTAGTAATGTTGCAGGTTATTTTTTCAACCACTGACTCGAGTTTCAAGTTGTCTCCAACTCATTCTCAAAGCTATACAAACAAATTCGCTACCAAAGCTACAATCTTTCATTTTTTTCTGAAAATAAAAACAAATACTGATATTCATTTTTAATTACCAATCTCTGAAAACAAAAATTTATAAATACAATCTATAAAAGGTAATTCAAAGTTCATAACACGGTTCCTGTTTTTTAAAATAAAATTTATTTCCCAAACCATTAAATCTATAGGTCCACTTGAAACTCGAGTCAGTGGTTGAAAAAATAACCTGCAAGTGAAGTTTTTAGTTTCTAATTTGGTTTTACTTTAGAATCTTGTTACTTCACTGTTAATAGCTTCAATTTCCTTAATTAACTGTACAACAATGTTTACTGCACCAAGAGTAGTAAGATCCAGAACGTTACTCAAGTGTTTCCGACTCGATATATGTTTCTTTGTATATTAATTTAAATGGCCTAGGACCTTTATACCACATTTTGACCAGGAATTGTTAGTTCCAAACAATAGACAAGGAAAGCAGAAAAGGGCATTTTGAATTTCACAACCGCATATCCATGAATATTTTGCAAAAATGTCACTATGAAAACGTCTTGTGTATGTACCAGTAGCTTTTCTTCCCTTGGCTGTCTGAACAATACTAATATCAGGAGTAGATCTTCCAAGTGTTTTGATGTGAATTTTTTCTTCAAGGGATCAAGCAGAGAATGGATTCTTTAACAGAGAGTCCACTGAATTCATTCCATGAGTTTTATTTAACATGGTTGCTTGAGAGGAGAATAACAATAACACAACATAACTGAATAACTTGCAAATGTGCAAGCAAGTCAACTAGCAGGATGTGTGTCACTGACTGCACTGTGATGGTAGTGTAGGTGGGGAAACGGAGAGGATGGGCAAACCTGTAACATTGCTATCTTACAACACTCTCCCGTGCTGCTTTGGATTACACATGCTGCATCTGTCCAGCACACTATAACTCATATTATACATTATCAAAGCTCGTTTACAACTAAAGTGCTGTAAAATATTTGAAGTTAGCTATTTCTGAAGTTGTTTAGCGTGCTGCAGCACGGTAGCACATACAGAGGAACTGCTCCTGGCAATCAGATAAAGAAGAAGAAGATTTGCAATTGATTCTGATTTGTAAGCTAAAAGTACTGCGGGTTCGATTTCTGGTAGCACCATAGAGATTTTCTCCTACTGGGAGACCTGGCCCAGGGTGCTCTCTGCCTCTTTAAGTCCCTGAGGGGCCAAATCAGAGGTTACTTAATGAAAAAGTGGCGGGTCTGGTTGCATAGACATAATAACCGATCAGGAGGGATTCGGGTGCTGACCATGTCCTACCTCCACCTCCAATACTGCAACCCCCCCCCCCCCCCTCCATGTTGCCTGTAGTGGTCAGAGATGGAGGATGTGCCAGCTGGATGACACACCTTGGCCCGGAAATGGCTGTTGCACCTTGGGTTAACCAAGTGTGCTTTTTAAAGCTTTGAGATAATCGCAAATAACAGTTCTGGAGTGAACAAATTCAACACTGACTGACAAGATTGACCACTTCAAATAAAGAACAATGAATGCACCTAATTAGTATGTTTGGACACCAATGGATACAGCTTGCTCTCTGAATTATAAGTTGATAAGAAAGTAAAATTTTAAAACATCTGAACTTAGTTCTCAACAACTAATGACTCAATTAAAAAATTAGGCAATGCTGATTCTACGTATATCCTTTTAGGGTCCCAAAATATTTCCAATCTATTACTTTACAATCTTTTATTGTACTCATAAATGTATCTTGCCTCCTCCATTGTGTGGGAAGTAGTATGTTTGCCACACATCCAATAAATCCTAAGCTTGAATCTTGATTAGAATGAGTAAACTGGATAAGGCTTTTCTGGAGTTTTCTCTTATCCTCACAAGCTAATACCACCTACAGCCTTGGAAAAAATTATTGAGCACATTAAAAGAGCACTTCATGTTGCTGTGTGGTTTATACAAATTGATATTTCCAACATGCAGCTGAGTTTATTGACAGTCTCTATGCCATAGATTATCTTCTGTCAGACAGCCTATTTATGTGTCTGATGGATGATAACATATGGAACAGAGACTATCAATAAACTCAGCTGCATGTTGGAATTATCAACTTGTGTAAACCATGCTGCAACACGGTGTGGTACTTAGAAATATTCTGCTCTCCTGATGCACTCAATCATCTTTTCCATTGCTGTACATCTAAACTCAATAAACCCTGGGCTCATTTGAGCATCATTTCAGTCTTTCATCTGTTTGGCTAGGGAGAACAGATGTGATTTAGGTATTTTATTTGTCATACCTGAACAGAAGTGTAATCGTAAAACAGATGGCCACTATAGGTATTTCAAATTTTATTGCATACAAGATACGTGAAATGGATACTACATCTTCTGCCACTTCTTGAATCTGAGTACCTGTGTTAAGAAAAAAACATCAATTACACTTCTGAGCTTTGTAAAATTATTATTGAGAAAAAGATATGAAAAACAAAATAATACTGGCTGAATTCAGATAATTTTAATTAATTTTGCTCTTTATTTCTTACTACATCTTTGGGGGGGGAACATATCATCCTTCATGGTCTAGGGATAATGTACTAGCCCAGCGATGTCCAATGTTTGCAAAAGAGGGGAGTTTGGCTTTAGCTCCTTCCACTATATGTGGACTTTGCCTGTCTTTAACACTCAGTCATGCATTGTGTTGCAGTGGCAGATTGGTTATATGTATGTTGCGTTTGATTTATGAAAGCATTTTGTAATGGGAACTTGTCTTAATTTTAATGAGGGTGGATGTTTTCAAAACTAAAAGGTCAGGAGTCTGTGTGGTCCAGAAGGGGAGGTTGAGCAGAAGGAGGAGAGAATTTGGGGGACTTCAGCTGTGTGACCGGGACAGAGCAGACATGCAAAGATATGTGGTAAGATGATTCCATGAATGAGCAGAGCAGAAACTAGCAATATCAGGCATTTGAATTTCATCAGGGAAATATGGTCACTGTAATTTTTCTCTGAGAATTTTGGTGCATTTTGGGCAATTGTCACAACAATCACAATACATATAAATATAGTACAGAAGACTAGTCTTCCTTGTTGGACACCAAAGGTCCCCCATGACCTTCATTACACCCTGAGATCAACCTAATCTGTTTACCCACATCCCTACATTGACCGTTAGTATGTGTGGCTGGCGATAAGCATGATTTGCCGACACAAGCAGTCGATGAATGACGATAATGGCACCCAATGCCCAATGCCTGCCGCTGCCACAACTTCCAAATCTTCAGCTATTCAGTCGTCTCATTTTGATTGTGAAATGTTTTAAGTGCTGGTTGCTATGCAATGCCTATGAAATTCCATTCTCTTTGCAAGGCTAAGAGAATGAAGAGGTCTTCTGAGGACATTACACAAAATTCAAGGTATGATTTAGAAATGATCATCGAATCGCCTGTTGTGTCTGTCACTGGATACTGGCTGTCTGTCCCTCTGACTGAAGGAGTGAACTGGGTTATAGCCGCTCATTACATAAGGTTCTCCAAAGAGAGAATGTTGGACATCCATGTGCTAGCTCCTACTTCCCAAGGTCACAGGTTCAAACCTGGGGTAGGGCAATAGATTTTTTGGGTATAAAAAATTATTTCATGGGTGAAGAATATTTTAAAATTAGTAACACTTCTCATAGTAAAGCCATGGAAAATTAACAAACCAGAAACACCATCACATTTTCAAACCCACACTTACTAGTTTAGTGTCTAATATTTAGAGCCACTCCCAATATACCAGATGAAAGTCAGCTTGCTGTCTGCATACTAGAGAGTAAATTAAAGGAGGGAAATTTGACCTTAAACCAATTCACTGAACCTGGATGTAAACATTAGGTAGCAAGATAAGAAGAGCCAGCATAAAATTAATGGCATTCATACCTTCTGATTGATCAACCCTTTGCAAGAGATCTGCTGCAGTTGGTTTAACATGTATGTGCCTGATTTGTCTGGAAAATACAATCTGGGAGTTAGTGGTAAGTTTATGGACATTCTGCATATGTGAAGACTAGACTGCTCAAAACAACTGTCCCAAGAATGAACTGTATCTCAAAAATTAATGTTCCAAGCTAAATTTTGAGTAGTGTTGCAATTCAATAAGGTGGTGCTGTGGCTGAGCAGCTGGACTGTTCGCTTACCACCTAGGTGGCCTGGGTTCAATCCGGATGAAGCAGCATCTGGGTGGGTTTTCTCCAGGTTCTACAGCTTCCCCCACCACTCTTTCCACCAACTGCTCCATCATGAGCTTTTCATTCATCAATTTTGTCTGCATTTCATATCATCCTCTTCCTTACTCTCATACCTGATGCTAGGCTGACCATCTGCTCCCAGGTCTTCCATCTGTCCGCAGGGTAAACAGATAAAGAAAGAAAAGAAGAAGAAGAAGAAGAAGAAGAAGAAGAAGAAGAAGAGAGGAAGAAGAAGACTGAGAAGAAGAAGAAGAAAGAAGAAGAAGAAGAGAAGAAGAAGAAGAAGAAGAAGAAGAAAGAAGAAGAAGAAGAAGAAGAAGAAGAAGAAGGAAGAAGAAGGAAGAAGAAGAAGAAGAAGAAGAAGAAGAAGAAGAAGAAAGAAAGAAGAAGAAGAAGAAGAAGAAGAAAGAAGAAGAAGAAGAAGAAGAGAAGAAGAAGAAGAAGAAGAAGAAGGAAGAAGAAGAAGAAGAATGAAGAAGAAGAAGAAGAAGAAAAGAGAAAGAAGAAGAAAGGAAGAAGAAGAAGAAGAAGAAGGAAGAAGAAGAAGAAGAAGAAGAAGAAGAAGAAGAAGAAGAAGGAAGAAGAAGAAGAAGAGAAGAAGAAGAAGAAGAAGAAGAAGAAGAAGAAGAAGAGAAGAAGAAGAAGAAGAAGAAGAAGAAGAAGAAGAAGAAGAAGAAGAAGAAGAAGAAGAAGAAGAAGAAGAAGAAGAAGAAGAAGAAGAAGAATGTTCGCAATTCAGTAAGCAGTATCTAACTACACATAAATTTACACATAGTGTTAAAATTCAGGTGTATTTATTTTGTGGTGGCAAATAATGCTGTAGCATTGGGCAAATTTTATAATAAATATTCTTTGAAATAATCCTGAAGAGGGTAACTTACAATTGTACATGTCCCAGGTTTTTTATTCAATAATCTAAATGACCGTAAGTCCACCCTTGGGGTATGTTATCTCACATTTGAGATTCCTTGTGGTCTATTGGGGAAAATATGAATTAGTTGGGGGATTTAATGCTGTACCAGCAAGTTGCCCATGGTAGCTCAGTGGTTAGAGTAACAGCACGTATAATGGATGGTTCAAATCCTGAGCTATGGCATTAAACTTTTTAGTCCTGATTCTACATCCCAAGCTTTGCCCACACACAACTTGTGTTTTAAAACAGTCTATTATCCATTAATTGATTGACCTTATAAATGGTTACCAATGTTTTCTTATTAGAGTTTGAACTCAGCAGCATGAGATTAACAGGCCAGCATGCTAATGACTATGCTACTGCTTGTCTCCTCAGATGCATAGGACGCTCCACATAAAAGGGAAGGTATTATTGGTACAATGTTCCTTGCTGATAACAGTATTTTCTGGAAAAGCAAAGCTCAAAACTTCAAAAATTCTGCAATGGTAGCTATTTTGTGCTTTTAGAAGAGAAATTAGCTATTTTAAAGTGAAAATCAGTACCAGATTCATATTAATGGTATACTAGTGTACATTGTCTTTCAGAACTATCACCAAAGCCCATATCTAAAGCAAACTAGAAATTAGAAAGTAATATTAATAATAATTGCAATACTGCCAATTATACTCATGAAGAATTAACACGTAGGATAGAATATGTCTTGTTCTCAACCATTAAATAGAGGGGAGAATAGGACTTCGGATTTGCTGCCACAGCCTTCACTATAATTGGGGCAAGGAGGGGTGAAGAGGCGAATGCAGGAATTCCGTGTTACTGTACTCACACAAGCATCTCCAAAATGTGCTGTGTGAACACAACTGACTTGGAGTTAGCGAGAATGCTCTGTTTTTAATATTGTGTGATTTTTATGGTCCTCTACAGCTGTATTAGTATTAGTATTATTTAGTTCATAGCATATAATGTACCAAGACAGTTGCTAGTACTAATTCATCAAAATGGATGAACAATGTGAAATAAAATAGTAAAATGACCATATTCACATTTGTAGTAAATTTAGAGGAAAATAAAGTGTTAGTGAATAAATGAACTTTGAGTTTTGGGCATTTTGTTACAGCATAAATTCCTGGGGATTCATGTGGATAATAGACTAATGTGGGATAAACACATAGACATTTTGATGATAGTTTCTCGGGCTAACAGCCAGGTCAGATTAGGGTAACTACCCAAGCTTTCAGCGACTAACTCTGCCGCCATCCTCAGGGGAACTGAATCTAGGCTACTGATGTTGCAATATTTATACCTAGAGCGCGGCCGATAAGAACCGCCCACTTATTTACCATTGGCCGAGCTCCGGCCGATGGAGGCACGTGCGGAACCAATCAGGTGATTGCCGATGTTTCTCTGCACTGTGGAGGAGAGATATGCTGAATGACTGGTGTCCATGCTTTGCTGATTTGAAGGCCTTCATCCCTGTTGAAGTTGTTTTTATTCGCTTTAATGTATATAGCTTCTTTAATCACCCTATCGTAGTACCTAGAGGACTTTTCAAGAATTTTTGTAGAGGCGAATTTGATTTTATGATCTGTATTATATGTGTGCTCAGCCACTGCGGATTTTTCTGGGTATCCTAGTCTAATACAACGTTGATGTTCTTTGATGCGATCTTCTACAGTTCCTACCTGTTTGTCCTATGTAAACTTTACCGCAACTGCATGGGATTTCATAAATGCCTGGTGCACGAAGACCTAAATTATCTTTAGCAGAGCCTAAAAACTGTTTTATTTTGGTTGGAGGTTTGAATACGGTTTTTATTTGATATTTCATGAGCAATCTTCCAATTTTCCCCCGACAGGGCGCCACAATAAGGGATGACTGCTAAGCCTGCATGTTCTTTCTTTGTTTTAGGTTCACGGTTTCGTTTGGAGTGGATTTTCTTAAAAGTACTGTTTATTTCCTGGTTGGTGTATTGATTCTGTCTGAAAACTGTACGCAGGTGTTGTATTTCTTGAGGTAGATTTTCAAGATCAGAGATAGCAATCGCTCGATGTATGAGTGTTGAGAGGACTGTCCGCTTTTGTGCCGGGTGATGACAGCTGGTGCTATTAAGGTATAGATCGGTGTGAGTTGGTTTCCTATACACCTTATGCCCCAGTTGACCATCGTTTTTTCTATAAATAAGTAAATCCAAGAAAGGTAAGCCGTCCTGGTGTTCAGTTTCCATGGTAAACTTAATGTTGGGATGGATGCTATTGAGAAATTCATGGAAAGCTGTCAGGGCATCTTTTCCGTGTGGCCATATCACAAAAGTATCGTCTACATAACGGAAGAAATGAGTAGGAGCAAGGGGTGCGGTTTTGAGTGCCACATGTTCAAATTCCTGCATGTAGAAATTGGCTATAGCCGGAGATAAAGGAGAACCCATAGCAACACCATCCACAGTGGATGCCCTGACAGCTTTCCATGAATTTCTCAATAGCATCCATCCCAACATTAAGTTTACCATGGAAACTGAACACCAGGACGGCTTACCTTTCTTGGATTTACTTATTTATAGAAAAAACGATGGTCAACTGGGGCATAAGGTGTATAGGAAACCAACTCACACCGATCTATACCTTAATAGCACCAGCTGTCATCACCCGGCACAAAAGCGGACAGTCCTCTCAACACTCATACATCGAGCGATTGCTATCTCTGATCTTGAAAATCTACCTCAAGAAATACAACACCTGCGTACAGTTTTCAGACAGAATCAATACACCAACCAGGAAATAAACAGTACTTTTAAGAAAATCCACTCCAAACGAAACCGTGAACCTAAAACAAAGAAAGAACATGCAGGCTTAGCAGTCATCCCTTATTGTGGCGCCCTGTCGGGGAAAATTGGAAGATTGCTCATGAAATATCAAATAAAAACCGTATTCAAACCTCCAACCAAAATAAAACAGTTTTTAGGCTCTGCTAAAGATAATTTAGGTCTTCGTGCACCAGGCATTTATGAAATCCCATGCAGTTGCGGTAAAGTTTACATAGGACAAACAGGTAGAACTGTAGAAGATCGCATCAAAGAACATCAACGTTGTATTAGACTAGGATACCCAGAAAAATCCGCAGTGGCTGAGCACACATATAATACAGATCATAAAATCAAATTCGCCTCTACAAAAATTCTTGAAAAGTCCTCTAGGAACTACGATAGGGTGATTAAAGAAGCTATATACATTAAAGCGAATAAAAACAACTTCAACAGGGATGAAGGCCTTCAAATCAGCAAAGCATGGACACCAGTCATTCAGCATATCTCTCCTCCACAGTGCAGAGAAACATCGGCAATCACCTGATTGGTTCCGCACGTGCCTCCATCGGCCGGAGCTCGGCCAATGGTAAATAAGTGGGCGGTTCTTATCGGCCGCGCTCTAGGTATAAATATCGCAACATCAGTAGCCTAGACTCATCATTCTCATTCGTCGAATGGTACTCGTCTCGTCCACATCTACTTTGCACCACTGGTGGAAAATTGTGACGGCACAGCAGGGCCTCTCGTCAGGGAGCGGAAACGACGCACCTTCCTAAACAGCTCGCAACGCAGCATCGGCCAGGCAAGAGCCAGGCAAAGCACACGGTGTACCCTATAAGAGACTTGGCAAGCGAGTTTTAGGGTGCACCGAGAAGACTTACCAGACACCATCGAGGAAGCTCGCAACGCAGCATCGGCCAGGCAAGAGCCAGGCAAAGCACACGGTGTACCCTATAAGAGACTTGGCAAGCAAGTTTTAGGGTGCACCGAGAAGACCTACCAGACACCATCGAGGAGAAGAAACCTTACCGGAGGTCCTCCGGCAAGGGGGAGGCAGAGTCTATCAGTCATCTGCTTGCTTGCCTACTGAGAGAGGCTCGCCGAGCCCTTCCAGTCCAGCAAGCAGGGATGGACGACCAGCTCCAGAGCAGTGCTTCGGCAAGGACAAAGACAGACGGACTAACGAGACCGCAGGCCCACACGGCCGCAGCCAAGGGACCAGACTCCGGTCTGGACCCGGGGTTCGTTGGAACCCCAATCGGCACGCCGCAAGGCGATAGGCCCTCTGTGGGATGCCGGATGGCACCTGCAAAGACAAAGACCCCGACCCCGAGCACCAACGTACAGGTAAGGCCTGACGTAATGAGTTCACCTCACCCGAACCCCACTCCCGGTCCACGGGTTAACGTAGTCAAGGCGAAAGCCAAGACTCTCACCAGGGCCAAGAATAGGCCAAAGGTTAAAAAGGCAATAGGCCTTGTAAATCAAGGGACAGCAACGCCCTTGACACCACCAGCTCCCGTTACCACTCCTCCAGCACTGCCGGACGAAGATGGCTTTGAAGTGGTGCAAAGCCGCAGGAAACGGTCCTCTGGTTCGAACCCAGAGCGACCCGCTCCTTCACCAACACCTGCAGCGTCTCCCCAGAATCAAGCCGCACAAAAGAAGGGAAGAATCCCACCTATTGTGTCCGACCCCTTTCCTAATCACATCAAAGTGATGAAGGAATTGAGGGCCAGGTTAAAGGCAGAATTCCAGGCAACAAGGCTCCCTGGACGTGTCGTTATACGGACCACTTCCTCTGATGACCACGCGGCCGCAAGGGAAGTGCTGAGAGCGAGTGGAATTAAATTCCACACGTACTCACTACAGCGACCTCATGTGGTGCGTAGAGTTATCAGGGGCCTGGACTCTGAGACTGACCCCCAGGACATCCGTGTTGGCCTGACGGACGAACACGGAATCAAACCGCGGTCCGTGTTACAACTAACAAGTAACAGAGAAAAAGCGGGGAAACCCACCAAGGTGCCCCTACCACTATTCCTAGTGGTAGTTGACAAAGAAGGGGAGGGAATCCCAAAGATCGATGAGGTCACTCACCTGTACCACACGCGGGTTACAATTGAGCCCTATCACGGCAGGGAGGGGCCGGCCCAGTGCTATAAATGCCTGGGTTTCCACCACTCCAGCTTCGCCTGTGAGAGGTCGCTCAAGTGCCTGCGATGTGCAGGGGAACACCTTGTCAAGGATTGCCTGACCCCAATGGATCAAAGAAAGTGCGCTAACTGCGATGGGAGCCACATAGGCATCTATCGCGGTTGCCCCAAAAGACTTGCTATAATGCAAGGCAAGCAAGGCAATGCTGCACCAGAGGTCAGAAAAGGGGTTTCGTTTGCCAACGCCCTGGCAAGACACGAAAGTGCTCTCGCGCAGGCTGAGGCTACGGAGGAGTCCCCTACAAGCCAGGTTGTCCCGAATGTAGCATCAGTCCCGGAAAGCGTCGTGTAAGAGGTTGTTGTCAAAGAGACTGCACCAACCGCCAGCACCGCTCCAAAGGAGAAACGTCCCCCTAGGAAGGGGAAGAAACAGCGGAAGAAACAGGCCTCTACGGCAAAACCAACTGCAGGGGAGAAAGACAGCAACAAAACTGTTGCAAAACTTCCCCCTCCACCAGCACCCGCAACTCCTGATGGATCCTCCAATCAGGAATCAGCAGAGCCCAGTGAAGCTGGCCCGTCCTCCCGGACTGGCCCAGCCAATAACGAGGTAGCAATACCCCGACAAAACAACCAGCAACAACCCTTAGGAGACGCATTCGCTTCCGAGGACATGGCTGAGTTCATTCAGCTGTCAACCTGGTTCGCCGACCTAATTCAGCGTTCCCTCCCGATATTACGGCGCTGCAGGGCAGTCATCGATAACCCCGAGATTTCCGCTGTGAAGAAGCACCTCACGGTGCTTCAAACGGCCAAGGAACTGTATTCTAACTCCGCGAGCTCTTAATGGCGCATAGAACTGTGCGTTCATTTCGAGCTGCGTTCTGGAACGCAAATGGAGTTAGAGACCAGAGACCTGGCCTGTTAGAGTTCGTAGACAGTCACGGAATTGATATCCTGATGGTCTGTGAAACGCACTTGCACGCCAGTGTACAGTTTACCCTGCCAAGTTACGCCGCTCATCGGTCTGATCGGGTCGGCCGACAGGGCGGTGGTACTGCCATATTCATAAAGAACCATCTCACCCACACTCCTGTTACCATTCCTCCGCTACAACACTTGGAAGCAACCGCCATAAGGTTATCCTTGGGCGGGAACGACCTAGTGCTTGTGGCGGTATATGACCCGCCGGATGGCCGTTTCCATGAAGCGGACATTACGTTTCTCCTGAACCTACACCATAGGGTTTGCATTGCAGGCGACTTCAACGCAAAACACCCAAGCTGGCACAGCCGCACCCAGAACGTTAAGGGCCGGGGATTGTACCGTCTCATTAGCGGGAACCCCGCCCTTCACGCGCACGGGCCGAGAGGTCCAACTCACTACCCGGCACGCGGCGCCGCGGACATCATTGATTTCGTAATCACCAAAAACATTCCATTTCACTTGGACCTCTCTGTGATTAACGCTCTGGATTCCGATCATAACCCTGTTGTGGTCGACTCAGACGTTAATCTCACTGCCCTGGGAGTACCGGACTGGGTGGAAGAAGTCGACTGGGACGCGGCCGTCCTTGCCCTTCAAAACTCCGTGGAGGCAAATCCTCGAATAGACTCGCTTGAGGCTCTCGAGGAGGCAGCCGCGGGGTTTGCAACCTCAGTCCTAAACGCGGTGCGTGCTCACACACACCGCATTCCTACCGAAGCACCAAACCCGACATCTATCCCTGTACCACTTAAACGCCTCATACAAGTAAAGAATGCTGTCAGAAGGCTATGGCAGAGATTCCGACATCCTAGGATAGGAGTAATACACCAGAGGTTCAAATCCCTGGTGAGACGACTCCTAAGAAAACATAGGCAAGCAGCTTGGGAAAACACGTTGCGTCACGTAAACCTCCAGGAGAGGAAACCGTGGCGCATCGTCCGAGGCTTGCGGAAAGATAAAACTGTACACCAGCATCCTGTGCATAGCCCTCGGGGAAGACTTGTGTTCGAACCGAGGGAAAAAGCTGAGGCACTAGCAGACTATCTGGAAACTCAATTCCAGCCCAGGGAAGATCCACAGAACGATGACCATACTGACCTCGTGGAACAGGCGGTAGAAGACTTCTTAGAAGTCGGACCCGCGGACCACGAGGTGTTCCACATCCCGATAGTTACCCCTCGCGAGGTAACTAACACCATAAAATCCCTAAGAGCCCGAAAATCCCCTGGACAGGACCGTGTAACAGCGGAAATGCTCCAGCACCTTCCCCCTAGAGCCGTGATGCACTTGACCCGGATTTACAACGCATGCCTCAGCATGCGTCATTTTCCAGCTGTCTGGAGACAGGCGCGTGTGGTATGCGTGTTGAAGCCGGGCAAAAATCCGGTCTTCCCATCTAGTTACCGCTCCATCAGCCTCCTACCAGTTATCTCGAAAGTATTCGAGAAACTGTTCCTGTCCCGCCTTGGACCCCTATTGGAGGAAAAAGGTCTCCTTCCTGAACATCAGTTTGGTTTTCGTTCTGGCCACTCCACGACCGAGCAACTACTGCGTGTAGCCGAAAAAGCTTCCCTGGCTTACCAGGATAGGGCTAAAACGGTGGCAGTGTTGCTTGATGTGGAAAAGGCATTTTCTACCACTTGGCACGAGGGGCTTGTCTACAAGCTCATACAGCACGAAATCCCCCCTCCATATATTTACTTGGTGGCTGGTTTCCTACAGGAACGTAGCTTCCGCGTGAAGGTGGAGGGATCATTCTCCAGAGAGAGGCCCATTGGCGCAGGAGTCCCCGAGGGCAGTGTACTGTCACCGGCACTCTTCGCAGCTTACATGGCCGATCTCCCTACGCACCCAAACACACACATCTGTCAGTATGCGGACGATCTACTGATCTTCGCTACTAACAAGAACCCGCGCTACAGTTACCACCAAGTACAAGCCCATCTCCGCTCCATCAGTAGATGGTGCGAGAACTGGCGTATGTCTATAAACCCGGAGAAAAGCTCTGCGATTCTCCTGGCGAATACGAAAGCCAACCGGCTCCCGCGGGACCTCGTGTTGCGGCGCCGTCGGATCCCCTGGGTCACTACGGCGAAGTATCTCGGAGTCACGCTGGACCGGCGGCTGACGTATAGACATCACGTCAGGGGCAAAGTACTACAAGGCCATGCTGCTCTCCGGCAGCTATACCCAATCCTCAGTTCCAAAACCATGCCCCTACGCCTGAAGCTCCAGCTGTATCGTGCGATCATTCCACCTCTGGTTTTGTACGGATGCGAGATCTGGGGAGTGGTGGCAAAGTCCACCTTCATCAGACTCCAGACGTTGCAGAATCGGGCGTTAAGGATGATCTATGATACCGGCTGGAGATTTCCTGCCCATATCCTCCATGAACATTCCAGCATCCCGTACATTGTCGACGTGATTAAAACCCGCGCTCGCACAATGTACAACAAACTCCAAAATCACCCTAACCCTCTGGTAAATACTCTGGGCCAATATGACCAGAACCAGCCGCGCCGACTACCATCCAAAAGACTACCAAAGGACATACTAAGTCCGGCGGTATAATCTCAAAGATGGGAAAAGCGACAGTTCAATCTGTATCCAAAACAGAGTAAATTACCTTTTCAGGTCACCTCTCAGTGAGTGACTGATGGCCAGAACCCTGGTGGGAATGAGCGCGTCACCTGATTGGCCAGCCAACCAGAAGCCGCGCATTGCCAGCTCGTGGATAAATCCCACCCACCCGTTTTCCTGTCCCAAATAATGTTTCCCAGATGACAAAAAATCCCCGTAGAGAGAACATCCAACTCATTGCGCAGGTTAAGCCGTACAACGGCTCGGTACTGCGGACAAGACACTCGGGCGGGGGGCAATCACTGTCCCCCCGTTCGACCCGAACTGCCTCTGGAGCCCTCTGGAGCCTAGATTCAGTTCCCCTGAGGATGGCGGCAGAGTTAGTCGCTGAAAGCTTGGGTAGTTACCCTAATCTGACCTGGCTGTTAGCCCGAGAAACTATCATCAATAATCAACGCCAGGAAAGCTTCAAGTCATTAAACATAGACATTTTGTATGATAATGTTAGTAAATCAGTTTATCTATTAAGATACTTAAAACTATTATTAGGAGTAAAGTACCTAAAGCTAATATATTATGGAGTCATGCATCCATATATGTTGTGTGGTAGAGATCTGGGGTTGTGCTGCCGAAGTACATATGAAAAGATTATTTGTTCTACAAAAAAGGTGTATAAGAATAATATATAATCTCACATCAAGAGAATTGTATAGAGAAAGACCTATTCAAAACATGTTAACATTATACTCATTCTATGGATATTGTGTGATTCTACTCATTATTGATTAACAGCTAACCAAAAATAATGATCTGCACCCTTATAATACCAGAAATAAAACTGATTATCATAAATTTATACATATTAAAAAAGCAACTGACAAAGATCCCCAATGTGGTGGGAATTAAACTGTATAATAAATTACCTGCAACATTAAAAGTAGTAAATGGCACAATATTTAAATGCTAACTGAAAAAATCCTTGTATATAAATGTCTGTACAATCTTAATGAATTGTAAATAATTATTTAACAATGGCATTTTTATAGGATTAGAGCTTTCACTTATTGCATCACATTACACCTGTATGCACTTAATCTGTACTAAGTCAAAATTCTGTAAGAATCTACGAATAATAAAATTTGATTTATTTTTTAAAAGGTGAGCTAATTAATAACACTGAACAACACTTACAAAATATTTTCCGGGACGCATTTCGAAAGTTAACTTTCCTCCATTATCAACCGGAAAAATATTTTGTAAGTGTTGTTCAGTGTTATTAATTAACTCACCTTTTAAAAAATAAATTAATTATAACAACACTGTTTTCAAACTTCTATGAAATGAAGATAATAAAATTTGAATTTGAATTTGAGTTAAATTATACTCTGCTACTCAGGCTTAGCCATTCTGAATGGCAAATTATCTCTCTGAAAGTGAATATTTAGTGCACCAATTAAAAAACATACCTGGGTTATAAATATCAGGTACTCCTAATTCCCACATTCCTGCCATTAATCCACCAAGTATCATAATAAAACATACAGCAAGACGTTGTTTTCTAGTGTATGTGCTTCTGGGATGTCTGGAGAAAATACAGTAAAATAACATAACAATTTTTAAACTTCTATAAGCTTAATTTCTATTTTACCAAAAACTGTGAACTTTACTGCAACAGGGAATCTAACATGACCAGTTGTGGAGAGCCAATGTGATAGCACAGTATTCTAGTGTGTTACAAGGATGGGAAGCAATTTGAAAGTTTAGCAAGCGAGAAATGGAAGATTTAGGGGAATTAAATTGGTGAATGAAGGAGAGAGTTAAAGGACTAATATATAAAACATAAACATATTAAATATTAAATAATATATAATAATGTGTGTATATATATAACATAAATAACATAAACATATTAAATGACTATTATATAAATGTTGCAAAACAGCCAAAAACTCTAAACTCAAAAATAATATCAAATTTTACCCAAATTAATTCTACGGTAATCCTCGAAACAACAGGAGAGGAAGTTTTAAGAGAAATAAATAAACTAATATTTAAAAAATCTGTTGGCTTGGATGAAATATCAAATGAAATCTAAAGAACATAAAATATGAAATTGTTGAAGCTCTCACTCATATAATAAACACTTCGCTAATGCATGGAGTATTTCCAGATACATTAAAAGGAGTTGTGGCAGAATGTCGTTGGGTTCTCGTTGGATCGCCATTTGATACGTAAATGTCGTTGGTCACGTTGTGTCGCCCTTTGATTTGGTTCGTTCCGGCTAGTTCAGGATGAGATCTCTTTCTTTATCTCGGGTATGCGTAGGTGTTATAGACTACCCAAGAAAACCTTTGTATATTGTTTATTACTTCTTATATACTTTCGGGAGTTATGCCGATTTTCTACACGCAGAAGAATCGCTCTCACGTCTGCACACCACAACGGGCCGTACTGGTCTGGGCTGAGTAGTGACGCTTTCTGGCTTACCCACGCTAAGAAAACGTTCTCTCCAATTTTAAATGTCATGACGTCATCCAAAAGAAAGCCTCGTATCCAAAATGCTATTTCCTTTTCCCGCAATTTAGAAATGTCCCTTTCTATTATAACATGTTCTTTTTTGAATTTCGAATATATAATTACCTTTTTATGATTAAACGATGTTTACTTTATATTTTATTAAATATATCGCGCGACTTTTAAGGTTGGCAGACCTGAATTTTGACTGATTTCAAACTATATGGTATGACGTCATGACTCGTTAATTTCAAACCAATAATGTGTTTATCCTACAAATTTAACAACTATTATTTACTCATATCTTGCTCACCTTACAACACTTCCTGCTCTATTATCTATTTATGTTATTACTCAGCACTTATCGCAAATCTCACATCCGGCAATTAAATTAAAACGTGTCTTTATCAAGCCCATTCGATTTGAAATCTAAATTTCGGTATCAATCGCTAGACCAATATACCAACAAAAAGAAAGCAAATGCAATATAGAAAACTACAGACCAATCACATTATGTTCTGCAATATCAAAAGTGATGGATGCTGTGTTTTTGAAACAACTACAAGGATATTTTGAAAAACAGAAAGTCTTAGCAGAGCTAAAATATGGATTTCAAAAACATAAATCAACAATAAATGCAATAGATAAAGCAAATGATAAAATTATTAATGCACTCCATAATCGTAAATTTGTAGTCGCCATATTTCCGGATCTGTCTAAAGCTTTTGACTGTGTAAATATAAACATCCTTAAAAATAAGTTAGAAAAATATGGGGTTCGAGGCATTGCACAAAAGTGGATTGCATCATATTGATACCGAAATTTAGATTTCCGATCGAATGGGCTTTTGAAAAAGACACGTTTTAATTTAATTGCCGGATGTGAGATTTGCGATAAGTGTTAAGTAATAACATACATAGATAATAGAGTGGCAAGTGTAAGGTGAGCAAGATATGAGTAAATGATAGTCGTTAAATTTGTAGTATAAACACATTATTGGTTTGAAATTAACGAGTCATGACGTCATACCACATAGTTTAAATACACGTTCGAAAGTCAGTTCTACAAACCTTAAAAGTCGCGCGATATATCTAATAAAATATAAATTAAACATCGTTTAATCCTAAAAAGGTAATTATATATTTGAAATTCATAAAAGAACATGTTATAATAGAAAGGGACATTTCTAAATTGCGGGAAAAGGAAATAGCATTTTGGATACGAGGCTTTCTTGGATGACGTCATGACATTCAAATGGAGCGAACGGTTTTCTTAGCGTGGGTAAGAGAGAAGCGTCTGGGCAGTACTCAACGAGAGACCAGTACGGCAGGTCGCGCTGCGCGGATGTGGGTGTGATGCCTCTACAGATACAAATATTTTCGGCATAACTCCTGAAAATATTTAAAAAGGAAATAAAGGATCTGAAAAGTTGTTCTTGGGTTGTCCATTACACTTACGCAAACCCGAGATAAAGAGATCTTATGCAGAACTAGCCGAGGCGAGCTACATCTAAGGGCAACGTCACGTCACCAACGACTTCAGCTTCAAATGGCGATCCAATAACTAGGACACAACGATTATACAGCTTCAAATTGGCTTCCCAACGTGTGGCGCCGAAAGAATGGACCAACCCCAAGACGACCAGATCAGCATCGAGCCAGCAGACAAGAAGGTGCCCAGCGTGTCAACATCTGTGAAACGTGTAGTGAACAAGTTTAAGTGCAGTTAAAGTGAAATAGTGAAAATATTGAAAATTTTGGTGAGTAGAAAAACACATGTAAATAGCTTAGAAATGGAAGACAGTGACACCGACTTTTTAGGTTTTGACAGTCCGGAAATTGAGAAAAGTGTAAGTAGGATGGAAGAATTTAAGCAGAATGTAATTGGTAGCAGAATATGCCAAGAATTAGAAGATCAGAACGTTAGAGAAACACCTAGAGGTAGTTCAGAAATGTTTAGTAGTAATTCAAAAAGGCCAGCGATTATGTCAGGAATAGAGAATATGTTTCAAAAGATAATGGAAAAGATAGATGAAACTAGTAAAGAATTGAGAACAGAGTTAGGAAAGAAATTAGAGAAGGGACAACAGGAATTGGGAATGCAATTGGAAAATCAGAAGAGAGCTTTCGAAACCTTTAGGGAAGAAGTTAGGGAGGAAATTAATAAAGTCAGTAGTGAAGTAAAAGAAAATAGAGAACAGGTTAAGGGAGAATTAGAGACAATAAGGCAAGAAGTAAAGAATTCTGAAAAGAAATTAGGTCAACAAGTGAGTGAAAAATTAGATAAAGAAAGGGAAAAAGTAACATATAGATTAGACAAACAAAGGGAAGAAATTAGAGAAGAGTTACAGGGGTGTAAAGTTAGAATAGAAAGATCTGATGTAGAAAGTGAAAGGCAGGCTAGAAATTTGGAGGATGTTACAGACCAAATAAAAGGAGTAGTAACAGAAATTACTCAGGTAAAAGAGGCCTTAGAAAATTTGAAATTAAATGAAAATGCATGTAATCACAACAATCTTAGTAATGAAGTTGCAAGAAACGAGGCAATACCAGGTGTATCAGCTGACATTTCGATGCAAAATAGGGGTAACAGTAATTCCCATTCTGATCTCGGAAATAGCTCAGGGATAGGTGACAATTCAAATTTACATTGGCCTAACCATGTCTTAAATGAAATGACACCTCCAGTTTTTGAAAATGAAGATTCAGATGATCCTAAAGCCTTTTTAGAAGGGTTACAAGAGTACTTCACGGTGAAACGTATACCAGAGGAGTACAAGATGGTGATAGTAAGAAAATGTCTAAAGGGTAATGCTGCTAATTGGCTAGGCCTTTCTATGGGTAACAATAATGATTACAGGACCTTTAGGAACATCTTTTTAACCAGATATTGGGGAGCTAGTAGGCAGGCTAATATTAGAGTTGAATTAAGCAATGGAAAGTTTAATCCTAGATCAGAGGAATCGATGGTCAACTATTTTATGAGAATAGCGAGAAAATCGAAGATGTTGGACCCTCCCTTAGATGAAAAAGATCTAATAAATATAGTTACTCCACATTTTCCGGAAACACTTCAACACTACCTAATCATAGCCCGACCCGATAGCATTGCAGCTATGATCGAATTATTATCAGCCTTAGAAGTCAATAAGCCAAAACACGCATTTGGAAATAAATATAAAGGAAAAGAAACTGTCAATTCTTTCGGGCAAGGGGCACAGTATTATCAGAATAGAAGTGAGGTTAGGGAAAGATATAAAGGACCAGTACCAAGGATGGAATCATTCCGGTGGGAAAATCAAGGTAGATATAACCAGGAAGGGCGTCACCAAAATAGAAATGGTAATCAAAGGGGAAGAAATATAAGGGTGAATTATATGAATACAAATAGATTTGATCGAGGTAGACGGGGACGTTATTTTGGACATAGTAGAAATTCAAATGATGGGTATTGGACAAACGGAGATAATGAGTTTAGACCGAGGTCACCAAGACAGGAAGAAAGGTATTCTAATGGACGAAATTCCCCCGAAAATGCGGAAATGGTCGAGGCCATTAACACGGTCAAAAACATGGTAGGAAGTAACCCCGATTTAATGCAGGAAAACAGAAGTAACAATTTGGGAAATAGTACAGGAGCAATACATAAAAATCAGGGAAACGCCAGACCCGGTCAAACGCGCCTTCAGTGAGAACTGGGTATCCTAGTAATGATTGTGATAAGTACTCGGAAATAAATAGTCCTGGAAGGCAAATGATGATACAAAAGAAAAGAGAATGGAAAAATAGAAACGACGAAAACGAAAAAGTAGGAGATCCACCTAAAATCAAAATTGGAGTAAATGGAAAACAATACAATGCAATTATAGATACGGGATCAAATAGCACAGTATGCTCACAAAATTTTTATGATAATTTACAAAGTAGTGGTTTTAAAGTAATGTCTTTACCAGTCAATGGGATATACTGCTCGCTAGCTGTGGGAAAACGAAAAGAGAGAGTAAAATTTCAAGCAATGATAAATATTGAAATAAATGGGAGAATACTTGGAATTTTATTTCTGATTGTAGGAAGACTTGTGACAGATATTATAATAGGTTGTGATTGTCTTTATGCCTGGGAAGCTGTGGTGAATTTTAAAAACATGATTCTAGAAATGAAAGTTGAAGATGAGACCATTATAGTGCCTTTTGTGGAAGATAGTAGTTCAGAAACTATTGTAAGAGAAAAAGAGGAAGAAGAAATCCAAGGGGATACATTCTTTGTAGAATATGTTAAAGTAGGAGCTATGGAATTAACTGAAGTAAATGTCAAAGAGTACAGTGTCGATAATAAAGAAAATGTAGAATGGGATAAAAATGATTTCATAGACAATTTGAGGGTTTCTGATGCAACTAGGTACTATGATAGGGAGAGTAGTGAAGACTTAGAAGAATTGTTAAGGGAAAAGGTAACTCAGGCTGATCAACTAAATGAACAACAGAGGGATAAACTGTTTGAAATATTAATCCGAAATAAAGAAGTATTCTCTGAGAAACCTGGTAAATGTAATATTTATACTCATTCGTTTGAGATGATACCCATCAAACCTTTTACACATAAAGCGAGAGCTATCCCTAGTACAATAAGAGAAGAGGTAGATGCAGTTATAAAGTCAATGTTAGAAGATGAGGTTATTGAGATTTCGAATTCAGAATTTGTGAATCCCCAATGTATTGTAAATAAGGCCAATGGAAAGATTAGGGTGACATTAGACGTGAGAAAACTAAATTATCATACTTTCCATCAGGGAATCCAACAGAACGTGTCCTCCGAGATATAGGAATTTATTTACGTGTACTTACACATCATAATCACAAGGATTGGGTGAAATATTGTCCATTGATAGAAAAGATTATCAATCACACCATTAATGTAACTACTGGGTTTGCACCAATAAAATTAATGTTAGGAATTGAACCAGAACCAATATTGATCGGGGTACCAAAAACACTGAAAATTAATGACATTCAGTTAAGTGAAGAAGAAAGAGCGAAAATTGCTTTTGAACGAATCAAGAAAAAGGCAGAGAAGCGAAAATTAAAGAAAAAGAGTAGAAAACATAAATGGGAACCTAAGATAGGCGATTGGGTACTAGTTAAAGACCATAAGTTATCAAGTGCATTGCGAGGTAGGAACAAAAGGATGGAATTGTTATATAAAGGTCCTGCAGAAATTATATCAAAATTTGGTTATCATACCTATGAATTAAAAGATGTTAAAAATGAAACATGTCTGGGAAGATGGCATAAACAACTCCTTCGACCATACAAGAAACCGTGTGGTGCCTTGGAACCTTGATTTAATGTAAAAGAAAAAAATTGGAAGTGTCATTTGTCTATTGGCGCCCAATCAGCTTTGAGATAAAATGTAAATGTTAGCTTACTTGAAAATCATATATTGGTCAGGTACTTACATATTCATGAAAAATGCAGAATGTGAATTGCTATATACTACAAAGAGCTTAAAAATATATTGTATAGAGCTCACAATAACAGCTTCAGAAAGATTGTTAAAATGTTCATCTCCGCATAGAGAGAAAACAGAATATTTACTTTGTAAACATTTGTTAAAATATTTAGATGTATAGATAGTTATCACAGAAAGACAAAGAAAGAACTTGTCTAAAGAGTGTAATGGATTTATATAAATATATGTACATTTTAGTGCTTAAAGGATATAGTACAGATATGTGTTACAATAACAAAAGTAAAAAAATCACAGTGCAAGTGATAGTGAGAGCGAAGTGAGCAAACATGAACTAAAAGAAGGAAGTAAAAAGAAAGACTCTTGAAATTTAACCTTTATATAAAAGCTTCACAGAAGAAACCATAACATATTGTAATTAGTATTTAAGGATTAATGTTTAGTCAAGTGTACAATTGTTTGTCATGTTAAAAAGATTAATGAGAAAATATGTTAATCACCAATTTCAAAACAGTGTAATTGAAAATTGTATATAATGGGAGTGTTGCCGATTATTCAAAATACAGGAGTAATTTTTAATTTTTTCTTTCGGGCAAGACATTTACATTATTTTATTATAAAATAATAAAATAACATAAATGGGGGCATTTGATACCGAAATTTAGATTTCCGATCGAATGGGCTTTTGAAAAAGACACGTTTTAATTTAATTGCCGGATGTGAGATTTGCGATAAGTGTTAAGTAATAACATACATAGATAATAGAGTAGCAAGTGTAAGGTGAGCAAGATATGAGTAAATGATAGTCGTTAAATTTGTAGTATAAACACATTATTGGTTTGAAATTAACGAGTCATGACGTCATACCACATAGTTTAAATACACGTTCGAAAGTCAGTTCTACAAACCTTAAAAGTCGCGCGATATATCTAATAAAATATAAATTAAACATCGTTTAATCCTAAAAAGGTAATTATATATTTGAAATTCATAAAAGAACATGTTATAATAGAAAGGGACATTTCTAAATTGCGGGAAAAGGAAATAGCATTTTGGATACGAGGCTTTCTTGGATGACGTCATGACATTCAAATGGAGCGAACGGTTTTCTTAGCGTGGGTAAGAGAGAAGCGTCTGGGCAGTACTCAACGAGAGACCAGTACGGCAGGTCGCGCTGCGCGGATGTGGGTGTGATGCCTCTACAGATACAAATATTTTCGGCATAACTCCTGAAAATATTTAAAAAGGAAATAAAGGATCTGAAAAGTTGTTCTTGGGTTGTCCATTACACTTACGCAAACCCGAGATAAAGATATCTTATGCAGAACTAGCCGAGGCGAGCTACATCTAAGGGCAACGTCACGTCACCAACGACTTCAGCTTCAAATGGCGATCCAATAACTAGGACACCACAACGAATAATACAGCTTCAATATCTAGAAAATAGACAGCAGTGCGTAGAAATAAACTACAAAAATGAAAAGGGTATGGTAAATAAAGTAAGATCGCAATTTGAAACAATTAAACAAGGAGTAGGCGTAGGCTTTCACGGCCGGTGTTTGAAATTCTACAAGAGTCTTCCGGGCTGATTTGCCGTGGTCTGCTGGAGTAACTTGGTCCAGACGTTTCGTCCACTACTGCGGTGGACATCATCAGTGGCGTGGTCGAAGTCTTCTTGGTGAAGGTACACTTGTGTCTGAGGCGTTGTTCAAGTTCAAGTTCAAGTTATTTATTAGAAAAGTGTTGGCCTGGTGCCGGTACAATGGGCCCGGCTTACAGGCTATATTTAACATTTTTTTTACATTTGGCTTTGTTTATATATACACTTTTTCGGTGTCTACAAAAAACCCATACGGTGACCATCTGTAGGTCACGAAGAATAGCTTTCTTTTGTCTTTTGTCTGTTTCATCTTTCGGTTATATATACATATGTACATATTTACAAATTATATACAGACACATACACGCACGCATTCACCCACACACACACTCGTACACACATACACACACATCTTCACTGGGCACACCAGAAATATGCGTCCCAGCGCACTACACTATTTACACTATGTACACTGTCCCGCGGTGGCAGCTCCTGAATATTTTCCGAGGCGAGGGCCTCTGCCGGAACATGTATGTGGCTTAGGGACGAGGTTGCGTGGACGCGCATTAGTCGGCGAGCCAAGCCGCTTCTAGAACATTTTTATCCTAGTATGTTTGCGGTGCTTCGGCTCGCCTTTGCCGATGTTAGCGATCACGTCATTTTCGTGGTTCCTAATGCGCGTCCATGCCGCCATTGCTCTTTTGTCTATTGCCTCCGGGATGAACGGGATATGAGTTTCGAGGTGAAGAGTTTGGGTGGTGGTGAAAAGTGGAGCAGAGAGGATTTTTCTGAGGGAGAGGTTTTGGAGGGTTTGGTGTTGTTTGAGGGCAGTTTTGGAGGCATTAGCCCAGGCCACACATGCATACAGGACCACCGAGAGAATAAATGACCTATATAGTATAAGTTTTGACTTTAGTCGCAACTGTTTACTACGGAAGATGGGGGCGCACAACTTTAGCCGCTGTCTGCCTTTATTGGCGCTATTTTTTATGTGGGTGGACCAACACATTGTGCGATCCAAGGTGACACCTAAGTATTTAACTTGCTGACGGCAGTGCAATACTTGACCACCGACCGTTAGGTCCGTTGCCAAAGTGTGACGCCGCTTAGAGAAATGAATCAGCTGGCATTTGTCGGGATTAATTTTGATTTTCCAGTCATGTTGCCATGAGAGGAAGTTGTTCACATAACGTTGCATTTCTGCAAGGCCGAAACGTGGATTTCTATGGTAGTTGTATATTGCAGTGTCGTCAGCATACATGGCGACCTTGCATCTGGCGTCCACTGGGAAATCATTGGTGAATAATATATACAGAAAAGGGGACATTATTGCCCCTTGTGGGACGCCAGCCCGCATCACTCGCTCCCGTGAGGAGGAGCGGCTCACTTGGACGTAAAACTGCCGGTTTTCTAGAAAATTGTGCAGCAAGTATAGATAATTTTGAAGAGCCGGGAAATTGTGGTGCAGTTTATAAATAAGGCCATTGTGCCAGCACCGGTCAAATGCAGCTTCTACGTCCAGAAATAGCGCCAACGTTGAAGCCCCATTGTTAAATTGCTCTGTTACGTCATCAGTTAGTCTGAGGAGCTGTAGTTCAGTGGAATGTCCTTTTCTAAAGCCAAACTGTGAATTTGAGAGTTCATGTGTTGCCGAGACTTGTTTTTGAAGTCGAGAAAGGATACATTTTTCGAGCAGTTTACCAATAGTAGACAAAAGACTAATGGGACGGTAGTTTTGCGGTTGTCTGGTGCTTTTCCCTTGCTTTGGGAGCATGATAACCTTAGCTCGTTTCCAAGTAGAGGGGAAATAGCCTTGCTGCAAACAGGCGTTAAATATCTTTGTTAGTTGCACCAGAGCTTTTCTCGGGAGATGCTTAAGTTCCTCATTAGTCACTTTGTCTGGACCGGCAGCTTTCCCATTAGGCAATTTCCTAATGAGCTTGTAAATTTCCTGCGATGTTATGGTGGGTAGTTGTTGCTCTTGCTTCTGCGCCACCCAGGTTTGTACCCATGTCTGGACCTCCCGTTCTATTTCACAGTTGGTCACTGGGTTTTCGGTGAATCTGTCTTGGAGACAGTCAGCGAAGACCTCGGCTTTCTCCTCTGCGGAGAAGTGCAAGCCGCTTTGAGTGTGCAGCGCCTCAGTTGCGGAGTTGACGCTCGTGGAAACTTTGAAAGCCTTGAGTAATTTCCACAAAGAAGAGTCCGAATGTGTGGTACTCAGCATTTTGTTTTCCCATTGTTCAGTTTTATTGATTTTAATTTGTTGCCGAATGATGTTGCTTAGCCATTTTGCTAGCACTTTATATTCAGGCTGACGGGTGTATCGCCACAGTTTTGTCAAGCGTCGTCTCTGCGCAATGAGTTGCTCTACCTCGGGGTACGTGCAAAAACCGGGTGGTCTTGTGGTGTATGTGGTAGCATTTCTCTTGGCTGTGTGTAGCGAGGCAGTAAAGTTTTCAATGGCGACATCTATGTCTGCCTCGCTATAGTATGACAGTCTGGGTTGCGCCATCCCGTGCATTTCAATAGTGAACTTATTCCAGTCGGTCTCAGCTCTACTTTGAGGGCCAGAGGCACTGGTTGAAATGCCACCCTGTATGTCGAAATGCACAGGAAGATGGTCGGAGTCCAGGCTGTGATAAACAGTAAAGTTATTTAACAGTGTCGCATTTTTTGTTAGTACGATGTCCAAAATCTCAGCGTCAAAGTGTCCTGATCGATGCCAAAAAGTGGGTTCTGGGGGAAGATGTACCTCAATGTCATCATTATCAGTTATAAATTCAACCAGGAGATTTCCCGCCGCGTTTGCCCGGCGTGAAAACCACCAGGGGTGCCGGGCATTGAAATCTCCTGCAATTATAACGTGCTCCTCTAAAGCGAGGATCTGCTCGTCTGGGATGCGGATTTTATACACGGAGGGGTCTTCTCTGATTGGCTCGGGGCTCGCTGAGGCAGTGTGGTTGGTGGGAGGGGGCTAACTGCATCTCGGGCGCTACTAGATTCTGATTGGTTTGTGTTGCTTGACTGTCTGTGTTGTTTAATGTTATCGATGACGGGGTACCAAGTTTTGTTGAGCTTAAGGGCTGTAGAATTAAACAAGGAGTTCCACAAGGCTCAAAATTGAGTCCTTTTCTATTTTTAGTTTATATAAATGACCTTTTTGAAATGGTAGCAAACAATGGAGGTACAGCAATTGGCTATGCAGATGATACAACAATAATAGTTAAAGATCCCACTTCCAAAGGCATAGAAAACAAGGCAAACAGTATCATAAAAATATTAAAAGACTATTTTTCAAATCTGGATCTGGTATTAAACATAAAAAAGACATCATGGATAAATTTCAGGTTAAAAGAAAAAACATGCAGATCACATTGATCTCAAGGTAGATGGGGAAAGTATTCCTGAGGCACGAGTCACAAATTTCCTAGGAGTGCTTATAGACAGAAATCTAAATTGCCAACCACATATAATGTACATAACAAATAAGATAAATAAGGGTTTATACATTATGAAACAGGTTAAAGATAACATGGATAATAAAATGCTGAAGCAGGTGTACTATGCATTCATTTATTCATATATAAAATATGGCATAACACTATGGGGGAACACTACAGCTAAGGAAGTACTAAAAATATTCAAATTACTAAAAAGGTCAATTAGAATAAATGGGAAAATAAAAAAAAAGACACAGTTGTAGGGACTGGTTCAAAAAATACAAAATCCTAACAGCTCCATGTATCTACATTTATGAAAGCATCAAGCATGTTCTGCTAAATGAAAAAATTGCTAAAAACAATCACATGCATAGTCATAACATTAGAAATAAACACGATTATTACAGAACTGCACTCAGAGGAACATTAAATAATCTTTCAATAAAAAGTATGGGGAAGGAACATTATAATGCTCCGCCCAAGGAAATAAAAGACTTAAAACAGGGAGAGATACAAATAAAAACCATTACGAACTATTTACTAGAAAATGCTTTCTACAATACTGAGGAATTTAACTACAACACTAAATGTAATCAAAATGTGTAAATGAGTGTAGATGTATCATATAGGTATGTCAAATTGAGAGAAACAGATTTGTAAATAAACTTTGTAAATAAAAGTATGTAAGTTCTTCTGAATTATTGATATATCCTGTGTAATAGAAACATATGGATGAATAAAGAATAAAGTAAATTGATTATAAAATAATAATAATAATAAATAATAAATAATAATAATAATAATAATAATAATAATAATAATAATAATAATAATAATAATAATAATAATAATAATAATAGTAATAGTAGTAATAGTAGTAATAGTAATAGTAATAATAATAATAATAATAATAATAATAATAATAATAATAATAATAATAATAATAATAATAATAACAACAACAACAACAACAACAACAATAATAATAATAATAATAATAATAATAATAATAATAATAATAATAATAATAATAATAATAATAATAATAATAATAATAATAATAATAATAGTAATAGTAATAGTAATAGTAATAGTAGTAATAGTAATAGTAATAATAATAATAATAATAATAATAATAATAATAATAATAATAATAATAATAATAATAATAATAATAATAATAATAATAATAATAATAATAATAATATAACAATAATAATAATAATAATAATAATAATAATAATAATAATAATAATAATAATAATAATAATAATAATAATAATAATAATAATAATAATAATAATAATAATACTAATAATAATAATAATACTGATAATAGTAATAATACTAATGCTAATAGTAATAACAATAGCGATGATGATGGTCATGGTCATGGTGATATTGATGGTGATGATGATGGTTATGACGATGATGACGATGACGATGATGATGATAGCAACCAGTGATATTAGCCATATTGCTGATAATTGGAGGGATAGAAGTGAATCCAGACCCTGAGTATCTCAATCAAATGTTGGCAATGCTAAAAATGATTTCAGATGATCTTATCAAGCATAGAACATGGAGAGGAGGACTAGAAGGGTTGATCACAGAATGGAGGATGTGACAGAAATCTTGCAAACTTTAATAAGAGAGCTCAGTAACAAACTGACTGTAAGAAAGGAATGGATACACTGAGAGCACATAGTAAAAATTTGTGTTTTCTTTCTGCTAATGACTCAAACAATAATCATATACCTCAGAAAAGCATTGAGGATGTAGTGGTCTTCCCTCAGACAAATGACAACATGCTCTTTGAAAAGATTATAATATTTTTCAACCTCTTCCCTGGAAGCTGGTTTTACAGTACGTAATACTGTTCCATCATCATGTGTTGTTGAAAGCCAGCGCTCAACTGGAAAGGTCCATGCTTCATCCCTCCGCAGATCATGTACAATGACCTTTGCACAGCACCTGTTACACAAACATTAAAACATGACAGGAAAACATATTTAATATAAGTATTACTTGGGACATTCAGAAATAACATTGGTAGTGCTGTTATGTTTATACTCAAATAGCCTTACTGTCTATACACATCAGGAATAGTTGCTAAATTGGTTGCAAGTAAACAATGCTGGAGATATACAGGATCTGGCAGAAACAATCTACCATTTTAGTGCAGGTCCTGTAGTAAGCCAAAATAGTGAATGCAAAGGACTAGAGTGGTAATTGATAGGTAACATAATACTATTTTATGACAGATTAACACAAAGCATGTTTTATCTTTATTTTTTGAAAATCACATCTGTTAAGTAACCAATATCCCTTTCGATGCATACATAGAGTCGACGAACAAAGCTCTCCATTATTTTTACCAACATTTCAGTGGAATCAACTGTACCTCTTTATGAATGTGTCACTTCAGAGTCCCTAAGTTGGGGATACATGACTCTTAAGGTCTAAGTTGGGGAAACATGGCTCTTCAGGTATTCCCACAGAAAGAAATCCTAAGCACTCAGATTGGGAGATCTGGCCAGTCACAATATGTCCCCAAAATGTGAGATAATTCTTCCTGTGAACATCATACATAATGTACCATAATGTCTTGGGCAGTATGTGCAGATGCTCCATCTTACTGGAAATAAAGTGATGTCAAGTTATCACCATTTCTGTAATTCTCTAATCAGGAAGATCATATCAGTAGGCCTCTGTAACGTTCCAAATTCTCTGTGACTGTGTTCCCATGTTGATCCTCAAAAAAGTAGGGTCCAATAATCCTAGAAGCCAAAACACTGGACTGTGGAGTGGTTTTTCATGAAGTTTTTGTGAATTCACATTACTCCAATATCGCATGCTTTACTTGTTGACATAGCCTGTCAGATCAAAGTGCACATCATCCAACATCATCAGGTTGGGAAGAATGTCCCTGTTCTCATCCAATAGATTGATAAGGTCAGTACAGAATTGTTTCCGTGAGGCATAGTCATGCTGTGATAACTTATGGGTCACCTGCGCTTTGTATGGATGATAAGCTAATTCATTGTGAAGAATGGGGCACACACTTCTGTCTGACATGTGTAAAACTGCATTGTGTTTGTTTACTGAATTCTCTTGTCAATAGCATTCTGTACTCTCTCAGTGTTTTCTGGCATCTGTACTGACCTTGGTGGCTTCTTATTTGTGGCGCTTGAGATAGCACAAAATTCCTCAACCCACCTCCAAATTGTGTGCTATACTCTTCCATGTATCCCAATGTTCCATTGCTGTCAAAACCTCTGCTGCATAGCTACCACTCTGTCACCACTTTTGAAATATGCTTCACACACAAAAGCACAATATGTCATGGTCCTATGCTCCATGTAACTAAAATGGCATCCTTCCTGCTATACGCTACCCATTTCAATTTTATCTCCACTGCAGGGCTATACATACTACCAACCGTTGAAAGTGGTAGATTGTTTCTGCTGGACTGTGTATGTCCTGTGCAGTATCTTAGTCACATTTTGACTTGAGACAAATTCTCAGAAATATAATTTTGAGAGATTTAGAATAACTCAGACCCTTTAAAACATTTAATATGTTTTATTTATGCTATACAGTAGAAGCCTGATAACTCGATATTCAGTATAACTCGACAAGCTTTTTATTTATTTTTTTATCATTATGTAATGACTTCTATAATCCACTATGCAGTATAAAAAGTAAAGGTAAATTTTAGTTATTGTATGTATACAGCCTAATGCATTCTCCCTTACAGAAACAAAAAGGTTGACCATGTATTGACCTTCTATATCTAGTCAGAACATGAGCTGCTGGCAGACCATTGTCACAAAATCAAAAGTTTGCCACTAATTACTTGAATACATAGCACAAACACTTGTTTGGGAGGTTTGAAAGGTTTATTGCTTTACCCAGTATATATGTGGAAAGCTAAACTTTCAGTTACATATTTCTGGTTACGGTACAATTTCTCAGATTTAAATCTTACTGTTAGTGTTGTGTTGTGTTGTGTATGCCAGTGAAAGTAAATAAGAAGAAAAGACAAGTATGTGACAACATGTGTTAAAGAGAGTGGACAAAGGGAAACATAAATACATAGTACACTTTAGGGTATGTTATACCTTTCTGTTTCCTATATTTTGCATTTATGTAATTTGCATGTTATAAATTATCAATAACAGACCCCTTATTCTATAGAACTGGACATTTTGGTAACTCAACAAACTCTTAGTCCACATTAGGTCAATTATCGAGACTATACTGTACTTAGAAAAACTACAATTTTCATAGAACTAAAGAATTTCAACATCAATTATTGGCTTACAATAAATTATTCAAACTGAAAAAATGCTTTTTTTTTCTGTATTTCCTTTGGACATAACTACTGCTTACTGCAATGTTGTCATTGGAATGATACTGTTCATATTCAGCCTTGCCTACAGTTTTTAAGCATGTTATATTTCTCATATTTATGAAACAGCACTCTACATTAGACTTTCAAAAATATACATTTCAAAACAAGAATAATTTAATAACTTGATGCTCAAATCTTCATGATTAGCATCACTGTAGCCTTTTAATATTTAAAGAGATACATTTATGAATAAAAATATTTAAACTTGTTTACCTCTATGAACTTAAAACTATGAAATTAGTATTACCATGATGGATTATGTCCTGAGTTATCATGCCATAGTTTTATATGGACAAGAGGTCCCAGCCATTCAGATGTATACATTCCAAACCAATTATCTGATCCTCGCTTGTGTGTCTGTTTCCTTCTTGGGTCAATAAGATGATGGATCTAATAAAATAAAGTGCAAAACTTTAAAGGTGCGACTAAAGTTAAAGGTGGTGAGTGGAGGGAAATGATTGCTTATTTAAAGCTTGTTAAGAAAATGTTTTGCTTTTTATGAAAGTGATATACATATACCATGTGAGTCTTCTCAGCCTGTGGATTAAGAAGCTATGCAGTCCCGGCATTCTACAGGCTATGCCATAAACACCTTCCATTGCATGGCATCTTAACAATTTCAGCTAAAATAACTTTTGTACTGCTGTGTGTGAAGTGACTTGCTCTCATAGTACAACAGTCTTTATGTTGGCCTTCAGTGGTAATGGTCACAGGTTCAAATACTGCCACTTGAAAGTACATTTTACGTTTGGTAAATTTGACTAGAACTGATAGTTTAGCATTATTTCACTTAATTAGTTTAATTATGTGAATTTCATGAAAACACAAATTGTTAGAATAGGCTTTAATGAACATCATAAATAAATGCATAATAAAATTGTAATTATAACTTACAAACATAAGGCATCACTGCATAATATTTTACTATTTAAAGCTATTCTTTCATACAAAAGAAAGCCAACAAATTGTTCTGAGCAGTATGTACATACAAATTAGATAATGTTATAAGTCCATATTATGATCCTACCTGTGTTGATTCTGCTGCACTTTCCTGTATACTATTTTATTATTTTGTTGTTTTAACAACACTGTCAATTGCCAGGATCACATTAGCATCACTGATGTGCTGGAGTTTCATCTCACAGAAATTATTTTACATGGCAGTAAATCTACTGACATGGAGCTGTCATTTTTAAGCACACTTAAAACCCATCAGTCTGGGCCAGACTTGAACCTGCAACCTTGGGATCAGTAGACCAGTGTCTAACTGAGCTACCAGACTGACTTCCCTACATACAAATAGCATGTCCAGATACATTCTGTTTGAAAATACAGAGAGCACAAGTGGCTGGAACTTTGTATTTATAGGTAAACTGCACTTTCTAGCACATTCAGAATAACACATGATTTTCTAGCACATTCTTGAAACAAACAGAAATGAATAAAGTCTGCATTTATTTGCAGGTGTGATCTGAACTTCTGAACTTCCAACCTTCATCATGACTATCCAATATGTTAACCATTGTGCTACTAGAGCATGTTAACGAGCAGCACCGTAGTCCTAATCAGCGAGCTTGTGAATGCGGTATCAGCACCTGCATTTTGCATTGTCTGTAAAATATAGGATTGCCTGGTTACCAATCCACAGCATGAGAAGATTCACGTGGTATATACAGTGAATGCATAATGTCTTTGTACAATTGTAATGTATCTACATTAATTTGGTTTTGTACTTATCAGTAAGGGAAAACAGACTAAGTAACATAATTATGCACAAAATATGTAAATTTTGTAAACAATTAGTAGGTGAAAGGAAAGTTTTCATATTAAAAAATCATTAACATCAAAATTAAAACAATATCCTAATAGTCAGTAAATGATTGCACATTAAATTTACTTACTTCCAAGGGGGGCCATGGCTCCCCCTTGCCCGCCCTTCACAACGCCATGCTTTTATAGTATGTTGACAAAAAATGAAGAACAATGACAGTATATGCGAGTATTGCAAGTTGTGAGAGGCTATCAGAGGCAATTTCCTGACTGCAAAAGGAGAACACTGACACTATTCCCCATTTCCCATAACATGTACAAGTGTTAATTATTAGTTATTTATGCCAAAAAACTTACTGTTGGTGTTTTTAAACACACAAACCGTGTGTGGGCAAAGTTTGAGAGGTAGAACTGGAACTTAAAGATTCAATGAGCAGTGGTAGAGCAGCCACCCGGTAAGCGGAAGGTCTGTGGTTCAAATCCCAGTTGTGGTATTGAATTTTTAAGTTCCAGTTCTACCTCTCATGTACAAGTGTATTTCAACTTAACATTTGTAACGATCAACATAACTTAAAATAAAGTACAAAAAACATTTAAGTTAAAATTGCCTTATGTTTGATATAGCAAGATATTAACACATATTATGTTACATTCTATTTATAAAAATACTAAGATTAAGTATTCCTCAAAAAAGGTTCATAACATATATTACAATATAACCATCTTATCAGAATGTTGACTGAGACTATTTTTATTTCTACTGAAAATGCCTAACTTTATGTGGGTTGAGCCTCGGCTTAAATTAATCTTCACCATACTTGGTATAAGTTGTTTTCCAGTGTAATGGAACAGATTTATGATGTGTCATTGTAAAAGTTCAAGAAAAGAAATTCACATATGAGCTAAGGACCACCCAAGTGTACAGTCAAAATGGGAAGCACACAGAGGGATATTAGATAAGGCAACCAGTGAAAGTTGTTGAGGGAGACATCAGAAATTGTTAGTAAATTCTTGCTCAAGTGTGCAATAAGTAATTGACAGAGTTTGTGTTCAGTGCAGTGCAAAATAAGCCAAGAATGGCAAAGCCTACAATTTTGAGCAAGGACCCAAAAATTAGCACAGTGAAGTTGGCAGCAAATATGGAAAGATGTGACCTAAAGGTATCAGTCAGCACAGTGCATAGCATTTTTGAAAAAGAAGATTATGATGGTTTAGTACCACAGAAAAGGTTTTAGGAGAGCAAGAAAAACTGCATAAAGTGATTAAAATTTGCCATAGTGTATTGAAACAAAGGGCTGAACTTCTGGAAAGTGGAAATGTTTAGATGAAACCAAGTTTAATCTCTTTGGTTCAGATGATAGACAAATGATATGGCAGAAGAGGAATGCAGAGCTGGATCCATAAATAAACTAAACCCCTAGCACTACATTCCAGGAAGGGCCTTGGCTTGCCACCTAGCTGCTGTGTCCTCCACCTCTGCCCACTACAGGCATCATTAGTGGGGTGCAGTATCAGAGGGTGGGACGTGGCCAGTGCCCCGAGCCCTCTCAGCCAGTTATGTGGCCTTCGCAACCTGATCCATAAAATCCATAGCCTAATAAAATATGAAGGTGATTCAGTGCTAATTTGTGACTGTACCAGTGCTTCAGAAGTAGGCCAACTACACTTCTTTAAAGGAAAAATAGATCGCAATGTCTCTATGGACATTTTAAAAGTAAATATTCACATTAGTGCACAAAATATGGGGCTGGATACTAATTCCACTTTCCAGCATAACAACCCTAAACATACTGATATAAATACTCAATTGTGGCTGCTCTACAATGCAAACAATTCATACATCTCCCTGATCCCCTGATGTCAACACCACAGACCACCTGTGATCTATAGTACAAGAAAGCTAAAAAAAAACACAGCTTTTCTTCTGTTGCAGGGTTTGAAACAAACTCTTGAAGAGAAATGTGGGTCAACTGACCACAAAATTGCAGCAGATTTGATCAAATCAATGTCCTGGAGACAAGGCAATAAGGCAAAAAGCTTTCCGACTAAATACTGAATTACAAAAAGATTCTGTTAAAATTTATTTAAATGACTGTATAAAACAGGCAACAATTTTATTTATGTTTAACAAATTGAGATTTATTTCTTATGTTAATTTCTTCTGTTATATGCAGACATTTAAAATATATACAGTATCCTTGATTGCATCAGATATTTAATTTTTATTATACTGTTTCTAATCCATAGTCCTGTTTGGTACAACTTCCAAGGGGTAGGAATACTTTTTTACACTCACTGCATACATACATGCATATACAGGATGGAAGTGAAATGATCCGCCAGACTTTAACAGCGAATTTCTCATGTTGTGAATAACAAGAAAGTCTAATACCAAAATGTTGAAAAGTTTATAGCTTTCTAGAAAAAATATTTTTATCAAAAACATTTATCATCACCTGACTGAATTATTATTCATTGAAGGTTCTTGATTTATGGCTATATTCATAGAAAATTGAATAAACTACAACTTTTTCCTTCAGCATATTTCAATAGATTCAACAGTTTTTGTGTAAATTAAATTTAAAAGAACCCACAATTTGTTGCCTTTTTGTCGCAATAAATGACCAGGTTTGAACCCAGAACCTTGAGATCAGTACACCAGCATCTAACCAAGTGAGCCACCCAGATTGAACTCTGGGAGAATTAATGCAAATTATCCACCAAGAGATTGCTAGCATTTCTCAACATGAACTAAGACGAGCGATGGATAGTTTCCCAAAGAGCTGTCAAAAAAGTATGAACTACGACGGTGGCCAGTTTCAACATCTCCTTTAATAACATTGGTAAGTAAAGCCTTTGAAAGTATGAGAGGTAGAATCAGAACTGAAAAATTAAATGCCACACCTGGGATTTGAACCACAGACCCTCCGCTCACCAACAGTACGTTTGTTGGCATAAATAAATAATAATTACCTTTAAAACGAATGCCGAGGCAAAACACTGCATTATCTGTTTGGAGGTTTTTTACTCTCCCGGTATAAGGGATATTAAATACATAAATTCAAAAAGATTTTATTTAATTTCTCATTGGACTTTTATAGTGTAGATGAATTCTGACATCATGAAATAAGGTAAGTTGTAAATTTATAAACAATTACATGTTTATAACTCAAATCTGTATAGGTGGTATTTTATGTATCTTGGTGCTTTCTTCTGTTGTATTTTAAATTTGCATTGAATCTCATACCCCTGCATTTGTAACATCTATTTCTATATTTTTCTTTGTATTTTGAAATAATGTGTCCTATAACATATGTATCTGTTTCTATAGATGAAGTAAAACAATATGATACAAAATATACCTGGCACAGTCAGTGACCATGTAGCCTTTTAGCTGTGATGCTTTTGGTGTCACTTAAGTCTATATGCTTATGTCATTCACCTGTCTCTTTTCTAATTCTGAATGTTTATTTACGGTTATGAAAGGAATTGCTCACCTCACATGTCTGGTTTGCACCCTCAATTTCAATAAATACATTTGAAGTTGTTCCTGCACTCCATCTTTGGTCAGTAAACACAATTACAAGATATGGATATTTTTGTCCTGGAATATTATCCTTGAGAATTGTCAGAGCTCTCTAGAGTAAAATGTAGAAATAAAATATGTTATGTATTCTTGCAAAATCTAAATCTAAATTACTAGTTATACAAGCATGTTAATACAAATAATAGAAAAAGTTTATTTAAGAAAAATTCTGCAGAATACAAGACTATACTGCTGGTACCCTTTTTTTTCCAAGAAAATCAGCTTTGTCATTACCACTCAGTCCAGTGACCTGGTATCCATTGGAAGGCTAGGTGTTTTCAAACACAATTCTATTGACCTCTATTCTTTTTGACAGTTAGTTATTTTGTTGTTTAACGAAGCTGTCAATTGGTAGGATCACATCAGCATTGCCGGTGTGCCGGAATTTTGCCTCGCAGGAGTTCTTTTACATACCAGTAAATCTACTGACATGGAGCTGTCGTTTTTAAGCACACTTAAAAAACAACGGTCTGGGCCAGATTTGAACCCGCGACCTTGGGAACAGTGGGCCAGCATCAAACCAACTGAGCGACCCAGACCGAACCTCTTTTTGACTGTGTGAGATCACCTGTGTTCTATTGAAGAATTTTGATGTTAGATCTTCCATCAATATAATGCTTTGGTTCTTGAGAAGTAGTCCCCACCTGGAGATCTGAATGGGGGACTATTTTACAGAATATTTTATCCCTCGAGTCATATTTCAGAAATTGTATTGGAGGTAATTAGCAGTAAATGTAACTGCTTTTTAGAGAGCACCATATTTTTACGTTTTTTGCGATCACATTGCTCTCTCACAACCCTTAGAATATCTGGAGGACCATACTTGTCATTGGTTTATGGGTCTCACTGACCTGACCAGGAGAATTATCAAAATAAATTCACTGACCACATCCTCTGATTACCAATCAGAGGGCACATTACATACCATGACAGCTAAGCATGTTTGGGGTTAAGAGGTTACAGAGAAATTAGAGGAGTAAAAAGGTTGGAAAAACAAAGACTCCCCAGCCCTCAGGTACTCCAATAGCATAGGGGTCAAAAGAGAACAAGAGATGAGCTAGGTAAGGTCATAAGGTCAGATAGAAAAGCTACAGTGAGGAGCAAAGCACCAGTAAGTGGAAGTAATGTTTTGCTCAGCTTGGGTACCTTGTGGTCGTCATCCACATATCCCCTAGATGGGGACCCCTGAGGGGACACAACAGATGTTGTGTTGTAGGTTCTAAGATGTAATCAATGTTAGGATCCTTCCAGTTTATGTTATGAACAAATAAGATAAAAAAATGTTATACATATATAGCAGAAATAATAAGCCCAGGATGATTCATGCTCATATTTGTTATATTTATTTAAGTTCATCAAAAATATGTCAATTTCCTGTTACATGAATGTTATATTTTATTTTTGTAAACTTATTGTTGAATCTCAGGTCGAGAAGACCGCATAACTGGCCGGGAGGGCTCGGGGCGCTGACCACGTCCCACCCTCCAGTACTGCACCTCACCAATGACGCCTGTAGTGGGCAGAGGTGGGGGACGCAGCGGCTGGGCGGTAGGCCTTGGCCCTTCGTGGGCTGTCGCGCAGGGTTTACATTTACATATTGTTGAATCTGAAACTACTCGGTAAAATGGAACATGGCGACATTGATTATAAGTGAAAATAGTACAAAAGGACAAATGAAAGACAATGGTTACTAAGCTCCATAACCAAGAAGAATAAATTGTGAATCTTTTTTCAGTACAGTTGTGATGTTGATGTTAAACAGAGTAGACGTTGAAACTTTTGTGCAAATAGTAGCGAGTGCGCATCATAAATTTCGGAAAACATATTGGTGATCCAAAATTATAACGAGAAATACCAAACAATCTTATAGTGATTTTGTGGAAAATAAATACCTTACAATTTATATCAATGGATATAAATATAAATTAGTGAAAGAGAAACCAACACTTGCCATAAAAATGATGCCATTAAACTTTGCATGAGAAATACTCATAAAAGAAAACTTTGTCATGATGACACCCCGAATAGTTTCAGACATTAATTTCAAGAATATATTTAAAAACTGAGATGATTTGTGAATATATGTTGTCTTAGTTTAAATAGAATTAATTTTGGTGGAACCCAAAATTAACCCTCACCATCATAATCTTTATCTGTTACCTGCTAAATAGGGCCTTGAAACAAAGATCTCATTGCTCCCTAAATAAATAAATAAAAAAACTGCCACACATGTAACATAGGGTGGCTTTTGGCAGTTGTATAAGAAGTTTCTGTTTTAAATTTCATACTTATAAAGATAACACAATTTCTGACATTAAACTTATCATGAAAATGAACAGTCAACTAAGGATGGAGAGGAGCCTCTCTGAACCTAGTCCTATAGGATTTTAAAGTACCACATATCTTAGAAAAATACAAGAGATCTCATTACTCCAAGAAATTCAAATCAACTTCAAAGCTATGATGAAGCATTAAAGAACCAATGTAACTGGAACTTGAACCCGGGACATCAATCCGCTCATATTAAAAACACTGCTGCATCATGAAGAGATTTGAAAACTTTATTAGTTAATTAAAAAGTTGCATTATTAGCTGACATATTTTTCTCAATCTAAACTGGCAAGAATTTTATTTTTATCTAGATGATGGTATTTCCTTTTTAGGCACATTAAAGAAAGCAATTATGGCTGACACAAAATTTAACAGCGAGTGGCAGGTGGCAGAGACTTGTCACAGATTGCAGTGTTGTATAGTTAAACACACTGTGAAATCATGCTGTAAAGCTAGTGATATAAATATATGTTGCATCCTCAAAACTTATTTGCACAACAGGAAAGAGAATAGCAGTGGTCAGCTATAAGCTACTATTAAATGCTGGCTTGTACAATGAATTAGCAATTTGGTATTTTAACCCTTTCAGAAAAGTCACTGTCAAAAAGAAAATGTCATATATGAATTAAAAGTTTGCTAGTGTTGTCAGCTCAGAGTTTTAATATTCTAGTGGTTACCTCTTCATATCCTTTTCTTCTTCAATGCTAGACAAATAAGTGAGTGATTGAGTGAATGAGTGAGTGAGTAACTGAGTGAGTGATTGAGTGAGTGAATGACACAGTGAGGGAGGAAAGGAGGGAGGGAGAAAGGTAGGCTATGGGCCTGTCGACAACAAGATCATTTGTACCCATAATCAAGAGAAATTCATGATTTTCTCTACTTGATTGTCATTATGTTCAAGATATTTTTGTGCTCCATAATAGGGAAAGTCCAAGTATGTCTTATATCTTCCACTGTAAAATGTAAAATTAAAATGTAAAATTAAAGCAAAATTGCATAGCTCTACAAAATATCCAAAGTTAAAAGGGTATACATACCTCTGGAATGTCTTTCTTATCTTTCTGATGAGCCCACACAAAAAGAAATAAAAATACGACATACAGGATGATAACAATAAAAAGCACAAGCCTGGAGTTGTCTAATCTCAGCTGTATGTTAACAGGATTCACAGGATCATCTTCATATGATCTAACCACTGCAGATCCCATTACTGAAGATAAGTGATGACAGCCGCAGTGAAGTGTTTCAGGTGTAGTTTTTAGCCCAGGCTATAAGACAAATAAAAGCAAGATTTTTAAATAATCTAAGACTAATCAATGCTATAATACATTTAAAAATCCTTTACATAAAGCAGGTTAATAAATCTAAAACTACCTAATCTAATCATAGAAATATGCCAATAAAGGATTTTCTAAAAAATTACACCATTTGTTCTTTTTGAAAATCACATTTATTTAATCTTAGATTTATCTCACTCTAATTAGTCTTAAGATATTTTAAAGACATATACCATTGGGGTAATTTATCTCTGATGTGAGACTGCCTTTGTGGTTTACCAGGAGAAATACGAACTGGTTTGAGAATTTAATGCCATTCTGGCAGTTTGTCACAATAGCTCAGTGGTTAGAGCAGCCGCCCGGTAAGTGGAAGGTCTGTGGTTCAAATCCCAGTTGTGGCATTGAATTGTTAAGTTTCAGTTCTACCTCTCAAACTTTGCCCACACACAGCTTGTGTGTTTAAAAAACCAACAGTAAGTTTGTTGGCATAAATAAATAAATAATTCAAAATCCATTTTTCTCAATTCTTTTTTCAGCAATTTTCACTATTCAAAATGCTCTTTGGATCCTAGTTTATAACTTTTGAAAGTTTTAGAAGAGCTTCAGAGATTAAGGTACTAAAATTGTCACATACTAGTTAAAAATATTAAATAACTGAACTGAAATTAAATATTTTTCATTCATACTAAAAAAATTGAAAATATCAACAAGTTGTATTTTTCTCTTAAACTAATTAAAACTAAGCAATGGCTGTATGAGGATTTCTTTAGACCTGTATACTGACCTCAAATTAAAAATTTAGGAGAGATACAACAAACTGTAGGGTCAAAGGGCCATTTCATATTAGCATATGAAAAAGTGATTTATTCTTAATAAATATATTAATAATTTAAAAACCGTTTGACATAGATGGTTTGACATTGAAATTTTGTGCATACTATATATTTTATACATATGGTCAACAATAAATAGTCATATGAAACTTGAGTATAATGGCAACTATGCTCTTGTTCCATAATATACTATAAGGCCATTAGTATATGTAGGAAATAATAATAACAGTAATCATAAGAGAAAATAAATACAAATTAATTATACAAGGTGTTAGGGGGGTATGAGTGCGCAGACTTCAAAGGCAACTTCCTGACGTTAAACTGAAACATAAGTTCCTGTACCATTTTCCTCTATAGTGCATAGTTTCATAAATAAAAATTAAAACTGGTCATAAGTGTGATTGCAAATATGTCCTCACTCCGTTATCGTTTACTTCTGCAATTAGAACAGCAAGGTAGAGCTACAAAAGATGCGTTATTTATGTCTTTACCATATGTTGCTAAAATGATTTGTTTAGCCACAAAATAATATGAAAGGACTGGATTCCAGCCTATCTATTGGAATAAAGTCATGGGCATACGCTTGGCAACCCCGCAACATTAGTGCGTAAGAAGAGAGGAAAGTGAGTGAATGTTGACAGTACAACTACGCCCATGACATCCGTGCACAACAGCAGTCTCTGTCAGTGCTTCAGGTGTGTTAAATGCATTCAGAACTATGGCAGTCTTTTCAAATCAAGAGTATTTAGATATGCTTCTTGTTTAGGGCAAAACCGACTGCAACACACGTGAAGTGCAATGCTTGATGATCTTCACACATGTGTGTTTGAAGCAGCCCTAGAGTTTGGGCAGAACACAGAAGCTCTAACGAGGGTAGGGCAAAATTGGCTAAGAAGATGTGATACCTGCATAGATTCTCATGGAGCACATTTTGAACATCTACTGTAAAACACATCTTGTTGAGTTTGCAGTTATTGAACATTAATAATTTTCTTCCTCTTCCTCTTCTTTTTCTTTCTTTCTTTCTTTCTTTTTCTTCCTTCTTCTTCTTCTTCTTCTTCTTCTTCTTCTTCTTCTTCTTCTTCTTCTTCTTCTTCTTCTTCTTCTTCTTCTTCTTCTTCTTCTTCTTCTTCTTCTTCTTCTTCTTCTTCTTCTTCTTCTTCTTCTTCTTCTTCTTCTTCTTCTTCTTCTTCTTCTTCTTCTTCTTCTTCTTCTTCTTCTTCTTCTTCTTCTTCTTCTTCTTCTTCTTCTTCTTCTTCTTCTTCTTCTTCTTCTTCTTCTTCTTCTTCTTCTTCTTCTTCTTCTTCTTCTTCTTCTTCTTCTTCTTCTTCTTCTTCTTCTTCTTCTTCTTCTTCTTCTTCTTCTTCTTCTTCTTCTTCTTCTTCTTCTTCTTCTTCTTCTTCTTCTTCTTCTTCTTCTTCTTCTTCTTCTTCTTCTTCTTCTTCTTCTTCTTCTTCTTCTTCTTCTTCTTCTTCTTCTTCTTCTTCTTCTTCTTCTTCTTCTTCTTCTTCTTCTTCTTCTTCTTCTTCTTCTTCTTCTTCTTCTTCTTCTTCTTCTTCTTCTTCTTCTTCTTCTTCTTCTTCTTCTTCTTCTTCTTCTTCTTCTTCTTCTTCTTCTTCTTCTTCTTCTTCTTCTTCTTCTTCTTCTTCTTCTTCTTCTTCTTCTTCTCCTCTTCTTCTTCTTCTTCTTCTTCTTCTTCTTCTTCTCCTCCTCCTCCTCCTTTTCCTTCTCCTCCTCCTCCCCCTCCTCCCCCTCCTCCTCCTCCTTCTTCTTCTTCTTCTTCTTCTTCTTCTTCTTCTTCTTCACGTCTTAGGTCATTTAGGCTGTTCCGGCCCCAAAGTTGTGTTCTTTATAATAGATTTTCCTGTTTAGCAAAAGGTGGCTGGCTGTTATTAAATTACACAACTACACGAATGAGGTATTTCCATACTTAACATTTGAAGTTGCAGTTTTAACTCCGGAATGTTTATCTTTAGGACTCATATTCATGTATGTGGCTTTCATGTAACTGTTTTCTTAACGGGCACCAGTTTTACAATGTGGCAGTTACATCACCCCGACTTAAACCCCCATTTTGCAAGGGGGACCACACCTATCGTTGGTCAAAGGGTCCATCGGAACCTAGCCGGGAGGACTGAATAGATGATATTTAGATCCACCGACCTTCCCCTCATGTGCCTCTGAGGGACGCTGTTGTGCTGTGATAGGCCAGCACATATGTAAATGACATTTCCTCCATTTTAGATGAAACATTTTTCCTTTTATCATTCTGTTGGCAGAGACACAACAAATTATGATGGAGAAATAGAGGCTATATACATTGCTCTCCGACAATTATTAAATCTTCCCTTAAATAAATTTAACAAGGCAGTAATTCTTTCAGATTCTAAAGCTACAATTCAGGGAATATGTTCAAATACTACAAAGAAGTCAACAAAAATTAGAGAATGCTACAAAATGTTAACACAACTCCAAAAAGTTAATAAGACTGTTCATCTCCAATGGATTCCAGCACACTGTGGAATCATGGGGAACGAAGCTGCAGACTCACTTGCAAAGAAAGGCACAACAATAAAACAAAAGTCTAAATTCAATTTCTCATATTCCTCAATAAAACGCTTGATCATAAAAAATTTTTGTCATTCATATCTACAAGAAATAGAAACAAATGCCAAAGATAAAAAATGGATTACACTACTTTCCAATCCAGATATAATCCCCCAGAGACCAAGGAAAACAGCTGTTGCAGCCTTCCGACTATTGACAAATCATGACTGCTTGGCAAGTCATCTCTACAGAATAGGTATCTCAGCCTCACCAATATGTGTCCTGTGTAACGATCCAGCAGAAATGAACGAAGACCACTTGAAGACCTGTGAAGCATTAAGATCAGAAGAAACTACAGTTCAAAAGTATTGGAAAGCACGAATGCTAATGGCTTCATTGCCAGATGCAAGGCACTAGAAAACAACAACAACAACAACAACAACAACAACATTTGAAGTTGCTATTTCTGATCACTTATGTGTAGCCTCTTACGCAGCTTTTAGTTTAGTTATCGTGAATAAAACTGAATAGCTTAAAAGCAAACCACCCCATCCCTCATTACTGGCATTAGCTGACAAGACAAAAGGCATGTGGCAAACCAGATTTCATGTGCTAGCCTAGTTTAGACCTTCACCCGTTGTAGGTGCGAACGTATGCCTGGCTGTAAACCAAAACAAAACATTCGGCCCATGTTGCCAGACTATGCAGATAATGTATTCAATAATATTTTATTATCTCCTTTACCTTTCAAGATAGATGGAGTTGTTATTGAACTTTATTATTAGTCATATTTGGATCTACCAGCAGGCAAAGTCTACGCACTCATACCCCTAACATCCTGCATATCTGACGATATCATAGGCTACTGCATTTAATTATACATTTTAGGACTGGAATGCACAATCAGTTACAAGAACTGAAAAATACAAATGTTCTTGTTGTTGTTTTCTAGTGCCTTGCATCTGGCAATGAAGCCATTAGCATTTGTGCTTTCCAATACTTTTGAACTGTAGTTTCTTCTGATCTTAATGCTTCACAGGTCTTCAAGTGGTCTTCGTTCATTTCTGCTGGATCGTCACACAGGAGACATATTGGTGAAGCTGAGATACCTATTCTGTAGAGATGACTTGCTAAGCAGTCGTGATTTGTCAGTAGTCGGAAGGCTGCAACCGCTGTTTTCCTTGGTCTCTGGGTGATTATATCTGGGTTAGAACGTAGTGTAATCCATTTTTTATCTTTGGCATTTGTTTCTATTTCTTGTAGGTATGAATGAGAAATTTTTTTAGTGATGAAGCGTTTTATTGAGGAATATGAGAAATTGAATTTAGTCTTTTGTTTTATTGTTCTGCCTTTCTTTGCAAGTGAGTCTGCAGCATCATTCCCCATGACTCCACAGTGTTTTTTTTGGATTTGGTTTAAGGGCGCTCAACTTCTAGGTCATCAGCGCCCTTAAAAAATTCATGGCAATAGCCAGGTATAAATTTCACTCAAAAAATAAAAATACTAGAAAAGAGAAAATATACAAAGGTAAAAAGCAGTGGCCATAGCCAGATAGGAAACAAGGTGATAAATATGTCCAAAAGCAGAAACAGATAATTAAAAAATTTTAAATCCTCAAATTGATATTGCACTCCGCTAAAAAATTAAAAACTCTATCAACCGCTGTTTTGTCGTCCGCTAGGACTTCTGCAAGTCTGGCAGGCAGCTGCAGAGAATTTCGAAGGTACGCTAGAGAGCAACACTCTAGCAGCACGTGGCGAACCAACAAAAGCTCAACAGTGTGCTGGAATCCATTGGAGATGAACAGTCTTATTAACTTTTTGGAGTTGTGTTCACATTTTGTAGCATTCTCTAATTTTTGTTGACTTCTTTGTAGTATTTGAACATATTCCCTGAATTGCAGCTTTAGAATCTGAAAGAATTACTGCCTTGTTACATTTATTTAAGGGAATATTTAATAATTGTCGGAGAGCAATGTATATAGCCTCTATTTCTCCATCATAATTTGTTGTGTCTCTGCCAACAGAATGATAAAAGTAAAAATGTGAACACGTAACTCCAGCTCCAGTAAAGTTTTCTGTGCAGGATCCATCAGTATATATGTGCAGCCATTCTTCTGTGGGATATCTAGTATTGATTGTTTCCAGAGCTAGAAGTTTTTGTATTGCTTTTGGTGTGTCTGATTTACTTATTTCCTCTATTAATTCCAAATTGAAGGTAGGTTGCAATAATTCCAATGGATTTTCTCTTATAAGTAGATTTTCTCTGGTGTTAGGAATGTTCAATTTGGATTTAATCTGTGTTACCTTTTCTAGGAAACTACTATGAGTTTTAAGGATTGAAGGGGGAAGGTTCTCTTCTGTCCATTTAGAGTTTGGCAGTCGTAACATTTTCTCGTGTTGGAGCAATGCTTATTCTTCTATTTTTGTTGTTATTGATGGGGTCCATGTTAAGGCAAGCATGGCATCAATAGGTGTTGATTTAACTGCTCCAGTGATTAGGCGAAGAGCCTGATTCTGTATTTGTTCAAGTTTATTGATGTTAGCATTTGCTGCTGTTATTAAAGCTTCAGAACAGTACAAGAGGTTTGGTTTAACGTGCATTTTGTATGTTGTGTTAAGGACTCTCCTTGAGCAGCCCCATTTAGCACCAGCTAACCTTTTCAGGATTTGCAGTTTCTTTTCAACCTTTTCTGAGATTTGAGATTATTTTGAGTCACTTATTTACACTTACCTTCACTACTAAACTGCTTTTTTAAAGCGGAAACGTTTTCAGGACCATTCGAACCCATCATCAGCCGTTGGGTAAATGACATCCTCTTGTTCCTTTTCTCTGCTGTCTCTATTCTGCTGCCATCTGGTATTAGGGGTGCAGAGCTTTAACACCTCATTCAATGCTGGTATTTCGAAATTAATAACTTTATTACTGTTCTTGATGATGTATATTTTTTCCCAAATATTCAGTTCTATTGGTGAATTAATAGATTTTAACAGTTTTATATTAAGGCCGATGTTGTGGTTTTCAGTCCAAAAATGATGTGCCATAGCAGACTTTTCAATTTGTTTTAATTTTATGTTTCTTTGGTGTTCCTTAAGTTTTATATCCAAATTTCTCTTTGTTTTCCCTATGTAGCTTTTGTCACAACTCTTACAGTTGATCTGGTAAATCCCCGATTTTTTATTGTATGGGATGGTATTGTTTAGTGGCTTATTAAGCAGGTTTTTTAAACTGTATTGGTTTTGCAGTGCTAGTTTTATGTTTAGTTTCTTGAAGATTTTTTCAAATTTCTTGAAGGCCCAGGGATGGTACGTGAATTTCCTAAATTTCCAGTTGTTTGTGAGTGGTGTTAATGTAGTGGTTTGCGAAATTATCTTGAGCTTTTCTGCATTTTTTGACACGTTCCTAACAGTGGCTGGGTTGAATCCATTTAATATTGCAATTTCTTCTATGTGTTGTTCATGTTTCAGAAATTCCTCTTTACTTAACGGGACATTATATAAACGATGTATCAAGCTTCGAAATGCTGCTGCCAGTTGGTGTGAAATTGGGTTGCAATTGTTTTTCTTGATGTAATTGTGTACATGTGTGGGTTTTCTATGTATACCAAATTTTATACCATCTATATTTCTAGTAATTTTGTTGATTTTACTGAAGTGAGATGGATGGCTCAGTAGAAGCGAAGTACTATGTGGGTTTAAACCAAAAAGGTGAGACGATTAATAACACTACACAATACTTACTTATAATTTCCCGGAACATGTTTCAGAGGCTGACTTCCCTCCATTATGAACCAGACATTGACTGGTTCTCCCTGGTGTGGATGGTGAGTGAGTGAGTAGGGTTTAAGGGTGCATCGACAGCTAGATCACTAGAGCCCTGTGTGGATAGTGATGTTACCTCTGAGATCTCCTCTGGTGGTGGTTCAAGGAACTTGCTGAAGATATCCTCCTGGGGGATGTCGATTCAGCACACCTTACTGATTTGTCAGAACACTTAAATAAACTAAACATCAGTATGCAGGGACATTATCAAAACATTGTTAATATGTATGATAAGGTTAGATCATTTCTTATCGTGATTGAAGTTGGAAATCAGACTTAAAGGAGAGACAAATCTTTTATTATGTACATCTGCAGGCTTGAATACACATTTCTGAAGAACAAATAAATACATATATTAATATTGAGACGGAATATTGACTAATAGAAAGTTGTTCATGTAAATATTTTTGTAAGAGCGTGTAAATTTTTAATTCTTTTAATTTGGGGGTATCAGGGACCTATTTCTTTTTGATATTCAAGATCCAATGTCTTCTCGTCACTTTGAGTTCAACCAATGAGAACTGTTGCGCGGATGAATACATAAGAATGGCGGTGTTGCGTCATAGGACGCTTGGACTAGTTTATGATTAGCGTCTGTGAGCTCAAAGTGGAAGGACGTATAATTGCTGATGGCGTGTGAACATGTAAATTACACCCAAACTTTTAACCAGCATAGACGCTATCGAATTTTAAAAGTTGTTAACTAACTGAAATTGTGATAAAAAGTGTAAATAACGAATAAATGTGTTTGTGATAAAAGAACGTTGGTTTATGCATTCCATTCGTTGACCGTCGACCCTGCAGATAAGAGTAGCGTCTGCTATAACAAACTTTCCACCTTTTAGTAAAAACATTATTCCCGCTGCTATATTCCCGCTGTTAGGCAAAGACATATTTAATAAAACCCGCCTCAATATATTGGAAAAACTTAAAAGGAAATTTAAAGAAAACTGATTTATATATTGCCAAACAATGACAAATGACTTCAGCCTGTTTGCAAATGTTTTCACAGCAGACATAATAAAAGTTAGGTCAGAATTGCAACAAGGAGTTGCAGACGTACAAACTAACTCATTTCAGAAAAGCAAGTTCCAAGGTCTAATTGACAGACATTTTTAAAAATCTACCAGTTTCAGATTATCCATGCCTCTGAGTGTTTGATATCAGTATTAAAAGTCATGTTTGGCTCAGCACACACACACACACACGCACGCGCACGTGCACGCACACACGCACACACACACACACACACACACACACAGACACACACAGACACACACAGACACACACAGACACACACACCCACCCACACACCCACCCACACACCCACCCACACACCCACCCACACACCCACCCCCACACCCACCCCCACACCCACACCCACACCCACACCCACACCCACCCACACACACACACACACACACACACACACACACACACACACACACACACACACACACACACACAATTACACAATGGAAAAAGAAGTTCAGAAGGGCTGTCCACAAGGATCCTGCTGTGGCCCAGGCTTTTGGAACATAATGTATAATTCCCTATTGAATACTGATTTCAATAGGAAAACTAAACTAAAGCCATGGCATTCGCAGATGACCTTGTCATATTAACAAGAGGCTCAAGCAAAGTAGAAGCAGAAAACATAGCGAATCAAGATTTAGTCAAAATTCAGAACTGGGCCACTGACAACAAAATAGAATTTAACGAAAAGAAGTCGAAGACTCTAGTCATATCAAGAAAGCGAACGGACAATTGGGACGTCGATATCTACTTAAACAACAAGAAGCTTAACCAAACTGAAGAAATGAAATACCTGGGCATATGGTTTGACAGTAAGTTTAACTTCAATGCACACATAGACCACACTGCAGGAAAATCAATCACACTCATCCACATGTTATCACGGACAGCTAAACTACAATGGGGATTAGGACACAAAGCACTAAAAACAATATACGAAGGAGCTATAGTCCCAATAATGACATATGGCTCACCAGTGTGGATAGACGCTTTAAGAAAAATAAAAAATCTAACAAAATATAAAAGGATACAAAGATTGATTAATATAAAAATTGCTAAAGCCTACCGAACTCTCTCATACGAGGCATCATGCGTAGTAGCAGGCGTTACACCCTTACAAATAACCATAGAACAGTATGTAAGAACCTACCTGGCAACAAAAGTCAACAATCAAGAATATGACGCACCGCTGGAAGTCAGGTATTGGAGACACCCTGTGGAAATACCCCTAATAGATGAGGTAGATAACAATGTATATGCAGTTGAAATGTACACCGATGGTAGCAAAACTGGTGATAAAGTTGGGGCAGCAGGGATCATCTTCATCCATGGCAACCTGGCATACAAATTAAAGTTCAAGTTGCATCCACGATGCACGAATAACCAGGCTGAACAACTGGCAATATTAAAAACACTTAAGAAACTAGATGAGCTTGGATATGGAGAATGCGATGAAAAACGAGCTGCATTATTCACAGACAGTAAGATAACTCTAGATCTGCTCAGGAACAACATAAAACATAACCAGCTGATAGAAGCAATCAAAACCAAAATCCTTGAACTTTCAAAATCAAAGTGGACACTACATTTCGGCTGGGTGAAAGGACATGCGGGAATACACGGAAATGAACTTGTGGACAGACTAGCAAAACAAGCTGCCGCAGAAGACACTGAAATAATATATGACAAAGTATCAAAAGAAGCAATAGTAACTAGAGAGAAAGAAACTGCACTCGAAGAATGGCAACAACAATGGACAGCATCAAGGAAAGGAGCAGTAACCAAAGAATATTTCCCATCCGTGAGAAGAAGATTGAACCAACGGTTACCAATATCTCCGGAGTTCACAGCAATGATAACAGGACATGGAAAGCTAAGATCATATCGCCACAGATTTGGATTTTTAGATAACCCAATGTGCAAATGTGAAGAAGAGGACCAAACAGTAAACCACATTATATTTCGATGCAAAATACTAAACAACCAGAGAAACGCAATGATTAGGAAGATACAAAGTAAAGGTGCTACTTGGCCCATAAACAAAGAAGAACTTGGAAACAATTTCATACAACCTTTCGTTAACTTCATTAATGCTATACAATTCACAGAAATAGAATGACTTAAGTTCAAATATATATAATTTCTACTCCTTACCAAAATTGCAATCAGTATCATTGTCCAAACACAGTTCAATACTCTACTGCTGTTACGAGTATAATAATATTTGCGTTTCACTATATGATAAGTACTAGATTTATGAAGTACTCAATTAGACTAAGGTAGATAAAAAATTAGAGGTAAATAAAGATGTAAATGTTCAAATAGAACATCACCAACAATATGTACATGTATATATAAAATGTAATTTGTATGTAAATAAATAAATTCAAGCATGTAGTATTCATATGGAATGGGGCATGCAATTAAAAAAAAAAAACAAAAAACAAAAAAAAAAAACACACACACACGCACGCACGCACGCACGCACACGCACACGCACACAGACACAGACACAGACACAGACACAGACACAGACACAGACACAGACACAGACACAGACACACACACACACACACACACATGTGAATCATGTGAATATATGTGTGTGTGTGTGAGAACAGTTTTCTCAAAACTAAAAACTGAAATCAAATAAAAGGTCTCACATTTCTGATAAACATGCTAACCTGTCATAGCATGTAATACATCCTCTGATTGGTAATCAGAGGATATGGGTGAATTTATTTTGATAATTCTCCCGGTCAGGTCGGTCAGACCCATAAACCAACGACAGGTGTGGTCCTCCAGACATTCTGGGGGTTGTGAGAGAGTGATGTGACTGCCAAAACATAAAAATATGGTGCTCTCTAAAAAGCGGTTACATTTACTGCTAAGTCTCTTCTATATTGGAGAGCAAGAGGATTAATGACTTCACTGTCAGAAATCCAGCATTAGCTAACAACATTTCTGATAAACACCTTTCTTCACAATTAGTGTGACATTTCTGTAGATCTTGTTAGTTTAGTGAAATAAATTCACATACTTGTTTCACTATAGATATTTACAGTGCTGCACGCCAACTACTTCACCCCACCTGTGAACCAGTTCCAGTTCCAGTTTTGCAGGCCTCTTGTCTAACTACTTGGCCATGGTGCCACCTTTCCTCCTAAGAACAGCTGATATGCAAGTAGGAACAACAGTGCAAAGATTGGACAAGGGCCCAGAAGTAGGTCATGACAAGATAAGTGAAACATCAGCAAGTTTATGCAAGATGATATCACCTTGTCAAGAAGCTAAGGATACACATCAAGAAGCCTATGCATCCATTGAAATTCCGTGTTTAAGGGTTTGAAGAAGATTTGTTGCCATGCTTCAAATTATTTGGTTCAAATCATTTCAAAAGTAAAGGATGTTTATATGAAAACTCTCCCCAAAATTAGCGTTAGGAATTATTTGTAAACACATTAATAACAATAAATTTTGCTGAATCCATTTATCATTCCCACCACCTGAAATCTAATGATCCAAATACATTCATGACTGATTACAAAGCAAGCATAATGACATGGAAATGATTACTTTAATTCATTTGGTTTATTAAAATGCTAAGATATGTATTATATATAATTTTTATAATCTCTTTATGTTTTATTAATAGTATTTGATGAATAATTCAAAATTTGTTTTTTGTTTCTTTAATATTTTTAATTAATGTTGATTAAAGCTCCTGTAGAAGCTCCTGTATCAGGATCAATAATTATGGGTGGGGTTTTATTAAAGTTAGTTGGATATGGTTTATTACGGGTTTTTGAGTGTTTAATGAGAATTGGTATAATAATGTATTTTGATTAAGTGTCACTTCAGCATTTGTTTCAAGTGATTCAGTTGTTTATCATCCTCATTGTCATTGTTATCATCACCAACACCACCATCACATAAATAATTTTTACGTAAATTTACATATTTTTTGTTGTTACCTGACATTCTTCTAAATCCCAGCTCAATGTCTCTGGATCCCACATTGGGCAAGAAGTTAAAAATAGTTCAAAACTATAATACAGTGTCAAATTTGCATGTTCTCCAAAATGATCAGCTTCTTTCTGAAATAACATAAGAGATGATTCACTATATCTTTTAGTTATTGATATCATGTTATATCAATATCAATGTTATATCAATAACATTCTTAGAAATTAACACTGAAACTATTTTAGCATAAACCCAAATTGAGTAATGATTTGAGAGGTAAAACTGGAACTTCAAAATTCAATGCCACAGCTGAGATTTGAACCAGACCTCTCAAACCTTGTCCACATACAGCTTGTGTGTTTAAAAACACCAACAGTAAGTTTGTTGTCATAAATAAATAATAGTAATAATTGTTAACTTTATTTAGCAATGACTGTGGGAAAATAGGGCAATATTTATAAAAAGTAACAAATAAATGGAAATAGACTTTTAAAATATCAAAGAAACAATATTTTATAAAAATAATGTATAAAGATGTGGTAACAAAAGGACTCAACAGTGGACAGGACCAATTTCAGTGGCTAGTCCAACACATGTAATCTCTTAATACTTCAATTATTAATTATGGGAATTATAATTATGATGGTTATGATTATTACTATTATTATTACTAATACTGTTATTACTATTATTGTTATTGTTGTTATTATTGTTATTGTTATCATTATTGTTATCATTGTTATCATTATTATTATTACTATTATTATTAGTATTATTAGTATTAGTATTATTAGTATTAGTATTATTAGTATTAGTATTATTAGTATTAGTATTAGTATTAGTATTACTATTAGTATTAGTATTACTATTAGTACTATTATTAGTACTATTATTAGTACTATTATTAGTACTATTATTAGTACTATTATTAGTACAGCAGCGGCAGCGGCAGCGGCATCATCATCATCATCATCATCATCATCATCATCATCATCATCATCATCATCATACTATATATACATATAAAGATTATCACTAAGCACTTACTTCCATAGTTTTGAATTCAGGTAACACAGCTACATAAAAGAATTCCTTTTCACGAATAGCAGTTTTGAGTGAGTCCTGTACATGCACAGAAAGCGATTCTTCTAATGGAATTCCTGGTGTCACATCATGAGGTATAAGCTCTGAATATTTTCGGAAATCATTTACTGAAGGCCTGAGTCCTGCAGAGACCACCACCTGCACCATTAAAGACTAATCAAACAAGAAGTACTTTTGTCCTCCTGAAGGTCCTAATGTAATAATTTTCATGAATCAGACAACAGGGTGAGAGATAATTGCAGAGGTATTTTTTTAGACATAGTGAATGACCAATAGCTGTGCAGTGTCGAGTTCATTTTTGTAATTATAAAACATGGGGGTGTCTGGTTAGTATCTCTCAGACTTCCATGCAGTAAACTTTGGGAACAGTGTATGTGATTAAGCATAGTGCCCACTCGCATTATCAGCAGTGTCTCATCTATTATAAAAATTGAATTATTATAAAAATTGAATCGGTGTTGAAACACACTTAACATCACCTGCATGTAAATATTTATCTTAACTGGTTTCAAGAGCTTAAATTGCTCCCATCATTATAATATATTCAAATATATGCAATGTGTCTTGTTAATTTCAAGGAAGGAAACAGAGACGTTACCCCACCATGAAGTTACACGCGCAGGTCCTAGCAAGGTCATTTGTCACATCTAAAAAACACCTCTGTATATACAAATTTTTAAATTTCCTACTGAATGGTGAGCACAATACAATACTTATACATACCATTTGTTTGGACCTGTTACATAGATCATAAATACATCACACTTTCAAAATTTAAGATGGCTGCATATATACAATATATTTGAAAATCTGTAACCCATCTAAATGGAAATATTGTGTAGTTTTGGAAATATCTAGTTTATACATATCTCTAATAACTGACAATAGTTACTGAACTAGTTCATAGCATGCTGATATATTGGTATTTCAATATCCACAACTAGTGTTACCATGGAGGCCATTTGGGAACATAGGCTACATAAGAACCTTAAAGATTGAGACAGTGTACGGAAAAGAAGAAATTTAAGCCCATACAGTGATGTACACTCATTCTTTCTCTAACTTCGCAAATTCTGCTAACTGTAATACACATGTCCTTGTTTAGTGCTGTCATGCAAAGTATTTGATTAAAAGTGAAATCAACTGAAAGTGTGTTTATTACATATTGCAACTAATGTTCAAATGAACAAATTATGCACCTCTGCAATGCTACAAACAGGAGCTCTAGGTGTTTTAAAGAACAGTTGAGATGTCATTGAAGTACCATGGCACTCCAGGGTTCATAGGACACGTGCGTCTATGTATGAAAAATTCACTTGGGACATTCTTTAATGATCTTCTATTAAATAAATGGAAGGCTAGTAAATTATCATTTTATATACATTAATTGAAACTTTAGCACAAACAATATTGCAAGTTACACAATGTTGTATTATGAGATAGATTCAAAAAAATATCTTTTCAGATCATTAAATTACTCTGAATTATTTGGTGTTGTATGACGTAAGTTTATAATATCGTTTTACCGAAACTTAAATTTTCCATAAAATTTCAATTAGTTTGAAGACTTTGAAAATGAGATGCTTTTTTAGGAATTCAAAATATTCCCAATAAAACCTAATGTGTCGCACTCATATGACCTTCCCTACTCTTATACAAACTATTGTTACAAATTATTTATTTATGCCATCAAACTTACTGTTGGTGTTTTCAAACACACAAGCTATGTGTGGGCAATGTCTGAGAGGTAGAACTGGAACTTAAAAATTCAATGCCACAGCTGGGATTTGGTTCAAATATTGTTACAAATAAATAAGGAAAATTGAAGCTATTAACAGTGAAGCAACAAGATTCTAAAGTAAGAACAAATTAGAAACTAAAAACTTCACTTATCTTAGTAATGTTGCATGTTCTTTTTGAACAAGCTAACCCAGGGTTTCAAGTTGTCTCCAACTCATTCTCAAAGCTATACAAACAAATTTGTTACCAAAGCTACAATCTTTCATTTTTTTTCTGAAAACAAAAACAAATACTGATATTCAATTTTTTTTACCAATCTCTGAAACAAAAATTTATAAATACAATCTATAGATGGTAATTCGAAGTTCATAACACGATTCCTGTTTCTTAAAATAAAAATGTTTTCCCAAACCATTAAATCTATAGGTCCACTTAATTGTTTTAACAATTTAACTTCTGGATTCATTGCATGATTAAATGACCAAAAATGATCTGCCACAGCTGATTTATCAGTTTGTTTATATTTAATATTTCTAAAATGCTTTTTTATTCTGGTTTATAAATGATGTTTAGTTTTTCCAATATAAACCTTATCACAATTTAAACAGCTAAATTGATAAATGCCAGATTTTTTATAATTTGGTATTTTATTTTTTTTTAGAAAAATTAAGTAAATTTTGTATATTAAATTTATTTTGAGGGACCAAATTTATTCCATATTCTTTAAAAATCGTAAATTTTTTATTGCCCCATGGATGGTAAAATACAATTATCTTTTATTTTTTTAAGGGTTGAAACTTCTTTAACAGCTTTTTGATACTTAAATTACATAAAATATAAAGGTTTTAATCCTTTTGCACATAAATTTGCTGTTTTCAATAGTTTATTTTATAGGTTAATAAATATACCCCTTAATAAAGATGAATTTGACATAGAAGATAAACACATTATTAACACTGCAGTAATTAATGGTTTTAATACAGATTTTATACATAAAAAGATAGAAAAATTTAAGTATAAAAAAGCTGTTAAAGAAGTTTCAACCCACTTTTGCCCTCATGGCCTGTCTCCACCCCTCTAAGGCACCATTTCCTATCCTACTAATCCTCTACCCTTTATCCTCTTATTGCCAGTGTGCCTAGAAGGCACTGTTCAGAAAATTTATGATCAATGGAGAAAACTCGGAATAAGTGATATTCCGTGTGAAATAAAGAACATACCTGACTGAACCTGGCAGTTTCTGGAGTGCTGTTAAACAGATGTCACCTTGGTGGAAATACTGATTTCAAAGAACTGGTGGAGTTTATATTATCAATGATTTCGTTGCTCCACAGAAACACTTCTTGTGAAAGAGCTTTTCTAAACTAGTTTTAATAAAAACCAAAAGTAGGTTTTAGCGAAGTACAGTTTTAAAACCTTCAGTTGTGTGGAACTTGATTACATTTCAAACAAGCTAGACATTTTGCGCAAGATTACTTCTTCAGAGAACTATAATTGACTGTTCATGATCACATTTAATATTGTATGTTTCAGGATTTTAAGAAAATGTAAGTGTATATGCCGATGGGCATATATAAATAGCATTTAACTTATAAATTTATTTTATTTTTGCATTGACCAACAATTTCCTACTTTTTATCCTACATTTTTTATCATTGTGTCCTATATTTCCATAAAATATTCTGGTAACCCTAATGAGAGCTTGATTTTGTTAATTGAATGTTTACTATTAGATAATCTGTTATCAATTTGTGGGAGTTATCATTATTAACGTTGTTTCATATATCAATTATGTTTATATAATTAGTAATTATTTTACATCATACCATATACAAGAGGAAATGTAAATCAATGTTATTATTTATGGCATCACCAAAATGAGCTTTAAATCATGTATATGTGACAAGGATGCATGATATCATCAAAAAATTCTGATGAAACAAAAAAGTATTGTTAAGGACGACAAGAGCCAAACAATATCCTTACCTATAGAATATTTACCTATAGAACATTTTTCAAACATGGCTTGGATAAGGGACATGGAAGAAGGAAGCCATCCCTGACAAATCATAAATTGCATGATTTCAGGCACGCTAGGAAATTAAAATGTTTATAAAAGTGAACAAATAGTGTAACAAAATAAAATTGATAATAAAAAAATGTGCAGCAAAAGAAATTCGGAGTTCAATTTGAAAAGTTATGTTTGGGCATTATTTCCTGGCCACTACCTGTGAAGAGATAAGAGTTCTCATTACTCATCCCACAACTTCATAAAAATGACTGCACCAAACATATTGAAAATGTCTGTAACAAAATAAATAAGACTAAGTGTGCTCTAACACAGATACATCATTGGTGAAGATAATTCACTAGTTGTACACTTTATCTTGAGCCCTGGAATCTAGTGGTATGAATGGCCTGAGTCAAGAATTGAAAGCACCTTCACTGATGTAGTTTTATAATTCTTGCATCCCATCATTTTAGCAAATTCCTGCAACACAGACGCCTATATGAGGTTATTTTTTGCCCTAACACTATCAAACCACTCCTACACTGTTTCATTAGCGTCTTGGTTTCCAGTTTTCTTAAGTTCTCTCTTTATTTTGTCATTAGCGCAATTTTACTGCTGTTTCAGCATTTCTGTGTTCTACTTTAGAACCTCATAAACTTGAGTTTTGCCTTCATAGAATACCTTCATGATCTGCTTTACGCTCAATTTGCCAAATTCACTAGCATAAAACACTTTTACTCTTAAATTAAGATCTAGTACAGTTCTTGTTTTGGAAGACATGGTGACTGAACTAAGCCATCGCCTTTGTCTAAGTTTAGAGGTATACTGTTAAGAGCTCTGTATTCTATACTGTCTGACACATCACTACAGAAAGGAAAGAGTCAGCAATAAAAGATAACCAATTGTATTTATTGTTAACTATGCAGTGAAGGGTGACTGTGACACATTTCTCAGACTGATTAGGTAGCAGCAATATGGTTATGTTTCAACTTAAACATCATATACTTAGAGCAGATAATGCAGACTTTCACTGGGTGCCTGGAAGTCCTTGTTCTGGAACTAAGATTTTCTGTTAAAGGCGTGCTTTGATTCTGTTATCTGCATAAGACAGTTTCCATTAAATAAGAATTTAGCATGCTTTTCAGCTCTATATTCATGGGGTCATGAAATATTTGCATTTAAGATAGATTTCACTTAACAAAGAGTCTGTTGAAGGCAGGTTTTACTATATAGTATGCTTTAATATGTTTGCATGTAACTATGCGTTAAATATATTTAGGTTACAGAATAGAGGAATAAGAGTAATCAAACAATGACATTAATAACAACTCGCAAATAAAATAAAAACATGAATATTCATTATGACAATACCAGAACAATACAATACTATTTTAGAAGCAGATGAAGTTCATTAAAATTCAGTATGTTGAAAATAATGCAAAGCATTTGTATAATCATTTATCTCCCCCAATCAAATAAAATAAATAAAGAGGTGAAGGAAACTAAAGCACAAATAAGACTTCTCATAAATAATGCATTATATTCAATAGAGGAAGGAAAATAGTGAATGCAACCAGTTATTAATTTACTTTATATTAGAGTTGTACGTATACAGAGTAATTCCTATACTCCTCCAATTTAATTGGAATGTACTCGCATACTATTAATGTGTGTGTTTGTTACACTTTATTTACTCTAATAAAGTATTATAGAATTAATACAAAGTGGGAATCTGTATGTCTACTGAATACTGGTGAGATCGTATTATTGTTCTTTTCATTTGTATCATCTAATAAGGGAGAAGAAAAAAAGGGGAAAATGTTAGCATGACACTGCTTCTGACATATACATGCAAATATAAATGTTTTTCTTAATTGGTGTATAATGTGCTATCATAGAAATCACATGCAGTTTGTTTTACATCATAGTTCAGGCATTCTTTTTCCCCAGATAGTATTCCAGAAGTCACATAAGCATTATCCAAATTATAGTTTTATTGTTATATGCAGCCCAACATTTATTGTAAACAAGTAAACAAACAAATAGATAACTAAGAATGTCATTCCAGCTAATATGAATAGGTTACAAAAACTTGTAAACATTTTTCAGAGTTCAGTTGTCATTTAACTCCTTTCAGAGTATTCAATCAGCTAACAAATATTTTCAATTTCATTGTACTCGTACTATCATATGGCTTCACTGAGAAGATTCTTAATTTTTTATTTTATTATTTTTAATAATGAGATTCTTTGAAATTCTCTTACCATTAATTTATACATTGGTTTTTGGAAAACCAGATAAGGTTTGCTCCCCTGTTTTCCTTTTATCTTGTGGACTTTGATGTATTGCTCAAGAACTTCATCGTTATGAATAGAAGCTAAGGGCACACTTATATTGCTTGTTATCTTATTATGATAACTAGAAGCTAATATTGTTGGATCTTGCATACTAACAAACATATCTAATGGTTTGTGAAATTCTTTGAAATTGATCCTCTTTCCTGTTTCTTTGTCTCTGATATAAGTAATCAGTAAATTTGTGTTTATATCCTTGCTTTCTGGATCCCAAGAAAATGGATTTGTACTAGTAAGAGCTACCTGAAAAGAATAAATATTCATTAAACATACGAAAGAGTTTAATACACTGCTTAGTATAAGAAGCAGATATGTCGCTTTGAAAGTTTTCCCATCACTAAATATGAAGAGAAGTCAGTGGTCCTCAAAGTTTGTGTTACACCTTACTGCAGATTTATTTGCTGCACCTCCAAATTATTTCAGAAAAATTATATTAGCTTGAAAAAGAAGCATAATAATTGAGGAGTAATCATGGTAAATGCTATAAGTGCCAAATGTTCTGCTTTCCACAATCTTAAAAACATCATAGAATACCAGTTGTTTAATAATGATGATGATAACGACGATGATGATAGCAATAGTAATAATAATAACAATAATAATAATGATAATAACAATAATGGTAAGAAGAATAATAGCAATAATAACAATAATAAGAATAGTAACAATAACAACAATAATGATGGTGGTGGTGGTGGTGGCGGTGGCAGTGGCGGAGGCAATGGCGATGACGATGGCGATGACGATGATAAACCTTTTCTAATAATTTTGTGTGTATCAGATATAATTATCTTTTAACTGAAAAGATCATCTACTCATTCATTGATATAAAAGCTAACCAAAGTTTACAGTGTAGGAAAAGTTGTTCTTTGTGAGTTTCACAGAAAACAGCATAGGTACCATGTGTTACAAACTGTATAAGAGACAAGCATTAATGTTACAAATTAAATAAACATTTCTCCCACTATTAGTATCTTATAATATAACACTCATTTACATTAAGATGTACATCTATGTAAAAGACTTATAGAACTAGTGGTTTTTCCCATCCATAAAAAGAAGCATAGCTACATTTTTCTTTTCTGCAGTGACCAACTTTGTTCCTGTATTTCCTTAATACTGTGTAGATTTTTACCCATCTTCAATATGTTGATGAAGTTCCATTCTTCAATGTTATAGAATAGTTGTTCAGTATTTATCCTATTTGCACAAGCTGTGTTTATTTTAACCCACAAAAGAATGCTATTCTAGAGATTTTTAGTATTAATATATGTCAGCTTCTAGAGCTAGATCAAAAAAATCTTCCGGTTTCATAACAGCCACCCCAAACAGAGCCTTTAAGCATGCAGATATTACAGTGTCTTATAATTCCTCTGTGTCTTAGCTTTGCCTGCTCTTTATGCTTTTCAGTAATATATCAATGGCTTAAAATGTTACATTTTTAAAAAAAGAAGCTGTATTGTCTGTTGGCTTGTTAGATGGTTTGATAAGAAATTTCAGCTTATTTTATCATTGAAGCAAATGAGAAAGTATTATGAATATTTTTTTCAATCAATCAGTTGCCATATGTTTGTTACATAAAAAAGAAATGTATAACATTCAAATTCATTTGTCCATTCATATCCTCAATATTTTTATTGACTCTGTGGATCATAGTAGCTACTAGAACGTTTTAAAACTCAAAGAAGATGCCATTCAGAACACATCAGAGCTCAAAAATGGTGCTAGATTGTACTTCATTAATAGCTTGGATGTTTAGTGTGCCAGATTTTTGGAAGATAATATGTAAATGTTAATAAAGGACTAATAAAACCTTCTCTTTTCTCATTTCTTCTGCTTTTCCTCCTCCTCCTATTTATTCTTTCTAACAGTTACAAAGAATTCACCTATGATCGCAATCCAAGGCAAAGGAAACGAAAATTCTTGCATTCTAACTCTGGTTAGTCAGAAACCTTCTACTCTGAAGTAATATCCTGCTCAAAAGAGCATCAGTCCTGCTACCAAAACAATGAAACATATCTCATGAACTATTTGAGATGGAGACATACAGTTTTTTTGCAGTTTATTCTACATCTCTCAAAGTTTTGTTTGTTTTTATATGATTTTAAAATGTGCTATTTTAGTTTGCCCTCAGGATGTCAAGTCGACATTGCACCTCCATCCATATATATTGCAGCATAACAACATTCACTGTTTGCACAATCGCAACAATCCCTCTAAGAAATATGTCAATATTTGGAACAGGGGTTTGGAAACACAATCCTTGACATACCCACAAAGGAAAAAATTTAAGGGTGTAATATCAGGTGAGCATGGTGCCAGGTTCCAATACTTGAGGGAGTACGTACTCATGAAGTAAGTCATAATAAACTGCCCCTGTAGCTGTCTTCTTGGCAAAGAAAAATGGACCAATAACTCTACCATGCACAAGAACACACCAAACATTGATTCTTGGGTTACCATGAACATGTTCATGAGTGCTGTGAGGAGGTTCAGAACCCCATACCTGGGTGTTATGCCCAGACACAAAAAAGTGGCTTCATCAGAGAACATCACTCTCTGTGGGTATCTATTGTCTTGTTCAAATACGTTCAACACAAATGCAGCACACCAAGGGAGGTCAGTTGGCTGCACAGCTTGCGTAAGTTTCAATTTATAGGCCTGCAGTCATAGCCGCATATGGAGGACTTTATGAATGGTTGCTTTTGTTGCATGCAGTTCCTGTGAAGCATGATGAAATGATTTCTGAGCGCTACGTTGAAAAGCAAATTGCACATGGTCAACAATTTCTTGCCCCTGCACCTGGTCATCCACTCTATGACAAATCTGTTACACTACAATCTGTAGAAATTTCTCACCCCATCCAATTATGGATGATTTGGATGGAGGTCTCCATATTGCTGGTGGAATTTTTGCTGAACAGTTATGCTCCTCACCCCAATTTTGTAAAATTTCTGGCACTTCACACATCCAACTATTTAATTTCAATACTCCCATCTGATGTTTCATACACTCTTTCAGAACTACATGATATCCTAGCTTTAAATTCCTATACCAATATTTTAAAACTCTGTCACCAAACCTTTTCTCCCTTCTTTACCTAATACACTGCTGTCCTTCCTTTGATGAAGCTTTAGGTAATCCTGTCACCTTGGGTTGATTTATCATGCCAAGTAGATCAAAATACACTTCACCCATGAAACAGACATTCTGAGTCCATTCCTCGTTTTCTTCCATTTCTTTTGCAAATGACATTAGCAAGTATATTGGTGTAGATGCAGTTGTCATTCTACGTTTAAATGCATTTCACTGTATAAGCTGCAAAGGCTTCAAAATTCTTCTCTGGTACATCAATCTTATTCTTAACTATGTGCATGTCTGCTGAACTCTTTGAATTCTTTATGAGGACCACAAACCAGTGACTGCCCATGTGCCCTCTCCACACCCCATCATTTTTTGGAGAATTATTTCAGAACTCAGTAGCTGTTTATTGTTACGAAGCAAATAGTACAAATGCTTTTTCTGAATTGAAGAACTTTCTCTAGCAATACCGATTTAAATTATTAATAGCTTCTGAATACTAAAAACAATGCTTTTTTTATTTTTCTGGTGCTATTTATATTAAACTAATAATCATTACTATTTGCTTCAGTTATGATAATATGAAAAAAATACTCACAGGAATCACAGGAAGATCAGTGCAACCTCTGGTACTACCTGCTGCTATGACTCCATGTACAAAATAGTAAACAATTTCAAAATATTTCAAATTCTTATTCAGTACATTTCAAGGCAGTATCTGACCTTTCCTGAGCTACTATTTTTAAGATATGTACTCACATGAAGTTCCACACATGGATATTTCTCCTCAATAGCAATTGCCAGTTCTGAGGAAAGTTGCACACCTGCAGTATTATTAAGAGGAAACCGCTGCCCAACTAATTCTGTTGGCTTGCAAACCTACAAACATTTTGGTCATTTTAATATCACAAACACTCATGCATGCATGCATGCATGTGTATATATAAGGTATTTATTAAATATTGTATCCCATTCTGCAGGTCTCTTCACTGCACTAGAGAACCCAAGAGTCACAAGGAGAATAGTGCTGTCAGAGAATGCACTAAAATCCTTACCTTATTTGTAGATGATAAAAATGGCTCTCAAACAGACAGCAAATCTCGTAAAAATGTTGTTGCTTGCATGTCTAAGTTTAGCAGCAGGAATCCTTGTTCTAACCCTCATACACCACAGGAACTTGGTGATAACATCATGCAAGAAACCACAAGAATTCCTTCTGTTGAACTTAGGCGCGGGAGTCTTTTAATTAACGTCCTCCTACGTAATCTCATATCAGACGGTGAATGAATTAAACAGGGGAAATGACACTCAAATGAGCCCAAGGTCCAGGACTTACCCAACATTTGTCTTCTCAGGATAAGGAAAAACCTCAGAAAAAAACCTTACCCGGATAACTTACCCTAAGCTAGATTTGAACTCACAACCTCTTGAACGTGAGGCTAACCATCATGCTACCAAGATGGGCAGGCGAGGGAGTGACAACTTGTTTATGACATACGTTGCATGTTTGAGAGCAGATCACCATTTCCAACATCAGCAATAAGGTAAGGATTTCATGTACCCCTGATGGCACAATTTTCCTGATGACTCTCGGTTCTCTTGTGCAGTAGAGAGAGCCTGTGGAACAGGTTACCATATGTAATAAAACTATATGTGTATATAATTTGACAATAAAGACTGTTCTTTAAAGGGTTCTAATACCTACTGTATTTGATCTACTCAAAGAAAAACTTACCTAAATGCATTTAATTTGTGCCTTTTAAAAAATAAAGGTTTTACATTAGAATGAATAAAATAACAACAGTAACACTTCTACTGGTCTTCTCATCTACTAGCAAGAAGATACTTAGATTTTATACAGTATCAGAGTTATATGACTTGTTCATTATAAATGTAAGATTAGCTTCTAGGACTTTAAACACTTTACTTCCAATAGTACGCAATACAACAATAAACAAAGTCACCTAGCAGTAGTAACCATAACAACAAAAACATTCAATTTGAGGATGCAATTGATAGAACTGTGAAACTAGTCCTGGAGAATTTAGAATTATACAAAATAAGTGAAATTTTATTACAAATATTTATTATAATTATAAATGAGTTATTATGTTTAATAAGCATCTTTAAAACTTCCTTTAGTTTTTGTATAGCTCACCAGTTTCTCTTAGATGTGTCTATTGATAAAATGTAACTCAGTGGCATATGTTGTGGGCTATCAAAGCCATCACTGAAGCCCATATCTAAAGAAAACTAGAAATTAATAAGTAATATTAATAATTGCCATTCCAGTCAGTTTCCCTCATGGAGTTTTAGTGCTCCACCATTGCAAATGTCTCCAATGGCATGCTCACATCCTGGGCACCATCCTGGCTTAGATGAGACTTCTGGCCTGGACCTTGCTCCCCTAGGGTCTCACTTCCCAGTGTATAGACAGAGGGACCAAATTGCCAACAGGAGTGTATCAGATCATGCAATGGCCCCTTCCTGGGACTGACCTATATGAATATAGGTCCTACATGATAATCAGGGGCTGGAAATATGCAGTTACCCAGTCACCCCTTGAGTCTCCCTGTCTACCAACAACCCACATGAAAGGTATCCATCAGACTGTGTTCAGGGAGGAATAATTTTGGAGGTCAAACACATATGTGGACCAAAGTTGATTGGGTGTTTAGTATATGCCCTCTCACACCTTAGAGGAACGCAATAGAGAGTATTGCTCTGGATCCCGGATTCAACAAACCCATACCAGCTATAGTAGGCCCCTGGGGGATAGTATTTGAAGAAATATGGTCAGAAACTATGAGCATTGCTAATAAAATGGATGAAGAGAGGCCTAAAAAGAGAAACTGTCATAAAGATAAAACCCATTCTTCATACTTGAAGATTTTCTGTGAAGTCCTGGACTTAAGATTAAGAAATTATGATTTGAATCACAGAAACAGTTGACATTTTTTGCATTAATGGATTCTAAACATTTTGCAGGTTATGATAAAAGTTTTCTAACAAATGTATTATGTGCACAGAGAGATCCACATGTTTCTTATTTTGATATTATTCTGTCTAGGTAAAATGAATTGGAAGTGCTATATTCACCTCAAAATTTTTCTAATAAGTCAGTTCAAACCTTTGCAAATTATATGAAATCAAATGGACTTGATGTTCTGTACAGTGAAGCTTATAAACTATGTGAGCTGATTTTAACATTTCTTTCCACTACTGCAAGTGCAGAAAGGACTTTTTTAGCCTTGAAAGGCATAAAATCTTATTTACTGGCAACATAAGGACAAATTTGTCTGAGCAACTTGGCTCTTCTATTGGTGGAAAAGACATACTTGTTTCATTGAGAAGACACCATGAGGAATTGCTTTTTGACAGTGTGACAGTGCAGTTTACCTGTAAAGAAAGATGGCTGGAATTCATGCTGTTGTTGTTAGCTAATGCTGGATTTCTGATAATGAAGTCATTAATCCTCTTGCTCTCCAATATTTTTCACTGATGGATGGGGCATTAGAAGTGGCTGGGCATATTTGAAGGTGGTCTCGATCCATTTCCTCTTGCAGATCACATAGAGGACAGAGTGGTGAAGAATATATCCCAATTCTGTTTAAATGTTTTGCCAGACAATCATGTCCTGTAATCAACCTGAAGGTTGCAACTGCTGTTTTTCGAGGATACTCAGGAATTACTGTTTGAATGTTTGGTAGTTCCCATCTTTTATTTTTTGATTTTTCATAGTAATATTTTTCAATAATTTTTTTGAATTCAGAGTTGACTAATCTTTTAGCTGCATAAAATGGTAGATTAACTATTGATTTCTGCACATTACCGGTACCCTTTTTTGCAAGAAAATCAACTTTCTCATTACCACTCAGTCCACAGTGAGCTGGTATCCATTGGAAGACTAGGTGTTTTTGAAGTGCTGTTAGATGGGTAAGAATTTTCCAACATTCTATAATTGTTTGGTTTTTTGGTGACAACTTGGAAGTAATTGTTATAATTGCTGCCCTGGAATCTGAGAGAATAACTGCTTGATGAAAATGTGAAATTCTGTACAAAAGATTTTGAATTGATTCAATTTCTCCATCAAAAGTTTGTAGTTCCATAACTTAAAGATTTGTAATAGGAAAAGAGGTGACATGTGACTCCAGCACCTGCTCCATCTTTGTTTGATATAAATGATCCATCAGTATAAATATGGAACCATTCATGTTCTGGAAATCTAGTATGGATTGTCTCTAATGCCAATAATTTTAGAACACTAGTTGGAGTATCACTTTTCTTAACTTCTTCTGTCAGGTGTAAATAATATGTGATGTCTAATGTTTGTGTCGGATTGACTTTAGATATGAAGTTTTCCTTTGAATTAGGAAGGTATACATTCTTCTTGATGTCTTGAATTTTGGAAAGAAAGCTCTCCTGAGACTTTAGTGTATGTGTAAAATTTCTCTTGTGCCATGTATTGAATGGCAGTCTGATCAACCTTTCGTGTTGAATAAGAGCCGCTTTTTCTATTTCATATTCTGAAGCTAATTTTTGATCGTGGCTCGCTTCTCGTTGTCGTTGTGTCGGCCGTTGATTTGGTTCTTTCCCTCTAGCTCTGCTAGAGATCTCTTTATCTCGGGTACGCGCAGATGTTTTCGAATAGACTACCCAAGGAAACCTTTTTATATATTGTTTATTGCATCTTTGATATTTTCGGGAGCTATGCCGATTGTATATGTAGAGGAATCGCACTCACGTCCGCACAGCACAACCTGCCGTACTGGTCTGGGTAGTGACGCTTTCTCTCTTACCCACGCTAAGAAGACCGTTCTCTTCCAATTTGAATGTCATGACGTCATCCAAGAAAGCCTCGTATCCAAAATGCTATTTCCTTTTCCCGCAATTTATTAATGTCCCTTTCTATTATAACATGTTCTTTTATGAATTTCGTATATATAATTACCTTTTTAGGATTAAACGATGTTTACTTTATATTTTATTAAATATATCGCGCGACTTTTAAGGTTGGTCGACCTGACTTTTTACTGATTTCGAACTATAGGGTATGACGTCATGACTCGTTAATTTCAAACCAATAATGTGTTTATCCTACAAATTTAACGACTATTATTTACTCATATCTTGCTCACCTTACAACACTTCCTGCTCTATTATCTATTTATGTTATTACTTAACACTTATCGCAAATCTCATATCCGGCAATTAAATTAAAACGTGTCTTTATCAAGCCCATTTGATTGGAAATCTAAATTTCGGTATCAATTCAATGGGGCATTGGTTGGTTAGTATTTCCATAGCTGCTATTGGTGTGGTTTTTATAGCACCTGTAATTAATCTCAGACTTTGGTTTTGAAAGATTTGAATCTTTTTTGTGTTTGCTGTTACAAGAACTTCGCTACAGTAAGTAAATAATGGCTTTATATACACATTGTATGTTGTGTTAAGAGTTGCTCTGGAACATTCATGTATATATAGGTATAAACAAGTAAGGTAAAATTGTTCATTTTACTCTTATAATTATTGTCTAGCTTGTTACAAGAAAAATGTATTTAAATGCGCTGTTCATGAAGTTAACATTTAAACAACAATCCCTTATTGTCCAGATCTGGTAGGCCTAGTTTTTTTTAGTAGTGTTTAATGTCCACTTTTACTACATATGGCACCGCAAGTAGTGACATTGATGATACATGGAATGAAGATGGAACACTAGAGAATGAATGGGGGAGGAAACCAGAGAACCCAAGGAAACCTGCCTCTGCATAATTGTTTTCATCACAAATCCAACATGTAGTTGCCTGGGACCAAACCTGGGCTGCTTTGGTGAGAAGTGAATGGTCTAACCACTCAGCCATGACATGGCCATAGTAGGCCTAGTGATAGCCCAAGCCACAATCACAGCATATGCCATTGACGTAACTTCCTTTTATTTATAAGGGATCAAATCAGAATTCAAAGAAAGAAAAAGCAGGTGTAAAATGTGATTATTACTCAGTTAATTCCAACCAGAGTTATTGCTTCATAATACCAAGTAAAAACTAATGGCTCAGGATAATTAGTATGTATGACAATGAAGAAAATAGTAAAAGCTATTAGGTATTATATTTAAAGAGAAAGAAGGACCCAATGGTCACTTTCACTTTGTGAAATTCTCAATCCTAGTTGAGACTCAAATGCAGGAGCTCTGGGTTAAAAAGCCAGAATATTGACCACCCAACTGTAGAAACTGTTTAAGTATTTTTTACTAATGTTGTAACTAATATAATAATATATTTAAATATTAATGAACTAAATATTCAAATATTTATAACACCAGATTGTTGTGTACATGTACATTTTTAGAGAAACATTTAAATTAAAGGTGCCCAGATACTATACCTTCACATAACTAGTAGTACCCTTTGATACAATTTCTCTTCCTTTCTCTCCTTCTTCTAAGAAGTTGGTTGTAATCATCCCTAAAAATTTAATTGCTGTAACAACAGATTCCGATCCAGATTGAAGCTGTAACATATTAGTTTATAACATTTATATAAACTATTTTTACATGCATACAAATATGATATATAGTTATATATTTAAAACCATATTCTGGAATACAGTTTTTGTGTGCATTTGCAATCATGTGTGTGTGTCTGTGTGTGTGTGTCTGTGTGTGTGCGTGTGCGCGTGCGCGCGCATGTGTGTGTGTGTGTGTGTGTGTGTGTGTGTGTGTGTGTGTGTGTGTGTGTGTGTGTGTGTGTGTGTGTGCAAGACACAGAGAGGGAGAGTAAGAGAGAATTGTGCAGGATGTTTTTGAGCTGGCTTATTCCGTTATTAGTAGCATGCACTCTCATTAAACCAACAGAAATAGGCACCTCTCTCTACATCCTTATGAGCTTCAATGTTAACGTAAGTTTCCCATAATAATTTGCCACAGTATCTCTGTGTAGATTTATTTCCTTTTGTTTTCTTTCTTTTGGCATCTCCGTTAATTTTTTGAAGAAAAAGAATTGTACCTGCTTAGCATGTTTTGAATCTTGCAGGAAAGACAGAACAAATAAACAGTGATTTTAGAACCCTGAAAATTTAAATAACTATTTATTCTAGGGCATAGCAACCTTACAAAAGAACATCACCACTTCCTGACATAAACCAAGCTTTTCTGCTACAAAAAAGAGCAGTTAGGTTTATCCAGGGTTTAAAACAAACAGAATCCTGTAAAGAGGCAGTTAAAAATTTAAACATTATGATGTATTCTCTCAAGCCAAGATATTTTAAACATTATGACATTATTATTTTATTTATGCCAACAAACTTACTGTTGGTGTTTTTAAACACACAAGCCGTGTATGGGCAATGTTTGAGAGGTAGAACTGGAACTTAAAAATTCAATGCCACAGCTGGGACTTGAACCACAGACCTTCCGCTTACCAGGCAGGTGCTCTAACCATTGAGCTACTGTGACAATCTGCCAGAATGGCATTGAATTCTCAAACCAGTTCGTATTTCTCCTGGTAAACCACAAAGGCAGTCTCACATCAGAGAGAATTACCCCAACATTGCCCACACACGGCTTGTGTGTTTAAAAACACCAACAGTAAGTTTGTTGGCATAAATAAAATAATAATTACCATCTGAAGGTTATTTAATCCTGGGACATATAGTTATTACAATAGTAAGTCACCATTGGGGTAATTGTCTCTGATGTGAGACTGCTTTTGTGGTTTACCAGGAAAAATACAAACTGGTTTGAGAATTCAATACCATTCTGGCAGATTGTCACAGTAGCTCAATGGTTAGAGCAGCCGCCTGGTAAGCGGAAGGTCTGTGGTTCAAGTCCCAGCTGTGGCATTGAATTTTTAAGTTCCAGTTCTACCTCTCAAATTATGACCTTATGTTCATTATATATATCTGAAACAATATTGTACTTAAAAACCAAGGATAGTAATAACAACTAAATAGAAATAATCATGATCACCTCACAAGAAATAAACACAACTATCCATCACAAGTGCATTCATTACAGTTATACAAAACCAAGCCAACAGCTTCAGCATGTGAACTTTACAATAAACTCCCCGTATATAAAGAACATCCAAAACCATAAAGTTTTCAAGAAGAAGCTAAAAAAATATTGTACAAATGGCTGTTTTTGCTCAATAGAGGAATGTTTTAATAAAGAATTGTAAACAATTGATATAACAAAATTTGTAAATTTTATTGATAACCATGTACAAACGTTATTTATTGATATTAGTAGTGTATAAGTATATAACATTATTGTATTTTTTCTTACTTTTCAATGTGTGTATTTTATGTAACTTGACATATCCAACAGCATGTATTTGTTATAAAAGGATGAATAAAGAAGGAATATACTCAAGATCTGCAGGTCTGCAGTTCAAATCCCATCAGGGCTGTTCTCCTGACTGAGGTTTTTCTCTTCATAACTGGAAAATGTCTGGGAGGTCTGGGAGGCCTGGAACATTTCCTTCCCAAATATCATATCATTTCATGTATCATCAGTGTCCAAAAGTTTTGGTACCATATGAAGTAAGAATAGGTGTTAGGAGTTAAAGGAAATCATCACTTCCATGCCCAATACTTGGTAACCAATCGATATTCTGAACTAGAAGGTTCATACCTAGCTATGCATAAGTTCTGCAAGGATTTACACACAACATATCATTACAGACAGAGTTCAATGTTGTATTGTCTTATATAAAAGGTTGCAAAGACTACCTAATATAGACTACTGGAGAAACTATTCAGATACTCCTAGAAGCTTGGAAATCCAACAAGGTTTTATACAAAAAGTTAAAGCTCTACAAAGGCAATACAGTTTGTCATTGAACATTTACAATATAGAAAAGCAATTCCCTCTGCCTTAACCTGCCAATAGAGTTAAAATTTATTGTAATGTAGAATTATTAATGAAACAAATTAGCAAACAAGTTGCAAACTCAATTCAACTAAAACAAGTTGCCTTAGAAACCATCTACATAAAATTCCCAGAAGATGAGTGGATACATATTTAAAAAAGTTAAACCCTTGGCACTACAGTCCATATAGGACCAGGTCCTGCCACCCAACTGCTGGTCTCACACCCACATATGCAAGGTAGAGGTGGGTGATCATCCAATCGATACGGGGAGGAGATGTGATCAGTATCTTGACACCCTCAGCTGGAAAGTTGGCTTTCATGACCAGGTCCACTTACCTATCGCAAGCTCCTCAATTTCCTCACAATGCTGAGTGGACACCGGTCCTATACCCAGGACTTAAAATCTGCACCCCCAGGGGTGGGAACAAACCAGGGTCACATTCCATGGCAGGGAACCAAGGCATGACACCCTAGCCCACTACACCACGGCACAGATGGATACATATTTATACTGATGGATCTAAAATTGGCTATAGTTTTAATAATACAGCAAATTATCTCTTGATTCAAACTCAACCCATTTCAATGGTGAACTTGAGGCAATCAATTTCACATTGAAACAGCTTTTCTACCTTATCTCTTCAGAGAAACCTTTTTGAACAAAGCAACAATAATTCCAGAATGTCCCTGATCAAAAGCTGTTACTCTCTTTTGATTACATACAGGACATGGTTGTTGCCCATCTCATAAACTAAACAACTCTAAATTGTGTCCTTTTTAGAGAACAGGATTCTACAATGAATATGACTCATCTTATGAAGTGTCAACATTTAACAACTGCAAATCTCTCATTACACTACTGGGAAGCAAGAAGGCAAATGGAAGAACACCAATATGTTATGCATAAGCATATAAATTCAAACCAAACTCTTTCGAACATTTGCAGTGAACATTTATACAGCCAATCAATGATAATTGATTGCTCTAACACATACAAACTGTGTGTAGGCAGACTTTGGGACTTAAGCACTTATGTATGTATGTCTTTATTCACCGTAAGAATTTTTTTACAAATTCATGGCTTCGTCAATTTTTAAATAGGGAATACAAATAATATTGGTTTAAACAATATCATGAATACAAATAATAATAACAGAGACAGCATTACAGTCATAAGAGTATAAGTTATATATATAGCCTACAGATTAAACACAAATAAAATTATTCAGAGAGTGAATCAAATAATATATATATACAGAGACAGTGTTACAGTAATATAGTGTTACAATAATACAGATAAAATTATTCAGAGAATGAGTCAAAGAACTCCTGCACACTGTAGTAGGTTTGCTCAATTAGAAAATTTCTAACTTCTTTCCTAAACTTAGTTTGACTGCTACTGTGGATTCTATTTGCGATTTTATTATACATGTGTATGCCTCTATGCAGTATGGAATTTACCTTTTTTGTTGTTCTGGCAGTCTGTATGTGTATTTTATTACTATTTCTGGTACTATGTGTATGAACAGTGTTGTTTATGCTAAATAAGTGAATATTGTCCCTTATAAAACAAACAGTTTCTAAAATATACAGACTTGGCAGCGTAAGAATGTGATTTTGCCGAAAGTATGGTTTACATGATGTTGTCCTATGCAAATTTAGCATTAGTCTAAGTATTTTCTTTTGCATTGTAAGTTGTCATTGCTATATGTGGTCTCGAATTGGAGATTCCTTTGTGGTCTACCAGAAAAATGCAAATCAAATGGGGAATTTAAGACCATGATAGCTCAATGGTTAAGAGCAGACACATGTAGTGCAAAAGATCTGTGGTTCAAATCAGAGGTATGGCACTGAATTTTTCAGTTCTCATTTTACCTTTCATTTGCAGTCATTTTTCACTGATGCATACCTCTATTTAAAAAAATACCTGATGTTTGAGAGATAGAACTGGAACTGAAAAATTCAATGCCACAGCTGGGATTTGAACCACAGACCTTCCGCTTATCAGGCAGGTACACTAAACATTGAATTTTTCAGTTCCAGTTCTACCTCTCAAACTTTGCCTACACATGGCTTGTGTGTTTAAAAACATAAACAGTAATTATTATTTATTTATGCCAACAAACTTACTGTTGGTGTTTTTAAACACACAAGCCGTGTGTGGGCAAAGTTTAAGAGGTAGAAATGGAACTTAAAAATTCAATGCCACAAGTATGTAAACCATACTTTTGGCAAAATCACATTCTTACGCTGCCAAGTCTGTATATTTTAGAAACTGTTTGTTTTATAAGGGACAATATTCACTTATTTAGCATAAACAACACTGTTCATACACATAGTACCACATAGTTGTGGCATTGAATTTTTAAGTTCCATTTCTACCTCACAAACAGTAAGTTTGTTGGCATAAATAAATAATAATTAAAATCTGATGTGTTGCACTCACATGACAGAAATTATCTTATTGTTTATCTTCTTGTAGGTACAAGGAGAAAATGGGAATAAAGAAGGCTTTGAGTGAAAGTCAAATCTTTTAAAGCTTTCAAATTCTGTTCTCTTTGCATTATTAATATACAAAAACATTATTAACAATGTTCCATTTGGCAGAAGTATGTTCTCCAAAACTCTTACAAATAACAAGGAATTTCTCTGAAATGGTTCACTCTACAAAAAAGTGTATTTAGACATAAATTGTGTGTTTTAGCAAGATCTACAGTTTTTGTATAGTAAGATTTGGTCTATCTCTTATGGTTTACCAGTTATGCAAAAGTCATCCAGAGTAAATGGACTACATGGGCTATAGCCAGAAAATTCAAGATATGCATTTCATTTGCTATAAAAATATCTCAAACATATAGCATTTTAATAAAAAATGTTAGAGCCATTTTCAAGAAAATCAAAATTTTTGAAAAATTTTCCATGTAAAGGGTAGTTTAGGGTGGAACAATTTTCTTCAAAATCTTGTGTCACATCCTTGAAAGACATTAAACTTAAACACCAACTTTGGTTTTTAGCCAACTTTTTGTTTTTGGGTTATGCTATCCACAGACTGACACATAGACACACACACAGTCCATTTTCTAAAAATGCTTGTTTTTTTATTCAGGTGGCCTTAAAACATATATTTCCAGTGAAATCTCGACATTGAGTTTTTGTGTGAAATACAATACTTCCTCTACCTACTAGTAGAGAAAGTAAAAAGGAGGAGGAAGAGTAAGAGGGGGAAGAAGAGGTCATTGATTAGAACATCCTTTATTAGGAATGTCACTGGACACATCTGTATCACATTGTAACAGCAAGTGAAGCAGCAAGCAAACTCACTTGGTGAAAGGTCTGTTGTCTGAACTGAATGAAAAAGCAAATCAAAGATTGCTGCTTGTACTCTATATTGACAATGCCAGCCTGTAATACTGGCTAAAATCCAGAGTATTTTGAAAGATCCCAGCTCACTGCAGTACATCGCTTCTTTGTAAGAGAAAAGTTCCTGAATAATGAGTTTAATCTGGAACACATCAGCATGAAGGACAGGTTTGCAGAACTATCATCGAAGTCTGCGGAATGAGTTTGACTCAAGTTATTGTATGAGAAGATTGGTGTTCAAAAAGTAATACCTGCACAAGTTTTAAAAAAGTGTTGTTCATTTATGCTTGTTAGTTATTTGAGGAACTGTTAATATAAAAAGAAAATTAAACAGAGAAAGCAGATTTGTGTTGTCATCAAGTTTGTAGAGAATTATTTGAACTGAATTTTTTTGTTTTGAGTAGTCCAGGGGACATGTATGATAATTTGTACTTTCCTTATGTTATATTCAGTACTGTAACTTATATTGTATGTGCACATTTTGATGACTATGTAATAAAAATTCAACAAATCTAATGTACAAAGGCATTTCCATGGTAAGTTTTCCAGTGCTTATTTCAGTCAATGATGTCTGAAAGTGCTTTTCACCGTTAATATAATCAAGAAATGCTTTCAAAATCAATGGATACAATACAAATAATATATTTTAACCTTGTAAAATGCATACTCAAGATGTTCTCGGGCTTCTAGCCAGGTGTAGTGATGTATAGCCATCGACGTTTCGGGAGTGTACATCTCTCCCATCTTCAGGATGAATGACTAGCAAGAGTGAAGGGACCAGTATATGTACTGTCTGCTAGTACAAATCATATTTTGTAAAATGCATGTTCACTTTAAATCATTCAGCATTTTATGAGCACTGAAAGTCTATTTACTTCCTTAATTTATAGCATTAACATAAAATACAGACTTTGTTGGGTTGCAAGAATTTATTTATAGGTTTTATTAGTGCTAAAGTGTTCTTTGTCTCTGAAATAAGTTGCAAGAATGACCTATAATGCTCTTGGATTGTTAATGAATCCTTTAAATTATACATCAAATTTCAGACCTATAAACATTTAAAGGATTGGCACCATTATTGCTTTCATTATAAGGTTTCCTTTTAATTTTTCATAGATTATCATCCTCTGATGCATTCATAACATTAACATAAAATATAAGAGTTTGTTGGGTTGCAAGAATGTATTTATAGGTTTTGTTAGCACTAAAGCGTTTGTCTCTAAAATAAATTGCAAGACCAATCTATAATGCTATGGGATTGTTAAGGATTCCTTTAAACTAAAGGTCAAATCCCAGACTTATGAACAGTTAAAGGATTGGCACCATAATTGCTTTTAGCAAATGGTTTCCCCTTAATTTTTTCACAGATTATGTTACCCTCAGATACAAATAAGTAAAAACTATTTCTGTAAGAATTATTATTGATTGATATGTGTATAGAATAATAGCTTCACGAGAGTGTTGTATTGCTATTGTGTTCTTTATTATAGAATCTTTGCCTAACAAAGAGGTTATATTTGATCTGAAGAAGAGTGAAAATTTTTGGACACAGGTGCACTTCTTTTAAGGAACACAGAATTTACAGTTAGATTTAGGTTCTCCAATCATGCATATCTTGCATGTGGTGGAGCTGCAAATTGAAAAACTGACTTCATGAACTATTGTGGTGTTGGCACAAAATCACCTGTTGATTATTCTTTGTTATTATGCAAAGGAGTCTTTCAGAATAAGTTAGATCACATTCATGTTCACAAATGTATAGTGTGTAGAATAATAACACCTGTGTATGAATGAAGGTATAGTACATAAATATGCCTCAAGCAATTCTTTAATGCCAGTTATTTTCCCCGATGCTATCAGTGCTATAGGCTGTACATAGTCACACAAGAACTGGTGGAAAGTGAATGTTCAGAAATAGAACAAGTTACTTTTTTATATATATGGAACACTTCAGTCCCAGCGAACTGGAAAAAAGTCATCATAATACCTGTATTAAAACCTGGAAAATTTGCAGAAAATATAAACAATTACAGACAAATATCATTGACCAGTCACTTATCCAAAATTATGGAAAGAATGATTGCAGAAAGATTAAACTGGTTTTGGAAACACACAGCTTATTACCTAAATCATAAGCTGGATTCAGAAAACACTGTTCAACCAGTGAACAAATTATTTTATTAAGTTAGAATATAAAGGAATCATTCAACAGACAAGAAGATACAGTAGTAGTGTTTGTAGATTTCAAGTTAGCATATGGTAATGTTTGGAGATGTAAACTAATACAGAAACTCCAACTAGGTATCAAAGACAATATGCTGCGGTAGATTTCTGAATTCATAGCCCAAAAGTGTATTGCAACAAAATATGACATAGCAACCTCCAGATACAAACTTACCTTGGTTTACTTCAAGGAGCCGTATTAAGCACAATCTTGTTTAACATGTATGTGAATGAGCTACCAACTCTATTAGAATAAGAAGGCTGGAAAATATGCCTATATGTTGTTGACCTAGTTATTTGGAAGTCAGAAAAATCTAATAAAATTAAAAATGCAGAGAAAACCATACAGATGTCACTGGAAAAACTTGGGAAGTGGTGTTCAAAAAATTTGATGACAATAAATATAGAAAAATCATATTTCCAGCATTTTTCCCTGGGGAAAAAAAGGACAGAAGAAATTTAGCTGCATTATAATGGTAATGAGCTTCAAAAAACAGAATTTTCAAAATATTTAGGAGTATATTTTGATAAAAGATTCACAGAGCTACATCAAGTAGAATCTGTTATAAGGAAAACAAATAATAGGTTCAAAATACTACAAAGACTAGCAGGAACTAAATGGGGCAGCTCTAGAAAAAAGCTAAATATGGCATACAACACATATATGAAATCCATATTAAAATACTCTAGTGTGATACCGAAATTTAGATTTCAAATCGAATGGGCTTGATAAAGACACGTTTTAATTTAATTGCCGGATGTGAGATTTGCGATAAGTGTTGAGTAATAACATATGTAGATAATAGAGTAGGAAGTGTTGTAAGGTGAGCAAGATATGAGTAAATAATAGTCGTTAAATTTGTAGGATAAATGCATTATTGGTTTGAAATTAACGAGTCATGACGTCATACTACATAGTTTAAATTCACGGTCAAAATTCAGGTCTGCCAATCTTAAAAGTCGCGCGATATGTTTAATAAAATATAAAGAAAACATCGTTTAATCATAAAAAGGTAACTAGATATTCGGAATTCAAAAAAGAACATGTTATAATAAAAAGGGACATTTATAAATTGGGAAAAGGAATAAAATAGCATTTTGGATACGAGGCTTTCTTTTGGATGACGTCATAAAATTTAAAATCGGAGAGAACGTTTTCTTAGCGTGGGGTTGCCAGAAAGCGTCACTACTCTCCCCAGACCAGTAGTGCACGTTGTGGTGTACACACGTGAGTGCGATTCCTCTGCGTATCGAAAGTCTGCATAACTCCCGAAAGTGTAAGAGAGTAAAAAAATAAATAATATACAAAAGTTCTTCTGTTATAATCTATAACATACCTATGCATACCCGGGATGAAAGAGATCCATGCTGAACTAGCCGGTGCGAACAACATCTATTCCACATCAAAGGGCGACACAACGTGACCATCAATTCCACATCAAAGGGCGACACAACGTGACCAACAGCATAATATATGCATCAAGTGATTTATTAATAACAGTATTTGAGTCTTATAAAATAGAATTAGAGAAAGCTCAAAACCAGGCATTACACTTAATAACAGGTGCAGTTAGAAACACCCCAATAGAAACACTTCTCTTTGCAAAATCTAATAAGCCAATAAGCCTACAACTTGAACAAGCTTTAATAACTCATGAAAAATGTATAAGAATTCCAAATTTCAATAAACTAGACAAACATTAGTATTTTAAACACACACTAAAAACCCAAAAAATGTTAGTGCAGGAAGTAAAAGACCTAAAAGAAAAATTATACATACCTATTGCAAAAGAAAATTTATTACATCCCATTAGTCCAATAGAAAGCTTTGAAACAATATAATTTAGACCTCTGTGAAATCTTCAACAAACAAACAAGTCCACATATTACAAAAATGATAGCATTAGAAACACTGAAAATCACATCCTGAAGAATTATATATACAGACAGCTCATTTGTAAGTGATGAGATGGTAATGATGCTGGAGCAGACGGTACATGTCAGTTTTTCTCCTTTTAAAAAATGTGGGGAAAAAACACTGCAAATTTTGATGGAGAAATTGATGCAATCTACACAGATCTAAAATACCTGTTTGTTTGGCTACAAAACTGTAAAAATGTTATTTTATCAGGTTCTAGAGCAGCAATCCAAGCAATAGTGTATGCACACACACGCACATGCACACACAACATACATCACACGTATGCACACACACACACTGTTTTTTATTAAAGCCCAAGCAGTTTGCGATGTAAATTTGAAGACATAGTTGCACATCGGCAACATTCTTACCTCAATTTGTTTGTAACTGACTTTATTTTATGCGTTTCTTATTTCCTGAAAAATGATATTTTGTTGTTGTTGTTGTTGTTGTTGTTTTCTAGTGCCTTGCATCTGGCAATGAAGCCATTAGCATTCGTGCTTTCCAATACTTTTGAACTGTAGTTTCTTCTGATCTTAATGCTTCACAGGTCTTCAAGTGTTCTTCATTCATTTCTGCTGGATCGTTACACAGGACACATATTGGTGAGGCTGAGATACCTATTCTGTAGAGATGACTTGCTAAGCAGTCATGATTTGTCAATAGTTGGAAGGCTGCAACAGCTGTTTTCCTTGGTCTCTGGGGGATTATATCTGGATTGGAAAGTAGTGTAATCCATTTTTTATCTTTGGCATTTGTTTCTATTTCTTGTAGATATGAATGACAAAAATTTTTAATGATCAAGCGTTTTATTGAGGAATATGAGAAATTGAATTTAGACTTTTGTTTTATTGTTGTGCCTTTCTTTGCAAGTGAGTCTGCAGCTTCGTTCCCCATGACTCCACAGTGTGCTGGAATCCATTGGAGATGAACAGTCTTATTAACTTTTTGGAGTTGTGTTAACATTTTGTAGCATTCTCTAATTTTTGTTGACTTCTTTGTAGTATTTGAACATATTCCCTGAATTGCAGCTTTAGAATCTGAAAGAATTACTGCCTTGTTAAATTTATTTTAGGGAAGATTTAATAATTGTCGGAAAATGATATTTTGTCCCTTTCAAAATAATTTTACTTCCATTGCTTTGTTCTCCATTTTGGATTGCAGAAAATATGAAATCACTTTGGGCGCTAATGACCTCCGCAGTTGTGTGCCCTCTGACTTCCGGACCTTTCCTTTTCAGTATTCTTGAGTAATCCACTTCTAGAACTTTCCGATTGTGGACAAGCACTATATAAGGGTCTTGCTTGTGCCCAGAGACCAGTATTTCTTGTAGTGAGGAGTTGCTGGAGTTGTAGTGAAGTGCAAAGTAAAGGACTGAGACAGCCAGACAGTTAAACATTTATAAAGTGTTCAATGGACAGTAACTGTGAATCGTGCCAAGTGCAGTTCAGCACGAGTTGTAATGTGACAGTTAAGTTGTAATTCAATTTGACGGTTGAGTTCTTTGACTTGGAGTTTGTGCGAAAGTGATCTAAGTGTAACGTTAGCACTATGCTAACTGACTAGAAGGTAAATAAAGTGTGATTAGCAGTAACTGGCATTTCTCATTTGTTACAATATACACATATAATGTCATAGTTGCAACTACCTACAGTTTACACGTATCAATAATTTATTGATTCATTAACTAAAGAAAGGAATAACTTATGGCAGTTTTCTTGCAACCCAGTAAGTGTATCTCATGAATAAAGTTTAAAAAACAAATTTAGTATAAAATGTTTTGACATACATTGTCCTTTATAAGCATGTAGGTAAAATTTACATCAGTATAATCAGGATAATCAAGTCCAAGCATCTTATTTTTCAATTCTGCCATTGTAGCTGGTTGTTCAGGAGGAATTGGGAAGTCCTTTACAATCTGCTCTGAAGTTGCCATAATTGTATCTACACAATCCATTACTTGCCTGATAAACATAAATGAAAAGAAAAGCTATCATAGAGCTGTTATGCTCATAATTCAAATGTTATTAAAAAATTATTAATAAAACAGAGTAAGGCTTGGATATTTAGACACACAGAAATTTTTTTCTTTCATATGCTTAGAAAGCAACACAAGAAATTAAAAAGGTTGAAATACTTAGATTATTTTTATCTAAATTGACACTAAACCCCCCTTTCCTATAACTGCTACCAACCAATGAACTTAATTACCAAGGTTGGATGAATGGAAAATTGGTACTATAAATCACTAGTACCTATCACATTGCATCAGTGAAAGCAAGAATCAGCAAGTGTTTCCTGGTAAACCACAAGGAGATCTCAAATTCATATAACATACCCTAATAGTGACTTATGCTGTAAGCACCTGATCCCCGGGCTTCATAATTAAACCAACCCTAATAGTGACTTATGCTGTAAGCACTTGATCCTCGGGCTTCATAGTTAAGCCAACTATAAGGCTAATCAATGGAAATTAATTGTTTTTCAACACTAGCTGTCTATAGGACTAGGTAGTCTTACGACTGAGTTGGAAAATTTAACATCATGCCAGCACGTTGACCATGGTAGCTCAGTGGTTAGAGCAGCTGGATCAAGACTGGAAGATCTTTAGTTCAAATCCTAGCTATGGTATTGCATTTTTCAGTCTCATTCTACCTTTTTCTAACAATGTGAGTCAGTTTACTAACATTACATCACTTACATTTCTGTAAAATGGGACTGCTCTTACTCCCATTATCAACTGAAGAGCTCTTGAAATATGTCCTGTTTTACATACTTATGTGTGAGGTACTATAAGTAAACTGACTGATATGTGTTAAAGTAAATTTTTTATACATTACCCTGTATAAAACTTGCAACAGAGTGGTAGAATTAATAATATAGTTTTATGCAATATAAAAATTATTTTGAAATTAATTAAAACTTTCATTTATGTTTTGGATTTCAGCAAAAGCCTACCAAATAATTATACATGTCTGACAGGGCCTCTAAAAGCTGGCAGATAGTGAAAGAAATTATTACGATGCTCAAAGACCATGAAGAGAAAATGGCCACTGCCTGCATAGCTACAGAGCAAATTTAGCACTGTGTTTTTATGCAGAAATAAATATTTAGCTCATTTTAAGTAATCAGAATACAGTGTGGAATAGCAAACTCTATAATCCATGTGTTGGAATAACAATATTGTTTATCAACTTTGGACTTCTATTAACCTCTGTGGACCCCTTGTAACCCACAGGTTACACCTGTTCTGAAGCTCCTTCTCTATTAGTATGGGGAAGTGGCTGAATTATATCAGTGTAGACAATTTTCATTTGTTGTGCAAGTGTATCTTAGCAATTTTCACCACAATTCTTCTCTCTATCTTGATATAGATACTTGGAAAAGTTAACATTTGCTGCTTTGCAAATAAAAATGAGTGCCAGAAGAGGTATGTATTTAATTTTCCTATCAGTATTACTAGTAGAGTTATAACAAAAGTATTAGGAGTATAAGGAAGAAGGCTTACGTTTTTACTTATGAAATTGATGTTATCTTGAGCATCAGTCTGACAGTATCTACCTTTCAGTGCAGTCTAAGATTTGTTTTTGTTTTTTATGAATACATACCTAATGAAAGGTGAAAAATGTGAAAATAGCATCAGTTTCCTATCAAGTATAGCATGCACTATTCTAAAGGTTTTCCATGAAAAAGAAAACTTCTTACTCGAAGAGATTCTCAACTTCTGTAATAGTAAAATGTATGTCAGATTCCAGGTTAACTATTTCTTTATGCATGTGCACAGCAATATCCTTTATGGCTTGGGCAGCATTCTTTACACCATTATTGCTGATCCTTGCAGTTTCATTAGTTCCAAGCACCGCAGTCAGTACTGATAAGGATTGCAAGATTGACTCATGGTTTATCAGTGGCATCTAAAAAGGAAATTATGTTATTTATACAAGAGTAATTCAGAATAAGCTGTGCTATCAAATATAGCAATGCTTTGATCAGTGATTTGTTCCTGCTAAAACTAAACTTCATTACACATTAAAAGAAATACTGTACTTCTATTAAATGTCAGACAAATATTAACCCTTTCACGGCTGAAGTATTAACAAGCCCACAGGCCATCCTTGCTGAGTTATTTTAACTAAACATAAATTAGTATAGATATTAAAAGTAGAAGTAATATTAACAGTGAGTATTCTTCATGTATTGAATCTGGATTTCTAAGTCACTTTATTTACTTCACCTTCACTTATAAGGTATTGGAAAAAACTGGAACATTTGTGAGATCATTCAATCTCATCCTCAGCTGTTCAGTGACTGAAATAAAGTTTTTCCTCCACCAAGTCTCTGTTCCTATGTCCTGTTATCATTTGGTGTTATGGCTTTTGATGATGTATATTTTTTCCCAAATGTACAGTTTTAATGGTGAAAAGTGATTTTAACAATTTTATGTTACAGCCAATGTTGAGGTTATCTATTAAAAAATCTAGTGTTACACTCACACAACTTTCTGTACTCTTGTGCATTTGCAGAAATTACCTTATTGCTCGTTTTCTTGCACATGCAATGGGAATATGGGAATACCGTAGATTTTGAGCAATAGTCAAATCTTTTGAAGGTTTCAAAGTTCTTTTTGCACAGTTAACTTATAAAAAAAATGAATAGTGATGTTCCATTTGACAGAAGTAATAGCTCTCCAAAACTTACACAAATAAGGAGGAATATCTTCAAAATGGTTCACTCTACAAAAAAATTTATTCGCACATAAGTTGTGTGTTCTAGCAAGATCTACATTTTTTGAATAGTAAGATTCGGTCTATCTCTTATGGTTTACCAATTATGCAAAAGTCATTCAAAGTACACAGGACTTCATGGGCTATAGCCAGAAAATTCAAGATATACATTTCATTTGTCATAAAAATATCTAAAACATATGGTATTTTAATCAAAATCGTTAGAGCCATTTTCCAGGAAATCAAAATTTTCGATAAATTTTCCATGTAAAGGGTAATTTAGGGTGGAGTAATTTTCTTCAAAATCTTTGTGTTGCATCCTTAAAAGACATTAAACTTAAATACCAACTTTGGTTTTTAACCAACTTTTTGTTTTTAAGTTATACTGTCCACACACACATACATGACCTTTATCTAAAAATGTTTTTTTTTTTTTTATTCAGGGGGCCTCATATTTATGGTTAAATCTCGACATCAAATTTTTGGATGGAATACAACACTTCCTCTATTTACTAGTAGAGAAAGTAAAAATGGTGTGACACAGCAGACTTTTCTGTTTGTTTCAGTTTTATGTTTCTCTGGTGTTCCGTTAGCCTGATTTCCAAATTTCTTTTAGTTTTTTCTATGTATGAATAGTGAATTTTGAAATTTACCATTGAACAAAGTTTTAAACCTTTGTGTCCCTAACACAAGATGGCTGGCAACAGATAGCAACAGAGATGAGTGGAGCAAGAAGTTGATTTCAATGGCTGAAGATTAGATCAAATGATCTCGAAAACTTTCCAATTTTTTCCAAACATTTTATAAGTGAAGGTGAGTGTAAATAAAGTGACCCAAAAAGCCAGATTTCATTAATTAGTAAATTATGTATGAGTTGTTTTGTACAAGTTGTTTTTTCAACTTCTAGGCGTCGGCAATGCCATATTTTCTGCAAGGAGAGCAATGAATAGCGCTGATGGAACTGTTCTGACATCTTCAGTAAAATCCTAATGTTCCTCTTTGTGCACAATGAGTTGTTTTGTCAACTTCTATACATGTAATCCGCAAGGAGAACAGTGATTACTGCTGATGGAACTGTTTCAACATCTGCAGTGAAAAGGCTAACAACAAGAGTTGTCATATTTTGTTCAAGACTAATAGCTCTAAATATCATTAAATATTGCTCAATTATAGGCATGTGAGGGCAGTGAGCTTATTTATACACATTAAAAATGATTAATTTACTGCTTGCTGGTACATATATTACTTTCTCTAATAACTGATTACAGTAAATGCATTTCACCCAAACAGGACAGGGCCCAACTCAGGGTAGCTCAAGGTGCATAAGATCTAGAACTCAAATCATTCATAAGCATTCCACCCAAGGGTTTGATATCAATGTTTCACTAAAATATACATTTTGAGGTCCTCTGAAAAAAAAAAGAACAAGATATTTTTATAACAAGATCCATTAATCAATATAAACATTTGAAGAAAATTACACTTATTGTAGATTCAAGAGAGATACAGAAGATGGAAGTGATACTCAAATCAGGCGATCGATCAGTATGTGATGGCATTGAAATTCCACTCTTTGCACAACAAAAAAATAATAATGAAGTGAAGTATAAACTATTTTAAAATTCAAACCACTAATAAGAATATCCACCAGAAGAATGGCTGCATACTTACCCAGATGGATCTACTATGGATAGCAACTCAGGATCAGGAATTATGTGTGCTTTATTGTCATTTTACCAACCAGTAGGATACCATTCAACAAATTTTGATGCAAACAGCTATTCATATTTCACTTCTTTCAACACCTTCTATATAGAATAGATAAACTTCATTCTCCGATTCTAAAGCAGCATTATATGCAATAAATTCATATAAAATGATGTCAATCTAAATTAAAGAATGTCACAAAATGATCTAACAGCTCCAAAAGCTGCAGAAGAGAATCCAATTACAATGGATACCTGCACAGTGCAGGCTTCCATTTAATACATGGAACAAGAGAAATTTTAGATACACACTAAAGACTCAGGAGAGCTTTCTTTCCAAAATTCAAGATATCAAGAAGAATGCAGACCTTCCTAATTCAAAGGAAAATCTCATATATAAAGTCAATCCGACACAAACATTAGACATCACATATTATTTACACCTGAAAGAAGAAGTTAAGAAAAGTGATACTCCAACTAGCGTTCTAAAATGATTGGCATTAGAGACAATGCATACTAGATTTCCAGAACATTAATGGTTCCATATTTATACTGATGGATCACTAATACCAAACCAAGATGGATCAGGGGCTGGAGTCATGTGTCAACTCTTTTCCAATCACAAATCCTTAAGTTATGGAATTACAAACTTTGATGGCGAAATTTAAACAATTCAAATGGCCCTACAAAATCTTTTGTATAGAATCTCACATTTTCATCAAACAGTTATTCTCTCAGATACCAGGGTGGCACTTATAGCAATTACTTCCAAGCTGTCACCAAAAAGCCAAACAATTATAGAATGTTGGAAAATCCTTACCCATCTAACAGCACTTCAAAAACACCTAGTCTTCCAATAGATACCAGCTCACTGTGGACTGAGTAGTAATGACAAAGCTGATTTTCTTGCAGAAAAGCTTACCAGCAGTGTACAGAAATATATAGTTAACCTACCAATTTATGCAACTAAAAGATTAGTCAATTCTGAATTCAAAAAGATTATGGCAAAATATTACTATGAAAAATCAAAAACTTGTTGTTAGCTAATGCTGGATTTCTGACAACGAAGTAATTAATCCTCTTGCTCTCCAATATTTTTCACTGATGGATGGTGCGCTAGAAGTGGCCGGGCATATTTGGAGGTGGTCTTGGTCCATTTCCTCTTGCAGATCACATAGAGGACAGTGGTGAAGAATATATCCCAATTCTGTTTAAATGTTTTGCCAGACAATCATGTCCTGTAATTGAAGCTGGTAGTCGTACTTCACTTCTCGTGTCGCCATTGATGCTTAAATGTTGTTGGTCTCGTGGTCGCCATTTGAAGCTGGAGTCGTTGTTCGGTTCTAGTTGTTGCCCGTTGATTTGGTTCTTTCCCGCTAGCTCAGCTTGAGATCTCTTTATTTTATCTCGGGTCTGCGTAGGTGTGTAATAGACAACCCAAGAAAATCTTTGCATACTATTTATTGCATCTTCGATACTTGCGGGAGCTATGCCGATCTGCTACACGCAGAAGAATCGCACTCACGTCTGCACTCCACAACGTGCGGTGCTGGTCTGGGTAGTGACCAGACGCTTTCTCGCGTACCCACGCTAAGCAACCGTCTCTCCAATTTTGAATGTCATGACGTCATCCAAGAAAGCCTCGTATCCAAAATGCTATTTCCTTTTCCCGCAATTTAGAAATGTCCCTTTCTATTATAACATGTTCTTTTATGAATTTCGAATATATAATTACCTTTTTAGGATTAAACGATGTTTACTTTATATTTTATTAAATATATCGCGCGACTTTTAAGGTTGGTAGACTTGACTTTCAAACGTGTATTTAAACTATGTAGTATGACGTCATGACTCGTTAATTTCAAACCAATAATGTGTTTATCCTACAAATTTAACGACTATTATTTACTCATATCTTGCCCACCTTACAACACTTCCTGCTCTATTATCTATGTATGTTATTACTCAACACTTATCGCAAATCTCACATCCGGCACTTAAATTAAAACGTGTCTTTATCAAGCCCATTCGATTGGAAATCTAAATTTCGGTATCAAATGCCCCCATTTATGTTATTTTATTATTTCATAATAAAATAATGTAAAGGTCTTGCCCGAAAGAAAAATTAAAAATTACTCCTGTATTTTGAATAATCGGCAACACTCCCATTATATACAATTTTCAATTACACTGTTTTGAAATTGGTTATTAACATATCTTCTCATTAATCTTTTTAACATGACAAACAATTGTACACTTGACTAAACATTAATCCTTAAATACTAATTACAATATGTTATGGTTTCTTCTGTGAAGCTTTTATATAAAGGTTAAATTTCAAGAGTCTTTCTTTATACTTCCTTCTTTTAGTTCATGTTTGCTCACTTCGCTCTCACTATCACTTGCACTGTGAATTTTCACTTTTGTTATTGTAACACATATCTGTACTAGATCCTTTAAGCACTAAAATGTACATATATTTATATAAATCCATTACACTTGAAGCTGTAAAATCATTGTGTCCTAGTTATTGCCTCGCCATTTGAAGCTGAAGTCGTTGGTGACGTGACGTTGCCCTTCGATGTAGCTCGCCTCGGCTAGTTCTGCATAAGATCTCTTTATCTCGGGTTTGCGTAAGTGTAATGGACAACCCAAGAACAACTTTTTATATTGTTTATTTTCTTTTTAAATATTTTCGGGAGATATGCCGATTCTATATGTGTATGTAGAGGAATCGCCCTCACATCCACGCAGCGCGACCTCCCGTACTGGTCTCTGGTTGAGTACTGACTCTTCCTCTCTTACCCACGCTAAGAAGACCGTTCGTTCATTTGAATGTCATGACGTCATCCAAGAAAGCCTCGTATCCAAAATGCTATTTCCTTTTCCCGCAATTTAGAAATGTCCCTTTCTATTATAACATGTTCTTTTATGAATTTCAAATATATAATTACTTTTTTAGGATTAAACGATGTTTACTTTATATTTTATTAGATATCTCGCGCGACTTTTAAGGTTTGTAGAACTGACTTTCGAACGTGTATTTAAACTATGTGGTATGACGTCATGACTCGTTAATTTCAAACCAATAATGCGTTTATTCTACAAATTTAACGACTATTATTTACTCATATCTTGCTCACCTTACAACACTTCCTGCTATATTATCTATTTATGTTATTACTCAATATTTATCGCAAATCTCATATCCGGCAATTAAATTAAAACGTGTCTTTTTCAAAAGCCCATTCGATCGGAAATCTAAATTTCGGTATCAAATGCCCCCATTTATGTTATTTTATTATTTCATAATAAAATAATGTAAATGTCTTGCCCGAAAGAAAAATTAAAAATTACTCCTGTATTTTGAATAATCGGCAACACTCCCATTATATACAATTTTCAATTACACTGTTTTTGAAATTGGTTATTAACACATTTTCTCATTAATCTTTTTAACATGACAAACAATTATACACTTGACTTAACATTAATCCTTAAATACTAATTACAATATGTTATGGTTTCTTCTGTGAAGCTTTTATATAAAGGTTAAATTTCAAGAGTCTTTCTTTATACTTCCTTCTTTTAGTTCATGTTTGCTCACTTCGCTCTCACTATCACTTGCACTGTGATTTTTCACTTTTGTTATTGTAACACATATATTTATATAAATCCATTACACTCTTCAGACAAATTCTTTCTTTGTCTTGCTGTGATAACTATCTATACATCTAAATATTTTAACAACTGTTTACAAAGTAAATATTCTGTTTTCTCTCTATGCAGAGATGAACAATTTAACAATCTTTCTGAAGCTGTTATTGTGAGCTCTATACAATATATTTTTAGGCTCTTTGTAGTAGATAGCAATTCACATTCTGCATTTTTCATGAATATGTAAGTACCTGACCAATATATGATTTTCAAGTAAGCTAACATTTACATTTTATCTCAAAGCTGATTGGGCGCCAATAGACAAATGACATTTCCAATTTTTCTTTTACATTAAATCAAGGTTCCAAGGCACCACACGGTTTCTTGTATGGTCGAAGGAGTTGTTTATGCCATCTTCCCAGACATTTTTCATTTTTAACATCTTTTAATTCATAGGTATGATAACCAAATTTTGATATAATTTCTGCAGGACCTTTATATAACAATTCCATCCTTTTGTTCCTACCTCGCAAGGCACTTGATAACTTATGGTCTTTAACTAGTACCCAATCGCCTATCTTAGGTTCCCATTTATGTTTTCTACTCTTTTTCTTTAATTTTCGCTTCTCTGCCTTTTTCTTGATTCGTTCAAAAGCAATTTTCGCTCTTTCTTCTTCACTTAACTGAATGTCATTATTTTTCAGTGTTTTTGGTTCCCCGATCAATATTGGTTCTGGTTCAATTCCTAACATTAATTTTATTGGTGCAAACCCAGTAGTTACATTAATGGTGTGATTGATAATCTTTTCTATCAATGGACAATATTTCACCCAATCCTTGTGATTATGATGTGTAAGTACACGTAAATAAATTCCTATATCTCGGAGGACACGTTCTGTTGGATTCCCTGATGGAAAATATGAGGAACAATAATTTAGTTTTGTCGAGTCTAATGTCACCCTAATCTTTCCATTGGCCTTATTTACAATACATAGGGGATTCACAAATTCTGAATTCGAAATTTCAATAACCTCATCTTCTAACATTGACTTTATAACTGCATCTACCTCTTCTCTTATTGTACTAGGGATAGCTCTCGCTTTATGTGTAAAAGGTTTGATGGGTATCATCTCAAACGAATGAGTATAAATATTACATTTACCAGGTTTCTCAGAGAATACTTCTTTATTTCGGATTAATATTTCAAACAGTTTATCCCTCTGTTGTTCATTTAGTTGATCAGCCTGAGTTACTTTTTTTTTTCTCAACAATTCTTCTAAGTCTTCACTACTCTCCCTATCATAGTACCTAGTTGCATCAGAAACCCTCAAATTGTCTATGAAATCATTTTTATCCCATTCTACATTTTCTTTATTATCGACACTGTACTCTTTGACATTTACTTCAGTTAATTCCATAGCTCCTACTTTAACATATTCTACAAAGAATGTATCCCCTTGGATTTCTTCTTCCTCTTTTTCTCTTACAATAGTTTCTGAACTACTATCTTCCACAAAAGGCACTATAATGGTCTCATCTACAACTTTCATTTCTAGAATCATGTTTTTAAAATTCACCACAGCTTCCCAGGCATAAAGACAATCACAACCTATTATAATATCTGTCACAAGTCTTCCTACAATCAGAAATAAAATTCCAAGTATTCTCCCATTTATTTCAATATTTATCATTGCTTGAAATTTTACTCTCTCTTTTCGTTTTCCCACAGCTAGCGAGCAATATATCCCATTAACTGGTAAAGACATTACTTTAAAACCACTACTTTGTAAATTATCATAAAAATTTTGTGAGCATACGGTGCTATTTGATCCCGTATCTATAATTGCATTGTATTGTTTTCCATTTACTCCAATTTTGATTTTAGGTGGATCTCCTACTTTTTCGTTTTCGTCGATTCTATTTTTCCATTCTCTTTTCTTTTGTATCATCATTTGCCTTCCAGGACTATTTATTTCCGAGTACTTATCACAATCATTACTAGGATACCCAGTTCTCACTGAAGGCGCGTTTGACCGGGTCTGGCGTTTCCCTGATTTTTAGGTATGGCTCCTGTACTATTTCCCGAATTGTTACTTCTGTTCTCCTGCATTAAATCGGGGTTACTTCCTACCATGTTTTTGACCGTGTTAATGGCCTCAACCATTTCCGCATTTTCAGGGGAATTTCGTCCATTAGAATACCTTTCTTCCTGTCTTGGTGACCTCGGTCTAAACTCATTATCTCCGTTTGTCCAATACCCATCATTTGAATTTCTACTATGTCCAAAATAACGGCCCCGTCTACCTCGATCAAATCTATTTGTATTCATATAATTCACCCTTATATTTCTTCCCCTTTGATTACCATTTCTATTTTGGTGACGCCCTTCCTGGTTATATCTACCTTGATTTTCCCACCGGAATGATTCCATCCTTGGTATTGGTCCTTTATATCTTTCCCTAATCTCACTTCTATTCTGATAATACTGTGCCCCTTGCCCGAAAGAATTTACAGTTTCTTTTCCTTCATATTTATTTCCAAATGCGTGTTTTGGCTTATTGACTTCTAAGGCTGATAATAATTCGATCATAGCTGCAATGCTATCGGGTCGGGCTATGATTAGGTAGTGTTGAAGCGTTTCCGGAAAATGTGGAGTAACTATATTTATTAGATCTTTTTCATCCAAGGGAGGACCCAACATCTTCGATTTTCTCGCTATTCTCATAAAATAGTTGACCATTGATTCCTCCAATCTAGGATTAAATTTTCCATTGCTTAATTCAACTCTAATATTAGCCTGCCTACTAGCTCCCCAATATCTGGTTAAAAAGATGTTCCTAAAGGTCCTGTAGTCATTATTGTTACCCATAGAAAGGCCTAGCCAATTGGCAGCATTACCCTTTAGACATTTTCTTACTATCACCATCTTGTACTCCTCTGGTATACGTTTCACCGTGAAGTACTCTTGTAACCCTTCTAAAAAGGTTTTAGGATCATCTGAATCTTCATTTTCAAAAACTGGAGGTGTCATTTCATTTAAGACATGGTTAGGCCAATGTAAATTTGAATTGTCACCTATCCCTGAGCTATTTCCGAGATCAGAATGGGAATTACTGTTACCTCTATTTTGCATCGAAATGTCAGCTGATACACCTGGTATTGCCTCGTTTCTTGCAACTTCATTACTAAGATTGTTGTGATTACATGCATTTTCATTTAATTTCAAATTTTCTAAGGCCTCTTTTACCTGAGTAATTTCTGTTACTACCCCTTTTATTTGGTCTGTAACATCCTCCAAATTTCTAGCCTGCCTTTCATTTTCTACATCAGATCTTTCTATTCTAACTTTACACCCCTGTAACTCTTCTCTAATTTCTTCCCTTTGTTTGTCTAATCTATATGTTACTTTTTCCCTTTCTTTATCTAATTTTTCACTCACTTGTTGACCTAATTTCTTTTCAGAATTCTTTACTTCTTGCCTTATTGTCTCTAATTCTCCCTTAACCTGTTCTACCTGTTCTCTATTTTCTTTTACTTCACTACTAACTTTATTAATTTCCTCCCTAACTTCTTCCCTAAAGGTTTTGAAAGCTCTCTTCTGATTTTCCAATTGCATTCCCAATTCCTGTTGTCCCTTCTCTACTTTCTGTCCTAACTCTTTACTATTTTCATCTATCTTTTGACTTAACTCTGTTCTTAATTCTTTACTATTTTCATCTATCTTTTTACTTAACTCTGTATTCATCTTTTCCACTGTTCTTAATTCTTTACTATTTTCATCTATCTTTCGACTTAACTCTGTACTCATCTTTTCCACTGTTCTTAATTCTTTACTATTTTCATCTATCTTTTGACTTAACTCTGTACTCATCTTTTTCATTATCGTTTGAAACATATTCTCTATTTCTGACATAAATGCTGGCCTTTCTAAATTACTACTAAACATTTCTGAACTACCTCTAGGTGTTTCTCTAACGTTCTGATCTTCTACTTCTTGGCATATTCTGCTACCAATTACATTCCGATTAAATTCTTCCATCCTACTTACACTTTTCTCAATTTCCGGACTTTCAAAACCTAAAAAATCAGTGTCACTGTCTTCCATTTCTAAGCTATTTACATGTGTTTTTCTACTCACCAAAATTTTCAATATTTTCACTATTTCACTTTAACTGCACTTAAACTTGTTCACTACACGTTTCACAGATGTTGACACACTGGGCACCTTCTTGTCTGCTGGTTCGATGCTGATCTGGTCGTCTTGGGGGGTTGGTCCATTCTTTCGGGGCCACACGCTGGGATGCCAATTTGAAGCTGTAAAATCATTGTGTCCTAGTTATTGCCTCGCCATTTGAAGCTGAAGTCGTTGGTGACGTGACGTTGCCCTTCGATGTAGCTCGCCTCGGCTAGTTCTGCATAAGATATCTTTATCTCGGGTTTGCGTAAGTGTAATGGACAACCCAAGAACAACTTTTTATATTGTTTATTTTCTTTTTAAATATTTTCGGGAGATATGCCGATTCTATATGTGTATGTAGAGGAATCGCCCTCACATCCACGCAGCGCGACCTCCCGTACTGGTCTCTGGTTGAGTACTGACTCTTCCTCTCTTACCCACGCTAAGAAGACCGTTCGTTCATTTGAATGTCATGACGTCATCCAAGAAAGCCTCGTATCCAAAATGCTATTTCCTTTTCCCGCAATTTAGAAATGTCCCTTTCTATTATAACATGTTCTTTTATGAATTTCAAATATATAATTACTTTTTTAGGATTAAACGATGTTTACTTTATATTTTATTAGATATCTCGCGCGACTTTTAAGGTTTGTAGAACTGACTTTCGAACGTGTATTTAAACTATGTGGTATGACGTCATGACTCGTTAATTTCAAACCAATAATGCGTTTATTCTACAAATTTAACGACTATTATTTACTCATATCTTGCTCACCTTACAACACTTCCTGCTATATTATCTATTTATGTTATTACTCAATATTTATCGCAAATCTCATATCCGGCAATTAAATTAAAACGTGTCTTTTTCAAAAGCCCATTCGATCGGAAATCTAAATTTCGGTATCACACTCTTCAGACAAGTTCTTTCTTTGTCTTGCTGTGATAACTATCTATACATCTAAATATTTTAACAAATGTTTACAAAGTAAATATTCTGTTTTCTCTCCATGCGGAGATGAACATTTTAACAATCTTTCTGAAGCTGTTATTGTGAGCTCTATACAATGTATTCTTAAGCTCTTTGTAGTATATAGCATTTCACATTCTGCATTTTTCATGATTCGTTCAAAAGCAATTTTCGCTCTTTCTTCTTCACTTAACTCAATGTCATTTATTCTGAGTATTCTTGGTACCCCGATCAATATTGGTTCTGGTTCAATTCCTAACATTAATTTTATTGGTGCAAACCCAGTAGTTACATTAATGGTGTGATTGATAATCTTTTCTATCAATGGACAATATTTCACCCAATCCTTGTGATTATGTGTAAGTACACGTAAATAAATTCCTATATCTCGGAGGACATGTTCTGTTGGATTCCCTGATGGAAAGTATGAGGAACAATGATTTAGTTTTCTCGCGTCTAATGTCACCCTAATCTTTCCATTGGCCTTATTTACAATACATAGGGGATTCACAAATTCTGAATTCGAAATCTCAATAACCTCATCTTCTAACATTGACTTTATAACTGCATCTACCTCTTCTCTTATTGTACTAGGGATAGCTCTTGCTTTATGTGTAAAAGGTTTGATAGGTATCATCTCAAACGAATGAGTATAAATATTACATTTACCAGGTTTCTCAGAGAATACTTCTTTATTTCGGATTAATATTTTAAACAGTTTATCCCTCTGTTGTTCATTTAGTTGATCAGCCTGAGTTACCTTTTCCCGCAATAATTCTTTTAAGTCTTCACTACTCTCCCTATCATAGTACCTAGTTGCGTCAGAAAACCTCAAATTGTCTATGAAATCATTTTTATCCCATTCTACATTTTCTTTATTATCGACACTGTACTCTTTGACATTTACTTCAGTTAATTCCATAGCTCCTACTTTAACATATTCTACAAAGAATGTATCCCCTTGGATTTCTTCTTCCTCTTTTTCTCGTACAATAGTTTCTGAACTACTATCTTCCACAAAAGGCACTATAATGGTCTCATCTTCAACTTTCATTTCTACAATCATGTTTTTAAAATTCACCACAGCTTCCCAGGCATAAAGACAATCACAACCTATATATATATATCTGTCACAAGTCTTCCTACAATCAGAAATAAAATTCCTAGTATTCTCCCATTTATTTCAATATTTATCATTGCTTGAAATTTTACTCTCTCTTTTCGTTTTCCCACAGCTAGCGAGCAATATATCCCATTAACTGGTAAAGACATTACTTTAAAACCACTACTTTGTAAATTATCATAAAAATTTTGTGAGCATACTGTGCTATTTGATCCCGTATCTATAATTGCATTGTATTGTTTTCCATTTACTCCAATTTTGATTTTAGGTGGATCTCCTACTTTTTCGTTTTCGTCGATTCTATTTTTCCATTCTCTTTTCTTTTGTATCATCATTTGCCTTCCAGGACTATTTATTTCCGAGTACTTATCACAATCATTACTAGGATACCCAGTTCTCACTGAAGGCGCGTTTGACCGGGTCTGGCGTTTCCCTGATTTTTAGGTATTGCTCCTGTACTATTTCCCGAATTGTTACTTCTGTTTTCCTGCATTAAATCGGGGTTACTTCCTACCATGTTTTTGACCGTGTTAATGGCCTCAACCATTTCCGCATTTTCGGGGGAATTTCGTCCATTAGAATACCTTTCTCCCTGTCTTGGTGACCTCGGTCTAAACTCATTATCTCCGTTTGTCCAATACCCATCATTTGAATTTCTACTATGTCCAAAATAACGTCCCCGTCTACCTCGATCAAATCTATTTATATTCATATAATTCACCCTTATATTTCTTCCCCTTTGATTACCATTTCTATTTTGGTGATGCCCTTCCTGGTTATATCTACCTTGATTTTCCCACCGGAATGATTCCATCCTTGGTACTGGTCCTTTATATCTTTCCCTAATCTCACTTCTATTCTGATAATACTGTGCCCCTTGCCCGAAAGAATTGACAGTTTCTTTTTCTTCATATTTATTTCCAAATGCGTGTTTTGGCTTATTGACTTCTAAGGCTGATAATAATTCGATCATAGCTGCAATGCTATCGGTTCGGGCTATGATTAGGTAGTGTTGAAGCGTTTCCGGAAAATGTGGAGTAACTATATTTATTAGATCTTTTTCATCTAAGGGAGGATCCAACATCTTCGATTTTCTCGCTATTCTCATAAAATAGTTGACCATCGATTCCTCCGATCTAGGATTAAACTTTCCATTGCTTAATTCAACTCTAATATTAGCCTGCCTACTAGCTCCCCAATATCTGGTTAAAAAGATGTTCCTAAAGGTCCTGTAATCATTATTGTTACCCATAGAAAGGCCTAGCCAATTAGCAGCATTACCCTTTAGGCATTTTCTTACTATCACCATCTTGTACTCCTCTGGTATACGTTTCACCGTGAAGTACTCTTGTAACCCTTCTAAAAAGGCTTTAGGATCATCTGAATCTTCATTTTCAAAAACTGGAGGTGTCATTTCATTTAAGACATGGTTAGGCCAATGTAAATTTGAATTGTCACCTGTCCCTGCACTATTTCCGAGATCAGAATGGGAATTACTGTTACCCCTATTTAAACATTAAAACAGTAATTCCTGAGTATTCTCTAAAAATGGTAGTTGCAATCTCAGGTTGATTACAGGACATGATTGTCTGGCAAAACATTTGAACAGAATTGGGATATATTCTTCACCACTGTCCTCTATGTGATCTGCAAGAGGAAATGGACCAAGACCACCTCCAAATATGTCCGGCCACTTCTAGTGCACCATCAATCAGTGAAAAATATTGGAGAGCAAGGGGATTCATAACTTCATTGTCAGAAATCCAGCATTAGCTAACAGCAACAACATTGCAGAAGTGCTGGAAATGAAATTGGTGATTTTCTTGCCAACAAAGGTTCAAGTTTAGTTGAGAATACAAATAAAAACTTACCTTTTGCATCTAGAAAAAGGATAATTAAAAATAAATATAAAATCAAGCAAACTCAAACACTGTGTAACAAAGCAAAAGATAGAAAATGAGCATTCTAATTAAAAACCTAGAAATTATTCCAGAAATCCCTTGAAAAACTGCAGTAGCAAAATTTGGATTACTTACGAAAGATGATTATTTGGCCAAAAACTTTCACAAAATAGGAATTTACACAAATCCAAATTGTCCTCTATGCAACAAAGAAGAGAAAATGACTGAACATCATCTACAAACTTGTGAAGTTCTACCTGTTGGATTACAGAGAAATATTGGAGAGCAAGAGCGCTAATGGCTTCATTGCCTAATCCCAGCATTTGATAACAATAACAACAAGAATATACCATAAATTGTTGTTGCCACAAAAAAATTAATATGAATTATGTTTTTTAAACTTTTTCAAACATATATACATATATATATATATATATATATATATATATATATATATATATATATATATATATATATATATATTGTATAGTTTTTGCTCTCTCCTCTCTCATAGTTTACCAGTTCTACAAAATTCATTCCAAGTGAAGTGAGCTTCATAGGCTATTCCAAGAAAATTCAAGATACACATTTCATAAGTAATGTAAAAAGAATTGTGAATATAAAATCTTCATCACATCCTAAGATGTTTATGAATTTAAAAAATAACAAGTTTGGCATTTATCTTCCTTTTTTATTTTTAGTCCCTTCACCCTCCTTTCTTCTCTCATACACTTTTGTGCACACAATCTTTTCCTATTATTTAATCTCAGGGGGTTGCAAAATGTGTACCCCTGTGAAATATATGCAGTCACATGACTCTTTCACTATCATTTATTTTTATATAGCTTTTCACACTATTCATGTTAACTGCTACACTTCACAAAAATAATTATAAGTAACACCATAGAAGCAGTTGACAGTGAAGAATTTAAAATTAAAATAAATGAGGAGTAAGAAAACTCATTTACACATTTCACTAAAATAGACAATACGTGGACATGTTTCGAGGGTCTATTCCTCTCATCATCAGCTGTGTAGGGAAGTTTTCTTGAAAATATTTGTGTTACATCCTTTAAAGATGCTGAACTTAAATACCAAACTTTCAGTATTTAAGCAATTTTTTCATTTTGGGTTATGCTGTTCAGAGACGCACTAAAATATCTGGATCTGTGTCTAACAAATGCTTTTTTTGGTTTCAGGGGTCCTCAAAATGTGTTTTTTAGAGAGATCTCAGTATTGAATTTTTGAGTGGAATGCAATACCTTCTAGACCTACTGTCTACATGGTAGAGAAAGAAACAATATCATATATAATACAGTGGAACTTAATTTTAATCTGAAGGGACAAGAAAAAATTTGAAATGTCCAAAAATTTGAATTAAAAAGTTACATCTAAAATTGACATTTTAGCAATACAGGTACACATATCCATGAGAATTTTCTGGTTGTCTTGCCTTTCTTCACTCTTTCCATTTTCACTCAAGACACTGCTTAAAATGTTCTCCTTATCCTTCAGATAAGTCAACAAAGTGTTCAGTAGTATCCCATATTCTTTCATGGTTTCAGATTTTTTTCCTCAAATCCTTTTCAATTTTTTGAATGATAGTGACTTTTTGTGCAAAAGTTGAAATCTTGTACTGTACACACGGTTTACTGAGTTATATAGTGGCATTAATTTGCAATACACTGAGCAGTAGGAAGCTCAAGCGACAACTAAGGCACGTGTGTTTTAAACAAGGGGATGTGGCAGCAGGTAGAGAAGCTCAAGGCCAGCAGCCACCCTCCACCCTGCATTTTGACAAAACAAACAACTCTGGAGCAATAACCTCTTTTGCAGAAACACATGGACAAGGTTATCATATTAAATTTCCACATTTAGATTAACTTTCAACTGACATGTCTGAACAAAAACTTCAAATTAAGGGAATGAAATTGAATTATATGTGATTTTTTTACATTACTTTAATACAAAATTCAAGGGACCAAGATAAATCTTCAAATTAACAGTAATTTCAAATGATAAATGTTTGAATTATCTGAGTTTCACTGTATCTTATATGTGTATCATTTATCACCACCGCCACCACCACCGCCACCGCCACCGCCACCGCCACTGCCACCACCACCATTGCCATCATCATTATCAGTAGGATCGTCCTTGTAGTCCTCGTCCTTGTCATCATCATCATCATCATCATCATCATCATCATCATCATCATCATCATCATCATCATCTACTCTTCTTTGTAATATCAGTTTCTTCTCATCCATCTTGGTTTTAGTGTTGTTATTCTTTTGCCCACTTGTTTCAAAATAGCTTCATTACTTGCATTGTTTGTAAATTTCACATGAAAATAATTCGTCACAAAAATAATATTATATATTTTTGCTTGATTCTAAGCAAAAACAAAATAATTGTGCATAAAGCCTACAACTTTGCTTTTCCTGTATACAGATAGTGGATTCTGCTCGTCTTAATTGGTTCCTATAAACAAGCTCAAAAATCTTAAATGTTGCTACTACTCATGTAGATATTACTCTGTTTCTAAGATAATATACCTATAAAAGTAAAACTTTCGCCACACACTTCAATAAACACATGTAGCACAAATTCTGAGAATGAGTGGGTACTCGACTTTTGGAGTGTAAGATTAAATTCCTTTTAATGAACTTATTATTCACATAGGCACATAAAATTAGTCACTATAAGTAAACCATACTCACCTTAGCAATATTTTCTAGAAATGAATCCCGCAATTTCTCTTCCCGTTTTACATCATTATCTGTAGCTGAATCTAAAGCACTCACACCAGCAGAAATCAGTGATACCAAAGCTAAAATATATAACAAAAATTATATCTTTCAGATGGTAAATTATACCCTGCACATTTTAATTCTAGACAACTACTGCAAACAATGAGATATGTTTTTCTATATGACTAAGCAAAGTTTTTAAAATTTGTTTTTGTAAAATTTCCTTGTTAGACTGTGCTATTGTAAAACCAAAAGCATGAGAGAGAGAGAGAGAGAGAGAGAGAGAGAGAGAGAGAGAGTGAGTGAGAGAGAGAGGAGTTACACTAAGTTTTCGTCTTCATGACTGAATGCAAATTCAGCCTGGGAAGATGAACCATTTCATGTTAGTAGATTTGTTGGCACATAACGGAATTCGAGTGGAACAAAATTTTGGCAGCCTCATGATGATGTAATGATGCGGACAATTGCTAGCAAGTCAAATAAGTTTAAAAGTTACCTGTTGAATTGTTCTTTTGCATTAGCTGTATGTATGCACCAAACTGGATAGTTGCATCATCACACCTGAAAAATTCAATACCATGGCGAAGACTAAAACTGCATAACTATGTTTCCATGCCAAAGATCAGAGGTACATATCCTATAATGGCATTGAATTTTTCAACTCTTTCTCAACTGTCCAACTTAATGGTCATCATCTTCTTTTGGCTATACATAAAAACAACTAAGGCACATGTCCAAGCACTCCTATAAGATGTTCCCTTGGATGCACTTCTGAATAATTAGTAGTAAACACAGCAATCATCATGCTGCAAGCTTTCTCATGCACAAATGTTCCAGACCATTGGCATCTCCTGACTTGGAACCAAGGGTATTGATGAGAAAGGAAAGGTGTGTAAATCCCCAGTTCCAAGACTACATTCATGTAAACATTTTTGTCTAGCAGTTTAGCATTTAATGCCACAAATGAATATGGGAATATTTGATACATAAGCAATAAATTTAATTAAAATAATCACTAACTAGCTCTTCAAAATTAGATGCAGAAAATTAACTATGAAACCTGTTTACAATCATTTGAACTTCAGTATAAGTCATCCTTCTTTCTATAGAATCAACTGCATCACTGTTACATAGAATTTGGATTTATCTCTCTCTCATAACTTAAAGAACTTCTTCCTCAATGGAAATTACACTTTTAACAACCATTTGATGCTCTGTCTGGGAAGTGTGACAGAATATGTAGATCCTGTTCTAAAATGAGAATGATCTCTCAGCAGCTGATATTGTGAAGGTACTGTTGCAATCAACAGTATACATTTGTATACTTTGTGAATCCACTCACTAGATTCATACCCATCAAATAATTAGTGATCTGAATGGACGTTTTAGCTGATCATGGGATCATATGCTTAGATCATTTTGGAGTTTGGACAAAGTAAAATATTGCCATAAATTACCTGCAGATTTTTAACAAATCATGAGGAAAGTTTGCTCTTTTGCTGAAATATGCCAGTTCAGATGAATTTAGTAGGTCAAGATATGCCAGCATTTCAAATGATGTAAATCTATTTATCTGATTACTGGTACTGTCAATGATTCCAACATGGGCATCGCGAACAGGGGGCAAGGGGGTGCCGCGGCCCCCCCTTGGAAGTTGGTGAACTTAATGTGCAATCAATTACTGACTATTAAACTATTATTTTAATTAAGAACAATTGTTATTTAGCATAAATCAATACGGTTATATGCAACAAATATACACTTTGATAATAAAATAATGAATTAATAATATATGATTGCAAATTTCCAACATGTGGCCCCCCCCCCTGGAAAAAAGTCTGCCGACGCTCATGGATTCCAAGTAGTCTTCTGCAATGATCTTTGAACATGCAACCCTTTCCCTTTTATCTTGATCACCTCTTCCTCTAGTACATAGTATTTCCAACTTATTGTTTTATGCATGCATTAAAATTCGGTAATTTTATGTGTAATAGCAAAATAAATAAGACAACAAATGGCATACATTCTCATTATATGATGTGGTATAATAATTTTAGTACAATAGAGAATACATCTTAGGCCACCTTGAACTGGGCCCTGGCCCTTTTGCTATTAGGGCAGCTCTTCAATACATCTAAATGCTTGGTAAGTACTTGTGCCTTTCTACTGTTCAACTTAAATTCCTCCTTTGCCTTTCTAATTATTATTATTATTTCTATTATTTTCCTCTTACTTCAACTTCTTGATGGTAATATCACTTTACTCAGGCTGGTTCTTCCTAATATCATTTTCTGCAATTTCTCACTTTCCCTATTACAGTTGTTAAACTTTACTTGCTGCTTTTATCAACCCTTCTTCCAATTGTCTATTATTTTGTCTTACTAGCTTATGTCTGCTACATTTCATGACCCCTATCTATTCTCACTTCGCTTCCTCCATTTTACTGACCCAATTTTTAAATTTTGTCACCCTTGGCTATAAGTCCCTTCCTGTCAATTTCCCCAGCCTAGTTGTCATTTATTTTCTAATCTCCAGTGTTCCTACACTTGTTTCACTCTGCACTGTCCCTATTGCAATTGCAACTACTTATTGCACCCTCAGGCACAAATGACCTAGATGGGCCTTTAAACCTACCTACCTACCTACCCACCTACCTGCCTACCAACCTCCATACCTCACTCACTCACTCACTCACTCACTCACTCACTCACTCACTCACTCACTCACTCACTCACTCACTCACTCACCCACCCACCCACCCACATGCCCACTGATTATTGGGCTGAAACAAAACTAATGATCTCGTCATAAATTACAGTTGATATGAAGGAGTTCATGATCGCAAGGTAAATTCTTTCATATTGCAGACAACTGTACAACCCTTCCCTTACCTTCACTCCAAGTGCCAAGCAATACCTC